>CM044398.1:6827500-7455000 GCA_024322285.1 Musa beccarii
TCTGCCTTCGACCTCTCCTGCCTTTGCCTCTCCACCTTCGTTCGCCACTATGGCCTCCGTCGCTTCCTCTTCCTCGACAAGTTGGTCGGGGAGAGCGAGCGAGTGCAGGAGGGCTACATGAACCAGCTCAAATGCTCCTTCCACCTGCTCTTCATCTTCGTGATATCATGCTTTGCGAGGAGGTGGCTTACAAGGTATAGTGGTACTCGTTTAAATCGGAGTGGGTGCCGTACGCGATGGTGAGCAGCGCCGTGGTGAGCAACATGGTGGCATGCACCTTGGAGCTGGCGAGCTGGATCTATCGGATGTCACTCGTTAGCTCTAGGGCATATGCCACCACATTGCCCACCACGGTGTTGCCCACCACCATGAACGACACTTGCTCCAATCCTGACGAGTACTACAATACTTTGTAAGCCACCTCTCTCGTGAAGAAATAAAGATAGGAAAGGCCGAAGGCGGATTTGAAACAGAGTTGGACCACTACGTCGTAGGCACCGTGGGTGGGAGCGTAGGAGAGGATGAAGTGTGAGGTGATGGAGACGAAGACGCCAAGGAGGACGAAGAGGGACCAGGGGACCACTACATGCTTAGTGTCGGACTGGTCGACGCACATCTACCTAAGGTAGGATCGGAAGCTCTTGAGCTCGTCGTTAGTATGAGAGAGGTTGCGTGCGTACAAGGCTTTGCTAGGCAACAGCGGCTTGGTGCTGCTGCTGGTGGTTACTTCCACGACGATGCCTCCTCTTGCTATTGACAGTGGTCTTATTTTTTTAACTTAAATTATACGTGTTATTATATTAATGGTTTATTGTGAGTCAGCATGTTACATAAGTAAACTTTAACGTTTGTTAACTCAGACTTGACGGGAGGAACTTATATGTCATGTTTTTAAAAATGTAGGAGTTATTTTAAACATGAGTAAACTATAAGGGCTTAAGAGGTTCATGGCCAAAACCACAGGGGTAAAATGGACCTTAATCCTTTTTTAAACTTAAATTACATGTGTCATTATATTAATGGTTTATTGTGAGTCAGCATAACATGTAAGTAGACTCTAACGTCTGTTAACTCAGACTTGACAAAAGAGGCTTACATGCTACATTTTTGAAAAAATAAGGATTATTTTAGACACGAGTAAATCATAAGAGCTTAAGAGGTCCATGGCCAAAATCACAAGGGCTAAAATGAACCTTAACCCTTTTTTAAAATTATATACTCGGGTTGGCATGCCTTTTGATTAAATAAGATGTAGTTAGGATAGCCTCTCCCCAAAAATATTTTGGAACTCTTGTAGTAAACATAATGACCTGAGCTACCTCTAATAGATGATGGTTTTTCATTTCAACAATTCCATTTTGTTGGGATGTATCAACACAAGAAGTTTGATGGATAATGCCCTTTTCCATTATAAAGTTTTTAAGAATGAATTTGAAGTACTCTCCTCCATTATCAATTCTAAGGATTTGTTTTTGGGCATGGAATTGGATGTTGACCATGTTGTAAAAGTTTTGAAACACAATAGCAGTTTCAGATTTTTCTTTTAAAAAATATACCTAGCAAACTTTGGTATATTCATCAATGAAGTTAATAAATCACCTAGTTCTGAGAGATATTCTTATTCTTGAAAAGCAAAGGAAACAACTTGTTCAAGTACTTGAAATTAAGATGGCCTAATCTATAGTGTCATAACATTATTTCATCCATATTAGAAAAGCAAGAGAAACTGCCTAAAACTTGATCTTGTCCATCCAAGGAAACATTGTCTTCAAAGTAATAGATTTGATCAACCTCTCTAGCATTGCCAATCATCCTCCCCAAGCCCATATCCTGAAACTCACAATGAGATGGAAAGAATTTAGCCACACAATTTGAATCGTTAGTGAGTTGCTTATGAATAAGAGATTACAGGATAAGTTAGGAACATGCAAAACATATTTCAAAATTAGGTTCTTTGAGAGAACAATAGAACCTTTTCTTGCAAATAGGGGCATAGATCCATCAGCAATACAAACTTTAAGGTCATCAGGACATGGAGTATAAGAGAACATGTGAGAAAGATTGGTCATATGATCATTAGCACCCGAATCAACTATCCAAAGTGCTTGGTTAAAGGAAAAATGGAAGGCAGTAGGAATCGGGTATTATTTTGATTTGCATACAGAGAACATGTAAGGTGTAATGCTTATGCTTGTCAGTGTACCTTTTGAGTTTGTTATAATGTTCAAAAGCTTGTAAAGGGCTTGCCAAAGGCAAAATGCCCATATTTGAGTGAGTTTAAGCCATTGTAGGCTTGTCCATAAAAGTATCGTCGAGGAATACTTGTAATAGAATTCGGTCTGTAGTGGACCAAATCTATACCTTTGTTGTGCTGTTATTACGAGCTTGTGATATCCATTGTTGGAATGTGCATTGTCTATAAAGTGTTTGCTAAAAGAGTGGCTTGTGGATCCGTGTGAAGCGCTTCTCTGTCCGTCTTCTCTTTTGCAGGTCCTAAGGGATTATAGGAGATTCGGGTAAGGTGACCTTTGCGGTGATCGCATTGGTGCCGCCGCGGCTTAAGCAAAACCAGCTAAGTCCGTTGAGTTGGTATCAGAGCGGGACAAGCTCACTTAGAAACACTTAGCATGCAAGCGTGGGGACCTTGTCGAGGCACCACGAGGACAACAAGCTAAGAAAGAAAAATTGCGGGCGCACAAAGGTGGGATGGCTGAGTTCGGCGGTGGCTCGACATTGACACCAAACTTGGCGGTGCTCGAGGCAAGCGGGGTGCTTGGCAAAAGGATGAGACCGTGCAATTGCGGTGGGTTGCTCGATGATCGAAAGAGTTGTGCAAGCTCACGAGAGGTGAGAAAGTTGCAAACTCAAGGAATTCGATACTCATGCAAGGTCTTGCATGCGGACGATGGGTATCGTAGCCATCCCAAAGCGGTGAAGGTCGGCGCATTGGAGCATTGAAACTTTCTCTTCGACATGTGCGAGGATACTTTCGTAAGAAGCTGAAGTGTGCAGCGGGTTCAGCATGTTGCTAGACCAGAGGAAGTGCGGTCTGTTTGTATTGGTGAAGTGTCACAATCTAGCAAGTGCATTTGCGAATGGCAGAATTGGGCCGATTTGTTCAGCAAGGCGAAGTAGTCAAAGGGGCGGTGGTCTCCAAAACTTCCTAAGGAAGGATGCGAAGAGAGATGTTGCTCAGCAGGCGGATATCCATGAGGATAAGTCCGCTCTCGAATGTGAATGCGGTGCAATGAAGCTGCTTGAGAGTACCTCAAGGCGAGCTCGATGGATCAGTGAAGCGGTGAGAGTCATCGCATGATCTCGCATGAAGTGGTGATCGTTGGTGGGCGCATAGCGAGATCAAGTGGGGAGCAACCAGGGCAACACAAAGTGAAGGCACACTAAGAGCCGGCGGTGAGTTCGGACTCAACAGAGGGTGACCCGTGGAATGGTGGGCGTGAGGGCCACCATTAATCAATGCTAATCGAGAAGCGAGAGCAACTTGGGGAAAACTTGGTGAAGTACCCAAATCGCGTGAAGGAGTTGGCTTTGAAGATGGAACATGGAGGCGGAGGCTTGGTGCTTTCCTTACGAGGTCAAGGACATGGACTCTCTTAGAGGCAAGAATCGGATCATGTCGTTCCATGGGTTTCATATTGAGATGGAGCAAACTCATCTTGCATGGTGCCAAAGACGAAGGAGCTTGAGGCACATACATCTTATCTCGATGAAGCACTTGGTGGAGATTCTAAAGGTGGCGCTTGATTTCTTTGAGAGCAAAGTTGGTGTCAAAAGGCCTTGACAGGGCAAGAGGATCTGAGCGGCTACTCTTGAAGAATATGCCCCAGTGTTGCTATTCAAGTTGCCATGATGAAGCGGTGCGCTTGGAGATTGTCTTTGGTAAGGCGAGTCGGAGATCAGACAATGGTGCACCTATTTCAGCGAAGTCGGGGACTTGAGGAGGCTGCTAGGCGATGGATTGTCCTAGAGCTAGGCCGTCAGAGTGTGACGAGAGTGGGTGGGCGAAGGTCGATTGCCAAGCGAAGCGAAACAGAATCGAAGTGGCGAAGGCCTGCGATGTGTTGGCGGAGTCCACACATGGAGATATCGCGATTCGAGTTCATACCACGAGGATCGAGAATGCAATGAGAAGTCACAGGAGGCGACATGATGCGAGGGATCGTGGTGGAATGGTTCGTGGCAAGGCGACACACAGTGTATCCGTGAGGACATGGTCATCTGGAGATATGGCCGGGGGCGCGACAAGGAGCTCAAGTTGGTGAACAACACGGCGGTAAGAAGAGCTATGGATTCAAGTAGTGAATGCCATGGTACCCATGAGCGGGTCTTAGTGCGTGCACCGAATGTTGCATTGAATGGAAGCCTTGGACATCGACTTATGGGTGTGCACTCTCGAGGAAAAAGTTGGATGCAAGTACCAGGAGTCCCATGTGGGGATTTGGATCATCTGAGGTATGATCGGGCTGCTTGAAAGTGGAACTACTTGAGCTCACATTAAGCAAGGAGCCGGCAAGTCGGAGGACAAGGCCGAGTAGCGAACATTGCAGCCAATGAAGCTAAGGAGAGCAGAAATGGTGCAAGTCCTGCAACATGGTGGCGGTGGCCATACATGGGAGTTGCGATCTGTATTTCCATCGACCAAGTGGAGCTGCTCGAGAGAAACAGAGGTGTTGAAGCGGGGGTCGGAAAAGGCGTGGAAGCAATAGCGAGTCAAGAGGACTCGGCTACCCAAGATCAATCATCGGTTAGATTGAAGGTGAACTCGGAGGAGTGTCACAATGCGCATGAGGAGATCTACCGATCACGAAGAAGGATGCGGATGCGAGACAGCGGATAGTAGTGCCATTGGCGTCGCATGATGCCATGGTGCCGAGGCGGGACTTCGAGAGTCATCAATCCCTTGCTCTCTTAGAGGAGAGCACTTGGTAAGTGATATGGGCGTGGAGGAGGAGAATGCTTTGGCAAACTCCATGTACCAAGACAAAATTTGAAGAGGCGAAGGCGAGAGAACCGTAAGACCAATGTCAGCAGACTTTCCATCAAGATAGCCGTGAGTGAAGGACTTGGTCGATGCAAGAGTGCATGACCAAGGATCGGAAGCGAGGCGATCTGTGATCTTTGTACCTTTACTACTCGGAGAGTCGGCGGCGAAATGATGGAGAAAGCGGTACAATCCCAAAGCGACCAAATCTATCGGAGACTTACTCAAGTTGGAGTGATAACTTCTTGCATTCGAAGTTCAATGGCAATGAGAAGGTGAATCACGATGGTGACTCGGCGCAAGGATTGCAAACACTTCAAGTGCTTGGGAGTGTGAGCTAGAAGCGGCGAAGTCGATAACCCTTGACTCGGCTGAAGTACAAACTCGAGGAGGCGGGCGAAGACAAGTAACCTTTGCCTTCTCAACTCCCAAGAGAATGGCGGAACTCCAGTGCCCAGCTCTCTTAGTTATCAGCGAGAGGAGCTCTGCGCAGATGTGAAGACCCTTGAAGACAACTAAGTGGAAGAAGATTCGATGGGCAAATTTTACGGAGGAAGGACTTGAAAAATTCATAGGTTGCGAGGTGATGCTCGTTAAAGCTCCAACAAAGCATCTATCGATTCAAGAGACAAGAAGAATTTGAAAAGGCGGCGCATATCAAAGATGGTCTTTTCCCTTCATCAGATAAATCCGCAAGAACAAGCAAGGATCAGCACAACTTTGCCAACCCCACACCAAAGTCAGAGTCATTGGCGAGTTGAAGCAGCACGGCGGATTAAAGTTCGACGACTCAACAACAAGCGGAGAACAAATGGGAGCCAAGGGGCGCATCGCGGCGAGGAAGCGAGAAGATCGAAGATCAACAAAGAAAAGAAGTTGCGGCGTCAAGCAAAGCCGGCGAGGGCGTCGAAGGATTAAGTGGGGAGAATGTCACGGACAAAATTGTAAGCGGCTTGTTCGATTGTAATGCTTATGCTTGTCCGTGTCCCTTTTGGTTGGTTGTCACTTGTAAAGCTTGTAAAGGGCTTGCAAAGGCAAAATGCCCTATTTGAGTGAGTTTGACCATTGTAGGCTTGTCTTACATAAAGTGCATGCGTCGAGGAATACTTGTAATAGAATTCGATCTGTAGTGGACCAAATTTATACCTTTGTTGTGCAAGCTGATTACGAGCTTGTGATATCCATTGTTGGAATGTGCATTGGCTATAAAGTGTTTGCTAAAAGAGTGGCTTGCGGATCCGTGTGAAGCGCTTTCTCTGTCCGTCTTCTCTTTTGCATGGTCCTAAGGGATTATAGGAGATTCGGGTAAGGTGACCTTTGCGGTGATCGCATTGGTGCCGCCGCGGCTTAAGCAAAATCAGCTAAGTCGTGATGACCGTCTGAAGCGATGCGCAGATCGTCTCGTTCCATGGACCGCCCTCTGCCGGCGATGCGCTCAGTATCTCCGTTTCGGTCGATCAGAGATGATCGGCGAGCGATGCGGCGAAAATCGCCAAAAATCATTAATGGGACAGAATAGGATTTAGACGCCGGGCTGGAAGATGGGCTTCGGATGCACCGTCGATTTGCCCCATCCAGTTACCGCCAAGTTCCACTATCTTATAGCGGTCGATTCGATTTCGCCGTTCAGCGCGCCAAAAATGATACTCAAGCGTTTTACCACTCGATTTGCGCCCGGCCAGCTCTTTCGCGTCTTGCGCAATAATTGCGAGCAAGCTCGGTCAGCCATCTAGCTGGTAACTGAACCTTGGTAGGAATATTACCTTGATTTGCAAGAGAACATGTAGGAGATGGATTTCTGGAAGTTTGAGATTGGTTAAGAAGTTCATATAGATGTTCTAGTGTTCCTTACTGAACAAAGGTGTCTTGAAGCCCCCTTGATTTTCTCCAACATGAATCTCTGTGGCTGCCTGCATTCCTTTGACCCCTTTGTCACTGTTCTTATTGTTTTCCCAGTTTTGAGGTTTACTGTTCAGTTTCCAGCATGTCTCCTTGGTGTGTTTTGGTTTCTTGCAATAATCACACCACCTCTCATCTTTCTTGTTATTTTCGGCATTGGGAAGTATCTTTGAGCCTAGCGAAAAAGTTTTCCACTGGCGCTTGCTGTTTGGGCTTTTTCTATTTTATTGCTTAGCAATTCCTGTTGACGTCGGCACTTGAACTAGGATAAATGGTTCATCAAGATCAGGAAAAGGTTCTCTAAAAAGAACACGATCACATACCTGATCAAATTCAGAATTTAACCCCAAGATGAATTGAAATACCCTCTCCATCTCCAACAAGTTTCTCAACCTTTTGGTGTCAGCAGCAGATTCAATCTCCAGATTTTGATACAGGTCTAATTTAGCCAATAGATCTTGCAGATTATTGTAGTAATATGTCATGTTTGATGTACCTTGCTTCGTCTTTTGAATTTGCCTTTTGATTTGAAAAACCTGAGCAGTAAAACCTACTTTATAGCAGGTTTTATTGATAACATCCTAAATATCTCTAGCCATAGGAAGAAGAAGGTATATCTTGCTGATTTCTGGTTGCATGGAGTGAAGCAGCCATGACATCGCTGTTTCATTCTTCATCTCCCAAGTTTCGAATGAAGCATCTTCCAAGGCTGATGCCTTTGTAGCCTCATTCACATATTTGAACTTCTTTTTACTCATTAGAGGGATCTTTATAGATTGGGACCACTCCATAAAATTATTTTCGCTTAGTTTAATGATAGAGATATGGAGGGTATGACTCTCAAATTGAAGGAAACTCAAATTGAAGGAAAAATTAAATGTGGGCAGGTTTAAGAATATTAGATTAGGAGTTTCAGATATAGCTGGAAACAAGATGAGTCATTAGATAGGATTTTTGGCACTGAAGGCCAAGGGAAAGAAAGTAATCTGCTGTATACTACAGATGGCAGAAAAAGAAAAATAGAAGCTAACCGTGCTTTGATACCATGAACAAGACAATAGAAGAAGAGAGTTTCTCATTTCTCACTTTTGTTTGTATACAGGATGAAGTACATATAGTCAGACAAGAGAAAAAAAGAAAAGAAAGAGCTACCTAAATAAATCTAGGTGCTAATCTAAGAAATATACAACTAGCAAATGTACACAAATAAGGTAATACAACTAGGAATGAATCAACAATAATATCCTAGTCTATCACTTCAAATAAAGTAGTCAAGAATCAAATCATAGCAGATCTTGACATATCAAATCAAATCACAGTAGATTTGACAGATCTCAACACTTTTATCCTGTGCATTTGCTGTGAATATCTGACATTTATCCCTGGCTGTCTTAAAATTCAGTAACTTCTACTTAGCTAATCACTGGGGACATTAGAGAATTTGTTTTTATCTCACTGGCATGTTGATTTCGTACTTCTGTTATCAAACACTTCCCAGTGGAGATTTCTTATGTTTGGGGCAACCAGAGGAAAAGAAGAACAAATTGGGTATTGAGCTATGGAAAAAGCATGAGAATTGAACCAAGAAGTGGATCCACGAGAATACATAGTCACATACAAGGTAGGAAAGATGCTATGTTAAGGTGTGTTCAATGTAGAAAAACCTAGGTGTGTAGGCAGATATGTCCACAACAAGAAAAAGGCCAGTGCAAACTAGATACCGATGAGGTTGCATTCGAATGGTGGTTGTCTTTAGATGTTGACAACTTCTTCCGAGGCAGTAGAGGAACTGATGTTATTGACTTATTATCCATTCTTCTCATGAGGTTCATTATGCAATAGAATTATGTTAGGGGCACATAAGACCAAATTTTGTTAGTAGAGGCAGACTTTCAAGTGACGCTTGCATTCAGGTGCTACAGGAGAAACTAACTTGGGAGTTTACCATGAATCTTCTATGAAGAATGATCCTAAAGTTACCAAACTATCTTATTTCACTGGTTGTGCCAGAAAGCTTAATACTCATCACTGAAGGCCACATGTATACATCGTCAAGGTGATTAGGATTTAAGACATGACTTCAATGAGCATGTACCATGAGAATGAGGCCAGAAATGTGAATGATGGAAGGCCTCAAAATTGCAAACTAAGCCTCTGGTACAAACAATAGACAGATCAGTTGATCTTGGTAAATGTTGATAAAGCAGGAATGTAACTATCTATATATATTGGTTTTGGAATACTCGGACACACCAGGATAAACTTGAAACAAGACATGGGCCGTTAGGGTTCTTACCTTGGATGGGGGTTGGATGAAATCTCTTTCTCATTTGCAAAGAAATCCTCATATATTATGATTCGATCCTGTAAAGTCTTTAAGTTAACCCAAAAGATGCAGAACATAGAAACTAAATATTAGAATGTTAACAGTGTTGTTGCTTATCATCAGACTAGCTTTCCATAGACAGGTGAAGAACAGATGATAGGACCCTAGCAGGGTTAGGTTCTACTCAACCATGTAACAGCTAATAAAAACCCTGTGAGAATGTAATAAACCCCACCTAGCCGCCTCTATCCTATAAAGAAGAGAGGCTAGGGTTTATATTTGGGTCTTTGGGCTTCTTAGCCGCCCCCTTGTTCTTGGGCCGGCCCGCTAAGGTTGAGGGCAAATTGGGTAGTTCACTTAGGAAGCAACCCCTAGGGTTAGGGTTTGGAGCTCTATATAAGCTTGTAGCCTCCACCTCTTTGGAATAAAAAGATCAATCTACAATTGCAGCCACCAGGCTACTTGGAGGGTGGAACCCTATAGCGTTCAAGGGTTGATCCCCTCAAAGATCAATCTCGATAGAATTCCTCTGGGGTTCTATCATTTGAGTATCGAGCAGCGATCTTGCTGCTTTTGCTGCCATCCCTGCCGCCCACCATTAGCCAAGCAATTCCCACAATTGCTCTTGGCGTCGTCGTCTCCACCATCATCTCTTGGCGTAGATCAAATCAATCTCTGATCGCCACCTCAATTGCATCAGAGATCTGGTATTTTCTACCACCAATACCTTTTGCTGCTGCAATTTTTCATCTAAAATATCAAAAAAGTTTTCTATCGATCCCTTGCTGCGAATTCCTTGCGTCGCAAAAGTTACCATCTTTGCTTGACGAAGGATTGCTGCAGAAAATTTCAGCCAGCGTGTTGCTGCCTTTAACCGATCTAATTGTTATCCTTTTTGAACGAAATTTTTTGTGCACCTCATAGATCATCTTGGCTCCCATCCATGATTGATCTATTGTGGAATTCATCACAAAAACAAATTCGTGTGTTGCTGCAATCTCTCGTCACAAACTGCTGAAATTTTTGGCGAGAATTCTGCTATCGCAACTTGCACCGATTTCTTACTGCTTTGCTGCCGAAATTTCTTGATCAATTTGTTATCCTTGTTGCTATCTAAACTAAGATTCTACCATCAAAACCCCTCCTCAAATCCCTGAGTTTTAGCTGGAAATTTAGTCGAGAAATCGCTATTTCTTCGATGACAATTCTGCTCTTACGAGGCAGCGCACATAGGCAGCAATTGCTACTGATTTTTGTCAAATCTTTGCTGCGATCTACCACAGATCTAAAACCCTCTTCCCTAACCTTTATCCACTACCATCTCAGCCCAAAACTCCATCAAATCGCAGCCCCAAACAGCACCCAAAACAGCCACAAAACAAGCCTAAACCGTAACCTACATCCACCGATCCACAAACCCTTTCAACCACCACTTCCCTCAAACAATTCATGCCTTTAACCCGGCAACAAAGAGATCTTAATATTACAGATCTGGAGTCATATACTATGGCATCCGAGGAGGTGATAAATGCTAAATTTGAAGCCTTGAGGCGAATGGAGGATAAGATTCGGGCTCTCTTTCGAACTCAGTTTCGGTAGAACACCGAGCCCAAAGAAATCTCATCATGGAGAGAGCTCGACCGAAGAGATGACTCCCAAGAGAAGGAGGCTCTATGATCGATCCCTACTATCACGCATGAGGTGGACTTCCTAGATGGGAAGAAGGAGACCCGATTGGTTGGATCTCATGCGTGAGCGATATTTTCGGTACCACAAAACCGCGAGATGCATCTATGGTAGAAATTGCAGCTATACATCTTGAAGGAGATGCCATACAATGGTTTGATTGGTTTGAACATACTCATGGAGTCCTCTCATGGCGACAATTCAAGAAGGACTGCTGATCCGTTTCGGACCAACCGATTACGAGAACATCGACGGACAACTAGCAAAGATCCGACAAACCTCCACCATCCAGGAGTATCAAACCAGGTTTGAAAGGTTATCTAATCAAACTCGTGATTGGTCTGAAAAACAGTTATTGGGGACATTTATTGAGGGCTTGAAGCCGGAGATCGGGGAGAAGTTAAAGCGCGACAACCGTACGCTTATGGCAGCCATCTCTTTCGCATACGACTTGAGGAGGAGCGATTGAACCATGAAGCCGGAGGACTAGGGTCGCTCCCGACCAGAAATATTGAAGCCCTCGGCCTCACCTACTATCGGCCGAGCTCCTGCACCAAAAGGTTGACAAGAGAAGAGCTTGAGACCGATCCGCTAGGGGTTATGTTGGCATTGTGACGAGCCGTGGAGCGCGAGCATCGTTGTAAAGGGAGACTTCTTGTGATTGAACCAGTGGAAGAAAAGATCGGTGAACAGCCAGAAGAGAGTCTTGAACATGAGGATGAAGATGTGGAAGAAGAGCCACAATCAACCAACTTTATGGTACATGCGCTAGTCGGCATTACTCAAATCCATAAGCGATGAAAGTTGGAGGCTGCTCAAACAACAACCAATCAACTTTGTTCTCATCGATCTGAGCAGTACTAATAATTTTCTAAATAGTAAGGTTGCTGCTCGGATGGCGCTCTATATCGAAGGTTGCAGCAAGTTCGGCGTAAAGGTTGCCGATGGCAGAATCCTAAAATGCGACCAAAGATGCCCACTGGTGAAACTATTACTACTGAGGGCCAAGAAATTGTTGCCGACTTCTTCCTCCTACCAATTAATGATTATGAGGCTGTCTTTGGGCATAGAATGGTGAGCGACACTAGGTGATGTCTCTTGGAACTTTTCCAAATTGATTATGAAATTCTATTGCAAAGGTAAGCAGGTCACCCCTACGCGGGAGGCGTGGAAGCAACGTAACCACCGTTTCAACCCACGAATGGAGAAAGTTTTACACAAGATAAATGGTGGCTTTCTTATGCATCTCAGCACCAACCAGAGGGGAGGAATGGAAGAAGGATCAGAAACCAGCAACATCATCAAAAAATTAGAGGAGGATCAAGCGCAATAGCTCACTATACTTGGGATTCGAGGATCTATGCTATAAAGGTCGTATTGTGCTTATACCAAACTCCCCTTGCATCAAAGTCATTACGCGCACGAAATGCACTCCATACCTTTTGTAGGGCACTCGGATTTCTAAGAACCTACAAAAGAGTGAAGCAAAACTTTTATTGGAAAGGGATGAAAAAAATTATTTACGAATCGTAGCACAATGTGATGTATGTCACGACAAAAAGGTGAAAGCAATGGCGAGTCAGGAAACTACAACCACTACCTATACGGACTCGGTATGGGTGACATCTCCATGGACTTCATCGAAGGGTTGCCACCTTCAAAGGTAAAAGCACAATCCTTGTGGTGGTTGATCGACTTACGAAATATGCTCATTTTTGTCTTTGTGCGAAATCCCTACTGCTTCTTTATTAGTATTGCTCAGATTTTCATAGAAAATATTGTTAAACTACATGGGATGCCAAGGTCCATCGTAAGTGATCGTGACGGGGTCTTCACTAGTAAATTATGGACCGAGTTATTTGATTCTGAGGGCACCAAACTCAAGATGAGCCTTGCATATCATCCCTGGCCCGACGGCCAAGCGAAGTGGTGAGCAGGATGTTTAGAGACATACCTTGGTGCTTCGCTAGTGATCGACCAAAGGAGTGGGCGAAATGGCTCCCCTGGGCGAATGGTGGTATAATACTACATATCATTCATCTACAAAATGTACCCCATATGAAGCATTATATGGTCGGCCGGCTCTGTGATTCAAATGTATGTAATTGGCTCGGCTAAGGTAGATCGGTCGACCAAGATTTAATTGTGAGGACAAACTCCTACAATTTGCTAAAGAATAATCTCTCTACCGCTCAAGCTAGAATGAAGCGACAAGGTGACACACGAAGAAGTGAAAGAGAATTTTTAGTAGGAGCTGGGTTTATCTTCGCCTACAACCATACAAGCAACTATCCATCAACACACGAGCCTCCATGAAGCTATCTCCACGTTTTTATGGGCCCTATCGGATCATAGAGCGTATTGGGTGTGGCGTCTGAGACTTAAATTATCTAAAGATGCCAAAATTCACCCTGTCTTCCACGTGTCATGCTTGAAGCCCAAGTTGGGAGAACACGAGGCATCCGAGATCAAGCGCCCAACACCACGATGATGGAAATATTCAAGCCCAACCACAAGCCATCCTCGACCGCAGAGTCGTGATCGTCGTCGGCGTCCCCTCTTGAAGTACTAGTACATTGGACTAATTTACCACTTGAAGATGCCACATGGGAATCATATGAGGAGGTGAAGTCCGGTTCCTGAGTTCATGGAACCCTGACCTTGAGGACAAGGCTGATTTGAAGAGGCGGGCTTGATAGGACCCTAAGCAGGGTTAGGTCCTACTCAACCATGTAACGACTAATAAAAACCCTGTGAGAATGTAATAAACCCCACCTAGCCGCCTCTATCCTATAAAGAAGAGAGGCTAGGGTTTATATTTGGGTCTTTGGGCTTCTTAGCCGCCCCTTGTTATTCTTGGGCCACTGCTAAGGTTGAGGGCAAATTGGGTAGTTCACTTAGGAAGCAACCCCTAGGGTTAGGGTTTGGAGCTCTATATAAGCTTGTAGCCTCCACCTCTTTGGAACAAAAAAGATCAATCTACAATTGCAGCCACCAGGCTACTTGGAGGGTGGAACCCCTATAGCGTTCCAAGGGTTGATCCCCCTCAAAGATCAATCTCGATAGAATTCCTCTGGGGTTCTATCAACAGACTGTGCAATGTAGAATGCCCAAGAATTGGGATAGAAATATTTTGGGATCGTTTAGTATCTTGGGCATCATATGTCATATGGTCTATTACTTAGATCAAACTTGGTATGCCAATAGATGAGTTGACATCTTGCAGAAGAAATTATGGGATCATTTAGCATCATGGAGCTTTTGTTGTACCATGAAGTTTGGGAGAGCATTTGAAAGGGTATTAATCATCTTGAGTCAACTAGGAGCTACGCATCAAGTGGATAACAAAATGTTCGGGTCATATGCTAACCGTAGCAAGCATTTCATGAATAAATAATATAAACATGCTAAAGTGATAATATTTATATTTACTCTTTGCCAGTTTTTAGTATTTTCAGATTATGGCAGCAATCCCTTTTGTTCTGAGCCAGTTATTATAGATCATAATTATATTTCATAAGCATGTGATCTTTGCATCTCTTGGTAATATATTTTGCAGCTTAACTATGAGCTATTGATGTGGTCCAGCAGCTGTCTCCAGCTATATATGCATAGAAGAAGCATGCCTTGTTGTGAGTTATGAATGCCAATTGAATGTTGGATGAATAGGATAGACAAAATCTGAAATAACTGAACTGTAGAATGTCAAGTTGTGGAATGTATAGGTAATTTGTTTCCGAGGTATACACAAAATAACGAAGTAATTTGTTTCCCGCTCGAGGTATAAACACAAGCCTATATATGAGCCACTTCTCAAGAGCTGGATTCATTTGGAAAGGCCAAGAATTAATGGGACAAAATAATTTTTATGGTGGATCTAATTTCACATAGAGCAAGACTCTCCATTAGTAGGAGCCTCGTCCAGTAGGATGCCCTCTTAACAGGAGTTAAAAGGCCTCTCGACTAAGATCAATAATTTATTCTAGATAAGCCATGCTAGTCTTCTTAAAACTCATACTTTCACGAATCAAAGACTATGTCTTCTTAAAACTCATACTTTCACAATTTGAAGCCAACTTTTTTCTCTTTGCAGGGTGTTCAAAATCCTAAAGCAATCCACTCTTCAAAAGCCGTTGGGGAGCCACCATTTTTCCTTGCATCTGCAGTATTATTTGCCATCAAAGATGCCATTGTAGCTGCTAGAGCAGAAGAAGGATATCATGATTGGTTCCCACTTGATAATCCAGCTACCCCTGAGAGGATCAGAATGGCTTGCATCGATGATTTCACCAAACAAGTTGCGAGTCATAATTTCCATCCGAAACTCAGTGTGTAATCTCTTTCATGTTTTCTATAAAAAAATTGTTGTGATGATCATAATAAAAAAAATGTCACAGATGAAAGCATGAAGGTGATATAAACTATGTGCTATATTTCTGTCCTGCAAAAATGGACACAAGAAATGGCAATAAAGTGCAGTTCCATATCCATGTTGAAGTTTTATTGCGTATGATTTTTGTAGTGCACCATGCTTACATAGTTCAATAACCCAAAGCTTGTTAAATATAGGATGATAAGCATATGTTTCCCTTTTAAGTGCTGAAATTTCATGATACTCTACCAAAAGCTGCAGATATCAATAAACAAAACCCTATATATGCAAATGTATATATAGATTAAGCCCTCTGTCACTGGAATGACTAACATGTACCCTTATAATATTATGTCAATATACTATATCCTAGTTCCAATATCTCAGCCTACTTAGAGCTTATGTTACTATGTTCATGATTCCTTGAGATTACAGATATCAAATAGGAGATCATTAAGAACCATTTTGGCCATTCTCCATATGTTTTAAGTGCAAATCTCAACTGTTTTCATCCAATTAATTATCTTTGTGAGGTACAACTCGCGAGAAAATAAACTCTATCAAAGAGGTTCAATATCCTGAGAGAATGGTTCATAAAGTCTTGATATTTCCATGAAGTTCAAGTCTCATTCAACTGCAACAGCTTCAATTTTTGAGTGCATTATGCTAACATATGGTTTTATTGAGAAATCAAAGATAATCTTGGGTAAAATTCTTTATGAGAAAAGTAGTCACCGTGAAAATCCATATCCAGTAAATCCTTGCAATCTATATTGAATTTTAAGTAGGCATTGAAGGAAGCATATTGGGCAGGGTAATGATGTTATCTAAGATCCAAAAGAACATCAAAGAGGTTCCTGCTTAACTTTTCTTCCTTTCTTTTTCCCATATTCATGAATGAATAAATAAGTATAATGAATAAGAATTATGTTTGTAAGAAAGATTATAGAATGAACCATTACTTATAGGAAAGAAAATGTTGGGAAAATATAGAGATTCTCATTGTACATTGTTTTGCTAAGAAAAGAAATTCCAATGTTCTACCACTTGGTTCTCAACAATGCCCCAATCAATTCCTGTCTCTATATTCCTCTATTATAAATAACTACCCAAGCGAGTCTGATAATTATCTGATTTCTTCATTATTATCTTTAAAAAAATCTTTAAATTCCTCTCTCTTTGTTCCTCTATTATAAAAAAGATCACATAATATGGAACATGCATAGAGATGAAACTCTCAATGCATGAATTTACAAATAACACAGCCAAGTCACATTGGTTATCAAGGCCTAGTTAAAGTTTGCATTAGCACATACATTTCCAGATTTTCCATGCATTGGCACGTGCATTCTAATTAGTACATGATAAATATGTAACTGTACATGAACAATTGTTTATTCATTCAGAAGGCTCTCAGGATTATAAATATGTGCCTGCATTATTAGATCAAGATAGTTGAACAATAATAATGTCTTAGAGAAGTTTCAACATAATGGAGTCAAATCTTGCTTTGGTTAACATGTTTGTTAATCCGGAAACCTCAAATTTGTTCATTTTGGACTCTTAAAACTTGTCATTTCATGAATATGTGACATTCTAATACTTTGTAGCTTGTAAAATTTCTCTCATATTGTCTGTTTGTTCGTGAATCGAAGTCAAGATTTTGCAACAGAAATTAAATTTCTCTAGTGTTGTGTGGTTTTCTAATTTTGCTTTTTTCGATTCAGAAGCTTAAATACTTTTATTGTGTTGTAAATGAAAATTAAGATATTTAGAGTTTGCTAAAATTTCATGTGATTCTTTTCTATTAGAACAAAGTTCTCAAAAGGATTTTTTTTTTGTTCTTCCATCAAATATTCTGTTGTTTATACAAAGTAATATTACCTCTTTTTCGACTGGGATGATAAGAATTAAAATCACAAAAAAAAAGCCGTTTAATAGATATGGCTGCATATATTGATCATCCCTAGGATTTGAGAAGCAATGATAGTTATGGAATAGAATGAAAGAAGAATTAATGATTCATGTTCTTGCATATTAAAACCGTCCATCAACATTCAAGTTGGTCTGCTTGCTTTATTTTTCTCAAAGCTGTCGATCACATCTTCAAATGCAATATCTTGAATCCTTATATCCCATTTGATATTAGCGATTCATATTAATCCTTCACATGCTTTAGTAATTTTCATGCAAAGTTGTCGAACTTATTTCACTTTATAATCAACATACTTATATCATATTTGTTTAGACCTAAGTCATTGGATCACTATGAATGTCTAAAGAGTTGTACTCGGCAAATATTGTTGGAAATAATATATCATTCTCCATCCATATCATTTTAGAGAATCCAACAATTTTTTTTACTAGCTAGGGTGAAAACAGTGAAGAGGTGGTAAAAGATCCTTAATGGATTTCAAATAGTTGAGACCTACAATTTGAGTTTATTATTATTTTTATATATAAAAATAGTGAAAGTGAGATTTTGTAGCATGAAACTTACTATCAACCAATAACGATAGTTGATATCTTTTAAATTTATTAGATTATATATTATAAAATTTAATATATATATATATATCCTAATCTAGCTTTGAAAACAGCAAAAATGATTAAAAAAATTATCATTATTAAGTTAGTTTTTTTATTATAAGAGGTGAAACTCGATTCGAATCCACCTAATGCTTTTCTCGATCCGATCTCAAGTCAAACTTCTTCGGTCTTGTTTAAATCCTATAAAACTGTATCGGGGTACTCTCGATAATATCTCTTCGATGCTTAAATTAGTAAATAAGTCAGACAAGTTAGACTTTGTTCCAAGTTTATGTGTTGAGACATATTTATTGAACTCTTTTTATAGTGTGTTTCTAGAACTATTACCTTAGGATGGCACATTGCTCGTGGGAACATAGAGCATTGATCTTAAGTGTAACTATCATTGGTCCACGGTGAATTCGGGATGATGCTACGTTTTGACACATGAACGTAGATCAAACGATTGGGGTGGTCCAATTAGTTGAAAAGGGTAGAAACATGGGGTGTTAGCATGCCTGCCATGTGGGGTTGCTTAGTGCGAGCGTGCCATCCACACAAGGCATGGGTTTTGGCTATGTGGCATTGACATGGTTTTGGCTATGGCCCAATGTGTCCACCACACAACATTATGGTGTCGATCAACCATATAACACTATGGCGTCAGCCATGTGTCGATCATACTATACTTAGTTGGCAGCCACATGACGCTAAGCTGTTTGTTGTGCGGCACCAAGAAGTCAACTGTGTCGTGCCATGTTATCATCTTCCTAGTGTTGACGTGTCGGTTGCTTGGCCTTGACGTGTCAACCGCGAGGGTCTGATACATCTGCCACGTGGCGGCAACACGATGGCTAAGTCATTTTACCCATAACATACGGAGCAAAGTGAAATCAAGTCGGGTCGAAATGTGTTGCTTGGTTGGCTGCCGACGTCGAGGCCGAGCCGGGTGATACACGTCATGGGTCAACCATGTCGCATGTGATGACACTTAGTGGGATGATAAGATCGCATGCGAGGCTGCTCAATGGACTAACAAGGCCACACACGATGGCGCTCGATGGATGGGCCCACGAGGCCACACATAGTGGCTCTCGATGGATCGACAAGACCATACAAAAGGGCACTCTGCAGATAAAATGACTGAGCTATCATGTCGGTGCCATGTGGGCTGACGCTTCAAACCCATGTGGAAGGTGATAGCAGGATGCCGCATAGTTGACTCCTTTGCATTGTATGGTTGACACCTCGACGCCTATGGCTAACAGCTTGACAGAGAATGGCCAACACAATGTTGCCACCTGGCTGACACCCCATGGCCGATATGTCAGATCCAAATGACCTACACCATAGAGTGTTGTGAGGTTGACATGTTTGTGCCATATGCCCAACTTGGTAGCATTGTGTGGCTAGTAAATTAGATCATCATGATCAATATCGTAGCATTGTATAGCCAATATATTAGAGATCGACACTTTAGTATCGCCTTAATGCCACATGGCCAAAACGTAGGCCCCATGTGGATGGCACGCTAGCACCCCGTGGCTCCATCCTTTCCGGCCAACTAGCTGCCCGCACCATCTGATTTGTGCCATATGTTAGAACATAGCATCATCCCGAACCCGACACAGGCAACGATAATTATGCCTTGTATCAGCACTCCACGTTCCCTTGAGCAGCACACAATCCGGATGTAACAAATTTGGGAATTCGATATAAAAGGGGTCCTATAGGTATGTCCCAACACACACTAAAAGTCACAACGTGTATTTGACCTATCCAACTTGCCTGCTAACGTAAGTATTGGATGTGTGTTGTTTGGAGTGCTCTAATATAATTTTGCAGGGTTCAGACGAGACTGAAGAAGTTTGACTTAAGATCTGATCGAGAAAAGGATCAAGTTCGATCTGAATTAGCTTTTGCCTCAACAATCAAATACTAATTTAACAATCATTATTATTGTATTCTTTTAGCAAAAAATACATTATGAAAATACAAATGCAAAACCTCTCTATTAACAATCGACAGTTTCATTTGCAAAGATAGTTGATATATCCTTGAATAAATATTCTAACCCTTAATATAACATAAATAAGTCATGTATACTAATATTTTATGTGTTTAGCATAATAAAATCTCAATTTTTTTCCGAATGATAAGTGATGAATATAGAATTGAATCGTAAGACTTTAGTATGAACCAACAAAGTTTTTGGTAATTAATTGACATGACATTGGATGAGGTCTTGAATTACAATGCATCACCACGAGGCAAATGTTTTGGGTGTAAAAATTTTCGATTGAGGTTTCAAACTCGATCAATATTTTAGATATAAAATTTATTGGATGATGTTTTAATCAATATTTTATGTTTAAAGATTTAGCAAACGAGGTTTTGAACCGTTGACATAAAAATAAGTAGATCTACAACATTACTACTAGACCAATATTTTATATATAAATATTTTTTACCCTTTAAAATTAGATAGATGGATCTTGTATATCACCAAATCAATATTTTAGATGTAAAATTTATTCGATGAGATTTTGGTAGATAAATGTGATGTAATAAACTCATTTCCATATGTATTATACTTTCATGCTTTAAGTAAGGTCATATTGCATAGATGTATTCATATTCCCTTAAATTTAATTCTTCAAATTCAAAACGACCATCATAAAAATTATTATTTTTAGTTAAATAGTTTTATCAAAAAAGAACATGAATAAACTCTGAGACAACTAAAGATCCATTGTTTAGTAGAGTGTAATGTACTCATTGGATTTTGCATTAAACTCGTAAGGCATCTATGCCGCTTAGAAGAGAACATTATTTTTCATACACTCAACTTTAATAAATGATTTTGATATCTTAGATCTAAAATTTATCAGATAAAATTTCAAATTCCGAGATCTCATGTACGATTTTGGAATAGCGTTGGAAACAATAATGTTATTATTAACTACAATTATCTAACTGTTTAAGTATGGTTGAAGCACAATGTAAATATGACCTTCTGGGTGGAATCTATGGCGTCAGTTCATAGGATTTATTGTTTTCGTAATTCCATCTCTAACAGAACGATCGCCGTTTGATTTACGAAGGAAAACTTTTTGATAAATGAGTGGTCAATATTTTAGATTTAAAATAATAAATTTTCGAACCCTCAATAATAGGTGTAATAGATCACCAAATACTTAGCTCTATGATAAATGTGTGGTCAATATTTTAGATTTAAAATAACAAATTTTGGAACCCTCAATAGTCGGTGTAATAGATCACCAAATACTTGGATCTGTCGACTTACGGCCAAATACTTGGATCTATCAACGTATGGCTAAGTGGTTGGGATAAGACACCAACTTTTGATTCAACCTCGTGCGTCAGTGAGCATCCGGTCCCGAATGACAAGCTTCCAAAACGGTTCCACTTCCATCCCGATAAGAGAACCAAACCATACCCACTATCTTGGCTTTTCCCATCATCATCATCATCATCATGTGTCGGCTGGATTCAAAACAACCCGTCGAGGCTGACCTCGTCGCCCACGCGCTGCCGATATCGAGAAGACCCAGCTGAATCGTCTCTAGGGTTCTCCCAATCCCTCTAGACCAGTAAAATCGAGGATGGTCTCGTTCCCGTCGTGGAAGTGCCCGTGGTCCCTCGTCGTAGCGATCGGTTTGCTGTTGATCCTGGCCTCCGCGAGCCACATGTTCTTGTCGCCCCTCTTCCCGTCCTCCCTCGACTTCTTCGGCGCTCGACAGAATTCCGCTTCCTGCGCGCCTTGCAATGCGTCGTCGGATCACAGACGGACCGAGCGCTGGGATGATGTCGAATGGGCTGCTCGGTTTCCGGTCGACTCCCATGGGGCGGTGACATACCGCGGCGCGCCTTGGAAGGCCGAGATCGGGAGGTGGCTCTCCGGTTGCGGTTCGGCCTTGGCCACGGTCGAAGTCGTAGAGGTATATGCGCCTTTCCTCTGATTGATTGGACATTTTGACGTTACAGAGTGCGTCTTTAACGGTTGAGGCCTTGGTGTTTCCTATTCAGAACATAGGTGGCAAGAGTTGCCAAAACGACTGTAGTGGCCGAGGTGTATGCAATAGGGAGCTGGGGGCATGCAGGTGCTTTCATGGATACGATGGTTGGTAAAATTCTTGCCATATGTAATGACACTTATATATCTATTTAAGAAATCGTTGAATCTTAGTGATGTTAGTGTTTAGTTAAGTTGGAAACAATAGCTGCACTTCCATTAATTTCAAGCAATATGCAAGCGAAGGGCTATAAACAGTGTCCTTATTCTCATTGTTTATTTCCATATTAAAAAAACATAGGGTTCGTTTTGCTTCATTTTGTTTCGATGTCTCCATTGTCTTCGTGTCTGAACTTCCTTCACTTCTAACTTCAATACAACAAGGGCCTTCAAGTCATTTTTCAAATTCATTTGGCAGTTATTTGTTAGCAATTTACTATATAGTTTGAATTATTAATTTAGTTCTGGGAAAATCCACATTTCTTTATGTTATGTTTGTTGACATGAACAACCAATGCATAAGATATTAATATTTTTGCGCTCAAGCAGGTGAAGGATGTACAAAGAAGTTGGAGCTGAACTGTAATCTCCCAGTATCTCCAGAGCAACCATTTGGTTCATGGATTGTTTCAATATGTCCTGCTTATTGTGACACCACTCGTGCAATGTGTTTCTGTGGGCAAGGAACAAAATATCCAAATCGTCCGGTGGCGGAGGCTTGTGGCTTTAAAATAAAGTAACCAAGTTAAAGTTGTTGTCCAAAATATTTAGGTACTTGTTATGGTGCTTATAGCCTTCCTCTATGGCCATTTCAGCTTACCTTCCCAACCTGGTGGTCCTAAGGTTACTGATTGGACAAAGGCTGATTTTGATAACATTTTCACAACCAATGGTACTAAACCTGGCTGGTGCAATGTGAATCCAGAAGATGCATATGCTTCAAAAGTGAAATTTAAAGTAGAATGCGATTGTAAATATGACTGTCTTTTGGGACAGTTTTGTGAGATACCAACTGTATGCAGTTGTCTCAATCAGTGCTCTGGGCGTGGGCATTGCCGTGGTGGTTTTTGTGAGGTATGCTATAATTCCCAATCAATTTAACTGTGAAAAACTAGGAAAACAGGTGTTTTATTTTCTTTTTCAATTTGTTTGTCAAGTTAAAAGATTCTTAACTCAATAGACAAATATGTCTCTACTTTTACCAGCTGCTGCTTTTGCCATAATACTTGTACTGAAGTTAGTTATTCAGTGTGACAGAGGTTATTATGGAATCGATTGCAGTGTTCCATCTTCCATATCACCTATTCAAGAATGGCCAGAATGGCTTCGGCCAGCTACAGTTGATTTAGATGATAAGGCACCTACAAGTAGTGATCTTCTGACCATCAAAGCTGTAGTTAAAAAGAAAAGGCCGCTCATATATGTTTATGATCTGCCACCAGAGTTCAATGCACACCTTCTTGAGGTAGCTTTATCACTCGTATTCTTTCTTGTTTGAAACAAAAATGATCAAGATCTGTACACTTTTTACATGTTTTTTTTGCAGGGACGGCATTTCAAGTTTGAATGTGTTAACAGAATATATACAGATAAGAATAGAACTTTATGGACTGATCAGTTATATGGATCACAGGTGGTTGTTTATGAGAATACAACAAGAATTGTTACTATTACTTTATACAACATATCCTTACATCATTCTTCACTATATAGATGGCACTCTATGAGAGCATTCTCGCTAGTCCTTATCGAACAATGAATGGTGAAGAAGCAGATTACTTTTATGTTCCGGTTCTTGATTCCTGTATAATAACTCGAGCAGATGATGCACCTCACTTCCGCATGAAGGTATGAGTTTTGTAGCTATTGTTTCGTTCTAGTGCTTTCTCTAAAATAATTCCATGTTCTTCACTACCATCTTTTGGTTGAAAACAATTGTTGATACATAAAAGAAAAAAGAAGGAAAAGTACTCAAAAGATCACTCGAATCTCAGGAACAAAAGGGTTTAAGGAGTTATTTTACTTTGGAGTTCTACAAGAGGGCTTATGATCATATCGTTGAGCACTATCCTTACTGGAATCGGTCCTCTGGAAAGGACCATATATGGGTATGGCACTGATGTTCCAAATGGTGAGAATTTAAATTTTATGGAGTTATGTTGAGAATCTAACCTCATTGCTTCTACCTCACGGCAGTTTTTTTCATGGGATGAAGGTGCTTGCTATGCCCCAAAAGAAATCTGGAATAGCATGATGTTAGTTCACTGGGGGAATACAAACTCAAAATATAATCACTCAACGACAGCTTATTGGGCTGACAACTGGGACCAAATACCCTCCTTTAAAAGAGGCAACCATCCTTGCTTTGACCCAGTGAAGGATCTTGTCCTTCCTGCATGGAAAAGGCCTGAACCAGGTGCAATATGGGCAAAACTTTGGGCAAGGTACCCATGAAGCTTAACTGACTTCTGTGTCTTTTCTCATTATTAGATTCATCTAAGGTTGGTCTAACTGGATGTGTAGACCACGGACGGAGCGTACGACTCTATTCTACTTCAACGGAAACTTAGGACCTGGCTATGAAAACGGTCGACCTGAAGACACGTGAGTAAATATCTTAGAACATAATGGCCTTGACACCACAATTATTTATCTGATGGTGATATATCTGTTGATTTCAAAATGATTTCAGGTACAGTATGGGCATTAGGCAAAAACTGGCTGAGGAATTTGGTTCTACACCTAACAAAGAGGGCAAGCTTGGGAGACAGCATATTGCTAATGTAACAGTAACTTCTGTGCGCTCTTCCAAGTATTATGATGATCTGGCTAGCACTATTTTCTGTGGTGTCTTGCCTGGGGATGGATGGAGTGGACGTGTGGAAGATAGTATGCAGCAAGGATGCATTCCTGTAATAATTCAGGTGTCCATGTGTTTCTCTCTTTGCTTCTAAAATAGTGTTGGCCTTCCCACCAATGAACTGAGAATATTAAATGTATGCAAACTTAGCCCTGCACACTGAGAGGCTGCTTCCGTAACTTGAGCCCTTGACACCCAAGTTTTGACAAAGCAACTGTACCATAGCACCAGGCTTGTTCGCAGTTTCATGCTTCTACTTCCTGTACTTAATTACAAAACTAGATTTTCCCTTTCTGATCTCTTCCTCATTCTTAGAATGGGATCTTCCTTCATGCCATAACATATAAAAGTCTCTAGTTCCTTTTGGTAGTATATTCATTTTTGTTGCCCATCTTTGTTCCTGCATTCAGTCTATTGAATGAAGCTGCAAATTTTAGTTGTTCTTCTATGCCAGCATTTTGACCTTTCTCTGACTTATATAATTGTGACACCTTGGTTGCAGGATGGTATCTACCTTCCATATGAGAATGTCTTTAATTACAGAAGTTTTGCAGTTCGAATTCAAGAAGATGATATTCCAAACTTGATTAAAATTCTACAGGTAATATAACATCCCTGTCCCAACATTTTTTTATGTTCATCTAACAAGCTGTTATGTTCTTATTGATACCCTTACTGGACTGTCCAGCGATTTAATGAGACAGAAATAGACCTTATGTTGGCAAATATACATCAAACCTGGCAGAGGTTCTTATATCGGGACTCAGTGTTGCTTGAGGCTCAGAGGCAAAAGAAATTGTTTTCTGTGGAGGATGACTGGGCAGTTGAGTTCTCAAAATTGGAGGAAGATGATGCTTTCTCCACATTTATACAGGTAATACAGTTACCAATTTGGTAGCCAGTTTTAACGTTCTCAAAATATGAACTTCAAATTTAATTAAGAGAAGAACTCAAAACTCTAAATGATTAGATGCAACAGCATCAAAGTATAAACCAGCAGTAATATTTCAATTTACAGAGATTTAGATAATTAAACTGCTCAAGTCTTTCAAACCTTTCTTAGCATCAAGTCTTTCAATTTCAACGTTTCCTAGTGCATGAAGGAGGGCATTTGCTGATAGAGATGGTGTGTTCATTCTTTGATATGAAGACTTGGAGATTGTTAAATACTAAGGGCATAGATTAAAATCTTGATCTGATACCAGTATCTATCAGCGGTTGGGACAGTTTCATATTGGTACAGGACAATGTACCAGTCAATACACAGACCATACAGAAACAGAGAGAAGAATGGGGGGAAGGAGGAAGAAGCAGAATTGATATGATGACATATTGGGACTCTTGGTACGGATACATAAGGCTGGAATCACCTGGACCAGAGAGAGAGAGAGAGAAATTAAAAAACAAGAGGGGAGGAGGAGGCAAAGTAAGAGGTGGAAGAGGAAGAGAAAGACAAGGAAGAAGAGGTGTGTGCCTACCAGTCAGAAGAGGCATGGCAATGCATATTAGTACGAGGTGGTAGCAATGATGTGGTGGGAAGGACAAAGCAGCAGTGGTGCAAAAGGGAGGATGAGATGTAGGAGAGAGCGTGAGTGGAGGAGGTATTCGTGGTGGTGGTGAAGAATAAGGAAAAAGGAAAGATTGTTGATAGCTGTCAGGATTAAATAAAAAACAACTTGATACATACAGCAATAGGCTTATTGTTTGGTATAGCTTGGTACCAGTCTTCTTATGACTCGGTAATCTGATACAGTAAGGTTATGGGATGGTAAGCCTGATTTCAGACTGAACCAGGTGAATCACTCGGTACATGTACCAATTGGCTTTCAGACTGGTGAATACTAGTCATGTACCAACCAATATAGTTGAAGTTTGATCCATAATGGTGAAAATAAAATAGATGTGGCAAGCAATACCCAGATATGTGAGCCTGGTATTGCTTTTCCATGTAAATCCAAATTGATAAATTACAATTAGGTAAATCAACATCAGTAGCAACATAGTGCTGTTTAGGTACATTGTCATGCAGCCATCCTTTCCCCTGAATAAGAAAACAAAATAAATTATAAACATGTGAGATATGAAGGCACATCCTTAATTGTTAGAATCATGAAAAGTCTTTTTATGTTCATTTTTTTCCTCCAAACCCTATAGATTTTTAGAAATGACAAAGCATCATAAATTAAACAACATTTTCACGTACTTGGTAGTGTATCCCAATTTGTACCCAAATGGAGAGATGAAATGATATGGAAGTAAATGAAGATGATTTACCACTAAGGTTCCCTCAGTTTAATAGTTTGATCAACCTAATAAACGCAGGGCTCCTATAACCTTGGTTTTAATGTGTTGACACTTTTCATTATTATTAGCAGATAATGTTGTTTTTGCATGGATAAAGATTTTGAATGATTTTATGACATCTTCATATTTAGTTTCCCCTGCAAGTTAATAGAAAGTACTTATGGTCAATGATGTCCATGATCATTAAATTGCTGCATCTTATTTGTCATTAATGAAGTCTGACATTAAATTGTTTTCCTTAATGTCTTGTAGCAGGTGTATGTAAACAAAATGGAATTATGTTCTAGGTGGTACAATCAAGTGAATGTGCTTTTTACTGAATCTACCTTCTTGTTCAATCCAATTCACTTGGTTAAAAAAATGGATAAGATAACATCTGAACAAATCCAGATTTAAATTCAGATATAACTGGGTACCCATATTTGGATTCAGTCAATATGGATGTATATATTTCCGAATACACATATGGGTTTGCTTTTACAATCTGGATCTTTGTTTGGACATTTAGCCAATTTTGGGTTTGGATTGGGATATCTGGATGGTTTTTTAGTGTCAATCCATATATCACAATGGTGACACATGGATACTACTAGAGTGCGCAATGGAGATTTAGCTATTCACGTTACATTTGATGTGGTAGACCAATCGTTATTTGCATCCTTTTCACTTTTATTTGGATCTGTATGCAGATCACAGCACGTCCTTCAGTAATATGCCAATATCTTGACCTCTTATGCATAATAACCATAATCAAATTCCATCACTGAATATCCTAGTATGTATCAATTTCAAATGACTTGTATCTGTATCCATCTAAAATCTTATTTGTAAATGTCTTTTTGTCTAACACCCCTATTTGTATCCATTTTCATCATGCATCCACCTCTTATCAGGTTCAAGCCTGTCTCCATATTGAAGAGACATGGTTTCAAATGCTAGTGTCCTACTATTTGTAGACTTATTCCTTTTCACTGATTAAAAGCAACCACACTTGTAGAATGAAGAAATTCAAGAGATAGCAATGACGACTCCAACTTGGAGAGAAGAGTAGCCATCTTGTTTAGAAAAGTTTTCTCAAATCCAAATGGTTTAGGTGATCGACAGCAAACACCCTAAAACTATGTGCTTAAATTTAGAGCAGCAGCAATGATCCACAGCACTGATTTTTAATTTGAGGCATGCAAATACATTGCTGCCGCTCTAAATTTAAGCACATAGGTTTCTGGGTGCTTGCTGTGATCAGGATTTGCTCTTTAAGAGAATTTTTCTAAGCAAGATAGCTACTCTTCTCTCGAAGTTGGTGTCGTCCTTGCTATCTCTTGAATTTCTTCATTCTATGAATGTGGTATATCTTCTGTTATACTGGTTACTGAGATTTGTGGACTGGTTCAATTTTCTGTACCAAAATAAATTTTTGTGCTCTTGAGAAAATTTGATGACTTTGTAAGAGCCTTCTGATAAAATGCTTGGCATGATGTTAATTGCACTGCTTAAAAGGGTTTGGCGATCACTGTTGCTTATAAAGACAATGCACTTAACTTTTGTGTTTATCATTATTCCATGCTTCTATTGCTCCTAGGATTGTTGTTGACTGTGGACTGGTTGTCTGCAAGGGGGATATCAGGGAGTTAAACTAGATCTGACAGTTGATCCTGAATGCTCAAGATAATATTTAAATATGAGTGAACAACTTGGCTATCGATCATCCACAAGAATTAACCTTATCTTTTGAATCATAACAAGAGTGCATGTATGGCGATGTCTAGAAAGCCAGATTGAGATATCTGATTTATGATTTAAAACCTTTCTTTTAAAATTGAAACTAGTTGTTCACCCTAAGAAGTTTTGCTATCGATAGCTGATATTCTTTGATAAGAAATTTAGAAGTCAACATTGTTGTCATTAAATGTCGCACAAAATATATGGTCCTGATTATTCATCTTGTGCCTAATAAAAAAGTAGACAGATCTTTGTATTAGATTCTACTTCCAGTCATGCAGTGGACTAGAGTAAGCAATATTCTGATTATGTAATCTCTGGTGCGTTAACTGTTGGTTTGGGCGGTTAATTTGTCTAAGCTAAACATTGGCTAGAAGTTGACTTACCTTGGAACAAGTTTGTTAATAATCTTTTTTGGTACCTTAAGAAGGTGTGTATTGTATTATCATCACCTCTGAACTTAGTAGATTGTTTAAGTGCAGCGACTTATTGTCCATCTGATTTCAATTTATGTTAATTTGCTAGCTATGCTGATCCTATTAGGTATCCTCTCTACAGGTATTGCATTATAAATTGCATAATGATCCTTGGAGGCAAGATATAGCCCAAGCCAGGAGGGATTTTGGATTGCCAAATTTTTGCTTGAAAAGAACTCACTAAAGTAGTAATAAAGAACAATCCAGCACAATTTTTTGTTGCCATGACCAAAAGAGCAGGAGGGAAAGGAAGCTGTATTTGTATTTTGCTCTCCTTGCCGCCATAGTGATGTACAAAAGAAAACTTGGGAAGATGGCGCTCCAAATTCATTTTGTTATGTATATAGAATATAGATAACTGTTTCACTTCTAGCCCATGTCATTTCATTCAATAAAGGTATGTTTTGTTTAATTCCATAAGGAGGTACAAACAATCGTTTGTTCTAAATTTGTCTTGGTTTGCATGAATGTGAAGATCTGGGCTGGTTCCAGTAGATTGATTTTGCACCCACTGGGAAATTTGTTCATTCAATGATCTGTCTAACGAGTATTATATTATCTTTAACGATTGCAAAAGGCTTCGTTGGCATCTTAAGCAGAAAAGCCAATGAGGTTAGTGTTTCTTGTGCTTTTCAAGTTTGATATGTAGTTTTATCACCAAAATAAAAACACCGATTTGCCACAATACTTGTGTCTTTAAGGTGTTTCTACAAAACCAGATCTTCGTCATACACCAAGTAGCAGCTCCTTATCTCCATTTTGATGAAGTTTGTTCTTGTAGTTTTGAATCATTAAGCTCGTGACTCATAACTCTCTAACGTGTTTTATGCAAGGTATACAATACCGAGTCCATTCGGTCCGACAGATGCATGCGGACCGTCTTGTTTGATCGGTCAAGTACGATTTTTTTATTTTTAAATAAAAATATTTTTTAATAAAAATATTTTTAATAAAAAATTATTTTTTTTTTTAAAGCTCGGACGCCATCGAGGCTCGCGACGTAAGCCTCGGGCACGGTCCCGAGGCTTGGGCAACGTCCCTAAAGCCTTGGGCGACATCCCGAGGCTCCAAATTAAAAAAAAAAAAATTAACTTTGGCACGACGCAGCTCAAAGTTGACACCTCGGCGACGCGTTCGAGGGCGACGTCGTCGGAAGAAAAAAATCTATTTATATATATATATAATATTTATAATTATAAATATATATATCGAAGCGATACGTTTAAACGCATCGCTTGTACTCATACTCTTGTACCATAGAAACGTCGAAACTCCAGTACGATGCGATATTGCAGACCCTGGTTTTATGTATATTTATAGCAGTTTCAACTTGTTTGATCCAAGTCCAAGCTTAAATCTGTTTCACTGAAACAAGGACTTGGATCGTTTCTCTGTATGCATTCCCAGGAAGTGTGATCTAGATACTTGATGGGGCTTCTTCCTATACCTATGAATTTTATTGGACCCAGAAATTAGATATTGGAAGAATCATTTTGGGTCTTCCAATATCAATAGGTTGATTGTTTCGTTCTTCTATCTTTCAAAAGAGAAAAAGATTTCTGACTCTTGGATTCTCCCAATAAATAAAAAGTGTATCATGCCTAAATCTAATCGGAGTTCACGATTGTGGGAGAATCAGATCGAAAAAAAGAGGGATTCTTATCGCTTGTGTCCATGCGAATCTCTTGCGTCAACCATATATAATGCTTAAGTTATTGTTTAAGTGAATTTTTTTTAAAAAGTTTTTAATTTTGATTTTTTCTCATAGAGTGTTTTTATTTTAAAAAAAAGTTAAAACACCACCCCTTGATGACTTATTTTACCCATTTATCCCTAGATAGCTAAGCTATTATTTTTTTTTTGCCTAAAATAGTGGCTTTTGGACTATCAGTTTAGTAAGATTTTGTTGATCGGATCGAGTTGAGATTGTTCACTATTGGTTTAACATTTTATTTCTGTTGAGGAGACCTGTAAGTGGATGGTAGGTAGATAAGATTTCTCCAACTAAAATCTCATTGTTGAGGGAAATCCTTCCTCTAAATAAAAACTATATCAATAAACTTGTCATCAACTTTTGTATCACACTCTAGTTTATCGCGGTATCACAGCCTTACCTTAGAGCAAGACTTACCATTACTTCCTCGCTGTCTATCCAGTGAATCGCCTCTTACCAGCGAGAAGCTACGTTCTTCGCTACCAGCACCCCTCTTCTCTCTGCCTTTCGCAACAATCGACCTTCCCCATGAACGCAATCTGTCGTCGCTCCCGCGACACCTCCAAAGTCCTCGAGCTCCACCACTGTCGCACTAGCTCCAACGAGCAGCGGTGCCACCACTCTGTTGCACCTCCTCTTCACCGGCAAGAAGCCCTTCCCCAGCAGATCTACACCTTCTCCTCCGGCAGCTGCGAACCACTGGTCGTAGGCCGCTCTCTTTTTCTTACTCAGTGTCGTTGATCCCCGATCACTATCACACTAATGCTCTCCAAGCGACCATCCTCGTCAAGCAATCGCAGCCCCTGTTTCGTTGGTTTGCTCGGCGGTCTTTCTCAGTAGAAATCGTAGCCATCTCCCGTTCGGCAGAGAACTGCTGCAGCTCTCTGATCTCTACCGCACTGCAGCTTTCTTCTCTCACCGATCACTACTCCAGAGATCGACGGTGGAGCGCTCCAGGAGGTGATCGCTGGCCCAACTCGTCGAGGATCGAGGATCACTTGTGCAGAACCCCTCTATCAGGCTCTGAGCTGCATCTAGAACTCTGCACCAAGCGCAGAGTTGGCCCACTTGCTTGGTTGCAGATCATCGTCCAGTTGCCTCCCTCCGTCGACTGCTGTCCTCTAACCAGGCAGTTGAGGGTACTGGACATCCTCTACCAACACCAATTCTTCCCTCATTGCAACAGCCTACATCGCCTCTCCGTCAGGCGTTCGCTGGGCCCAGTCTGCACCGCAACACCACCCTAGGAAGTAGCACGGCCATCTCTGCACCTTGTCGCAGCCGTCTTCTCCTCCCTACGTCGGTGCCTTCCCTCCTCCTCCCTAGGAAGATTCCTTCTCCACCTATCTTTGCAGCAACGACATCGTTTTCCCATCTACTCGGTAGCAAACTCTGCTCACAGCCGCTGATGATCTGATCGGCGGACTTCAAACCGGCGGACCTCTTCACCTCCGATGCTGACCCTCGTCACTGCGACTTACTGAAGCCACAGCTGCAACACTGTACCGTCACAGACCTGCAGATCTCTCACAGATCTGCGGCGAGAACTACAGATCTTTTATTGATGGTCGATCCTGAGAGTTAGTCGACTTGATTGAAAGAAGTCCAGCGCGTGCGACGAGGATCGTAGTGATCGCTGCGACGGACTGCGGCGACTAGCGCCCCAGGACGTCTTCCCACCCTCCTCCAGCCAAAGACTTACGCTGCCAAAGACTCCTTCCCCTCAAGCTCTGTCACCCTTCCGGTCGTCCCTTCTCCTGCCCCAGAAGATTTTTCCCCTGTTTTGTCTTCTCCTCTCCCAAGCGGGTGTTTGACGGCTGACAACCTGCGTTCGTGCACAAGGCGAACCCTTTCCCTCAGTGCAGCATCCCTCTTTTGTCTCTCTTCCCCGCGGATGACGCTCCCAACGGAAGCGCAGGTGCTGCAAGCGCTGCATCATCTTCCTTGCCACGGCAGAATCGAAAGGAACTTCTGGTCTGGCTCGGATCTGCCGCTTCTGGTGACGTTGATCAGATCAACACTTTCCTTCTCGGCGAACGACGATTGTCTTCTTTCACTGCCACTCTGCGCCGTTCGCTCACCGCAGTCCTAACATGCTCTGTAGTAAAACAGGATCTCATCTACTTCGATCGGTCTGTGGCGCCTCTAGTGCTGCATTCATGAGTGCTGCTCTTCATCGACAGATCTCCACTGTAATTCTCTGATCGCAGGCCGCACCTTCAACCCACCGAAGAATGCTCGCCCGAACCCCTTCTTCGGCAAAGATCCTAGCCAAAGCCGACTTCCCGGTCTGTGGTCAAGCTCTTCACCACTCGCATCCTTCGCTGCAAACTTTGCAGAAAGGAGAGTTACAACTCTACTCCGTATCCCCCCTGCTGCACAACCAAATCAGCTAGTACAATAACCAATTCCTTACTGGTTTGTTGCAAACTCTCATCTTGGGCCCTTGGATCAGTAGGCAACCTCGAAATATCTTCCTCGTATACATATGAGTTTTGTTCGTACTTCTCTACATTAGACTTATCTCTATCAATACTATAACACTAATCTCTTATCAAAGATGATAATTATATATCTTGATAAGCCTAATTTCTAATCTCTTAATTGGATATAATCTACTAGACTACGTTGATGACTCTCTCAGTTATCCACTAACAATAATCAATATTCCCGGAGAACTCAGTCTAGTACCAAATCCAGCTCACAAAATATGGTTACGTCAAGATCTTCTCATCCTCTAAGCTATTAAAGCCTTGATCGTTGGATTCGTCGCCCCATTGATATCTTCATGTGTGACTACTGTAGAAGTATAGTACAAGCTACAAACAATCTTGGTAAATCATTCGCATACTCGCATGTTCAGTCTTCTATCCAATCTAATGAAAACTAAATAAGAGAGAAGTACTATTGCTGATTATCTACAAAATATCAAAGTTATCATCAATGACTTGACTTTGATAAATTATTCTCTAAATGACGAAGAAGTTATCATCCATACCCTTAATAGCTTGGGAGACGAGTACAAGGAACTGACAATCACAATTCGGGCACATGACTCACTAATGTCATTCGAAGGACTCTATAACAAATTGACTGACTATGTGATATATTTGAAGCACGAGGACAGGTTACTCGGACCAACTATTACAGCTCAAGTTAATCAAAATTCTAAGATGAAGAGCAATCATTACAATAAGAACTTCAACAAAGGTTTGGCCAATATGTCTCCTGACTCTATGGGTCCTAAACAAACCCACATTCATCCACATCATCCACATTTTTATCAAGGTGACAACTTTAATAACCATTAGTTCTAGTGTCCTGACCTCATAAGCCAATAAAGAGTCATCTACTAACTGTGTGATAAAATCGAACACTCCGTGAAAGTCTATCAGTCTCGACCCAAACTCCTTGCTCCATTATGGTGGCCTCAAGTGAATCTCATGACTACTCTGGCTACTAGTCAACCTAATTGGATTGTGGCCTCTGGCGTCTCTCATCACATCACCTCTGATCTTCAAAACTTATCCATCCATAATAATTATGGCAGAAATGAAAATATCACCATCGGTAATGATAAAGGAATTTTTATCACTCATACTAGTTCTACAATACTTAATTCACATATTATAACTTTTACACTCGATAATGTTCTGTGTACCTCACATTAAACGAAATCTCATTTTTATTTTTAAATTTTACAAACAAAATAATACTTCAATTAATTCTTTCCTAACTCTTTTCTTGTTAAGGATTTAAGCACGAGAGTATCCTTGGTCCAAGGCTAGAATAGAGACAATATTTATGAATGGTCGTCAATTCCATAAATAACCCGGCCCACTATTTACTCTTTGGTTATAGCTTTAATTGATGTGTGGTATCGTCGTCTTAATTATCCCTCATTCTTTATCAAATATAAATTACTTTCTCATTATTCTCTTTTCATATTTAAATCAAATAGCTTTATAACTGATTGTGATGTTTGTCTTAGCAATAAAAGTTATTGACTGTCGTTTGGCACATCCTCCATTTCCTACTCTAAATTATTTGAGATTATTTATATTGATATTTGGGGTCCTACACGAATCATTTCTTTTGACAAGTTCAGATTTTATCATTTTTATATATTATTTCACTAAATATACATGGTTATATCCTCTTCACCATAAATATAAAGTTTCCATAGTCTTTACCAACTTTAGAAAGTTGGTCGAGAACTATTTTTGATCTATAATCAAAATAGTTTACTTTGATAGTGAAGGTGAATATCATGCCCTGACATCATGTTTCTTAGCTTGTGGTATATAACATCTTAAGTTACCCTCACATACTCCTCAACTAGTTGGATCTATTGAATGCAAACATCGATATATAATTAAAATTGGTCTCACACTTCTATATTAGGCCTCTATGCCTCTAACCTTTTGGTTAACAGCCTTTCAAACTATAGTCTACCTTATTAATTGTATTCTTACTCTAATCCTACAATATCAGCCCCCATCTGAAACATTATTTCATATATCTCCAAACTTTCATGAACTCAAAGTATATGACTGTTTATGTTATCCATGGTTACGTTCCTATGCCTCCCATAAGATAACATCAATATCTAAGCCTTGCATCATCATAGGATACTCTCTTGAACATAATACTTTCCGATGCTATAACCCCTAAACCCAAAAAGTCTTTATATCATGTCACATTATTTTTGTGGAGTCTACCTTTCCTTTTCAAAATCATGAGTCTCTTAATGTGCAAGCCACTCTAATAAATATTCATCACTGAAGTATACCTTCGATCCTCTTAGACAAGCCTCTCATGACACCATTTAGTCCTTCCCCTCAAGATCCATACTCTATTGCTACTCCAATTCAGTAGTTGCTCATTCCTTTCATTACTTCTCTACTCTCTTCTTCTCAGGTTTTCCTCATTGATGAGATAATATATTTAGCAACACAATCATTGTCTTTATCTCCTTTTAGACCTAATGACATTAAAGTACTTCAGCCTGACGTGACCTATATCAATGACTCTCTATCGCTTATATCACATAACCTTACAATAATCTCACAATCTCATAACCTTCGGATATCCAATGACAACATGCTTTAAGAGTGGTATTTTCAAACAACATAAAGTCCTTGACTTACATGGTATCACATAATCCTTACTTGAGATCATTGAACCCATTATATTCACTTAAGCCAAAAAATCTCCACACTAGCGTAAAGCCATGTGTGAAGAATATAATGCCTTACTCTATAACTCAACATGGACCCTTGTACCCTTCATCACACACAAAATATCATCGAGTGTAAGTAGGTTTTTTGAATTAAACGAAACCCAAATGGATCCATTGCCAAATATAAAGCACGCCTAGTCGCCAAAAAGTTTCATCAATAACCTAGTGTTAATTTTACTGAGACATTTAATCCCATTATTAAACTCGTAACAATCTGATTTATCCTAAGTGTGACCGTCACTAAAGGCTAGTAATTATGACAATTGGTTATTAACAATATATTTTTACAAGAGATTCTAACTGAAGATGCCTTTATGTAGCAACCTCCGGATTTCATCCATCGTCAATATCCAAGGTATATTTGTAAATTACAAAAAGTTATTTATGGACTTCGTTAAGCTCCAAGGGTCTGGTACACCAAACTTGGCTCAGTTTTAACTTTAACTAGCTTTATCAACTCAAAGTATGAGACCTCATTATTTTTATAATAATAAAATAGAGGCACAATATATCTTGTAGTGTACGTGGGTGATATTATTATCATGGGTAATAATCCTATAGAGATCCAAGCATTCATCAAGCAATTAGTAGATCAATTTTCCCTCAAAGATTTAGGAACCCTAAGATACTTTCTGGGAGTGGAAGCAACATATATATATCTATAGGTATCTTTCTATTATAAAGAAAGACATTCAAGATTTATTATCAAAGACAAACATGCATGACACAAAAGAAGTTATAACTCCCATCTTTACTAGTGAATCACTCAAATTATGTGATAGAAGTCCTACTATAGAATCAACTAAATATTGATAAGTAGTTAGCTCGTTATAGTACTTAGCTCTCACTCATCCTAACATCTCATTTGTGATTAATAAATTATTATAATTCATACATCAATTATCTACTATGCATTGATCTGTAGTTAAATGAATCCTGTGATATCTTAAAGAGACTTTCAATCATGGTCTCTTTCTTTGTAAACACTCTCTACTTTATCTTTATGCCTCTACTGATGTTGACTGGGTAAAAAATTTTGATGATAGAATATCTATGCCAGTGTATATTGTCTTTCTTGAAGTGAATTCAATCAGTTAGAGTTGTAAGAAGCAAAAGATAATTGCACAATATACAATTAAAACTGAATACTGTTTCATCGCCACCATTGTTGTAGAACTCAATTGGGTCATGAATCTGCTCAAGAAACTTAACATCAACTCCACTCTTACTTATATAATATATTATGATAATATCGAAGCTACCTATCTATGCATCAATCTAATATTTCACTCTCGTATGAAATATATTGTCATCAACTTCCACTTTGTGCGAGATCAAGTTGTTCGACACCTACATGTTTCTCACATACATAAGGTTGATCAACTAGTATACTCATTCACGAAGCCTCTCACCCGTAAATTATTTTCATTGTATCGATCTAAGATCGGTATCCTTGATAGGAGCACCATCTTATAAGACCATTATAGCAGATAAGATTTCCCTAACTGCACAAGAAAATCTCATTACTTTGTTGAGAGAAATCCTCCCTCGTATCCTATATAAATAAGAAACATATCAATAAACTTCTCAATAATTTTTATATTATATTCTAGTTTATCAGGTACAATGTACTAAGTTATTGTCATAGTATAAGTGTTGATCTCGATGAAGCAAAAAAAAAAAAAAAAAAAAAAAAAAGGCGCTTCTCTTTTGTCCTTTTTTTTCATCTCCATTCTTCATAGGTGGGTTGCTACTGTTCTTCTTGTCCATTTTTTTATTCTTTTCTTTCTTCTTAAATCAGGAAAATAAAAAAAATCATGTAAATATATTAATGTCATTAAAAAAATATTTGTTTTGTATTGTGTATTTATATAAGCCAATGTGTTATAACTCATTTTGCTGTTATATTGGTTCATTAATTCTAATTTTTTTTTAATTCTAATAATCTCATTGTAGAGAGGATTCTATTCCCGATGAAGTATTTTCAGTTTTTAATGATATTGATAGATAGACATTAGGTGAGACATCAAATTTGGATGAAAACCATTCATAAAAAAAGATCAGATTTTGAGATTCTTTTTATAGACTTGAATAGCTCATGTTATGTGATAAAAATGATAGTGATGATATCTTCAAAATTGAATTAACTAAAGAAAGATTACAAGAGGTTGAAGGTGATATAAACTCTAATATTTACGATGCATGGTCAGTGAGTTATTTTAAGTGAGGATATATATGATAATGTTGAACAAGTGTTTATTAAATATGATTATAGCCAAAATAATGGTGTATTGTTAAACACACTACTTTCTTTTGCTAAAGATGATGATTGTTCATACAATGTTTTGTTTGTTGATTAGATATGGTATTTATAACCCAAATAATGTCATTAAATAGGCGTACTGAGATATGTTGAATTTCAAAAATCCTTAAAAGATTGTCATTCCAAGAAATTTTGAGATTAAACATATTATAACTAAAAGTTATATAAAAACAAAATATAAATTTTTTATTGCTAATAGATGACAATAGCTTGTGATAAAACTAATAGTCTTTGAATTATCAAGTTTCATAAAAGCATGATTATAATTTACAAAGATTGAATAGGCATCATAAGGAATGCAATAGTTCTTTCATTGTAGATCAAATCAAAGATCAAGTTATAGTATATTGACTATACTTCAAAGATGATTATTGCTCATATTCAAAAATGATTTGGAGTTGTTTCATAGAGGAAGACTTATTTTGCATGAGAGATTGCACTTAGTGAGATTAGTGATGACTTTGACAAATCATATACTAATATAATTTTATTTTAAGGGAGTTCAAACTGCATAACTATCAGACTCATGTCCAAATGATAGTTTCATCATAAAATCATTTTCAAAAAATATTTTGAGTTTTCAGAGCTTGCCTTAGAAATTTCAGATTATATATGTGGCCTGTTTTTGGTATTAATGTTGCACATCTATTAGGCAAATATTTCAGTGCTTTGATGATGACTATAGCTATTAATCGTTGTAATAGATTATTTTTAATTGTATTTGCTAGGACGAAGATTGAGTGCAGGGATTCATGGGAATAGTTCTTGCATCAATTGAGAATATATATTATGGGATGCAAAAATTTGACTATTATTAGTGACCAAAATCTAGAAATTTGACTATTATAGCATATCATGGCTTGTGAGCGATGTGCGAGACAAAGAGACTGCAAAACTATTTTTGGCTACTACTAGATCTCCTTCGATGTACAAATTTAATGAATGCATGTAAAAGTTGAGGAAAAATCATATTAAAAGTATCATACGGATATCCAAAATTGAGAAAAAGAAATGGGCTTCTATATATTTCCTTAGTTGTCATTATATAATGCTTACCATAAATATATTAGAAAGTATAAATTTTTTACTGAAGGATGTTCATGGCATACCTATTACCTTTATGAAATATGACTAAGAGGAAGATTATCGAATGATTTATATTCATTGTGAAATAGCTAACAATTTAAAATCAACTTTAATAAATATCCTCAAGGATCAATTTACTAAGGCAATGGACAAGGATCAATACTATAGTATCTTTCCTTATACTAGTACTAAATTACAAGTGTGTACATCCTCTAAGAAAATTATAATAGATTTGGAGAAAAGAAGTTATTCATGTTGGTGTTTTAATATTTTAAAATTTTCATGTTCTCATGCTACTGTGTATAGGAATATTAATCTAATTTTTTTATGAAGATTATTATTGAGCAAACACCTACCGAAAGACTTGTAATGATAAAACATTTTTAATGAGAAGCAGATAATATTGGATATGATAAGAATATGATTGCATCGTATTACCTTCAAGAAGCATGGTACAAGTTGATAGAAGAAAGAAAATAAGAATTGAATCAACACATAGTAACAAAAGAAAAAAAAATTTGTGTTCAAAGTGTCAATAATTTGGATATAATCGTCATCATATAAATTCTCACTTATATCATTAGCTTGAGGACAATGACATTCCTCTCAGAAATAAATGAATAAATTATTACTAGTCAATTATACTTATTCAAAATTTTTAAATCATCAACGGTTGATACTACAGACCATTGTACTCTATAATTGCTTTAACAAAATAATATGTTGGCAAAAACATATACCTTATACATCTGGCAAAAGTCTATTACCGATTCCTCATCATCACCTAGATGGAAATTTATTATCAACCTTTCCAAATCTCTATAAGTTGGTCCTTTAAAAGAAAAAATACTTGTGTGTAAGATATCCTACGAATCCAAATGCCATTGAATCAATAGCATTTTTAGTATTGGATAGATAGAAAAAGAGATACATTGGATGTAATAAAAAATAGTTCCACTCCATTCACTAGAAATATATCATTCTCATACAATCTTAATATAATTATCAATATTAATCCACAAGATATGAGAATATCAAGGATATCAGAAAATGACCGAATACAGTACTCCTTATAATATCAAATGACACTGCCTTAAATGATATTGAGACTAATCTTACTCATGGTAGGCATCATAAAAAAGTGATGAAAATGATCAACAAAACTTCGTCTAGAAATTATCTAACCAGAATGACTTTTGGACCCCTCTTCATCGAAATGACTTTATCCATAGTACCAACAAATGGAACTACAATGGTGAAATTTAAAAATTAGTAATGATAATTAAACAAAAAATAAATAGGAACTTATATAAACAAAAACATACCTATGCTTAAATCAACATTCTTACTGTTGGCCTTGGACATGCTATGCATATAATAGTGCATCTATGCAATGCACTATTTTTTTTATTTTTTCTCAAAAATAGTGCATCACCTATTAGGATATTTTTCTTCTAGACTAATTTTTGTACATATATTATTGACCTATTTAGAGGTTCAAATATGAAAAAAATATTACATGGATACTTTATAATTTGTTAGAAATACAAAAGAATAAAGAGAAAATAAAAATGCAAATGCTAAAAATTCATATTATGATTTTTTGACCAAATTTTTTTATATTTATTGTTGACCTATTTAGAAGCTCAAATATGAAAAAAAATATTACATGGTTGCCTCATAATTATTTAGAAATAGAAAATTAATGTACTATTCAAATGCTAAAAAATTTATAAAAATACCAAGAAAAATTTTAAAATAGAAAACTAGTGAAATATGCCTATAAGTCCTACTCAAAGCTTTTATAAAAATTTGAGATCATTTTGAATAGTGCATCTATGTGATGCACTATTTTTGAATTTTTCTTTGGACCAAAAATTTCACTTGTAGGCCTTTTAGAAGCTTAAATGTGAAAAGACCTTGCATGGATGAATTATAATTTATTAAAAATAAAATAAATAAGACAAAAATAGCATACTGTTCTAGGCAAAGATTTTATTTTTTTATAAAGAATACTTAAAATATTGTTAGTAAAACAATAAGTTTTCAGAATACTAAATACCAATGCAACCCTATAACTCTAGCTACATAATAAACCAAAACTTTGGATTTCTTATCAAATATTCTTATAGAAATTGAGACATACCTTAAAGAACCCTTTGAAGTTTTGTCACAAACAATGTTAGTTATTGTTGTAATTTTGAAACTCTAGAATTATGAAACATTTGTACCCTGAAACCCTCGTTATGGTAATTATAGAATAAAAGCTCAAAGGAGTCGATGTCACCGAACTCGAAGCTCATAGGCAATGGAAGTCAATCCTAAACACAATGATGCATGAGATCGATAATGTTTGAAGGTTGTGGAGTACACTATGGCAATGACAATAGAATACAAAGTAATCAAAGATGAAAGATCATATGACACAAATCGTATCAATTAATAAATGTGAAATAGGGATATACAGTATATAATAAAAGTATTGATTCGAGTTAAATTGATTTTTTTAACTAATTTAATCCTATGTGAACCCAAGCGATTTTTTAAAATTAATATTACCTATTAAAAAATAGAGACATTATTTTGATATTTTTCAAAATAGAGACGCTCTAAAAAAAAAAAAAGCAAAGTAAGGAATTTATGATGATCTCTTTCTAAGACCACTTGAATGAGGGTTTTCTTTTTTTTTATTCTTTTTAATTTTATTTTTGCGTGCTGATATGGAATGAATATAATGGTTTTGTTTATAGAGATCCGCTGCTGTTGCCTTTTGATTGAGAAAAGTATCGTATATTTACTCGGTAATATCATGTATGAAAAAATTAAACTATTTGCGATAGGTATTATATATATATATATATATATATATATATATATAACTGAAACTCAATATTTTTTATTTTATCTATCTGAATATAAATCAATAATATTTTAAATAAAGCAAGTTCAAAAAAAAAAAAAAAAAAAGGCAAGAACAAAGAATCGCGTTTTACGATAGGTGATTTTTTTCAGATCTCCTTGAAAACATCATAAAGAAAATATCATAAAGAGGAGAGGAAAGGAAGAGAAAACGATAAAAGAATTAAAGAGAAAACGATAAAAGAATCAAGGAGAGTGAATGGAAATTTTTAATTTCTTCCGTTACCTGACAGTGTCGGCTTGGATTCAAAACGACCCATACCCCGTCGCCCACGCGCTCCCGATCTCCAGAAGACCCGCTAGACCAGTGGAATCGAGGATGGTCTCGTTCCCGTCATGGAAGCACCCGTGGTCCCTCGTCACAGCGACCGTCTCTCTCTTACTCCTGGCCTCCGCGATCCACATGTTCTTGTTGCCCCTCGTCCCGTCCTCCCTCGACTTTTTCGGCGTTCGACAGAATTCCGCTACCTGCGCGGCACTCAATGCGTCGTCGGATCACAGACGGACCGAGCGCTGGGATGACGTTGAATGGGGTGCTCGGTTTCCGGCCTACTCCCATGGGGCGGCGACGTACCGCAGCGCGCCATGGAAGGCCCAGATCGGGAGGTGGCTTTCCGGTTGCGGTTCGATCTTGGCCGCGGTCGAAGTCGTAGAGGTATATGCGCCTTTGCTTTGATTGATCGGACATTTTGAGGTTACAGAGCGGGCCTTTATCGGTTGAGGACTTGGTGTTTTCTTTGCAGAACATAGGTGGCAAGAGTTGCCAAAATGATTGTAGCGGCCGAGGTGTATGTAACAGGGAGCTGGGGGAATGCAGGTGCTTTCATGGATACGATGGTTGGTAAAAACTTTTGCTGCCACTTATATACCTGTGTAAGAAATTGTTGAATCTTAGTGATGTTAGAATTTAGTTAAGTTTGAAACAATAGCTGCACTTCCATAAATTCCAAGCAATTTGCAAGGAAAGGACTATAAACAATGCCCTTATTTTCATTGTTTATTTCCATGTTAAAAGAAACATGGGGTTCATTTTGCTTCATTTTGTTTGGTTGTCTCTGTTGTCTTCGTGACTCTTCCTTTTCTTCTAACTTTAGAACAAGAAGGGCATTTGATTCATTTTTCAATGCATTTGGCAGTTAATTGTTAGCATTTGACTATATAGTTTAGATTATTAATTTATCTGTGGGAAAATCCACTTTTCTTTATGTTACGTTTTTTAAATGAACAACCAATGCATAAGATATTAATATTTTTGTGTGCTATCAGGTGAAGGATGTACAAGGAAGTTGGAGCTGAACTGTAATCTCCCGGTATCTCCAGAACATCCATTTGGTTCATGGATTGTTTCGATATGTCCTGCTTATTGTGACACCACTCGAGCAATGTGTTTCTGTGGACAAGGAACAAAATATCCAAATCGTCCAGTGGTGGAGGATTGTGGCTTTAAAATAAAGTAACCAAGTTAATGCTATTGTCAAGAATTTTTAGGTACTTATTATGGTGTTTATAGCCTTCCTCTATGGCTATTTCAGCTTACCTACCCAATCTGGTGGTCCTAAGGTTACTGATTGGACGAAGGCTGATTTTGATAACATTTTCACAACCAATGGTACCAAACGTGGCTGGTGCAATGTAGATCCAGACGATGCATATGCTTCAAAAGTGAAATTTAAAGAAGAATGTGATTGTAGATATGACTGTCTTTTGGGACAGTTTTGTGAGATACCAACCGTATGCACTTGTCTCAATCAGTGCTCTGGGCATGGTCATTGCCGTGGTGGTTTTTGTGAGGTATGCTTAAGGAACTTTCATGAATCTCCCAACCAATATAACTATGGAAAACTAAGAAACTGATGTTTTATTTTCTTTTCCATTTTGTTGATGATTTGTCAATTCCAAAAAATTCTCAATTCAATAGACAAATATGTGTCTACTTTTAATTCTACTTGTTGTACCTTGTAATTCTGGTATTCACAGAAGAGGCTCTTTCTGATATTCAAGCTGCTGCTTTTGCCATAATACATATACTGAAATTAGTTATTCAGTGTGATAGAGGTTATTATGGGATAGATTGCAGTGTTCCATCTTCCTTATCACCTATCCAAGAATGGCCAAAATGGCTTCGACCAGCTACAGTTGATTTACCTGATAAGGTACCTAGTAGTGATCTTCTGACCATTAAAGCTGTAGTTAAAAAGAAAAGGCCACTCATATATGTTTATGATCTGCCACCAGAGTTCAATGCACACCTTCTTGAGGTAGCTTCATGACTCATCATCTTTCTTGTTTGGTACAAAAATGATCAAGATCTACACACCATTTTGCATGTTCTTTTGCAGGGACGGCATTTCAAGTTTGACTGTTTTAACAGAATATATACTGATAAGAATAGAACTTTGTGGACTGATCAGTTATATGGATCACAGGTGGTTGTTTATGAGACTGACAAGTATTGTTACTATTACTTTTTACAACATATCCTTACATCATTCTTCATTATGCAGATGGCACTCTATGAGAGCATTCTTGCTAGTCCTTATCGAACAATGAACGGTGAAGAAGCAGATTATTTCTATGTTCCAGTTCTTGATTCATGTATAATAACTCAAGCATTTGATGCACCTCACTTGCGCATGAAGGTATTAGTTTTGTAGCTATTGTTTGTTCTACTGATTTCTCCAAAATAATTCCTTGTTCTGCCATTCCCATCTTTTGGTTGAACAAATCTGTTGATGCAAAAAAAAGAAAAAAAAGAAGGAAAACTCAAAATTTCACTCTTGTCTCAGGAACAAAAGGGTCTAAGGAGTTATTTTACTTTGGAGTTCTACAAGAGGGCTTATGATCATATAGTTGAGCAGTATCCCTACTGGAATCGGTCCTCAGGAAAGGACCATATATGGGTATGGCACTGATGTTCTGAATGGTGATAATTTAAATTGCATTAATTTCTGTTGAGAAGCTGACCTCTGATTCTACCTCACAGCAGTTTTTTTCATGGGATGAAGGTGCTTGCTATGCTCCAAAAGAAATCTGGAATAGCATGATGTTAGTGCACTGGGGGAATACAAATTCAAAACATAATCACTCAACAACAGCTTATTGGGCTGACAACTGGGACCAAATACCTTCCTTTAAAAGAGGCAACCATCCCTGCTTTGACCCAGCAAAGGATCTTGTCCTTCCTGCATGGAAAAGGCCTGAACCAGGTGCCATATGGGCCAAACTTTGGACAAGGTACTCATGAAGTTTAAGTGACTTATATGCCTTTTCTCATTATTAGATTCATCTAATGTTGGTCTAACTGGTTGTGTAGACCACGGACAAAGCGTACTACTCTATTCTACTTCAACGGAAACTTAGGACCTGCCTATGAAAACGGTCGACCTGAAGACACGTGAGTAAATATCTGGAATATAATGGTCTTGACACCATAATTATTTATCTGATAGTAATGTAACTGTTGATTTCAAAATGATTTCAGGTACAGTATGGGCATTAGGCAAAAACTGGCTGAGGAATTTGGTTCTACACCTAACAAAGAAGGCAAGCTTGGGAGGCAGCATATTGCTAATGTAACAGTAACTTCTGTACGCTCTTCCAAGTATTATGATGATCTGGCTAGTTCTATTTTCTGTGGTGTCTTGCCTGGGGATGGATGGAGCGGACGCATGGAAGATAGTATAATGCATGGATGCATTCCCGTAATAATTCAGGTGTCCATGTGTTTCTTTCTTTGCTTCTAAAATAGTGTTGGCCTTCCCACCAATGAACTGAGAAGATTACATGTATGCAAAATTTACCCTGCACAAAGAGAGGCTACTTCCATAACTTGAACCTTTGACACCCAAGTTTCAATAAAGCAACTGTACCATAGCACTAGGGCTTGTTTGCAGTTTCATGCTTCTACTTCCTGTACTTAATTACGAAGCTAGGTTTTCCTTTTCTGATCTCTTCCTCATTCTTAGAATGGGATCTTCCTTCATGCCATAACATATAAAACTCTCTGGTCCATTTTGATGGCATATCCATTTTTTATTCTTATCTTTGTTCCTGCTTTCAATCTATTCAATGAAGCTGCACATTTTACTTTTGCTTCTATGTAAGCATTTTGACTTTTCTCTGACTTGTATAATTGTGACACCTTGGTTGCAGGATGGTATCTACCTTCCATATGAGAATGTCTTCAATTACAGAAGTTTTGCAGTTAGAATAAAAGAACATGATATTCCAAACTTGATTAAAATTCTATGGGTAATATAGCATCCCTCTCGCAACATTTCTTTTATGTCCATGTAACTAGCTGTTATATACTTATTGATACTCTTACTGGACTGTCTAGAGGTTTAATGAGACAGAAATAGACTTTATGTTGGCAAATATACGTCAAACCTGGCAGAGGTTCTTATATCGGGACTCTGTGTTGCTTGAGGCTCAGAGACAAAAGAAGTTGTTTTCTGTGGAGGATGACTGGGCAGTTGAGTTCTCAAAATTGGAGGAAGATGATGTTTTCTCCACATTTATACAGGTAGAACAGTTACCAATTTGGTAGCCAGTTTTAACATTCTCAAAATATGAACTTCAAGTTTAGTTAAGAAAATAACTCAAACTCCAAAATTTAGAGTCTAATTGATAAGGTGGAGCATGAAAGCATATATGATAAGTTTAGAGTCAAGATTTTAAGTTTGTAGTTTCATGCTGCATCTTACCATTTATGATAAGATTTAGGTAATTAAATACAGAGATTTAGGTAATTAAACTGCTCAAGTCTTTCAACCTTTCTTAGTTTTGAGGTCATTATGCTTGATAAACTAACAATTACTTTTTCATTCATTCACATTTGATTGGCTAATTTCAGAAATGAAGAGCAATTGGTAGGCATTACAGACCCCTCTAGGTTCTTCCAGTTAAGCATGCTATGCCATGTCAATTTCAACATGTTTCTTCATGCATGTAGGAGGGCATTTGCTGATAGAGAAGGTGGATGCATTCTCTTATACAAAAAGTTGGAGATTGTTAATGCTAAGTGCATAGATTAAAATCTTGACTTAATACCAATATCCATCAGTGGTTGGACCAGTTTCATATTGGTACAGGGCAATTTACCAGCACTATGTACCAGTCAATACACTTAGACCATACAGAAAGAGAGAGAAGAATGAAGGGAAGGGAGGAAGAAGAAGAATTGATATGAGACAATGTATTGAGACTCTTAGTACGAATACATAAGACCAGAATCATCTGAGCCAGAGAGAGAAAGAGAGGAGGTGAGTAGGAGGCAAAGTAAGAGGAGGAAGAAGAAGAGAAAGACAAGGAGGAAGAGGTGCATGCATACCATTAGGAAGAGGCATAGCAATTCATATTAGTAGAAGGTGGCTGCAATGATGTGGTCGGAAGGACGAGGCAGCACTGGTGCAAAAGGGAGGAGGAGTTGGAGAGAGAGAGAGAGAGAGAGAGAGGAGGTAATGGTGATGGTGGTGGTGGTGGTGGTGGTGGTGAAGAAAAAGAAAAAAGGAAAGATAGTTTATAGCTGTCAGGATTACAAAAAAAACATCTTGATGCGACAGCAATAGGCTTTTTGTTTAGTGTTTATAGCTTGGTACCAGTTTTCTTATGACTCTGTAAATCTGAAACAGTAAGGTTACAGGGTGGTAAGCCTACTTTCAGGCTGAACTGGCTGAATCACTCAGAACATGTACTGATCTGCTTTCAGTCTGGTAAATACTAGTCGCATGCCAACCATTATAGTTGATGTTTGATCCATGATTCTGTGTAGCACACAATGGTGAAAATAATTAAGATGTGGCAAGAAAATCCCATATATGTGAGCCTGGTATTGCTTTCCATGTTAATATAAATAGATGAATTATAATTAGGTAAATCAACATCAGTATTATTAACAAAGTGCTGCTTAGGTACATTGTCATGCAGTCATCCTTTCCCTTGAATAAGAAAACGAAAAAAGTTATAAACAGGTGAGATATGAAGGCACACATTTAATTGTTATAATCATGAAAAACCATTTGTTATTTTTTTTTCTCCAAACCCTACAGATTTTTTGAGATGACAAAGGATCATAAACTAAAGAACATTTTCACATACTTGACAGTGCATCCCAAATTATTCTCAAATGGAGAGATAAAATGATATGGAAGTAAAGGAAGACAATTTACCACTAGGGTTCCCTCAGTTCAATAGTTTGATCGACCTAATAAATGCAGGGCTCCTATAACCTTGGTTTTCATGTGTTGACTCTTTTTCAACATTATTAGGAGTTAATGTTGTTTTTTCATGGATAAAGATTTTGAATGATGTTATGACATCTTCATATTTAGTTTGCCCTGCAAGTTGATAGGAAGTACTTGTAGCCAATCATGTCCATGATCATTAAATTGCTGCATCTTATTTGTCATTTATGAATTTTGATACAAAATTGTTTACCTTAATGTGTCATGACAGGTGTATGTAACAGAACGGAATTATGTTCTAGGTGGTACAATCATGTGAATGTGTGTTTTACTGAATCTACCTTTTGCTGAATCCTTTTCACCTGGTTAAAAAAAAGAATCAGATAACATCTGAACAAATCCAATTTAAATTCAGATAGAACTGGGTACCCATATTCGGATTCAGAGTCAATATGGATGTATATATTTCCGAATACACATATGGGTTTTCTTTTACAATCGGATCCTTGTTTGGACATTTAGACAAATTCTGGGCTTCGACTGGGATATCTGGATGGTATCCTTTAGTGTTATCCATCACAATGTCACTACAGAAGGATAATACTAGTGTGAGCAATGGAGATTTAGCTATTCAAATTACATTTGATGTGGTAGACCAATTGTTACTTGCATCCTTTTGATTTTTATTTGGATATATATGCAGATCTCAGCATGTCCTTCAGTAATGTGCCAATATCTTGACGTCCTGTGCATATTAATCATAATCAAATTCTGTCACTGAATATCCTTGTATGTATCAGTTTCAAAATGACTTGCATCTGCATCCATCTAAAATCGATTTGTAAATGTATTTTTGTCTAACCCCCCTATCTGTATTCATCATATATCCACCTATTATGAGGTTCAAGCTTGTCTCCATATTGAACAGACATGGTTTCAAATTTTAGTGTCCTACTATTTGTAGACTTATTCCTTTTCACTGATTAAAAGCAAATACAGATTGCCTAGTTTAAATAATATTCAGTTTTTTTAAACCCTAAATTCACTGGTTTTTAATTTGAGGCATGCAAGTACATTGCTGCTACTCTAAATTTAAGCACATAGTTTTAGGGTGTTTGCTGTGGATCACCTAAACCATTTGGATTTGTTTTTTAAGAGAGAATTTTTCTAAGCAAGATGGCTACCCTTCTCTCCAAGTTGATGTCGTCATTGCTATCTCTTGAGTCTTGAATTTCTTCATTCTATAAGTGTGGTTTATCTTCTATTTTACAGGTTACTGAGTTTTGAGGACTGGTTCAATTTTCTGTACCAAAATTAAATTTTGTCCTCTTGAGAAAATTTGATATCTTTGTAAGAGAATTCTGGAAAAATTTAGTTTGAAATTGTACATCTTAGTGATTGGCATGAAGTTAATTGCACTGCTTAAAAGGATTTGGCCTCCATCATCCCATATAGCTGGTAGGTTCCCACAGCATCCTCTGGCTGTCAGAAGAATAAAGAAAATGCATCAGTTTTGTGTTTAACATTATTCCATGCTTCCATAGCTGGTAGGTTGCCCGCAAGGACATCAGGGAGTTAAATTATATCAGACAGTTGATTTTGAATGCTCAAGATAGTGTTTAAATATGAGTGAAGAACTTGTCTACCAATAATACACAAGAATTAACCTTATCTTTTGAATCATAATAAGAAGTGCATGTATGGCAATGTCTAGGAAGACGGATTGAGATATCTGATCTGTGATTTAAAACCTTTCTTTTAAAATTGAAACCAGTTGTTAAACCTTAGGACGTTTTGCTACCAATAGTTGATATTCCTTAATTTATAAATTCAGAAGTCAACATTGTTGTTATCAAATGTCAACTAAAGTGTATGGTCCTCATTATTCTTCTTGTGCATAATGAAAAGGTAGATAAGTCTTTGTATCAGATTCTACTGGAAGTAGAATCTGATAGTCGACTAGATTAAACAATATTCTGTATGTAATCTCTGGTGCATTAAATGTTGGTCTGGGCAGTTAATTTATCTAAGCTAAACTTTGGATAGAAGTTGACTTCCCTTGGAACAAGTTAATTAATCATCTTTTTTGGCTCCCGATTATGGTGTGTATGGTATTATTGGCACATCTGAACTAAGTAGATTGTTTAACTGCAGTGACTTATTGTCCATCTGATATCAATTTATGTTAATTTGCTAGCTATCCTGATCCTATTAGGTTTCCTCTCTACAGGTATTGCATTATAAATTGCATAATGATCCTTGGAGGCAAGATTTAGCCCAAGCCAAGAAGGATTTTGGATTGCCAATTTTTTGCTTCAAAAGAACTCAATAAAGCAATAATAATGAACAATCCATAACAATTTTTTGTTGAGATAACTAAAGAGCAGGATGGAAAGGAATTTGTATTTGTAATTTTGCTCTTCTTGTCACCATAGTGATGTACAAATGGGAACTTTGGATCCACAAGAATTAACCTTATCTTTTGAATCTTAATAAAAAGTTCATGTATTTCAATGTCTAGAAAGTGTGATTGAGATATCTGTTTTGTGATTTAAAACTTTTCTTTTAAAATTGAAACCAACTATTAAAGTTTAAGAAGTTTTGCTACTGATAGTTGATAAATTTAGAAATTCAGAAGTCAACATTGTTGTCATCAAATATCACACAAAGTATATGGTCCTCATCATTCTTGTGCCTAATAAAAAGGTAGATAATTCTTTGTATCAGATTCTACTTCCAGTCATACATTGGGCTAGAGCAAGCAGTATTCTGATTATGTAATCTCTGGTGCATTAACTGTTTGTTTGGGCAGTTAATTTATCTTTGCTAAACTTTGGCTAGAAGTTGACTTCCATTCGAACAAGTTAGTTAATCATCTTTTTTGGTACCCGATGATGGTGTGTATGGATCTGAACTTAGTAGATTGTTTAACTGCAATGACTTAATTGTGCATCTGATTTCAATTTATGTTAATTTGCTAGCTATCCTGATCGTATTAGGTTTCCTCTCTACAGGTACTGCATTATAAATTGCATAATGATCTTTGGAGGCAAGATTTAGCCCAAGCCAAGAAGGATTTCGGATTGCCAAATTTTTGCTTCAAAAGAACTCAATAAAGCAATAATAAAGAACAATCCACAACAATTTTTTGTTGAGATAACTAAAAGAGTAGGACGGAAAGGAAGTTGTATTTGTAATTTTGCTCTTCTTGCCACCAGTGATGTACAAATGGAAATTTCGGATCCACAAGAATTAACCTTATCTTTTGAATCTTAATAAGAAGTGTATGTACTTCAATGTCTAGAAAGTGTGATTGAGATATCTGGTTTGTGATTTAAAACTTTTCTTTTAAAATTGAAACCAATTGTTAAAGTTTAAGAAGTTTTTCGACTGAGTTGATATTCCTTAATTTAGAAATTCAGAAGTCAACATTGTTGTCACCAAATATCACACATAGTATATGGTCCTCATCATTCTTCTTGTGCCTAATAAAAAGGTAGATAATTCTTTGTATCAGATTCTACTTCCAGTCATATGGTGGGCTAGCATAAGCAATATTCTGATTATGTAATCTCAGGTGCATTAACTATTGGTTTGGGCAGTTAATGTATCTTAAGCTAGACTTTGGTAAGAAGTTGACTTCCATTGGAACAAGTTAATTAATCATCTTTTTTGGTACCCGATGATGGTGTGTATCTGAAGTCAGTAGATTGTTTAACTGCAATGACTTATTGTGCATCTGATTTAAATTTATGTTAATTTTCCACCTGTTCCTGATCCTATTAGATTTCCTCTCTACAGGAATAGCATTATAAATTGCTTAATGATGCTTGGGCGCAAGATTTAGCCCCAGCCAAGAAAGATTTTGGATTGCTAAATTTTTGCTTCGAAAGAACCTGCTAAAGCAGTAATAAAGAACAATCCACAACAATTTTTTGTCGCCACAACCAAAAGAGCAGGACAGGAAGGAAGCTGTATTTGTAATTTTGCTCTCGTTGCTGCCATAGTGATGTACAAATGAGAACTTGAGAAGATGGCCCTCCAAATTCATTTTGTTATGTATAGAGAATATAGATAACTTTTTCACTTGTAGCTTATGTCAGTTTATTCGATAAAGGTATGTTCTGTTTAATTCCTCGAGGAGGCACAAACATTTTTTTGTTACAGGAAATTGATTTGGCACCCATTGGGAAATTGGTTCATTCAAGAATCTGTCTAATGAGTATTATATTATCCTTGAAGATTGTGAAAGGCTTCGCTGGCATCTAACCAGAACAGTAAATGAGGTTAGTGTAATTGTGCTTTTTACGTTCTGATTTGTAGTTTTATTGCCGAAAGAAAAGCGCTGATATGCCGCAATACTTTTGGTCTCTCTACGGCTTTTCCTCAAAACCAAATCTTCTTCATCATTGTCCAAGTTGTAGCTCCTTTTTTTTTTATGGTATCTTCTTCATTTTGATGCTGTTGTTCTTACAGTTTTGAATCAATAGGCTTGTGACTCATTGACTCTTTAACGTCTTTTATGTATATTTGGAGCAGTTTCAACTTGTTTGATCCAAGTCCAATCTGAAATCTATTTGATCCAACTCCATTCTTTTTGCGCTGAAACAACGACTTGCTATCACCTTGTACCTGTATGTAGCTCTTGCGTCAGCCATATACAAAACTCTTCAAGTGGTCTTAGAACAGACCGTCAAAACTATTTGACAGTCTCTTTCCAAGACCACTTGAGTGAGGGCTTTCTTTATTTATTGTTTTCACTTTTATTTTTGCGTGATGATATGGAAGGAAGATAATGGTTTTGTATATAAAATTCTGTCTATAATGAATAATCACTGTTGCCTTTTGATTGAGAAAACTATCGTATAATTTACTTAATATCATGTATGATAAAATTTAACTCTTTGAATATATATATATATATATATATATATATATATATATGTATATATATATATATATATATATATATATATATATATATATATATATATATATATATATATACATATATATATATATATATATATATATATATATATATATATATATATGTATGTATATATATATATATATATATATATATATATACATATATATACATATATATATATATACATATATATATATATATATATATATATATATATATATATATATATATATGTATATATATGTATATATATATATATGTATATATATGTATATATATACATATATATATATATATATATATATATATAAATATATATATATGTATATATATATACATATAATACATATATATATATATATATATATATATATATATATGTATATATATATATATATATATATATATATATATATATATATATATATATATATATATATCTATATACATATATATATATATATATATATATATATCTATATATATATATATCTATATATATACATATATATATATATATATATATATATATATATATATATATATATATATATATATATATATATATATATATATATATATATATATATACATATATAAGGCTGAGCTGCCTCAGAACGTTGCGGACGGGGAATGGTTCTTCACCCGCTTGAAGCTGGCCAAATCCAAGCCTACCTCACCAAGTCCCTCAGACCCGACCTCCTCAACTCCCTCCTCCGCTCCCTCTCCCTCTCCCACGCACCCGAGAAAGCCCTCCATGTCTTCCGCCATATTCTCCACCTCTCCCCTCCCTCCTCCTCGGATCACTTTACCTACACCTTCCTCCTCCGCGCTGCCTCCCTTCTACACCCCCACCACGGCCTCCAACTCCACGCCCGTCTCCTCAACTCCGGCATCCACGCCGACCTCTTCGTCCAGAGCTCCCTCCTCGGCTTCTACGCCTCCGCCGCCGACGTCGACTCCGTCCGCCGCGTCTTCGCCGGCATCGCCCGACCCGACGTAGTCTGCTGGACTTCGTTCGTGTCGGCGCTCGCGAGGTGCGGGCGCGAGGATGAGGCCCTCGCGGCCTTCCGCTCCATGGACGTTCCCCCGAACGCCTTGACCCTTGTGAGCCTGCTTCCCGCTTGCGCTCGTCTCGGTGCTCTCCGGCCCGGGAAGGCTGTTCACGGGTTTGGCCTTAAAAGCTGCGGTGGCCATGGCCGAAACGTCATATTGGATAACGCGATTTTGGATCTGTACGTGAGCTGCGGGGATTTGGTCAGTGCCCGCAATTTGTTTGCCGAAATGCCGAGTAAGGACGTCGTCTCATGGACGACTCTGATCTCTGGTTATGCGGCCGACGGAATCCCTGAAGAAGCCATATCAGCCTTCCACGTGATGCTACGGCATGGTCAGGTCGAGCCGAATGCAGCGACCATGGCCTGCGTGCTGCGCGCGTGTGCTTCTCTTGGAGCGTTGAGTACAGGCAAGTGGATCCATTCCTACCTGATCAAGAGTCACATCGGTGTTTGCGGTCTCCCCGGTAATGCTTTGATCAACATGTACGCGAAGTGTGGAGTGATAGGCATGGCTTGGAGAGCTTTCAGTGGGCTTGCTTGCAGAGATCTGGTGTCTTGGTGCACGATGATGGGAGGTCTGGCAATGAGCAGTCGGGCAGATCTTGCACTCCAGCTGTTTGCTTCTATGATTTGCCATGGGCTGAGGCCGGACGGTGTGGCGTTCCTTGCACTGCTATCAGCGTGCTGCCATGCAGGATTGCTCGACCAAGGTCTGATGATATTTAAGGCCATGAGCAAGGTTTATGGAGTTGTTCCTCAGAAGGAACACTACACCTGTATGATGGATGCCTTCTCACGGGCTGGGCGCCTAAAGGAAGCGGAAGGGATCCTTTGCAGCATGCCGGTTGAGCCTGACAAGCATGTATGGGGAGTCTTGCTGAGTGCCTGCAAGATGCATGGGTTACAGCAAGCAGAGTGGGAGCACCTTGGTGGCAAGGCCCTTGGAGGTTACTTGGACTTTGGAGGAGGGACTTACGCATTGATGTCGAACATTTTGGCTGATGCAGGCAGATGGGAAGTCTCTAATCATGTGAGGGATCTGATGAGAATGAGAAAAGTAGAGAAGACAGTTGGGTGTAGTAGGATTGAGGGGCGTTGACATTCTGCAAGTGTCGTGGCATACCTGTTATGAGCTCCAGAAGATGATTGGGTGCAGGACCATTAGGTCCCAGTGGTTGAAGCTAGGCATGATCCCCATTCCGAAATTGACGGTTTAGATTAAGTATTTGGAGAACTGGATTCAAGCAATTCTGGTTTCAGTTTCGGTTTATTTTTATCCATTTTTAAAATTTTAATTTTTAATTAAAAATAATTTAAAGCGGTAAAAATATATATATAATTTTCTTACACAATTTTGATCAAAATCCCACTTTGAAAATGGATGCATTTCTAATTGAATATCTAACATAAGATTATTAATAGTTGATTATTTATTTATTTTTTTTTAACCAAGATCGAACCAGAACCGATGGTTCCAGTTTTAGACCCGGTTCTAAGCACTTGGAACAAAAACCGAACTCAGGTTTCAATTTGATTTCAGTTCCAACAATCCTGTCCGACCTATTTGGAGAAATTGAACAAAAGTTATGTCAACCGAGGTAGTTATTACAAGTTATAATACTGGAGCGATCATAAACTTTGAATCATCCATCCGCTTGAGAATCCGATCATAAACTTGTGTCATTCATCCGCTCAGAGGACTCGCCTCTAACAGCAGCAAAGTTACCACACTATGAATCACAGCAAGTTTCTGTTGCATGTGCGTCCCGGTGTACGGTTTGTAATCTTGTCATGGTGGTAATGCTGCTGCTGCTCTCTCTCTCTCTCTCTCTCTCTCTCTCTATAGGATTATGTAGGATTTATATGTAAGATTATGTGCGTTTTAGGACAGCTCGATCAGGTAGATCAAGTCAACTAAAATATCAACTCTTTATAGTTGAGCATATTTTGTTCAACTGATTTCCAAACAGAACAACATGCCATAAAGTATCCAGCAACTCAAACTGCAAGTGAGCACAAAGTACAACTACATGTCTCAACTATGTATGAAAGCAAAAGGTAGCTTTCAGAGACGAGAGCATTGGGATTTTGCTATCATCATACTAAGTGAGAAAAGAATGCAAACTGCAGAAGGGGCAGGCAACTTCGACACCATATTTCTTCAACATGCTCAGGACTCGCTCACCGTTGATCGATCGAGGCAGCTAAAGAGAAGGGCAAAAGTTTTGAAGCCTTCATGCTCATTCTGAATGGGAACCAAATCCTGATTTTGTGAACCAGTCACAAGACACTGCAAGGAATCTGTAAACAACAGCGTACAATCAACTGCGTTGTGTCACTTCTCAATTCTGACCACGCTGGACGATTCCATTCTCGGTCAAGTACTCCACGAATTCATCAATCAGATAGGGCCAAGCACCTTCTTCATCGTAGTTGGACAGTTGAAGATCAACAGTCTGAACAAAGGTCATAAACAAAAATGATTTTGCGCTATACCAAAAGCCTATAGCTACATCCTAATTTCATCGTCAGCATGCATATTTTCTACCCATACTAATATCAATGAACAAAATTAGTTGATTTCTTTTTTCCATGAAGGCTACATTCTCTGCATGTTCTTCCTGCCTAGTGCAAGGAGAGGCAGGGGTGCAGCTGGGGACATTATTGTTGCTGTGCAGTATCCTTTCCAATTGCGCTTGGCAGGAAACAGATACAAGACAATTTGCTCTTTCAATGATAAGAAAGGGGGGTTAACTACAAATCATTTAAATATTAATTTGATTTCCACATGTCAAACCAAGGGAGAAATATCAATATGGTGTTCCAATATGGAACTTCAAATTAGAAGACTACCATTTTCTGAAGTTATAGGAGCACCTTGTCAACAGCTACTTCTATTGGCTAAAATAAAGGTAACAATCAAGGTTGGTGGACTTCAACACGTGACAAACAAATTTATTTGAAGACAAACTACAAGGAAAAAACAAAAAAAAATGCATCAATGCTATTCCTAATATTACTTTGTCACATGTTTCACTACCAGGGACAGAGTCCTTCCCAAGTAGTAAAATAGTTACAAACTGCAGAACCTTAGACTTTTCTTTTGAAACACTCCCTTACCTTTTCTCATTGCTCTCTCTCTCTCTCTCTCTCTCTCTCTCTCTCTCTCTCTCTCTCTCTCTCTGTGTATGTACCACAATAAAGGACCATGTCATGGGACTCAGTATCAATCTCGAGTCATTTGGAATAATATCTTTGCTGGTAAAACTGCACATATCAACGCTCACTAGACCCCACATTGGTTGGCATAGTATTTTTAATAGGTGCCAGAGCACTCGCTTAAGCGTTCAAGCAAGGTGAGGTGAAGCTTGAGTGCCTCATACAACCTCTAGGCGAGGCACTTCGATGACGCACTGCTTGGGCACCTTGGGCAAGCGCACAAGTTAAGAGGCAAGTTGGTACCAGGTGGGTTTAATGCTTGGTTCAATTGAACAAGGAAGTTGGTTCAATCGAACCAACTAAAGTGCCCTATCCCCCCCCACTACCGCAGCTCCCTCCATTGCCTTCGCCTTCGTCCAAAGCTTCCTCCACCATCATCGCCTTCATTCGCAACTTCCTTCGTCATTGCTGACTTCATCTGCAGCTTCACCACCTTCGTTCGTAGCTTCCTCCACTGTCACTGCCTTCATCCACTGCTTCCTCCATCGCCACCACCTTCATTCGCTACTTCCTGTACTGCCCTCTCCCTCGACTTCCTCCATAGCCGCTGATTACTCTTCTTCTCCTTCCCCCACCTTCCTCCATACATACATACATACATACATACATACATACATAGCGCCTGCCTTGCACTTTTAAAAACACCAGGTTGGCACCTATTACATTAAGCCATCCTTTTTAAATCAACCTTGCTAATTACAATGTTACTAGAGATTTTGAATCCATCAAAAAAATATGTTGAAATCATTGTAACGGTTGAATTTGTAATATCATGTTAAAATTCTAGTATTGAACCCCTACAATAGGTCATGCCACCCAAGATAAGATATTGATTTGAGGGGTCACATCCATGAATTCTAGTAGTATCATTCAAAAATAAATTCTCATAAATGAGCGACACAATAGAGAATAACATAAACAAAATAACAAAGCTTAACAAAAGAATTTTTGCATTAAGATTATTGGCTAAAGACGAGACATAAATAGCATTAGGTTAGAAAATGGAATTCACAAATCAAGGGTCACTTTGAGGAGATGAAACTACTATGAAAACAATGGGCTTCAGACTCCTTGTTTTCCTGTGGCACCCTGAGAAGATATTGCATAACCATTGCATTAGGTTTTGCCAAAGAGTGCTAGCTACGCATGTGAAATAGTTTCTAAAGATTTGTTTCCCTAGCATGCCTAGGCCACTTAACTAGGGACATAAGTTTTTGGGTCATTCTTGGAGAATCTAAGGGTACTAAATGGTGAAAACTAGGATTCAATAGAGAAACAGACCACTGTGCATGTTGCTATTTCTTATCTATTGGCATGGTCATCCCAATTTTAGAATGCAAGTGGATCAGTGAGAACAACACAAAGGAAATCAGCACAGATCAACATATATCATACCAGATAAGTATCAGAACATGACATCCTAACTGTACTGTAGGTACTAACACATGGCTGGACCAATTTTTAATATGGGCTGAATGATACATGAGCATGCCAACTGACAAAAGCATGTACTTGTACTATACCAAGGAGGCACTAGCACACATTGTGCTAACAAATCAATCCTCGAGTATGCCTTTGCTCTAAGACTTTTTCTTTTAGAGATGTATGAAAACCATCTTAAAGAGGGTGGGTTTGCCCAACACAACGGAATTGAAATGGATATTTAGTTGAGTTTGCTCCAAGACTGTCCGCATGAGATTTTAACTTAATTGTATTCTAAAATTTAATTTTTGCTACCCGAATGTTAGATAAGATATCTGATGCGTGTTCTAGCTTCTTGCTATTTTTGTCTCAATGTGCATGTCATAAAATTTCTTCTTGTGTGCTGTCCATTTTGAAATGATTGTATCTCTTACCTGGTCAGAAAATAAAAATCCCAGGATTTTCTATCCAAAAAGACTGATGGGCATCCAACTCATGAATCCCGAGGACTTGATAACTTGCAAACTAATACATACTTGGAAAAGGATGAAAATGCACAATGAAAATTCCAGGAACTTCTATCCAAAAAGACTGATGGGCATCCAACTCATGAATCCTGAGGACTTGATAACTTGCAGACTAGTATAGACTTGGAAAAGGAAGAAAATGCACAATTCAACTTAACATTAGAGTCTAAGATACAATGAGGAACAAACATCAAATACAATCCTTAATAAGACAAAAGCAATCCAAAAACAATTTAGGGCAGCCACCTATGTTGAACTATCACATATTGTATTAATTGACAATTAGATACAGTTATAAAATTGTAACAAAAGCATTTAATACTTAAATACATACCTTAGCAAATTCCAATAGCTGAGACCAAGTGTCTCTCGATATTGCTTTGTTATGCCTCACCTGATAATGACAAAATGGATTATACATCATCTCTTGCACAGAATATTAGAGGCACAAGCCAGTAACTAGACCTAAGTAATCAACTTCATTAAGGTGCTGCAAAAGCATGAAGAAGCAAACAACAAACTAAATCCATGTATCCCTTGGAGGGAATGAAACATCTATCATGCCTTAATTGCATAAGTGTTCTCTAATGTTAAGAAAATTCATCCAAGAATAAAATGAAACCTGGTGAAATGCTAGCTGAGAAAACCTACCTGTAAGAACTGGCACCAATGGTCAACTAAAGGCCAGTGCCTTTCTGCAAACAACAACTGCCACATGCCAATAGCTGTATCAAGTGCCAGAGATTTTTGACCCTGCGATGATTGGAAAGAAAGCCACTTTCAATATTATCTTTAAAATATCTCAAAAATAAATAAATTATACCTTTGAGCATGAGGTAGGGAAGTATCTCATGTTTGTATTATTTAATAACAGGTGTTCCACATAAAGTATGAACAGGAGGAAAGAATAAAATTAACTGCAAATCCAAGCATAAACATAGTGTACTCATGTGTTGTTGCTTAGGAATGGGCAACAACTTGGGTAGAACAACCAAAATTTAAGGTCAATGTGAGCCTAAAGGTCTTGCAGTTATGATCATCCTCAACATTGCAAAGGATAATGCATGAGACATTGACCCAAGCGATATAGAGTTTTGAAGGTTCAAAGACATCGCAGTACCTGCCACCATCCAAAAAACACCACTTTGCTGAATACACATCACCAAGCTTAATGGCTATGATATCATTGTATCATAACCTGAGTTGGAAGTACATGAGCTTGTCACCAACACCTATGTGATGTCATTTGGAGATAGATAATACCCAAGTTATATCTCATAGTTGATGCATAAACAGCGGTCACAAAATCCCACCATGATGCCCATGAAGTATCAGTAAGGCAGGAAATAGATTTTGAAGGCCCATGAATCCACCAAGAAATCTACATCCATCCCAAGCCATAACCTAGTCAAACCAAAGTGTGTAAAAGGATTGCATAGATTACGATCTTAATGCCATATTGGCTAATGGATTTGTACCATTTTATATGGATAACCATGTGGGCTTTGCCACTGAAAGTACTCAGGTGTTACTATTTGGGACAGCAATGAGTTTAAAACTATATCAGAGCATGCTTCAAGATAATTTAGATGTAGGTCTCACACCGATACCCATGTCAATAGAAATGTTGTACATGTTGCACATATCATACCAAAAAAATGGTAGAATAATGCCCACAGCATGTTGACATGACACAATAGTTACTGCCCAACACGCCTAATCTGTGAATGTCATAAAAAGGCATGTCAAAATTATTGCTCCATAAAATAACTTCAGTAGCCTCAACCATGGTATGCAATACCGAACAATACCGCCCAGTATGGGCGATACGTACCGGTATGACAGGATACCGGTACGCAAACCGCCCGCTACTGGGCGATACGATTTTTTTATTTTTTTAATAAAAAAATCGTTTTTTTTTAGGCTCGGGTGACGTCGCCTCCTCCTCGGGTGATGTCGCCGACGGGGCAACGTCACCGAGGGGGCAAGGTCGCCTTGGCAACGTCACCTGCTGACATCTCGAGCGACGTTGCCTGCTAACATATCGGGCGACATTGTCGAGGCAATGTCGCCTTGGCGACGTTGCCCGAGAAGGGAAGCAACGTCGCACGGGAAAAAAAAAATATTTATATATATATAATATTTATAATTATAAATATATATGCCGAATGACATGCCGAAACGTACCGTTCGGTACACGGTACCGTACCGTACCGGAGAAGTGTCGAAACTCCGATACAATACGAAATTGCCGACACCGGCCTCAACACTCAACCAGTTTACAATGGAATTTGGCATTGGACTTCTTTGATCCCAGAAGGGAAAAGGGAGGAGTCTCGGGAGCGGGTGATCCACTGAAGGATCAGAATGGCATGTCTGATCTTATCAACCCTGCCTATGATCCAAAGGAGAGGTTATCTGGCAAAGCTGGCAGATCATCTATCAGGTGCAACAAGGTAAACCATGGTGGAAAGCAATCTCAAGACAGATTGCTTGATTTCTTCACATGAAAGGAACATAAGAAAAAAGAAGAGGGAAGAGAACAAAAAAAAAAGAAAAAAAAAAGAATGACTAGAATGAACAAAAATAGAAAGAGAAAACAAAAGAAAGATAATGAAATAAATAATTTAGTATTATTTTATGAAATTATCAATTATGTAAGACAAACAAACATATATATAAGTTGTAAAATTACAAAAAAATGGTAATACTTTACAGTGAAACTTAGTATTAAATACACTTGATATTAATTAATGGTGAATTTGATACGATGTGAAATAAATCAAATTCAGTAACAAAGTTTACTAAATATGATGGGATGTGAAAGAATTAGTCTGTGTGGTATGAGGTGAGGTAGAGTTAGTGGTATGAGGTGAGATAGAGGAAGCCCTTAAAATATTTTAATTGAGACTATAAATAAAAAATTAAATATTCTTAGTTTAACTAACCAGAAGATGTTTTACGTACCTCTATGGTGGTAAAAAAATCCATATGGTCAGTCCAAATAGTTGGGACTTGTAGCTTTATTGTTATAGTTATTTTTCAGCATTTTTAAATTCAACTGCCGTATGATTAAACTCATCTTTCCTTTAGATGTCACAAAATTCCCTTCCAAACTTGTGGACGCATGAAAACAACCAAGTTGACCAGACCCAAAGAAGTTGAAGAAAATATCTTTCAGAAAATAATGAATCTTAAAATGCCTTTCTCAATACTGACAGTGATTACAGCATCTATCAAGATTTTTAATTTTGAGTACGGGACCTATACTGGTCCTAACCTAGACTGGTACGGGTCTGAGCCATACCAGCACATTGTCGGTAAGTCAGAATGTACTGAATTTTGAAAAAACCTAAAAAAAGGTTGAACAATAGAAAAGTTGCCAGTACAGGACTTGTACCATGTAGTACAGGCCCTATACCAGACGTACCAGGTGGTTCAAGCCCTATATCAGAAGCCTAGTCCACGTGCCCATAGGCTGTCGAACTGATAAGCACCACCAGTACCAAACCATAAGGATGGTATTACAAAGTACAAACCTTGGCATACATACAATCCATAGAGAGAGAGAGAGAGAGAGAGAGAGAGAGAGAGAGAGTACTAAAAGGGTCACCTAGTTCACAGAGCTCCCGCCAATGAAGCTCTAAGAATGGTGAATACATGCAACCTTACCACAACAAGCAAAATGTTATGACCCTTTTTTATCAAACACCATGGATGACTGACTATATTTGTCGTATAGCACATAATCTGTAAGATTTTTTGTCAACTCCCATTAGAGCATAACATGAAAATGATTATACATACTTGTGCTTCCATAATATTATGAAATATCAAGTAATTAATGAATTAACATTTTGAAAAACATAGCATTTTGACTGCCTACTAAAATAACATGAAAGAGATGCTCACTAAACAAAAATTGGTTCGGTACCTTTTCTTTAGCCCAGCCAAAAGCGAAATTGTATATTTCACGAAATTTTTCTGGAGGCATGAAACACAAAATTTATTAGAAAAGCTTGAAGAATAACAAACATAAGCCATGTGTCTCTGTTTTGTTTATAACAGCGTATCAAACTTAAAAATAACTTGAATAAACATATGCCAAGTAGCTTCCAAAATACAGAATGGGACAGAACACTCACGTTCATCTTTTAGCTCGCTTCGCATATATGATAACTTATCACGAAACTTCTCAATTGTATCTATCCTGCATCAAAAGAATTTCCTTTCAACACAAACAAATTGTATCTTCATATGTCAAAACTCCTCCAACCTTCTCAGAAGATGAAAGAATAAGCAACTCAGCGAGGCCAAATATTACCCAAGATATTGTAATCCACCAATGAATTCCTGCCGAGAAAACTCACACATTGTAGCAGCCTTCATGTGCCAAGATACAACCAACTGTCATAAAAGAAACCAAAATCACACAGCACCTTATAATTAGTGTACTGTAAGTGCTTCAGTAAATCACCAAAGCAAACACAATGTAAAGTAGAAACTTAGCTGATCAGAAAACAGCAGTAGTCTTTAAATCATTTAACCACAGTAAACAAATAAGAAAGCAGCAAGATAGGAGAAAGTATGATAACAGAATAAGAAAAAAGAAAAGACCAGATACACAGAAGTAGGATTGCAACAAAACAGAGTATTCCAGTCCAAAATCCAATAATCCATTATGATCTTGTGAGTCATTTGAATCACTATTCTTCATCCCACTAAGAATTCTGAAAAATAATGGTGTAGCACCAGGATTCTGATTTTCCTATAATGCCCTTCAGCACTTTATTGAACATTTATCTCAGAATAGAAGCCCTAAATAACATAAAATTTCAAGTCATGCTTGAGCACAATGATTGTGTAAGATCCCATCAATGCTATGTTTCTCCTGTTCTGTACCAAATTTGTTCAACGTATGAATCTTGCCTGAAGGTGTCAGGGTGCCTAACCTTATTAGCAAGGAGTGTCATTTCAGGTACTGGACCTGTATCAGTCCCCTGGGTCAGTCCAGTATCCAACAGTCGGGGCCAATGTACCAACACATTTCCAGGAGGAAGAAGAAGAAGAGAAAGGAACATATGGCAGTGGAGTAAGAGCAAGACGAAGAGGAGGAAGGAGAAGAAAGAAGAAAAAAGAAGAATAGGAGGCGGTGGAGGAAGGAGGAGGAGAAGAAGAGGAAGCTCCTCATTTTTTATCTGATCCCAAGTTTGATTGTGGAACTCTTACAAATATGGCATAAAACAAGAAAATTGAATGTTAGTGATGTATGACACATGAGAGAAAGGGGTAAAAGGATATTATAGGATTTAATTCGGTTCATGGTCAATTTTCAAGGTCACTGAAATCTTTAAATCATATTTGATTTTTATGAAAGGGCAAATATAAACTAGAACTAGTCTAAAGGAAGAAGAAATTTTAGATGATCCAGATACATACTCACTTTGACTTGGAGAATCACTCATAGGATTGAAAACAATGGTAACACACCATTAGGAAGACATTTCTTCTATTGATCTAAACTCCAATTGCTTCACTATGTCATTTGCTTATAACCTTTTACCCTTCAAATAGATCCCCAATTACAAGCAGAAAAAAGAAAAACAAAAGAACCAAGAAAAAGTTCACTTAAGAAAATACTATTCCATGAGCCAAGGCTAATTAATCACCCACGTTTCATTCTCTGAAGAACTATTTTCAAATTTGTTCAAAATTCCTTTTTATACATATTCTTTATTGGCATTAATTTCCTTCTTTAGATAGAATCTTCAATTGAGATCATTATTCCTTTTCTTCCATTTTCATTCAGCTTCCCTTTCTTCCCCTTGAACAATCCTACAAGTGAAAATACATATGATGTTGCCACACAACAAATTTTGACATTTGAAAAAAAAATAAAACAAAATTAAAATTAATATAAAACAAAAATGGTTCCTACACCAAATAGTACATGCTGTATGGTAATGAAACACCTCATGCTTTAATTAAAAATACCTCTTTCCTTGCAGACTAAGCAAGCATAAGAGGAATGCCCGAGAAGCAACAAATTATTCAAACAACTCATTTGAACCTTTCCCTTTGCAAATATCAAGCATTGGATGTAAGTTCTTCATAAGGTAAAAGATTTATTACAGTTTCATGTTAATCATTTCAAGTTGTAGCGTGGGATTTGGACTTGCATTGTCATTCTAGGCCCCTAGAGACTCAAGTCATGAAACTCTCATTTCACTGGCAAAGATGTTAATTATCCCAATGGAGCTTTTTGTTGTGCTAAAATTGTTCAACATCATGAATCTGGAGTCAACATAATGAAGCCATGAAAATTTTGATTATCTGAAGCCATGTTGACCAAGCCTCCAATTATGAGACAAATTTAAAAGTAAATGAAGTAGAGGAAAATAGAAGAAAGATTTAAAAAGATAGAATAAATGAGAAATAAGAATTTGTAGAAGACAAAAACAAATCCAGCATGTCATAAATCATCATTATTAACTCTTATAATTTATCAATCATGATTTCTCTTAAGATTCATTATAGACAAGTATCCTAGTCTTAGAATAATTCCCAACTAATCTAAATGACCCTAAAACTTTACAAGAATATCTGGGACTTCTCATCACTTCAAGATACCATAAAATTCTATTTTAATGTTTACTATCCAGATCCAGGACATCAAAGTTTTGACTGGATCAGGTAATACAAACACTACCATGGCTACCTGAACAATGACAAGATGGAACCGAATGAAAAGGGAAGAGATAATAGAAAGACCCATAGGCACTCTATAAACTTAATGAAGAGACTGAATTGAACAAGAACTTAATATGACTCAAACGAAACATGTTCAACAGAAAACAAGGTCACATATCTACCATGAACAAGCAAAATTGATTATATTGCACCATAAACTACTTCCTTATTATAGTGCAATACAGAAGAAAGTTCGCCAAATAAAAGTTCTGCCTGCAACTGAAGAGCCTTTAACTGGTGCAGTCAGCAGCTATAAAATGACGTACATAAAGTATCTAAAAATTCCTTAGACCAGCATTTGCGAACAGGCAACTTTTGGCTAGATAAAGTCATTTACTTGCAAACATTAACAAGCCAAGCTTGACCAACAGATTCTATTAGGCACAGATCAACTTGTTTATGGCATAAACAGAGCTGTTCACAAACAGATCAATTTCAAAAACCTTCCATCATACCAAGTGCTAAAATCAACAGTCTTTTTAAAAGTCAAGTTTGATAATCAGCCATGCTATGACAGAAAAAAGAGCAATAAGAAGGTATGCCCACTTCATCAATTATGCTAGCCTATAGCATAGAACCACAAATGATCCAATAAAGTGAGAATATTATCAGGATGAACACTCATGAGTACCTGACAATGTCAAAGAACAACATATAGTGATAACAGTTCACCAAAAGCATCTTTACCAATAGATGCTGCTACATTAAGGCCCAAACTCATGCTGATATAATTATGCCTACATAGTTCAGCATGGCACTGTACCATGGAGTCCACTAGAAGCATGACATATTATAATTTAAAATGAAGAGGATAACATGCTGTACACAGAACTATAATCACACTCACAGAACTCGATTTTGCCTTGACTGATTCATACTGGCCCATATATACAGGTCTCAGCATGAACCAGGAAACAGACCAGCCCTTTTCGGGCGATTGAAACCTTTTTTTTGCACGATCTGCAGCAGTGCAACTTATGGTTTAAACATGGCAGGCAATCACAAGCTGCCACCTGCCTGAACTGCAGGCCCACCCACCTGCGACCTTCTTATCCACCTTCTCCCCCTATTCTTCTCCTTTTCCTCCATTCTTCCTCTTCTTCTCCTCCCTCCAGCTCCCCTTTCTCCCCTTTTCTTGGTACAACAGGCAGCATCAACTTACCATGTACCATGTGTTAATATGCCAACAATGGCCAGAACCGTACTGGTCTGGTCATAAATTAGTAGGGATCTGGTACCAAAAAATTTAAAACCTTAATCATGCTTATTCTTAATCATAACGACCGATCCTTCAAAATAATAGTTGCGGAACTCAATGATTCAAGAACAGAGGAGAGAAGAAAACTAGGTTTTTGAACTTTTGACAATTGAACAACTAAATAACCGCTATTTTGAATGCCCACAAAATATTTAAATTTTAACAAAACCAAAGTTACCCTACAAAATTACCAAAAAGTAATGCAAAGGACTTGTTCATGTCATATATGCACTCACCATAACAATATCTTGGGGATCCACCTGCAAGAACCAAGAACGGGTCACTAACTATAAGACAAAAGAAACAACAGAACAAGAAAATTATACTTAAAAGATGAAATGATCCTTTTGTTATGCAAGTTAAACAAAAACAAAAATGAACGCAATGAAAAATTATAAAAAACATATTCCTATTGAAAAATTATAACTTAAACTATTATATATGAGATAAAAGCTGCAATGTAAATTATGATCAGTTTGTACAATAGTCAACAGTTTTCCTTCAAAACTTTTTTATTCTGCTCAATCTGAACAAGAAGTTTCCTTTAAAACTTATTAAGAAAGTTGAATATAATTGGTGCCCAAGGAAACAATTCTTAAAAACTTAACACTTTGAGCTGCATATATTTTCTTTAATAAATAACATAAACTGACTCCACTGTCATCACTGTCAAACATTCCAGATTTTCCGAGCACCATTTGTTGGCATAACAAAACCAGTTCTGACATATATATTGGTAATGTGCACATAAGAGAACAAACTGCAGTGTGCCATACGAGAAACAACTTAACCAAATCTTACCTGCAAATCATTGCAAAGAAGAGTTATACCATCAACCAGTATCATATCAACATAAGGATCTGCCACAATAGAAAATATTGCATTTTATCACTCCATGAAGCATAAGCATCAATGATGCAACAGCCAATTGTATTAAATTACATATTTAGACAGACAACAATAAGTGAATGATTTTCATGTTCAAATTCTCAATGATTATGCTGACAAATGATTGGTTAAAGCACATCTACATAATCAATGATTATTCAATTCTAAAAAAATCTTAGAAAGAAATTTACATCAATTCAGAGCAAGTAGGCCATGCAATGAACAAAAAAAATTCACTTTGATAAAGTAATCCCAGAATTTCAACATCAAGTTTAAAAAATCATTGCTTTAGTCAGCTCCTCAATAACTAAAAAACAGCTCAATGTTATACATTGCGAAGGCAGGAAAAAACAGGGGAGTATTTGTGGAAGATAATGGACCCATGTGCCATTTTTGGACACCATAAGCTCATATTGGGGATCATCTTATGAAATATTACCATTGTTTCAAAATGCAGTCTATGAGATCACATATGCATATGCATTCATATGACTGCCTCGCTAAAAGCAACATCACATGGTATTATTGTATATGTGAAAATTGTCTTACATATATGGTTTCCATAAACATGGAAATGTTCTTATGAATATGGTTTATGTGCATGTCTCAATAATTACTAATATGGTCCATATATGTTCTTGATACACATTGGATCGGTCCATACTGGAAGGTATTACATCCGATGATGGATCAACAAAAGGACCAGCTCTTGCACCGCCCACTGTGACCGACTCACCAACCCACTAGGTATTCCTCTACTCTTGCCCCACCTTGTCCACTTCTCTTTCTCCTCCTCGTACTTCTCCCCCACTTCTCGATATTGCCTCACTACCATACCAACAGATTGTATGTCCGTATGCTTACCAGATTTGTGTCAGTCCAACCAGCAACTTGTATGGGTCCAATACCAGAAATTTTTAACCATAGTTCAATAAATTTTTAACCATAGTATAAAAAGATGGTTTTTATTTTTTGGCTTTGGACTCAACATATAAATATACCTAATTATGATTTAATAATTCACACTTAAAAGCACATTTAATACAGTACCTTGGCTGCCCTCATTCTGCAGCCACTTTTAACAGTATTAAAATTACAATTATAAATCTGCATACCACATGTTATACAATATCTTGAACACTGCATACAGCAGCAGTTTCTAGAACAGAAAAATTACAGTTACGCAAAACATAATATATGGTACCTTCACCACCAGCATGTTGCAGCATGTTTTAGAACACTAAAATTATGGGATTTTACCATCATAGTGAATTACTGTATCAAATATACAAATGCCAAATGTTTAGAGAAAATAAATTTTGTACAAATTTCACATGAAGTGATCATAATACAAAATATTGATATATCAAAATGAAACATGATCAATCATGATCTATATAGCATCAACAAAACAAAATATCAAGAAGTGCCCAGTAAGGGGTTGCAAGGTAAAAAATAGAGGTTAAAAAGTTATCTAAAGTGGCTTTAGATTAAACATAGTGGTCTAGTGTAATTTAAGTTGAGCCAGGAAATCCATGTTAAATTCATCTGGTTACTTAAAAGAGCTGTTGGATAAGCCCATTGAAGCAGTTATAATAGCAGCCAAAAGTCAACTATGCCAATCATCAAGCACCCAACAGACAATTTTCAATTAGCTTCCTCTATACCTTGTTGACTTACAAACCAATCAAAAACATAACACTTTAAAATAGAAAATTAATGTACAATAATTTTTACAATTAAAAAATATTTAATTAAATTAAATGAAATTATGACCCTTTCAGGACCTGAAATACTTCTACCTGTTCTATCTCATCCTTATATATTTTTTTTAAATGTTATGATAGAATATAATCAACATCAGCATTTTTTTTTACTCAAAAGAAATTTCTAAATGCCAATAAGCGAAATAAAAATTATATGAATCAACCAGCTGCAAAAAGAACAGCAAGAGCCTTGTAAACAGAATGAACTTCAGAACAGTAAGAGATGACAATAAATTATCATCTCAACAGTTTGGTAGCTTATGTTCAAATTTTTTTAATCATCAAGGCTAAAATAATAAATTCAACAGTCAGCAACACTCACTTGCATGGTCATGCTCCAAGAAAATTTGTGCATTCAGGTTATAAGAAGCTATCACGAGCAAGATTTGACAGTTATGGCGACCAACAACCTAAGAGGTCTATAAAACAGTAAAAAGGCAAGGAGACGCTGCAAAGATGCTACAGAGGCAAGGTAGATTATAACATGTATCAGAACCAACTGGTATCGGCACCAAACCAAGATTTTAATCCTTGCACAAGATAAAAGTTGCGTGCAATAGTAACATTCCTTCATAAAGTGTTATATGTGCAACTTAATGGCAACAAACAGCATGAGTCACACAAACATCCAGCCATCTTTTTACAAGAAACATAGGCACATGTTGGAATGGACAGGGCACAATAAGTGCAAGAGAATACAACAAAAAACAATTGCTCAAGGAAACTTGCCTTTGTATCTGTTATAGAGTTCTTCAAGATGCCTGGAGTCAGTAACAGTTCTAATATGGGGTTGGCTATAAAATATGTCAAAAGCCCCCTCTAAATGCCAATCACTGGCTTTCAAAGCCTGAACTGCAGCTTTCTCACTGTGAAAATGATAGAATCATGTTTATAGATGATTAAAATATGCAAAAAAGTAAAAGAAATGCAAATCATGAAATGTAAAACTTTAAATAAAAAGAAAGTCGTAATTAATCTTGACCAATAGCATACTTGGACCATTAACATACATCGACCACTGTCTACATCACAAGCACAAAAGCTAAAATAACCAAAGATTCAAATCATGATCCAATACCAGTCTCGATTAACCAATTGGACTGTTGTGATACGAGTATACAAGGTGGTAAAGTTGATGGTGATAATCAGATCTTAATGTCTGAGTTATGTTACTAAAAGTTGGAAAAAGCATTTATTTAAACCTAACACTAGTATGAAGACAGAGATAAATGAAAGTTGATACATGAAAAAATGCATTAAACCTTAAACTAATAGCACTTCCCATCAAAATAAGACAGCAGGCTAAGGATCCTATGAAAAGAAAAGAGCATAGCTTGAGTGAATGCTAATATAAGCGATTAGTTGCTCTAGAAGACCAAGGTTCTTAAATCACCCAGTTTGTTATGGTCCCGCCGGTATTTACTAGCCCGACCACCAACCAAGATGCAAATCGCCGAGGATCCTGTTTCTTATTCAACTCTTTTATTCTTTTAAATGTTGTGTCACCTGGACCAGGGCTCACAAGTCACAATTCCTCATATCCTGTCCTCGCTATAGTTGATTGTCGCCTGCACGACCACCACCTACCTCTACCCACGTGCTTGCCACCTGCCACCCCCATCTTCGTTAAGCATCCTCCTCCTCCTCATGAGTCACGACTCCTCATCTCCTCTCTGTTACCGGTTCCTGCCTGCACGTCCACCTCCTCATTCCTCGTCCATCTTCCTCCCCCCTCTCTCTTCCCCGATAGATAGGTACCATGATACATTCCAACATATTGTGTGTCAATATGACGGGACGGACTAGACCCATGCTGTTCCAGCCATGGACCAGCATGGGTCCAGACAAAAAATTGGATTCCTTGTCAAAGACAAAAGTTGTTTAGGTAAACAAGGAGAAACGGTGATTGTATTTCCATAGCAAATGATAAAAATAAGCAATTTAAAACAGATACTATGCCTGAAGCAGTCAAGCAGAACACCTTTTTTGTTGATTGGATGAAATTGTAAAGGACCATCACAAGAAATGTGTAGAACTGATATGTCATTACTATTACCACAAGCAATGTGTAGAACTGATATGTCATTGCTATCACGAATATTTTGCATCTCGTTGAAAAATACTGATACTGTAGCTACCAAGTCATCTGAATTCTAAACTATTATCCACTAATTACTATGGCAGCCTTATCCCAGATACTGAAAGGCTGTTTCTGTGATACATATCCATCGTAGCCGTTGTACAAATGGAGGTACGGAACTCAGAGAAATGTTTCATGTTATAGTACGCGGTATACCTTGATCCCGTTATTGCCATGAACTGCTGAACTTTGTCTCGATGTCCTCTTCCCAATTTATGCTGTTAAAGATCAAAATTAACAAACTTAACTTGATCACCATTAAGAACTAATCTGAATGTAATAAAGAATCATTTGAAAATTTCACAGATAAGAAAGGCAACAACACAATATAAATCTCCAGGCCTTTTGGAGGTGACAAACTAGCAACATCAAATTCCATGATCCATCAAACTTATGGAATCTATATCCAGAAGGCAAAAGGAGCAATATACAGATAAGTATATGATTTCTGGAACCCTTTTTTTCTGATTTCATGAAATCGTTTTACCTATTGCAACTGTATAGAAACATATAGACATCAAATTATTGAAAATTTCAATACTTCACTTTCAATAAGTATTTTCGGACTTGAGAACATATTACTTTCCCTTCTTTAAGGCTAATGAATCGTTTCAATGAAAATCTCACACACTTTCTCTTCCTAAACTGTCCTAATTATTTAATAATATAAGCTCCAATTATCAGCCAAAAATTAAAATTTTCGAACATGTCGCCAAAAGTATATCTTGATCATTACTGCTTTAAGAAATAAAAAGGTAGAGGCAAAAGGGAGGAGGAAAACCAGTCCTGAGCTTAAAGAAAAAGGAAAAAGAGAAGGATTAGTAATCGAAAGCCATAACTAAGAATCGAATTCCACACCGATGAAAGAAACGACATGAGCACTAACCATTTTTATATCACCGAGCAAACCCTAATTCGTCTCTCCTTTGTCCTTATTGAGAAGGGAATCGACGGAAAGGGCAATTTCGAAGAGAGGAAAATTAGGATTTTGGTAGCCTCTTTTTCAGATTTGTTTCTCTTCTCCTCTCTCCTCCTCGCCTTTTCTTTCCCCCTTCCCTTCTCCTTTCACCTTTTCGCACACGCCCGTTCTGCAAGCTTGAGCGCAACTTATTGATCACTAGGGCAACAATTGCGTATGAAATGACCAAATAACTCTCAATTTAAATATTAATTTATAAATTTATACGCTAGCTTTGATGTACTACGAAACCATATGAAGGGTATATTAGTCAATTCATCATTTATCAGCTAGGAGTCCACGTCAGTTGCGGAGACGCAATCCTAGCCGTGGAGCGCATCAAATGACTAAATAACTTTCATCTTAAATACTAATTTGCAAAAATATACACTAGCTTTGATATACTATGAAGAATGTTGAAGGGTATCTTAGGAAATTCACCCCTTGTCCTGTTGTTCGCATTTATCCGCTTTGTGATCGCATCGGCGTAGAGACTCAATCCTGGCTGTTGATTTGAGAATGGACGGCAAGATGCTTGACGTTCTGAATCCAATGGGCTTTATTTGTTGTGGATCCCACGACAGCTATCGATGATGTGACATGGATATGATGTAGTGTTGATTAGTCAGATTGGGTGACTTGGACGGGGCCCGGTCTGATGGATGAAGTAGGTGACTTGTGATACATCACTTTATGAGCTGAGATGAGTTATCTCCACACGTAATCTTAATTTATATATAAATATGTTGACTGTTGGATGTGACCAACGACTACCGATTATTTTGCTTATGTCATTTACTTACATAAAATCTATTTCTTGATTTAAAAATATGATCCGAGCATTATTGGTAATAATTGGTTATAGATAAGTAGGAATTTTAGCCACGCCTTAAAATTAATCATTTTCATTAAATGTTTTGTAGGGAGTATTTTTTTAAGAGAATGATTATTCATTAACCATTAAAGGTAAACATGAGAGAGGTAAGGGATGTGGCGTTATTCTAGGAGCGGCTAAGTCGTCTGGTTTTGGCCAAGTTAAGTATTGCATCGGTTTCAAAATTTTAAGTTTTAAAAGTATTATTTTATAAAATTACATTGGTCAAGGAATCAACAGAAAGACAATCTATGATGATATTGTGAATATTTCAAGAAACTTATGCAGGATTAACGAGGTGGTTGATGAGTTGCCATGAATTGGAGCGAATCCAAATATTATTAAGGCCACGACGGAGGTCATCGAGGATGATTAAAGCTTCAGCATGAATGGGAGAGTGAGCTCCGTAGGGTGTGCATCCTATAGTAACTATATTTTCTATCTCATCCTGAAGTGAGAAGTCAAGACATACAAAAATAGATGCAGGAGCAAACGAGCTAGGTAAGTTCAAGATGAAATCAAAATATAGTTTGTTGGGTCATGGATGTAGGGGTAGGAGTCTAACACCCCGAAGGTTGTTAGGGAAATTGAATTTGATCATTTAGCATAGCCAAGGCTTTACATCAAATAGTTACCAAACAAATAACTATTTCTATTATTGTTTGGCCAAGAGTGTCATATTTGGTCAGACGAGTTGGGACCAAAGGACATTGTCCTATTCAAGAATTCTTTTAGCTTGCTTGGCTATGTTGAAAGCCTCCTGTTTGGCGAGGTAACCTTATCTCGACTGATAAGGTGCATAGACTTATAGGAGGAGGTCTCTAGAGGTTTTGATGAATTGGTTTAAGAATTTGTCAGAGATCCAATTACCAAGAGTCGAATTGGGAGGGTACCGAGGATAGAGTGAGCAAGGACATAGGGCATTAGCATTAAGGAAGCATGCCTTTCTTGTCGATTAGTCAGATATAAGTGAGACCTCGAATAGAATGTCCATCGTCGAATAAATAATCCAATACATAATGATGAGGCAAAACCAAGCTATCGATAGTCAAGCGAGTGTCTAGGATCCAATAAACTAATAACCAAATAAACAGAGAAAGACCTTAATTTGATGTAACTAACTAGAGTTGATTTGGCAATAAAGGATAAATGTTAGATTATATAATCTTATTGAATTGGATAAGATATATTATAGATATGATTGGACTAATTATAATTATCAATCAAGAGAAATGAAATCCAATTATGATAAGATTTCTTAGAAGATAATCTTGATAGGAAATTTTTTTTAAATTATTTATCTTAAATCTTTTATTCTTATCTACATATAGGTAGAATGTTCTAAGTAATCAATATGTAATATTAAATTAGACGTTAAAATATTACATATGTTTTTGCATCTTTTATTAGCTCTTGTTTCATCGCTTATAGTGGTCCTATAAAGGATAAGAAGAAATGAGAAAGTGAGTCTAGTTCTCTTTGCAGATCGATATCACTTCTTCCTTTAAACTAAGTGATGATGTACTTGTAGATTAGATAAAAATTTTCTAAATAACATCAAAAGATATGTAATCTTGATCTTGATCTATTGTTATTTTATTTTAATTTTAACATTAAAGTTTTTCGCATAACATAAAATATGATTACAGTTTTTATACTCATGATTGATATTAGAGCCTATTGTTTTAAAATCAAATACCATACATCATAAAAGTATACCATAGCTATTTTGTATTTAAATATGTTTGTTAGCACCCTTCGTTTGTGAAAAGGTGTTATCCGATTTTGATTATACAATACTTGAACAATCCGTATGTGTCGTTGATCTATTTCCTTATCTTGTATGTTTAATCTGATTTCTAAATCTTTTCCCTCCTGCTCCTTGCCTACTTGCAAGCATTATAATATGATGGAATCATGACATGTTGCTCGTATTTGTTCGATGAGAAACTATCGATAGCTTACTATCGGTAATAATACTTTGAGAGCAATGGCCTCTGTTGGTCATCGAGCTAGTTGTGGGCAATTACCATGCATATAGTAATCATGGCTACCTCGTTACATTGTATGTAGCTGCCCAAGCACTATATCACAGTTGCCAGTATATAGTAGCCCTTTCCAAGTATTGTGGCAGGCTATCATGATTGTTGGTGCTACACACACAGTAACTTTGGGTGGTATTGTTATTGTTTGTGACGTTAAAGATTAACCGTAAGTGACACTACACACATAGTGACATTAATAGTGGAAGAATGAGTGTGGGCCATATCGAGGGGGTTCTTTGGGTTGCTATCAAAGGATAGGTGGTGTGTGCAACGAGACAGTGGCAGAGATGTCACTATAGTAGTCAGCTGAATTTAGACATGCGTGTTGTCGTTGCAGGTTGTCCAGTGGAGAAGTGCTGCATGATGGTTGTAGGGCTCATTGGTTGACCACGAAAGAGATGCATGACCAATGAGATTCGCATGGTGGTGATAGTCACATGCATGAGAAACATGTGTGGATGCGATGGAATATCGACAAAGACTAGTCAACCGCGGACATAGTCTAGGTAGAAGGCGCTAGGAGACGGATGATTATGCATTATGATGACAATAAGCATCATGTAGGCGACAGACGACTATGCACTATAGTGGTTGTAGGCATCATGTAAACAATGGATGATTGCGCATCACAATGATCACATGCGGTGTAGGCTGAGAAGAGATTAGGGCTTTAAAGAACTATTTTACCCTTATAAATTTTTTTAATTTCAATATGCCCCTTTGACCGCTTGCCTTTTAGAAATCAAATATTTCTATAATGTGTCAATTAAATTATAGTTTTACCCTTAGAAAATTAAATATATTTTACTTATGTCCTAACTATAAAATTGATCAATTTGACTTGCTATTTTGATCAAACTTGATTTTGACTATTTGATTGGATCATATTTTAATAGTCTTATTTTTGACTAAATTTGAGAAGAGTCAAAATTTAACCAATATATGACTTTGATAAACTTTAATTTAGTTAACCAAATTGGACTAATGTTTAGCTGAAATCTATCAAGTAGCTCAATTCTAAGCTTGCCCAATTAAATAAGATTAATTTAAGGTTTAATATAAAATTTAAAAAAATATAAATTATGGTTTTCTTTTATAATTTTCTCATATGACATATTAGTAAAATTTTTTACTTATGATAATTAATTCTAATTATAATTTTTAGATAATTATATAGTTATTTATATGTATATATTTAAAATTATAAAATAATATTTATTTATTATATAAAGATATAATTTATATTTTATCATATTTATAATGATCATATGAGTTTTTATTAATATTTAATAGTTATTATTTTATTATTATTAAAATATTTTTATATAAATTAAATTTAAAAATTAATGAATATTATTTGAAACTTATATTTCTAAGTTTTATCTAATTAGTAGCTATCAAAGTAACCTAGGATGATAGATTTATGGGACATAAATCATAATAAATATTTTATCATTTATTAGATATTTTAAACTATATTTTATATTTTTGTATTAATCTAGCAATCGTTAAAGTAGCTTAAACAAAAAATTTATAAATTTATATTAAAGAATTAATGTTAAATAATATATAAAAATAATATTCATAATGACACATATAATTAGAAGATTTAGATAATCATAAAAGAGAATTTATTTTAAATAATTATATGATGAAGTAGAATGATACTATTTTGGATATCATTATAGTTTAGAATTATATACCCAAAAGTAACAATAATATTCCACAAGAATGATAATAATTATTTATAAATAAATTTTAGTAATTACTGGATATGTCAATATTTTAGTCAAAGATGAAAAATAAATGATATTAATAATTCATTATATTTTGAAAACATAAAGCTCTAATCTTATTTTATATTTTACTATAGTATTTCCTTCTATATATTTTAACACTTTTAGTATCCCAGTAATTTCTAGATTAACTGATTCTAAATAGCTTGAGTATGTCCAATTTGCACTTTGTATGTTAAACCTTGATTGAATTAGTTGAAAAAATCATAGATATAACTGTTGAAAGTTCTATGGAATAAATAATTAAAAATAATGATTGAGGAAGGTCTATAAGACTTAATTTTATAATAATTACTAATAATTTTAGACTTTATTATAGTCTACAACTATCATATTTGAATATTTAAAAATCAATCTCAATTTATTGGTAAGTCATTAGTTGACATCTTAATGAAGGAACTGACTAAAATCTAGTATAATGATATTTGAGGGATTCAAAATTATATCCTCAATATGAGTAACAAAGCTACAAGCTAAAAAACATTGAGCATGAATGTAGAGTCATTTCTTATGTAATTTATTTTTAATTCTATTTTTTTCTTAGTTTAACTCATTTAAAATATATCATTAAAATTAATAATAAATAAAATTTAAATGAACTAACTAAAATATATACTTGGGAAGAATTAAGATTAAAATAAAAAAGACTCATAATATTTTAGATACTATATAAGAAGTGTGTAATAATAAAAGAAAGTTAAAGTATAAATCACTTGAGTTTATTAATATTATATAAATTCATATAAGGAAAATCATTATAGCAAAGTATTACTTTTGTGATAAGAAATGTCAAAAAGACTATTAGGTTTTGGTTTTTAAAAAAAGGTATAATTTTGACCTTTATATATTTTAAAGTAAATATTATAAAAGTCTTTTTTTAATATTTAGTAGATTTATTTTGATGCTTTAACTTATATTATTAATAATAGAGGTTCATTTTAATATAGAAACTATAAGAGTATGAAATATTCATCATTCTAGAGAATCATCTTAAATCAAAGGTAATAATAGTAGGTACTTATCACTAATGTCTAGAAACGATTTATTTGATAGATCTTTAGTATGCATACTATATTCCTATAATTCTAGAAATTTTGGTTTCTTTATCTAAAATTATTATGATATTGTCTTCCTCTTAGTGAATGTAAATTCAATATATTTATGTTTCAATAAGAGATAATTTTTAAATTCTATATAATGATTTATATGGAATTAATGTGAATGTTAAGTTTGTAGTGATCCTTTAATTAAATGTTAGAATGAAATATAGTTAAATAAACTTCTTAATATTATATATGATTACATCTATGAATCATTTCATTTTCTTATTTTAGAGGAGAAAGATATTTTATCATCTTTAAATATAATTTTGTTGAATATAGGATTTTGATGATGAAACTAATTGATTGTGGTTTATTGTTTAACTATGTTTTGAGTTACGCAGGTCTACTATCGATCAGGATTAGACAGTTGACGCTGGAGGAATTGACGTTTTGCTGAAGGTGATCACATTAGGATATTGGATGTCGAGCCGGAGGTTCGGTCGACAATTGGCAGAAGGCTTCATACATTGGGCATCGGGCCAAGATGCATATTGCCCCAAGAATATCGGTTGCAGAGGTCATCCGCCGATTGGGCAACAGACCGCAAAAGAGGACGATGTGCCGAAGGATCGGACGAAGCGCCGACCAATGACATGTCGGGTAACTGAATGTCAATTCGTGTTGTAATAACTGTCTAGATCGAAGTAGAGTGTTTGTTTATTTGTGTACAGGATTAATTACGATGAAGATAAAGACGTAAAGTGAAATAAAGTGCCGGAAGACAAGTGGGATGGATCGTTGGGAGTTCGAGAGTTTGATGGAAGTCCGAAGATTCATTGGGAGTATTCTTGGAATCGATCGAGAAGCAGTAGGAGCTTCGAAGGGTTTTGAAAGTTACTAGAAAAGTTCGTCGGAAGTTCGCGGAGCTTGCCAAGAAAGATCAGAGCTTGCCAAAGAAGCTCGATGGAACTCGCCAAGATCATCATGAAGTCCGGGAGCTTGCCAGGAGTCCGCATAATGGTTTTTGAGGGTTCGTCGGAAGACCGCCGGAAGTTCGCTGAAAGCTCACCGAAATAAGTCTTATCTTATGGACTTTGAAATAGCTTAAATAAAATTTATAGTTAGCACATAATTTGGTTTAGGATTAGGTGTTAATCCTATAAACTAAATTTGAGCCAATTCGGACTTCGTTTGGATTGGTTTCGGCTGAGTTTTTGGCTGAAACCACTATGTTGAAAATGACCTGGGCGATTGAACCGCCCCAGGTTGGGTGGTGGCACCGCCCAAAGGCCAAGAGTTAGGCGATGGAACCACCCCAGGCTGGCGGTAACACTGCCCCTACTGTGTCAATCTGCTAGACTGACAAGCGGTAGAACCGCCTCTAACAGGCGGTAGCGCCGCCCAATACCGGGAAACTTAAAATGAATTCAAATTTGGAGCACAAATTTGAATCACTTTGAGGCCTATGAATACCCCTCACATTCTTAGATGAAAGGGGTCTAGAACTGAAAAAAAGAAGGGAAAAATCTCTTGAAAGTGTTCAAAATCTTCCCTCTTAGTTTGAAGTGTGTTCTAGTCCAAGATAGGGTGAAAGGCTTTATAAGGGTTATCTCCTAAGCCCATCAAAAGGAGTACTGTAAGGGAGTTCATCCTTGCCCGTTGGAAGGAGGATAACTAGTGGAAAATCGGTGGCCTCAAGCAAGAGGAATCGGGAGTGGACGTTGGTCGGATGACCGAACCACTATAAAAATCTAATTTGTATTTACATTCTTGCTATTTACTTTGCTGCAAACCCTTTCCACTTGCTGCCTTATTTACTCAACGTCATCTTCATCTTATTATGTATGCTTTAAAGTTAAAATGCAATCTTTCCGGGTTCAAACGAAACATTGCATTCATTTGTACGAAGTTTTCGAACTTGTTTTAATCGCTGAAAATTTCTCGTTCCTTACCGCTGCACTAATTCACCTCCCCTCTTAGTGCTGCTCGATCCCTAACAATTAGTATTAGAGCCATGTTCTTTCTCTTTCGGATTTATACCCGTGAGAAATGGCTCCTTTTGGCTTTCAAGAGGGCTTTTCAATTTTTCGTCCACCGTTCTTTAACGGATCGGACTACACTTATTGGAAAACTCGAATGAGAGTTTTCATATTTTCAATGGACTTAGATTTATGGAACATTATTGAAAACGATTTTCAACTTCCCTCTAAACTGACAAATGAATGGTCGAACTTAGAGAGAAAATCTTTTTTCTTGAATGCAAAGGCTATGAATGCCTTATTTTGCGCCTTAGATAAGAACAAATTTAATCAGATTTCTATATGTAAAACGGCTTTTGACATTTGGCGAACACTTGAAATCACGCATAAGGGAACTAGTAAAGTTAAAGACTCGAAAGTGAATCTCTTATTGCATGATTTTGAGCTCTTCCGAATGACACCAAGCGAAACTGTTGGCGACATGTTCACCCGGTTCACAGATGTCATCAATAGCTTAAAAAATCTTGGTAAATATTTTTCTAACTTTGAACTCACTAACAAGATTTTAAGATCCCTCCCAAAGAGTTAGGATTCAAAAATTATGGCTATTCAAGAGTCTAAAAACTTGAATGATTATTCACTTGAAGAACTAATCGGGTCATTAATGACCTATGAAATGACACTCTTGGAACATGATGAACATGATGAATATTTGAACCACCTTCTAAAGAACAAGAAGGTTTTTAAACTTCGAACAAGAGAATGCCACTTGAGTGATGACTCAAGTGATGAGAACAATGAAGAGGACTTTGAACCTTTAATCGATTTTAATAAGTTCATTAAACAAAAATCTAAAATCAACAATGAACTTGAATGGAGGAAGAGACCAATGAAGAAGAAGAAGGCTCACCGAGAAGAATCAAGGAAAGAAGAAGCAAACTACGCTTTAATGATTTTCGACAATGAGGTAAGAAACTCACCCAAGTTGCTTTTACCTTATTTTGAAATTACATGATGCTTTTCATGAGTTGCTTGAAATAGTTGGTAGGATTTTTTTTTATGCTTTTTCCTTTCTAGTAATTTTTTGAAAATTAAAAATATGAATGATGCATGATTTGTGATAATGCTTAGGATTAATCCATGCATGTGTATCTTGATGTTTTATATTGCTTTTCATTTCTAAACATGATGCTTGATGATTTTGTAATATGCATTAGTTTTTGAAGTAATATTGATTTGACTCTATGTTATGGATTAACGTATTTTTTGGTCTAATTGTTTTCATGTCAAATTAAGTTTTGAGATGATGAAATTTCATGTATACTTTCTATATCGGTTTTCAATCTTAAACATGATACATATCTATGTATGAATTTCTTGAAAATCTTTTGATGATAGATGTATGCATCTTGATTATAATTTGAAAACTTCCATCTTGGCTTAGTGGGTTTTAACCCTTTTTAATGATGAAATTTTTATTGATACATGTCTTCATGAAATCAATTATAAAGATCTAACCTACAAATTTTCAAAATGAAAGAAATATGGCTTTGATGTTGCCTTGTGTTATATTTGGACTTAATGGGTTTCACGACGAAAGTTATTTTTCAGATTTTTAAAATGATGTATGATTTTAGCAAAAGTTTGAGCATTGATCATCTTGTTATAACAAATGAAAGAAAGAAGTGAAATGATTTTAATGATGAATTCATTTCTAAATATGATGATGCTCTCATGTTTAAATATGATGCATGACATTGATCATTCTTATGAAAGATCAAATCATGTAAATTGAAACTCTTAAAAATAAGAAAATGCACTATCATAATATTTTATTTTTGATGTGTTTGGTCTCAACGGTCTTTATGACGAAACTTACGTCTTGCTTTAAAAAGTTGATACATGCTCAGATGTAATCAATTTATGTTGCTCTTATTAAAATTTTCGAATGAAAGATTTTGATGCATTTGATCTTAATGGGTTTAATGACAAACTTGTATTTTGAATTTATACAATGATGGCTTCCGTATAAATATTTGAACATACGTTATGAAATTATCATTGAAATGAAAATATTAAAGGTTTGTTATCATGCTTAATGACTTTGTGATATCATATCTTGATAACAAACTCATGTTTTGGTCTTAAATTTGATACTCATCTTTTGAAATATGAGCGCACTTATTTGAAACAAAATGAAACACATTATCATGAAAAATTGAATATCATATCTTGAAATAATGTGTTATATTTTTATCTTGACGATTTTTATAATGAAGTTTGCCTTTTATTTTTTAAATACTTATTTTGATTTGGTATAAAAAGACAAAGGCATGCTTATATAAAATAAATGAAAATCACTAAAAGAGAAATGCATATTTCTTGAACATCTCTCTTTCTCTAAAGTTTTTGATTTTCCATGTAAGACAAGTGATAAATTCATTTATGATATTTTGTGAATAACTTAAATTATGAACAAGATTTTGATAATGTGTTAAAAGAATCACTTAATGCTTTTATCATCTTATCGAGATTAATGATTTCATAATATCTTAAGAATCTCATAAATTATAAAAGTGATTTCGATGAATTGATAAATTGAACTAGAATGAGTTTTATTTATATTGGGATTTTGATAACTTGAGTTTTTCATGACCTCTTACTTTATACTATGATTTTCTCATGTTATTAAAGAGAAATCCAAATGAATCATAAGTTATTTTCTCTTGACTTATTGATACTCAACTTGAGAAAATGTGTTTTGAATGTTGAAACATTACATGTGTAATTTGAACATTTCTCTCATGTTTCAATACCACTTTGTATGCTTCATGACTTGATGATTGAAATATTGATGTAGACTATTGATGTATCACTTGTTATGATTAATGTAAATTGTTAGCATTTTGAATCTCGAAAATGATTTTGATTTGATTATGGGTTTCAAGTTGTCAAATTATTTTGAATGAGATATTTTCAAGTAAATCATGAATTCTCTCTTAAATTCTTGACTTGAGATATCTTTGCGAATCAAAATATTTTCCTCTATGATTGCTTCCTTTTACCATTAACTAAAGAGGAATAAAATCCAAGTCTTGATATCTCGATAATTGATACTTGAATGAATTCGTGTACTTGATATTTGATACTTGATATTTGATACTTGATATTTGATACTTGAAATTTCTCATGAAATGTAATCTTGATGAGAATTCCTATGACCTTTTCAAATGAATCATGAGCCTTGACATCATATCTTGCATGATATTAAAATAACAAGAATTCTTTGGCTTGTATGCCTTATGTGGCAATTGAAGAATTGATATAAAAGAAATTTGCCTTATGATGAATCAATGAATCATGATTTGATCCTTAATATTGATGTGCTTTTATATATCATGATTCTTGGTTGTATGACATTTATCTTGAATTGAAAATTGATAAATGTGAATTTTGATCTTGCTAAAAAGAAAGTTATGAATCATGAATATCTTTTGGTTTTGATCCTTGTTGAATTTTCATATTGATATCCTTCATGACATGATAACTAATGTATATTTTGATGCAAATTTATATTGATATGAGAAGTGGATGAAATTGAAAATTTTTAGCAATTGAGTCCTCAACTTCTTTTCGATAATGATAAAAGGGTGAGTTAAATTGCTAGCTTATGCATCAAAAGAGAAATATTTGCTAGCTTAAATATTAAGAAGCAAAAAGCTACTATCTCAAGAGAGGTAAAAATCTTGATTAACTTCACTTTTTCAACAAACTGCTTGCATCTTTGTTATAAATTATTGTTGAATCTCATGCAAGTTTATTTGAAGTATTAATCCTCCCTTTCTTTTTGACATTGATAAAGGGGGAGAAAGCTTTTGCTAGCTTGTATATTACAAATGAATGCAAAAGTCCTAGCATGCAAAGAAAGTAAAACTTGCGCTCTTCTCAAAAGAGAAGAAAAAAATTAAAATTACATGCATATCGCAAAGGAAGATAAGAAAATGAACATCTTTGAATATAATTTGCTTATACTTCTCAAAGGAACATAAAAAAATTTGCTATCATCACGACAAGTGCTATCTTGCCTATCATGATAAACTTGCGATACTTACATATTGTATGACGTGATTAATAGCTAGTATGATTATAAAATTTGCATATTCTCTTAAACTAGCTATGATGTTATTTCTCCTTTTTGTTGATGACATAGGGGGAGAAGTAGATTGATGACTTCATGCATTGATTGAATATTTTATATATTTGCATGATGGTTTGATTGATTCTCTTAACATTGTGATGAATGTTGCTTGGATTTGGGATAATCCAAGTGTTTCTATCAATGACATATTGATAGGGGAGTTTCGTTAAACTCCGGGGAGTTATGGTTAATTCCGTTAGTCATCAATTAGTTATCATCATCAAAAAGGGGGAGATTGTTGAATCTCAGATTTTGATGATGAAACTAATTGATTGTGGTTTATTGTTTAACTGTGTTTTGAGTTATGCAGGTCTACTATCAATCAGGATTAGACAGTTGACGCTGGAGGAATTGACGTTGTGCCGGAGGTGATCACGTTAGGATATTAGATGTCGAGCTGGAGGTTCGATCGACAATCGGCAGAAGGCTTCGTACGTCAGGCATCGGGCCAACATGCATATTACGCCAAGGATATCGGGGTTGCGGAGATCATCCGTCGATTGGGCAACAGATCGCAAAAGAGGATGATGTGCTGAAGGATCGAATGAAGCACCGACCAATGATGTGCCGGGCAACTGAATGTCAATTCGTGTTGTAATAACTGTCTAGATCGAAGTAGAGTATTTGTTTATTTGTGTGTAGGATTAACTACGATGAAGATAAAGACATAAAATGAAACAAAGTGCCGGAAGATAAGTGGGATGGATCGTTGGGAGTTCGAGAGTTCGATGGAAGTTCGAAGATTCGTTGGGAGTAGTTGCCGGAACCGACTGAGAACGAGTAGGGAGCTTGCCGAAGGGTTTTAAGAAGTTCGCCGGAAGATTTGTTGGAAGTTCATGGAGTTTGCCAAGAAAGATCGGAGCTTGCCAAAGAAGCTCGATGGAACTCGCCAAGATCATCATGAAGTTCGGGAGCTTGACGGGAGTCCGTAGAATGGTTTCCGAGGGTTCGTCGGAAGACCGTCGGAAGTTCGCCGAAAGCTCACCGAAAGCTCATCGAAAGAAGTCTTATCTTATGGACTTTGAAATAGCTTAAAAAATTCCTTTAAAATTTATAGTTAGCACATAATTTGGTTTAGGATTAGGTGTTAATCCTATAAACCAAATTTGAGCCAATTCGGACTTCATTTGGATTGGTTTCGGCCGAGTTTTCAACCGAAACCACTGTGTTGAAAATGACCTGGGCGGTTGAACCGCCCCAGGTTGGGTGGTGGCACCGCCTAGAGGCCAAGAGCTGGGCGATGGAATCGCCCTAGGCTGGCAGTAGCATAGCCCCTTCTGTGTTAGTCTGCTAGACTGACAGGCGGTAGAACCGCCTCTGATAGGCGGTAGCACCGCCCAACACCGGGAAACTCAAAATGAATTCAAATTTGGAGCTCAAATTTGAATCACTTTGAGGCCTATAAATACCCCTCACATTCTTGGATGAAAGGGGTCTAGAACTGAAAAAAAGAAGGGGGAAACTCTCTTGAAATTGTTCAAAATCTTCCCTCTTAGTTTGAAGTGAGTTCTAGTCCAAGATAGGGTGAAAGGCTTTGTAAAGGTTATCACCTAAGCCCGTCAAAAGGAGAAATGCTGTAAGGGAGTTCATCCTCGCCCGTTGGAAGGAGGATAGCTAGTGGAAAGCCGGTGGCCTCAAGCAAGAGGAATCGGGAGTGGACGTAGGTCGGATGACCGAACCACCATAAAAATCTGGTTTACATTTACGTTCTTGCTATTTACTTTGCTATAAACCCTTTCCACTTGTTGTCTTATTTACTCGACTTAATCTTCATCTTATTACGTATGCTTTAAAGTTAAAACGTAATCTTTTTGGGTTTAAACGAAACGTTGCATTCATTCGTACGAAGTTTCCGAACTTGTTTTAATCGCTGAAAATTTTTCGTTCCTTACCGCTGCACTAATTCACCCCTCCTTCTTAGTACTACTCGATCCCTAACAAATTTGTTGAGATATGACTGCATATATGATTATCTTTGACACTTTTAGGTATACATAAATTAAGTTGAATATATAGAAACGTTAAATTTATCAAATTCGATATAAATTATAAATATTTTGATAGATATGATAAATCAAATCAAATCCTAACCCTTTTGCTAATTAGGAAGAGTAATTCTTTCTATTTTGTTTTCCTATATAGTAAAAACTTTTAATTTTCTCCCTAGATAATAGGTATAAATATAAATTTACCATGCCACATCAAGATTTATTGAACCTCATTACGTTTTGATATATTCTTTTCTTATATATAATTTATTAATTGATGCTAAATATTTTTTTACTTCAAGTTTTTCTTAGTGATAGGGATGATTTTGCCCCATGCCAACTCGTCAGCCATAGAGGATGACACCTAAGCAGGGCTCCAAGTCATTAGCCTAAAAATGGCGCTATAGTACGTCTCGATATGCCCTACATTAATGACTGGCAATATTTCACCCTATCTTAGTAAGATTAGAGACCAAAATAATCAGGCAATTAACTCGATATTATCCCAGGCTAACCAATAAGAAGGCTTAGGGATCAGGTATAAAAAGGAACCCATCAGCTCATGCTAAGGGGGGCTCTCTAGATACTTAGTCATACAGCTTACATTGTTATTTCCTCTCCTTCACTAACTTAAGAATTGGAGGTGCCATGCTAGGCAACCCCCGGCGCCGGCCTGCCATGTAGGATCGTCGATCGCCCAAAGATACCCAGACAACCTAGCCCCCACAGAGGAACCTTGCAACTAAAAAGATCCCAATCTACTTACTCGATTATCTTAAACTAAATCTTCACCAACAGAATGGCTTCTGACAAGGCAGCTTATGCAATCTCACCTTATCAAGTTTCCTATAATAGCCAAGAAGAGGCACCCAGATAAGCTACACCTTCGACAGTGGACCAACTAAGTTGACTCATTAGTTGATGGTACTCATGATACCATCATTTTGGTGCTAGAGAAAGGAACGAGCGTCGTAAGCAAACCCTTCTACCACTCTTCCTAGTGAACATCCAAAGTAAGGAGGGCCCCTCCTGCCTTTCTCAAAGGGTGGAGGTGGGCCCCCCTCGCTTACCTCATTAGAAGCACTTCTCAACCTCGGCGTTAGGGGACTAGGCGTCTGTGGCTCTACATTCCTGTCGTACCTTTGGTAACGCTGCCTCCTAACTCCTTCAAGCTAGCGCATAACCTCCCTCACTTGCAGGAGAGCTGGAGCCAGACCTTCAATGATTCCCCAGGGGATGCTCCAACGACAGTCAAGACTTAGGGACTCCCACCCCATGAAGTAGAAGGTGAAGCAGAGAAAAAGATTATAAACATTCCCAACCCCTACTCAAGAATCATTCTAAATGCGAACAATACATTCCAAAGAGGTTTTTTTATTAAACTAGACAAAATGAGCTATAAAAGTGAATGCCATCCTGAAGTGAAGGCCATAAAATAAGAGCTAACAAAAACAAAAAAGGAGAGTCACCAGGACCCTCTTGCATCAAGTTAGAGTAGATGTCGGGCGATCATCGAATGGAATCTCCATAGGAGTAGGCACTTCGGTGCCCGAGGGAAGCTTTGCATAAAGGATCCTCGTTGAACTCAAGTTTGGGGTACCTTGCCTTGAAGTGACCAATGGCGATCTGGTCCTGAACTCATATGCAGCTTGACTGGAGTATCGGAAGCTACATTGGTATTAGGATCGTAATGGCACTAGGGGGGGGTGTGAATTAGTGCTATAAATTTTTTTAACCAATTTTAAAAAATTTGATCAATAAATCCAAATCAGAAATATGATCTTAGCAAAAAGAGTGATTAAGGGTTGCGAGTAAGTAAATTAGTATGTAATAATAAATTAAGATAAGAAAAAGAATGCAAACTAATTTATAGTGGTTCGGTCATCCCGACTTACATCCACTCGTGATTCCTCTGTCCTTGAGGCCATTAGCTTTTACTATCGATCTTCTTTCCAATAAGTAAAGATCAACTATCTTTGTTACAACTCTTCTCTTTTTAATAGGCTCAAGAGAGAACCTCCACATTTACTCTTTTATAAGACACCTCATACCTCCTATAACTAAGAATCACTTCTAAACTCAATGAGGAGGAAGAGACTCAACTAATGCTCAAAGAGAATTATTGTTGGGAAATCTTAGCGTGACATTGCTTATGTAGTAAAAGAATAGAAAATAAAATCCTAGACTTCCATAAGAAAAGGTTTCATTATCATGCAAAGATTGGTGCGACAAGAAACCACAAAATAAAAAACTACGCATATAAGAAAGATGTGTTATCTAGGGAGATTATATATTCTTAAAATCCTACATATCTATAGGAGAGGATGAAGGAGGTCAACAATCCTCCTTTCTAGCAATGATTCACAAAGCAAAGGCTACGAAGATGCTTCTTAAAGGCATAGGAAAATAAAAGGTTCTAGCCAAGAGGGCCTAGCCTATGACCCTTTGGTTCCCTTCTCTTTATAGAGGCCCACTATCAATGTAAACCTAATAGATCCTAACCTATTGGGTATTGGATCTCCATCTTGTTGAATCTCAGATTTTGATGATGAAACTAATTGATTATATTTTGGTTATCTAACTATATTTTGAGTCATGCAGGTCTACTCTCAATTAGGATTAGATAATTAACGTAGGATGTATTAGCGTTGCGTTAGAGGAAATCATGTCAAGAGATTGGATGTCGAGTCGGAGGTCCGGTCGATGACATGCAGAAGGCCTCGGACAAAAAAATTGGGTATCAGGCCAAGAAGAGCGGAGTTGTGCCAACGAGATCGAGGTTGTGGAGGTCAGTTGTCGATTGGGCAACAAGCCACAAGAGAGGACGATGAGCCGAAGTATCGAACGAAGCACTGATAGACCAATGATGTGTCGGGCAACTAATTACGATTCATATTGTAATAATTATCTAGATCGGAGTAGGATTAGCTTAATTAGGTTGTAATTGGGTCAACCCAGTTAGGGCCAAACTATGCCTATATTAGGGTTGTGTTGAATTGAATGAAAGACCCAAACAGTACCAAAGTGCCACGTTAGGCGGTGGCACCGCCAGAAGGCTCAAGCTTCTAGACTGAGTTTGGGTGGTACCATCGCCCAGTACATTGACAGTGGCAGTGTGCCAAGTGGTGGTACCACCCAGCACTAGCGGTGGTATTGCCCAACATTAGCGGTGGTACCGCCAATACTTGAAAAACCCGGGATGGGAAAATTTTTAGCTCCAAGTTTGAATCTATTTAGAGCCTATAAATGTTCCTCTTATCCTTCGGTTGAATATATAAGCATATATACTTTAAAAGTGAGAAAACACTGTTCAAATCACTTTAGAAATCCCTCCTCTAGTCCTCATTTGTATTCCACATAAAGAGAGGAGTGAAGTACTTATAAGAGTTATCTCCTAAGCCCATCAAAAGGAGAATGTATTGTAAGGGACTTTGTCTTTGCCCATTGCAAGGAAGAGAACTAGTAGAAAGCCGATGGCCTCAAGTGAAGAGGAATTGGGAGTAGACGTAGGTTGGATGACCGAACCACTATAAAATTGGATTTATATTTATCTTCTTAAAATTTACATTACTGCAAACTATCTTTTCTTCACTACTTGACTTCATCATCATTGCCCTTCTTCTCTAAACGCTCTCAAGTTTAAGCACTTCCGATATGAATTCAATCGAAATGGTTTTAATCGAAATATGATTTTTATCATCCGAAATCTTTTAAATTATTGAAATTTATCGTTCTTACCCGCTGCACTAATTCATCCCTCGCCCTCTCTTAGTGTTGCTCTTGATCATAACATATCTAACTACTCAAGCCTCTTAGATGAATAGGTCTCTACCGAATAATCTCTTATTAGCTCTTCTTGGATCTCATCCATAAAATCTCATAATTCATAGGATTATTAGATATCTAATAAGATAGGAGCTCCAGTGGATATCTCATATTCTAACATTTACTTGTCACAATACCTTGTGTGTTACCCTTTTGGCCTAATATTGAGCTAGTTGTAAGTTATACCTGTCAGAACTCTTTCTGACTTAGTAAATTATTATCTCCATAATAATTCACTCGACTCATTAATTGCAGATGCACTAAGCCACTTGCCATAGTCTCCAGATGATATAAGGGAATCCAATCATTTGGACCTATTTTTCCTCAATTATCGTATACCAATAGTCTCTCATTTATCTAATATCTCAGAGATGGTATATTTGGCATGGTGCTATCAGGCCCATACAGTTTCTTCTTGAGTCTCACTCTAATTAGATTCTCCCAAAGAACTTTTTCTTATTGAGCCCTAGATTTTGATGATGAAATCAATTGATGATTTGCAATCTAATTTGTGCTTTAAGAAAAGTGATGTAGGACTAACTTCAATTAAAAAAAATAAAACAATTAAAGCAAGATGAATTAGATATTAGGTCAAAATCAAAAATCGGATATCGAGTTAGAAGAAATTGGATGTTGCACCAAGATATGATGTTACAAGAGTCAACATGTCGTTGGATCTGACGATATGCCAAAGGTTCAGATGATGTGTCGAAAGTTTATCGGGAGTAAGAATGAACCAATTATTGGGAAATCCTATGGGGTGACATCTCATGCGCAGCGGAAGAACAAAAAACAAAACCACAGATTTTTCGTAGAAAGGTTCCGTCATCATGCGAAGATCGATGCGTTAAAAACAAATCTGCGAAAACTGTATGTGTAAAAAAAACTACTTAGGGAGATCGTATATCCCTGAATCCCTGTAGATTTGTAGGAAGGATGAAGGAGGTCAAGCGTCCTCCTCTCTAGCAGTATCCACATGACAGAGACTATGACGATGCACCAGTCTGGCAAGAGGAGAATAGGAGATGGCCACAAAAAAAAACTCCCAGCCTATAGAGCTTTGGTTCCCTCCTATTTATAGAGGCCCCCTATAAACCCTAATGGATCTTGCCCTGTTAGGTATTGGATCTCCATCCAATTACCCAAGCATCTTGGATTAGTGGGTCTCTACCCAATAATATCTTATTAGCAATTATTAGATCTCATCTTAGGATCCAATAATTTAAGGGCTTAATGGATATCCAATAAGATAGGGGCTCTAGTGGATATCTCATATTCAAACCTCTACTCATCATAACACCTACCATATGTGTGTGACCTTCTAGGCTTAATATCGAGCTGGCCATGAGTCATACTTGTCAGAACTCTTTTTGGCTTAGTGAATTATTATCTCTATAATAATTCACCCAACTCATCAACTACGGACGTACTAGCCCACTACGTCGTAGCCCCCAAACGATACAGGGGAATCCAATCCTTTGGATATATCTATCCTCAGTTACCATGTATCTATAGTCCCTCATGCAACTAATATCCTAGAGACCCTATACTAGGCATGGTGCTATCAGGCCCATACGATCTCTCATCGAGTCTTGCTCTTGTCGGATTTTCCCGGAGAACTCTTTCTCTCTCAATCCGAATAATCTTGGCTAAGGATTTGTTCAAGCAAGAATACATGAGATATTTCTCTTATGATACCGAGAGCGAATGATCCTCTATTAACACTCAATAGCTCTCGTAAGGTTGGCTACCACTCCCAATAACCGGCTGTACTAGATTTGGAACTTTCTAAACCTATAAGTCCGGTATCAAAGAGTGGAGTACTCATACAGGACATCCTTGTTGTCTTAAGTCTAAGGACCAAATATACTATTGGGACTACGGAATCGCTGTTTGACGTGAGGTATCAATAACCATCTAGCATTCCATAGGCGGATCAATCAGTGAACTCATTCCTTAATGAGCACCTATACTGTACCTTTAGTGTCCCCACACGAGTAGCTATGAGACCAGCCACCTCCATCATATGGATGGGTATACAGCATACTAGTCTATTCGATTGTCTCGATATTCTTCTCAAGTAACCTATGACTAGGATTATTTATGATCTATGTTTAATGGTGAATCGGTTTCATTATCATGATCTCATCACGATCCGATTCCTATTGCATAGATCCAAGGACATCACAATATATGTAGCACATAAGATAAAGTGATAAAATGCCTAATAATAAGTAAAGAGAAAGAGTGCATAACAAGTCACAAGTGTCATTACTCATATGATTGGCTTGTAGGGCATATATGACTAGCAATCTCCCACTTGACCTAAAGCCAATTACCAATATGTTTGATCCCCATCAGACCTTTGTGATGCTCAAAGATAATCTGAGTCCATGGCTTTGTCAGTGGATTTGTAATGTTATCTTCGGATGGAACTCTTTCCATTACTACATCTCTTCGGGCCACGATCTCTCTAATAAGCTAGAACCTCCTCAGAACACTTTTGATGAGACCCGGGTTCCCTTATTTGAGTAATCGCCCCGTATTTATTACAATTTAAGGGAATTAGCTCCTCGTTGCTCGGGATGACTCCTAGGTCTGTGATGAACTTCTTCATCTAAACTCCCTCCTTTGCTGCCTTTACCACAATAATGTATTATACCTTTATAGTCAAGTCAGCAGTAGTGTCTTGCTTAGAACTTTTCCAGCATACTGCTCCTCCATTCAAGGTGAACACATATCCTAAATTAGACTTGCTATCATCGGCATCGGACTGGAAGCTCAAGTCCGTGTAGCCCTCAACCTTGAGGTTACTGCCTCCATATACCAGTAAAAGATCCTTAGTCCTTCTCAAGTACTTAAAGATACATTTTACTATTTTCTAGTGCTCTAAGCCTGGATCTGCCTGATACATGCTCGTGACACTTAAAGTATGCACTATATTAGGCCTAGTATATAGCATAGCATACATGATAGATCTTATCGCTGAGGCATATGGTATCATATCCATGAGCGCCCTTTCTTCAGGAGTCTTTGAGGACATACTCCTAGAAAATGATATTCTATGTCTCATTGGTATAAGACCTCTCTTAAAATTTTTCATGCCAAACCTTTTGACAATGGTGTCTATATACCTAGACTGGGACAACCCAAGCATCCTTTTGGATCTATCTCTATATATCCGTATTCCCAATATACAAGATGCTTCCCCTAAGTCCTTCATGGAGAAGTGCTTAGATAGTCAAGCCTTTACTGTGGAGAGCATTCCTACATCATTCCCAATGATCAGGATGTCATCCATATATAATACCAAAAAGGTGATAGTGCTCCCACTTACCTTCCTGTATACATAAGGCTCATCTTCATTCTTAACGAAGTCATAAGATCTGATCACCTCATCAAATCTTATGTTCCAACTTCGGAAAGTTTGTTTCAGTCCATAAATAGACCTAAGCAACATGCACACATTATCTAGGTTATCCCTGGACACGAATCCCTCAGGCTGTATTATATACATCTCCTCTTTGAGGTTGTCATTGAGGAATGAGGTTTTGACATCCATCTGCCAGATCTCATAATCATAGTATGTTACAATAGCTAATAGAATTCGAATGGACTTTAGCATGGCTATAGGTGAGAAAGTTTCATTATAGTCAACACCTTGCCTTTGACGATACCCTTTAGCCACAAGCCTTGCTTTATAGGTCTCTACCTTTCCATCTACTCCAATCTTCTTTTTAAAGTTCCACTTGCAACCAGTACGTATAATACCCTCGGGTGCATTAACTAGGTTCCAAACCTTGTTAGAGTACATGGAATCCATTTCTGAATTCATGGCTTCTTGCCATTTCCCAGAGTCTATGCTCATAATAGCCTCCTCATAGGTCTGAGGATCAATATCCTCAACATCCTCTCCTCTGATATGTCCTACATATCTCTTAGGAGGATGTGATACTTTATTGGACCTACGTAAAGTTGGAACTTGTGTGTTAGGTATCTGAATAGATTCTGGAATGGTTCTTGAGCTAGGTTCTCCAACCTCGCTCAACTCTATCATGCTCCCACTGTCTCCACCAAGAATGTATTCATTATCAAGGAACATTGCTCTCTTGGCTATAAAGACCTTTCGGTCCTCAGGGTGATAGAAATAATACCCACAAGTTTTCTTGGGGTATCCCACGAACTTGCACCGTTCCATCCTGGATTCCAACTTATCGGGGTTGTATCTCTTGACGTGGGCAGGACAACCCCAAATTTTAACAATTTTAAGATCGGGCTTCTTCCCATTCCATATCTCATATGGAGTAGATATCACTAACTTAGTTGGAATTCTATTCAGAAGGTAAGCTACGGTCTCTATGACATATCCCCAGAATGAGATGGGTAGGTCGACGAAACACATCATGGAATGCACCATGTCTAACAGTGTGCAATTCCTTCTTTCTGATACATGCATTGTTCACCTCTTCTCGTTTCCTCTTAGACTCACACTAATGATATGTGGAGCTGTATCTAGCATAAATAAATCATTTTGCAATGTTCCTCTCGTGATGATCTGATCATCTAATATTATTGAACAACCATTTTTCTCAAAAACTAATTTATATCTACTAACTGTCAAGCATGAAATGGAAATAATATTTTTGATAATAGAAGGAACATAATAGCATGCATCTAATGCAATAATAGCTCCACTAGGTAGATGTAAGGTGACCTTGCTAATAGCCACTGCAGCAACCTTTGCTCCATTGCCTATCTTAAGGTCTATCTCATCTCTGTTCAATCTCCTAGATCCTGCTAGAACCTGCAATGAATTATAGATATGATAAGCACTCCCGATATCCAATACCCATGTGTTATCATAAGATTTTGATAAATGAAGACGGATAATGAATGTACCTAAAACTTCTCCAAGCTTCTGTTTCACCCTCTCTGCAAGGTACTCTTTGTAGTTCCTCTTCCAATGCCCATCTTTGTCATAGTGGAAGCACTGGTCTTTGTCCTTTGTTGGGTCTTTCTTGGTAATCTTTGCCTTACCCATTTTGCCCTTACCCTTGCCTTTCTTAAGAGACTTCTTAGCCTTCCTTTTCTTTCTGGCCTCACCAACATAGAGAACTGGCTTCTCTTTCTTGATAGTGCTCTCTGCTTCTCTCAACATATTGAGGAGCTATGGGAGGGTCACCTCAAGTTTCTTCATATTAAAATTCATTATGAACTGAGAAAAGGAATATGGTAGGGACTGAAGCACAAGATCCATACACAGGTTATCCTCTAGGACCATTCTTAGACTTGTGAGTTTCTCGATCCACTTAATCATCTTAAGGACATGGTTCTGAACCAGTGTCCCCTTAGTCATCCTGGCATGGAAAAGACCTTTTGATATCTCATATCGTTGAGTTCTTCCCTATTCCTCAAACAGTTTACAGAGATGCAGGTGTATAAAATTAGCATCCATATTTTCATGCTATCTCTATAACTCAGTAGTCATAGAGGCCAACATATAACACTGAGCAAGAGTGGAATAATCTATGTACTTTACATAACGAGCGATCTTATCCTCGCTAGCCCCTTCGTCAGGCATAGGGATTACTGTATCAAGGACATACGTGATTTTCTCCGCCGTGAGAACGATTCTCAGATTGCGAAGCCAATCCATATAATTTGGACCAGTGAGGTGGTTGGCATCAAGTATGCCACGTAAAGGATTTAAAAGCGATATTTTTCTGAAATTAAAGATGTAGCAGAAATAAATAACATGTAGACTTTACAAAAATTAAATAGTTAAGATAAGGACTTCTATCTTAATGTTCTCCCACTAATTTTTCGCGAGACATACAACACCCTTCGATATGTGAATCAGAGACCCCCAACGGATCTCTAGTGGGGATTAGGATCCAATCGACATCTTAACATAACCTTGAGGGACTCAACCATTCACGTTAAGCCCATAAAGGCAAGCAACTCTTGCCAATCACAACTCCTTGTGATTCCCGTCCTATTCGACCTCCGAACTACTATGGCTTTGAGGGACTTGACTAACCATGATGTTCGGTTAAGTCATCACCATCGTTATAAGATGAGTCTGATTCGATGATATACTCTTGAGGGACTCGACCAAGCAAACAATGTCCTCAGGTTACCGGTGACATCTCTATTTCATAGATAAGATAGCAAAATGCGATGTAGGTAAGTCTCGATGGACTCGACCAACTCAACTTATACCGGGAATCGGTTCATACTTATAATGTTGGAAGGCCACGTGGGTTAATCTAATTGCCTCACGTATACCGACTTAATATTATTAATAGAGGGGATTTTTGATTTGGTCTCCTAACATAATGTGTCATACACATACATATTTTATATATATGTCTACATCGCATGCAATTATATATACATATCGAGTATGTATATAATTAATCACACATCACATGAGCAATCACATCAGATAATCATGGACCACATCCTAATATGATTAGGCCCGAGCCAATGGGCCCAATCACTCACATTAAGATCTATGTATGCTTCAGCGTATCTCCATGCCCTGTGATCGTCCTTCTTGCTTCATCGATTCCGTTGGCATCTTAACGTATCTCCATGCGTCGGATCGTCCATCTTGACCTTGTGGGTCCCGCTATCGCTTCCATAATCCCGCTGTGCTTCCTCATGTAATTACAATATAATTACAAGCACGTAGGCCCGACAATAAACGAGAAAAAATAGAGGCTCGTAGGCCCCAATAATAATAATCACATGTACACACATCACATCACATGTATATATTATTTTATAGGACTACTAGATAAATAATAATAGTTTATTAAATATTTTAATTAATTAATATTTTTTTGAAATCAGGGACATATAGAGATTTTTTGAATTTCAAAGGGTATTTTGGTCATTTTATCAAAAGGAATAGAAGTTAGAATTTTTAAAATTTCGAGGGGCAAAAATATCTTTTGCCTAGGAAACCCTAATCCCCCTTCTATCTGTTGCGTTGTGGTGTTGTGGTCGTTGCCACCCTACCGACGGCGGCCACTACCCGTGGGCGCGTTATCGTAGTGGGCACTTCTGCTCGCGGGCGAGTGCCGCTGCCCCGCAGGTAGTGTTGCCACCGTAGGTGCCGCCGCGAGGACCTCGCGGCGCCTTCTTGCCCATGCAGCAGTACGCCGCAGTGGGTGCCGCCCGCAGGGACCTTGCGGGCGTCGCTGCCTCTGCTCGTGGGCTACACGGTAGCGCCCATAGCCGCCGCTGCCCCCGCAAGTGTCTTTACCCGCGCCTTGCAGGCAGGCAGCAAGCCACCGGCCACCTATCGCCGCCCGCAGTTTGCATGTGGGCTCCTTGCACGCAACCGCCACCGCCGCTGTCGTTGCAGGCAACAAGGTTGCAAGTAGCCTTGCGGCCGCTGTGCAAGCACAACAAGGGCAGCAACACTTGCTGCCCTTCCTCACCTTTTGTGTCAATGATTTTTGACGATAAAAATTGTTCTAAATCACAACACATAGTTTAAGTTCCGATCTTCGCATGAATAACCTGGCTCTGATACCACTGTTGGAAAATCCTATTGGGTGACATCTCATGCATAGCAGAAGAACAAAAAAATAAAACCACAGATTTCCCACAGAAAGGTTCCATCGTCGTGCGAAGATCGATGCGTCAAAAACAAATCCGCGAAAACTGCATATGTAAAAGAAAGTACATAGGGAGATCGTATATCCCTGAATTCCGACAGATCTGTAAGAAGGATGAAGGAGGTCAAGCATCCTCCTCTCTAGCGGTATCCACACGGTAGGGACTACAATGATGCACCTCTCTCGAGGGTGGAGAACAGGAGATGATCACCAAAAAGAACTCCCAGCCTATAGAGCTTTGGTTCCCTCCTATTTATAGAGGTCCCTTGTAAACCCTAATGGATCTTGCCCTGTTGGGTATTGGATCTCCATCCAATTACCCAGGCCTCTTGGATTAGTGGGTCTCTACCTAATAATCTCTTATTAGCAATTATTGGATCTAATCTTAGGATCCAATAATTCAGGGGTTTAATGGATATCCAATAAGATAGGAGCTTAAGTAGATATCTTATATCCGAACCTCTACTTGTCGCAACACCTACCATATGTGTGTGACCCTCTAGGCCTAATATCGAGCTGGCTGTGAGTCATACTTGTCAGAACTCCTTCTGACTTAGTGAATTATTATCTCTATAATAATTCACCCAACTCTTCGACTGTGGATGTACTAGGCCACTACGCCGTAGCCCCCAGACGATACAGGGGAATCCCATCCTTTAGACCTATCTATCCTAAGTTACCATGTATCTATACTCCCTCATCCATCTAATATCCTAGAGACTCTATACCGGGTATGGTGTTGTTAGGCTCATACGGTCTCTTCTTGAGTCTTTCTCTTGTCAGATTCTCTCAGAGAACTCTTTCTCTCTCAATTCGAATAACCTTGGCCAAGGATTTGTTCAAGCAAGAATACATGGAATATTCCTCTCATGATACCGAGAGCGGATGATCCTCTGTTGACACTCAATAGCCCGCGTAAGGTTGGCTAGTACACTTAATAATCGACTGTACTAGATCTAAAACTTTTCAAACCTCTAAGTCTGGTATCAAAGAGTGGAGTACTCATACAGGACATCCTTGGTGTCTTAAGTCTAAGGACCAGATACACTACTGGGACTATAGAATCGTTGTTTAACATGAGGTATCAATAACCATCCAGCATTCCGTAGGTGGATCAACTAGTGAACTCATTCCCCAATGAGCACCTACACTGTACCCTTAGTGTCCCCACAAGAGTAGCTATGAGACCAGCCACCTCCATCATATAGACGGATATATAGCACACTAGTCTATCCGATTGTCTCGATGTCCCTCTCGACTAACTTATGACTAGGATTATTTAGGATTTGTTTTTAAAGGTGAATCGGTCTCACTATCGTGATCTCATTACGATCCGATTCCCATTGCACAGATCTAAGGACATCACAATATATGCAACACATAAGATAAAGTGATAAAATATCTAATAATAAGTAAAGAGAAAGAGTGCATATCAAGTCATAAGTGCCATCACTTATGATTGGCTTGCAAAGCACATATAACTAGCACTAATGACTTGCCAGACAACTTAAATTCTTATCTTGTAATTGTTTAGGTCTTAATTATCAAAGTTAGATCTTAAATTGAGTTAGTTTTAGGTGTAATATTACTAACTTAATTAGAGACTAATTAGGCCTGAATTAGGATTAATTTGAGCCTATTGGGAGGCCCATTTAGTGACCCATAGATTGGGTCAGGAGGTGGCACTGCCAAACTAGCGGTAGAATCACCTATGAGTTAGAAATATGAAGTAAACATTTTCTACATTGTTAGGTGGTAGTACTGGTACCACTAGCAATTAATTCTATCAAGTCGTGGTACCACCCAAGTATGTCATGGTACCACTAGAGCTTAGTCTCCTAGGCTGTATAAGGTGGTAGTATTGCCTAGACTGAGCCGTGGTACTACTAGTGCAAGGGTGTCAGACGATTGTACCGCTAGTACCCCGAGAACCTAGGATGAGACCTTTTTTGGCTCCATTTTTGAAGTCATTTAGGGCCTATAAATATCCCACTCATCTCTGCTTTGTTTATAGAGAACTGTGAATGAAAAGAGAACAAAAGCCTTGTGATTCTGAATTATAAAGTTATGAAAAGTGCTAAGTGTCCCCTTCTTTCTCTTTAAGTTTTGAGCTTATTTTAAGAGAGGTGTGAGACTTATAAAGATTCTCTCCTAAACTTACAAAAAAGAGAAAAGAGTTATAAGAGGGTTGTTGGTCTTTACCAAAAAAGATCGTTAGTGAAAGTCGATGGTCTCAGCAGTAGAGGAATCGGGAGTGGATGTAGGTCACCAGTAATTAATTCTATTAAGTCGTGGTACCGCCCAGGTATATTATGGTACCACTAAAGCTTGGTCTCCCAGGCTATATAAGGTGGTAGTACTGTCTAGACTGAGCGGTGGTACCGCTAGTGCAAGGGTATTACGCGGTAGTACCGCTAGTACCCCAAGAATTTAGGATGAGACCTTTTTTGGCTTTATTTTTGAAGTCACTTAGGGTCTATAAATATCCCACTCATCCTTGGTCTGTTTATAGAGAAACTATGAATGAAAAGAGAACAAAAGCCTTGTGATTCTGAATTATAAAGTTGTGAAAAGTGCTAAGTGTCTCCCTCTTTCTCTTTAAGTTTTGGGCTTATTCTAAGAAAGCTGTGAGACTTATAAAGGTTCTCTCCTAAACTTGTGAAAAAGAGAAGAGTTATAAGAGGGTTGTTGGTCTTTGCCCATTGAAAGAAGATTGTTAACACCAAGAGTAGATGATCCTTTATCGACACTCAATTTTCCTTGTAAGAATGGCTACCACTCTCGATGATTGATTGTATTAAAAATTGAACTTCTAGACCTATAAGTCTAGTATCAAATGGTAGGATCAAGATGACACTAAGAGAGGGAGGGGGGGGGGGGATGGATTAGTGCGTACGTTAAAGACGATTGCGATTCAAAATCTTTTCGAATTGATAAAAATGTATCGAGAAGATATCAACTTAAAGTAAATGTAAAATATAGAAAGCAACTAAGTAATGAAATTAAGTAGCAAGGAAAGAATACAGCTGATTTATAGTGGTCAGTCATTGTGACCTACATCCACTTCCAATTCCTCCTCCGTCGAGGTCACTGGCTTCCACTATTGATCTTCCTTCAATGGGCGAAGATCAATCACCCATTTTACAAATCTTTTCTCCTTTTAATAGTTTAGGAGTTTACCTTTTTATAATTCACTTACTTCTCCTTATACAAAATTCTAAGCTATAACCGGTGGAGGTGAACTCTCAAAGGATTACAACAACGTTTTCACAAGATCTCAGTTTTTTTTATTTATTTTTATATTCTCCACAAGAAGAAAAGTATGAGATATTTATAGGTCTCAATTAACTTCAAAAATTGAGCAAAAAAAGGTCATATCTTAGATTTCTAGGGTAGTGGTTGTACCATCGCCTATGTTGGGTTGTACCACCATTAGTACTTTCTGACATTGAGTGGTAGCACCACCCAATTTGGTGGTACTACTACCAATATAGTTTCGGCTACTGGATCCAAGCGGTATCACTGCTTGATAGCATTAACTATCGACAGTACCACTACCCAGTCTAGGCATACCATTACCCATACCTCTTAGGAGACTAAGCACTTGGTGATTCCACCACCCAGTTTTGGTGGTGCCACCACCAGACAAGATCCAGATTACTGTTTGGGCGATCAATTCAGCCCAAACCAGTCTTGATTCGAACCTAATTGGCCTTAATTGAGTTAGTGGGATTACCTCTCAATCCTAAACCATACTAAGTTCTAACTATGATAGTTAAGACATTAACAAAGCAAATTAAGTCTGGTATGTCAAATGTTCTTTCGGTGAAATCCCGACAAGCTTCCGGCAATCTTCCGACGGACTTCCGATGGACTCTCGACAATCTTCTAGCGAACTCCCGGTAAGCTCTTGAACTCTCGATGATCTTCTCGGCAAACTCTGATGAGCTTCTTGATGAGCTCCTGATGAACTTCTCGGTAAGCTCTGGTGAACTCCCGACGAACTTCTCGGTGAACTCTTGACGAAGATTTCGATGAGCTCTAGACGAACTTCTCAGTAAACTCCTAACGAACTTCTCAGTGAACTCTTGACAAACTCTCAAACTCCCGACGAATCATCCGATCTTTAAGTTGGGCACAACATCTGCTTTATGCCTTATTCCTTATCGTAGTTAATTCTGTAACACTTTTCTCAATATTTGGATTAGATTAATAATTGATCAATTGATTTCATCATCAAATTTGAGATTCAACAATCTCCTCCTTTTTTATGATGACAACCAATTAATGATGAAGTTAACCTTAATTCCTCTTATCTATATGCTATACTTGAGAAAAGACAAACTTGAATTTATAACCTTCGAATTCAAGCTTTAACCGATTTTAATCAGAAATTTCATGCATTATGCATTATTATAGTTTTAAGTTATCAAGGTGTAACATGCACAATGTGATACTGGAAACTAATTAATCACTTCATGCATGATACCAAAAATTATCATTATGATACCATTTCAAACATGATGCCAAACATTCATTATTTAAGCATGATACTAAGCATGATCATGATTCATCATTTCAAGTTTGAGACTAAGCACGATACCAAGCATTCATCATGATACCAAACATTTAGGCATGATAAAATTTATCATTTCAAACATTTATTTAGATACCATTTCAAACATTTAAACATGATGCCAAGTATGATACTAAACATTATGATACCAAGTATATATCAATTTCTCCCCCTTTGTCATCAACAAAAAGGAAATGTATAAACATTTTGACATTATTACACTAAATACGTAAGATAGTTTTACACTATTATGATAGCAACATTTGTTTCTTTAAATTAGCAAGCTAGTAAAATCTTTGCAAGATAGTGACTTTTGCTTTTAAATGTGCAAACTAGCACTACTTTTGCTAGCACTTCTCTTTAGCTTTGAAGTAGACAAACTAGCAAAGATGAAAATAAGAAAAAATATCCACAAGATATCAACTTTGCTAATACTTCTCTTTGGATGTGTAGGGTTCTTCTTGAGATGTACAAGCAATTTTTAGTATCTCCCCTTTGTCATACAAAAAAGAGAAGAAAAGGGAGAAGGGAGGAATTCATTCATCATGAGAAAAAAATCAAGCTATTGAAAATCCATGAATCAAACTTCTACTTTCACATATAAAGAGCGAAGGGATACATCACATCAAAAATGTGTATAGTTAAGGTTCACGAATCAAATCCCTATTTTTGGAAATAAAAAGAAGAATGGTTCATAGTAAATGATTATCGCACAAAAATCAAGTATACCAAAAAGTCTGTGAATAAAACTTCTTTCGTAAGATCATTAAATGACAGAGCAAGTGTATCAAAAATCTATGAATGAGATAAGAAGAAGAAGATAGGAAATGAATTTGATAAATGCTCCATTTTTAAAAATAAAAAAATCTAAAAAATATATACGAGAAACTTATACATTCGAAAGATTTAACATGTTTAATTAAATCATATAGTGTCACAATTATCATAATATTAAGAAGTGCATCATAATATTTATAAAATACATAACATCATAGAGTACACTAAGATAAGAAATACAACATAAGGAGTACAAAAAGAGTTATTTCTCCTCAACAAGAAGAAAGAAGAAATATATAAGTTATTCATGTGGTGGTAAACCAAAATGTCTAAACAAAGTATTGAGTTGACGATGAATTTGCTGCATTTTAGTTAATATATGATCTTGACGTAATTTAATTTGATCTAGTTGAGTCACTATGCGATCGATAGACGAGGAGGGTACTGGATTCGTTAGAGGTGATACCTTAAAGAGATTAGTAGAAGGAGATTGATTTCCTATATATACAGGTGTTTCAAGTTCTGGCTCAATTGGGGGAGGATCAGTTCTCCTATGTAGTCTAGTCCATACTGGGAAATCGTGAATCATCATTTCATGCATAGCGAAAAACAAAAATAAGATCAGATTTTTCATAGTTAAATACTTGGTCATTGTGCGACGATTAGTATACGAAAATCGGTAAATTCAAAAAATCACACATACCATGTTAGAAGCATTTAGAGAGATCGTATATCTATGAAAATTTTAGATTTGATGAAAAGGATGAAGGAGCACCAGTGTCCTCCTCTCTAGTGGTAATCCACATAGTAGACGCAATGACGATGCTCCTTAGATCACTGCGGGATCTCTCTCTCCACATACACCATAAGGTTCTCGGAGCTAAGGAGGAGAGGAGGTTGAGGAGAATAGGAGGGGTGACCACCAATATCTCTAGCCTATGAACCATGAAGTTTCTCCTATTTATAGAGGTGCATGAAGCTTATCCTTAATGGATCCTATCCACATTGGATCTCTATCCAATTATCCAATTGGATCTCATCTAGTCATCCAATTGGATCTTTATCCAATTATCTAATTGGATCTCATCCACATGATCCAAACTAGGGGCTTCATAGATATCTCATATTTGCACCTCTATTCGTCACAATATCCACCTAATGTGCATGACCCTCTAGGTCTGTGATAGAACCCCAGAGGAATTCTATGGAGATTGATCTTTGAGGGGGATTAACCCTTGGAACGCTATAGGGGTTCCACCCTCCAAGTAGCCTAGTGGCTGCAATTGTAGATTGATCTTTCTTATTCCAAAGAGGTGGAGGCTACAAGCTTATATAGAGCTCCAAACCCTAGCCCTAGGGGCTGCTTCCTAAGTGAACTACCCAATTTACCCTCAACCTTAGCGGGCCGGCCCAGTAACAAGGGGGCGACGGCTAAGAAGCCCAAAGACCCAAATATAAACCCTAGCCTCTCTTCTTTATAGGATAGAGGTGGCTAGGTGGGGTTTATTACATTCTCACAGGGTTTTTATTAGCTGCTACATGGTTGAGTAGGACCTAACCCTGCTAGGGTCCTATCAAGCCCGCCCTCTTCAAATCAACCTTGTCCTCAAGGCTGGGGTTCCATGAACTCAGGGAACCGGGACTTCAGCTCCTCATATGATTCCCATGTGGCATCTTTGAGTGGTAAATTAGTCCAATGTACTAGTACTTCAGTAGAGGGACGTCGACGACGTATCACGACGTATCACGACTCTACGGTCGAGGATGGCTTGTGGTTGGGCTTGAATATTTCCATCATCAGTGGTGTTGGGCAGTTGGATCTGGGGTGTCTCGTGTTCTCCCAACTTAGGCTTCAAGCATGACACGTGGAAGACAGGGTGAATTTTGGCATCTTCGAGTAATTTAAGTCTGTACGCCATAGCTCCAATATGCTCTATGATCTGATAGGGCCCATAAAAACATGGAGATAGCTTCATGGAGGCTCGTGTGTTGATGGATAGTTGCTTGTATGGTTGTAGGCGAAGATAAACCCAATCTCCTACTAAAAATTCTCTTTCACTTCTTCGTGTGTCACTTGTCGCTTCATTCTAGCTTGAGCAAGAGAGAGATTATCCTTTAGCAAATTGTGTAGGAGTTTATCCTATCAATTAAATCTTGATCACTTTGATCTACCTTAAGCCGAGCCAATTACATACTTTGGAATCACAGAGCCGGCCGACCATATAATGCTTCATATGGGGTACATTTTGTAGATGAATGATATGTAGTATTGTACCACCATTCGGCCTAGGGGAGCCATTTTAGTCCACTCCTTTGGTCGATCACTAGTGAAACACCGAAGGTATGTCTCTAAACATCTATTCACCACTTCTGTTTGGCCGTCAGTTTGTGGATGGTATGCAGTGCTCATCTTGAGTTTGGTGCCTCAGAATCGAAATAACTCGGTCCAAAATTTACTAGTGAAGATCTGTCACGATCACTTACAATGGACCTTGGCATCCCATGCGGTTTAACAATATTTTCTTTGAAAATCTGAGCAATACTAACAGCAGTGTAGGGATTGCGCACAGCACAAAAATGAGCATATTTCGTAAGTCGATCAACCACCACAAGGATTGTGCTTTTACCTTTTGAAGGTGGCAGCCCTTCGATGAAGTCCATAGAGATGTTAGTCCACACCGAGTCTGGTATGGGTAGTGGTTGTAGTTTCCCTGGACTTGCCACTGTTTCACCTTTTTGTTGTTGACATACATCACATTGTGCTACGTATTCAGAAATAATTTTTTTCATTCCTTTCCAATAAAAGTTTTGCTTCACTCTTTTGTAGGTTCTTAGAAATCCGAGTGCCTCTTTGAAGGTGTGGAGTGCATTTCATGCGAGATTGACTTTGATGCAAGGGAGTTTGGTATAAGCACAATACGACCTTTATAACGTAGATCCCTCGAATCCCAAGTATAGTGAGCTATTGCACTTGGATCCTCTTCCAATTTTTTGATGATGTTGCTGGTTTCTGGATCCTTCTTCCATTCTTCCCTAATGCCCTCGAGGAAGCCGGTGGTAGGAAGAGAGAAAGCTGAAAATTCAGCTTGCTGAGGGAGCCGTGAGAGTGCATCTGCAACAACGTTTTCTTTCCCCTTTTTGTAAATAATTTCATAATCAAATCCTAGAAGTTTGGTTACCCATTTTTGCTGCTCTGGGGATGATATCTTCTGCTCTAAAAAGTACTTAAGGCTTCTATGGTCGGTTTTAATCTGAAATTATCGGCCAATCAGGTAGGGTCTCCACTTTGTTACTGCGTGCACAATGGCGAGCATCTCCTTATCATAGATAGACATTTTTTGATAGGTGGGAGACAATGCCTTGCTAGTGTATGCGAGTGGTCGACCATCTTGCATGAGAACAGCTCCAATTCCAACTCCAGATGCATCGGCCTCAATGATGAAGGGTCGGTTGAAATCTGGTAGTGCTAGCACCGGTGTTGTCATCATGGCTGCCTTAAGTCTATCGAAGGCAGCGGAGGCTTTGTTCGACCATAGGAAGGCGTCTTTTTTCAGTAGAGAAGTGAGGGGGGCACTAATCTTCCCATAGTCCTTCACGAATTTTCGGTAGTAGCCCGTTAGTCCAAGGAACCCCACGAGCAATTTCACATTTGTAGGTTTCGCCATTGACCTTGCATTGCTTCAATTTTGTTGGGTCTCCACGGCCACTCCTTCTTCGATATTATATGCCCAAGGTACTCTACTTTTTGCTGGAGAAAGCTGCATTTTGATAGCTTAACAAAAGAGTATTCTCTCGAAGGATCGTCAGAATAATTCGCAAGTGCTGAAAGTGAGTCTCAAGAGAAGGGCTGTAAATAAGAATATCATCGAAAAATACCAGCATAAATTTGTGAAGAAAGCTCCGAAAAATATCATTCATGAGACTTTGGAAGGTTGAAGGAGCATTAGTGAGTCCAAAGGGCATTACCAAGAATTCATAATGCCGTTGTGAGTCACGGAAAGCAGTTTTGGGATGTCGCCTTCACATACCAGATTTGATGATAACCGGATCGAAGGTCCAACCGTGAAGACTCGAGCTCCTTTTAATTCATCAAGAAGTTCATCCACCACTGGTATGGGGTACTTATCCTTGACGGTGATGTCATTTAGAGCTCGGTAGTCGACGCACATCCGCCAAGTTTCGTCTTTCTTGCGCACAAGTAGCACCGGTGAGGAGTAGGGGCTGCAGCTTGGTCGAATCACCCTTGTTTCGAGCATTTCCTTCACGATTTTCTCAATTTCATCCTTCTGGACATGAGGATAGCGGTAAGGCCGAGTGTTTGCTGGTGGTTTGCCCGGAAGGATTGGAATCTGGTGGTCATGTTACCGAGTAGGAGGAAGACCGCGCGATTCAGCAAAAACATCATCAAATTCACCAAGCAGTTGGGTGATCTTTTGATTTTTAATTTCTGTTTTCTCCCCCTCTGGTTGCTGCTGGAGATGCATAAGAAAGCCACCATTTATCTTGTGTAAAACTTTCTCCATTCGTTGAGTTGAAATGGTGGTTACGTTGAGCCGCGCTTCCGCGTAGGGTGACCTGTTTACCTTTGCAATAGAATTTCATAATCAATTTGGAAAAGTTCCAAGAGACATCACCTAGTGTCGTCAGCCATTCGATGCCCAGCACAGCCTCATAATCATCAATTGGTAGGAGGAAAAAGTCAGCAACAATTTCTTGGTCCTGTAGTAATAGTTTCACCTGCGGGCATCTTTGGTCGCATTTTAGGATTCGACCGTCGGTGACCTTTACGTCGAACTTGCTACAACCTTTGATGTGGAGCGCCATCCGAGCAGCAACCTTACTGTTTAGAAAGTTATTAGTGCTGCCTGTATCGATGAGAATGGTGATTGGTTGTTGTTTGAGCAGGCCTCCAACTTTCATCGTTTGCGGATTTGAGTAGCCGGCTAGCGCATGTACCATAAAGTCGATCGATTGTGGCTCTTCTTCCATATCTTCATCCTCATGTTCAAGACTCTCTTCTAGCTGTTCACTAATCTCTTCTTCCACTGGTTCAATCACAAGAAGTCTCCCCTTTTTACAACGATGCTCGCGGCTCCACGGCTCGTCACAATGCCAACATAACCCCTTGGCAGATCGGTCTCGAAGCTCTTCTCTTGTCAACCTTTTTGGTGCAGGATCTCGGTTGATAGTAGGGGGGGCTGAGGGCTTCAATATTGCTGGTCGGGGAGTGACCCTAGTCCTCTGAGCTTCATGGTTTAATCGCTCCTCCTGAAGTCGTGCGAAAGAGATGGCGGCCATAAGCGTGTACGGTTATCGCACTTTAACTTCTCCCCGGATCTCCGGCTTCAAGCCCTCAATAAATGTCCCCAATAACTATTTTTCAGACCAATCACGAGTTTGATTAGATAACCTTTCAATTCTGGTTTGATACTCCTGGATGGTGGAGGTTTGTCGGATCTTTGCTAGTTGTCCGTCGATGTTCTCGTAATCGGTTGGTCCGAAACGGATCAACAGTCCTTCTTTGAATTGTCGCCATGAGAGGACTACATGAGTATGTTCAAACCAATCAAACCATTGTATGGCATCTCCTTCAAGATGTATAGCTGCAATTTCTACCATAGATGCATCTGCGGTTTTGTGGTACCGAAAATATCGCTCCGCGCGCGAGATCCAACCAATCGGGTCTCCTTCTTCCCATCTAGGGAAGTCCACCCTCATGCGTGGATAGTGGGGATCGGTCATAGAGCCTCCCCTTTCCTGGAGGTCATCTCTTCGATTAGAGCTCTCCCCTTGATGTGATTTCTTTGGGCTCGGTGGTCGACCCAAACTAAGTTCGGCAAAGAGAGTCCGAATCTTCTCCTCCATTCGTGTCTCGAAGGCTTCGAATTTAGCATCAATTGCCTCCTCGGATGCCATAGCATATGTCTCCAAATTTGTAATATTAAGATCTTTTTTTTGCTGTCGAGTTAAAGGCATGTATTGCTTGAGAGAAGTGGTGGTTGAAAGGGTTGGTGGATTAGTGAATGTAGGCTGCGGTTTAGGCTTATTTTGTGGCTGTTTTGGGTGCTGTTTGGGGCTGCGATTTGATGGAGTTTTGGGCTGAGATGGTAGTGGATGAAGGTTAGGGAAGAGGGTTTTAGATTTGTGGTAGCTCGCAGCAAAGATTTGACAAAAATCAGTAGAAATTGCTGCCTATATGCGCTGTCTCGTAAGAGCAGAATTGTCGTCGAAGAAATAGCAGTTTCTCGATGAAATTTCCAGCGAAAACTCAGGGGTTTGAGGAGGGGGTTTGATGGTAGAATCTTAGTTTAGATAGCAACAAGGATAATAAATTGGATCAAGAAATTTCGGCAGCAAAGTAGTAAAGAAATCGGTGCAAGTTGCGATAGCAGAATTCTCATCAAAAAAAATTTCAGCATTTTGTGACGAGAGATTGCAGCAACACACGAATTTGTTTTTGTGATGAATTCCACAATAGATCAATCATGGATGGGAGCCAAGATGATCTATGAGGTGCACAAAAAATTTCGTTCAAAAGGATAACAATTAGATCGGTTAAAGGCAGCAACACACCGCTGAAATTTTCTGCAGCAATCCTACATTCGCAAAGATGGTAACTTTTGCGACGCAAGGAATTCGCAGCAAGGGATCGATAGAAAAACTTCTTTTTGATATTTTAGATGAAAAATTACAGCAGCAAAAGGTATTGGTGATAGAAAAATACCAGATCTCTGATGCAATTAGAGGTGGCGACTGTAGATTGATTTGATCTACGTCAAGAGATGATGGTGGAGACGATGACGTCAAGAGCAATTGTGGGAATTGCTTGGCTAATGGTGGGCGGCAGGGATGGCAGCAAAAGCAGCAAGATCGCTGCTCTGATACCAGATGATAGAACCCCAGAGGAATTCTATGGAGATTGATCTTTGAGGGGGATCAACCCTTGGAACGCTATAGGGGTTCCACCCTCCAAGTAGCTTGATGGCTGCAATTGTAGATTGATCTTTCTTATTCCAAAGAGGTGGAGGCTACAAGCTTATATAAAGCTCCAAACCCTAGCCCTAGGGGCTGCTTCCTAAGTGAACTACCCAATTTACCCTCAACCTTAGCGGGCCGGCCCAGTAACAAGGGGGGCGGCGGCTAAGAAGCCCAAAGACCCAAATATAAACCCTAGCCTCTCTTCTTTATAGGATAGAGGTGGCTAGGTGGGGTTTATTACATTCTCACAGGGTTTTTATTAGCTGCTACATGGTTGAGTAGGACCTAACCCTGCTAGGGTCCTATTAGTCTGATACCGACTTGATCGTGAATTGTACCTATTAGAACTCCTTCTGACTCAGAACTCTTTCTGATATAGTGAATCATTATCTCCATAATAATTTGCTCGACTCATCGATTATGGACGTACTATGTCATTATGCCATAGACCGCAGAAGGTACAGGGGGATCTAATCCATCAGACCTGTCTGTCCTCAGTTACCATGTATCTATAGTACCTCATCCATCTAATATCCCAGAGATTGTATATTGGGCATGGAAATGTTAGGCCCATATGGAATCATGTTCGAGTTTCGCTCTAATTGGATTCTCCCGGAGAACTCTTTCTCTCTCAATCTGAATAACCCTGGCTAAGGATTTTGCTTGAGCGAGCACACGCAAGATATTCCTCTCATGATACCAAGAGTGGTTGATCTTTTATTGATACTCAATTATCTTTATAAGATTGGTTACCATTCCCGAGAATCAACTATACCAGATCTAGAACTTTCCAAACCTATAAGTCTGGCATCAAAGAATGAAGTACTCGTACAAGGCATCTTTGGCGTCTTAAGTCTAAAGACCATACACACAATTGAAACTATGAAATCACTATCTGACATTAGGTATCATTAACCATCTAGCATTCCATATGCGGATCAATTAGTGTACTCATTCTCCAATAAATACATGCACTATACCTCTAGTATCCCCTACACAAGCGACTATGAGACCAGTCGCCTCCATCATATAGATGAGTATACAATGCACCGGTCTATTCAATTATCTCGATGTCCTTTCTTGAGTAACCTATAACTAGGATGATTTAAGATCTATGTTTAAAGATAAATTGATCTCATTATCGTGATCTTATCATGATTTGATTCTCATTACATAGATCCAAGGACCTCACAATATTTATCTAGATAATATGAGAAAATACTAGTAATAATAAGCAAAGAGATCGACGCAGCATATTACAGGTGCCATCACTCACATGATTGGCTTACAAGACATTTATAACTAACGATCTCTCACTTGACCTAAGGCCAATCACCTACGTGTCTAATCCCCATCAGACCTCTGTAACGCTTAAACACTGTTTGAGTCAATGACTTTATCAATAGATCTACAATGTTATCTTTGGATGAAACTCTTTCTACTATTATATCTCCACGAGCTACAATCTCTCCGATCAGGTAGAACCTTCTCAGAACATTTCTTATGATACCCGGGTTCCCTAGCTTGATTGATTGCCCCGTTATGTCACAATATATGGGAATCAATTTCACGCTACTCGATACAATTTCTAAATCCATGATGAACTTCTTCATCTAGACACTCTCTTTTCCTACTTTTACCGTAGCAATGTATTCTGCTTCTGTGATTAAGTCAGCAGTAGCATTTTACTTGGAACTCTTCTAACTTACTGTTTCTCCATTCAGGGTGAATACATATCCTAAATTTGACTTGTTATCATCGATATCAGACTAGAAACTTGAGTTCATATAGCCTTGAATTTGGAGACTACCTTCTCCGTATACTAGTAAAAGATCCTTAGTCCTTCTCGAGCACTTAAGGATATACTTTATTGCTTTCTGGTACTCTAAGCCTGTATTTGCTTGATACTTGCTCATGATACTCAGAGTATAGGCTATATTAGTCCTGGTACATAACATAGCATACATGATAGATCCTATTACAAAGGCATATTATATCCTATCCATGTTTGTCCTTTCTTTAGGAGTTTCTGGGGATATATTCTAAGAAAGTGAAATTCTATATACCTGATTGGGAAAAGCCAAGCATTCTCTTGAATCTAACTCTATAGATCCAAATCCCCAAAATATAAGATGCTTCCCTAAGTCCTTCAGGGAGAAGTGTCTAGATTGCCAAGCTTTTACTGTGGAGAGCATTCCTACATCATTCCCAATGATTAAGATATTATCCACATATAATACCAAGAAGGTGATAGTGCTCCCACTTATCTTCCTGTACACACATGGCTCATCTTTATTCTTAACAAAGTCATAAGATCTGATCATCTTATCAAATCTTATGTTCCAACTTCGGAAAACCTGCTTTAGTCTATAAATGGACTTAAGTAATCTGCACATCTTATCTGGACTCTACTTGGACATGAATCCCTCAGACTATATTATATATACCTAATCTTCAAAGTTACTATTGAGGAACGTAGTTTTCACATCCATCTGCCAGATCTTATATTCATAATGTGCTACAATAGGTAATAGAATTTAGATAGATTTTAGCATAGCTACGGGTGCGAAGATTTCATTGAAGTCAATACCTTGCATTTAACGATACTCCTTAGCCACTAGCCTTACCTTATAGGTCTTCACTTTTTCATGCACCTCAATCTTCCTTTTGAAGATCTATTTGTAGTTGATGGGTATGATATCCTCAGGTGTATTAATAAGGTTCTAAACCTTATTAGAGTATATGGATTCTATCTTAGAATTTATGGCTTCTTGCCACTTCTCAGAATCTATACTCATAATAGCCTCTTCATATGTCTAAGAATCAATATCCTGAGCATCCTCTCCACTGATATGTCCCACATATCTATAAGGAGAATGTGACACTCTACCAGAACTATGCATAGTTGGAACTTGTGTGTCGGGTACCTAAACACACTAGATCTTTGAAATGGTGCTTGAGTTAGGTTCTCCAACCTTACTCAACTCTATCATGCTTCCATTGTCTCCGCCAAAAATGTGTTCCTTCTCAAGAAATATTGCTCTCTTAGCAACAAAGATATTTTAGTCCTTGGGGTGAAATAAATAATACCCACAAGTTTCCTTGGGGTATCCCACATACTTTTATCATTCCATCCTAGATTCCAACTTATCGGGGTCATGTCTTTTAACGTGGGCAAGGCAGCCCCAAATCTTAACAACCATAAGATTGTGCTTCTTTCATTTTCTATATCTCATATGGTGTACACACCACTGATTTAGATGGAACTATATTCAGAAGATAAGTTGCGGTCTGTAGGGTATATCTCCAAAATAAGATAGGTAGGTCGACAAAACTCATCATGGACCACACCATATCTAATAACGTGCGATTCCTCCTTTTCTAATATACTATTAAGCTATGGTGTATAAGGAGATGTCCATTGGGACAAAATCCTATGGTCCTTGAGGAACTGAGTAACTTCATACTCAAGTATTCTCCTCCTTGATCTGATCGAAGAGTTTTAATACTCTTTCCAGTCCACTTCCTCTTAGACATGATTATATTCATGATATATGAAGTAGTGTTCAGTATAAACAAACCATTATGCAATGTCCCTTTAGTAATGATCTCATCATCATTAATAATTGAACAACTATTATTCTCAAAAATCACTTTATAACCATTCAATGTTAAACATGAAATGAAAATAATGTTTTTGATGATAGAGGGAACAAAATAATATGCATCTAGTGCAATAGTAGCTCTATCTGGCATATGTAAAGTGACCTCGCCGACAACAACAACAGCAACTCTTGGTCTATTGCTCATCTTGAGGTCCATCTCACCTCTTGTCAATCTCCTAGGCCTTGTTAGAACCTGCAACAAATTATAAATATGATAAGCACTACCGGTATCTAATACCCATGCATTATCATAAGAATCTGACACATGAAGACTGATCATGAATGTACTTGAAATTTCTCCAAGCTTTTGTTTCATCTTTTCTGCAAGATACTTCTTGTAGTTCCTTTTCCAATACCCATCTTGACTACAGTGGAAGCACTGGCCTTTGTCATATACTAGGTCGATTTTGGCAACTTTTGTCTTACCCCGTTTGCCATTGCCCTTGCCCTTCTTAAGGGTCTACCTAGCCTTCCTTTTCCTTTTGGTCTCACCAACATAGAGAACTAGTTCCACTTTCTTGATAGTGCTCTCTGCCTCCCTCAACATATTGAGAAGCTCAGGGAGAGTCACCTCAAGTTTGTTCATACTAAAATTCATAATGAACTAGAAAAAGAAATATGGTAGGGATTGAAGTGTAAGATTAATGCACAAGTTATCATCTAAAATCATTCCCAAACCTATGAGTTTCTCAATCCACTCTACCATCTTTAGGACAAGGTTCTAAACTGATGCCTCCTCAGTTATCCTGGTGAGGAAGAGACTCTTGGATATCTTATATCATTAAGTCCTGTAGTGATGCAGGAGTATGAATCCAACATTCATGTTTTCATGTTGTCTCTGTAACTCAGGAATCATAGAGGCTAACATATAATACTGAGCGAGAGTGGAATCATCTATATACTTCATATATCAGCAAACTCTTCCTGAGGTGCTCCTGTCTCAGGCTATGGTATGACCGTATCTAGGACATATGTGATTTTCTCTACTGTAAGAACTATTCTCAAGTTACAGAGCCAATCCGCATAGTTTAGACCAAGAAGGCGGTTGGCATCAAGTATGTCATGTAGAGGGTCTGATGACATGTTTCTAATAAATATGAGATATAACATAAGTAAATAACATGTAGATTTTGTAAAAAAAAAAAAAATCAAGATATGGACTTCTATCTTGACGTGCTCCCACTATTTTTCTAACGAGTCAAGCGACACCCTTAGCACGCGAAATGAAAGTTTTTGGTAGACTTCTAGTGGGGATCGAGATTTAATCAGCATCTTAATGTAACCTCGAGAGACTCAACTAATCACACTCAGCCTAAAAAGGTAGGCAACTCTTGCTAATCATAACTCATTGTGATTCCCGTTTTGTTTGGCCTCCGAACTACTATAGCCTCGAGAAACTTGACCAACCATGATGTTCGATTAAGTCATCACCATCATTACAAGAAAAGTCTGAGTTGATGATATATCCTTGAGGGACTCGACCAAGCAAACCATGTCCTCATGTCACCGATGATATTTCTATGTTGTAGGCAAGATAACAAAATGCAAAATAGGTGAGCCTTGAGGGACTCGACCAACTCAACATATATCAGGAATTAGTTCCTACCTATAACGATGGAAGGCCACATGAGTCAATCTAATTGTCTCATATTTACTAACTTAATATTATCATAGGAGGGGATTTATGTTCGATCTTGTGATATGATGTGTCACACACATATATATTTAATATATATTTATATTGCATATAAATATATATACTTATCTAGTAGGTGTATAGCAATCACATACACAGACACACCAGATGATCATGGACCTCAACCTAATATGATCAGGCCCGAGCCATAGGCCTAATCACTTACATCAGGATCTATGTGTATATCAGTGCATCTCTATGCCCGGTGATCATCCATCTCATCATTGTTGGATCTGTCGGCACCTCGATGCATCTTCATGTATCACGATCATCTAAATCAACCTCGAGGGTCTCGTTGCCACCTCTATGCTTTCGGCGTGTATCTTCGTGTAATTACAACATAATTGCAGGCACGCAGGCCCGACAATAAATGAAAAAAATAGAGGCTCATTGGCCCTAATAATAATAATAATCACATACACACATTACATAGTGTATAATCATCTTCCCACATCATATGTATATATTAATTATCATATAAGGTTACTAGATATATAATAATAGTCAATTAAACTATTTAATTAACTTATTTTTTTGAAATCAGGGATATGTAGGTAATTTTCTGAATTATCAAGGGCATTTCGATAATTTTGACAGGACATGCTTCCCAAATTCCCAAACCACCCTAGCTCAATCAACGGTCACAACTTCTTGCGGCCGTTGCCTAGCAGGCAGTAGTGCGACGCCGCCATGGGCATTGCTACCTCACGTAGCCGCCTGTGCACGAGCGGCTGCTGCCTCATGCACGGGCGACTACCGCCATGTACGCAGGTGGCTGCCTTGCGCGTGGGCGGCCACCTTGTGCAGCTGTAAGCAACCACCCTATGCGCAAGGCTGTAGTCGCCTTGCATGCAGGGGTTGCTGCCATGCGCACATGGCCACAATTATTATAGTCACCGCCTTCAATAGGCGCGTGCGCGCAGGTGGTTGCTGCGGGCTAGTGACGCCTTAGCGCAGCCTGCCTTGTGCACACAGGCAGCCGCAACCATTGCGACCGTCACCTTGCATGCACAGGCAACCACCACAGGTGCCTTGTCTCTCGCGAGTGCAAGCAGCTGGCTCGCGGGCGCCTTGCCCATCGACGCTGCCTTGACGAACAAGTGGCTCTTCTGCAACTTTTGCGTGTGCACTACTCCGATCGATCCATCGGGGTGCAACAATTGTTGCCTCTCTTTTCTTCATTTATGTTAACAAATTTGATGTAGAAGGACCGCTATAAAGCACCTTTCATCAGTATGATAAGGCACTTTTTGGATCTGAAAACTACGTCAAATGCAACAAAAATGCATAAAACAATTCTACACGATTAAACATAACACATGCAGTTTATAAGCCAATCATCACACGACAAACCTGGCTTTGATACCAATATTGGAAAATCACAAATCGACATCTCATGCGTAGCAAAAAACAAAAAGAAGACCATATTTTCCGTAGTTAAGTAGTTGGTTATTGTGTGATGATTGACGTGCAAAAAATTATAAATCTGAAAAACTACACGTATCATATTAGAAGTGTTACCTAGGGAGATTGTATATCATTGAAATTTTTAGATCCAATGAATATGATGAAAGAGCACTAGCATACTCCTCTCTAGCGATAATCCACACAGTGGACGCAGTGACGATACTCCTCAGATCACTACGGGATCTCCCTCTTCACATACATCACAAGGCTGCCGGAGCCAAGGAGGAGAGGAGGCTAAGGAGAATAGGAGGGGTAACCACTAATAGCTCTAGCCTATGAACCATGAAGTTTCTCTATTTTATAGAGGTGCATGAAGCTTATCCTTTATGGATCTTATCCATATTGGATCTCTATCTAAATATCCAATTGGATCTTTATCCAATTGGATCTAATCTAGTCATCCAATTGGATCTCTATCCAATTGGAGCTTTGTCCAATCATCCAAATGGATCTAATCCAATTATCCAATTGGATCTTATCCATAGGATCCAAACTAGGAGCTTCGTAAATATCTCATATTTGCATATCTACTTATCATAATATCCACCTAATGTGTGTTATCCTCTAAGCCTGATATCAAGCTGGTCGTGAATCGCTCCTATCAGAACTCCTTTTGACGTAGAACTCCTTCTGACTCAGAACTCCTTTTGATATAGTGAATTATTATCTCCATAATAATTCACTCAACTCTTTGACTATGGACGTACTAGGCCACTACACCATAGTCCCCAGATGGTATAGGGGATCTAATTCATCAGACCTATCTATTTTCAATTACCATATATCTATAGTCTCTCATCCATCTAATATCCTAAAGATCGTATATTGGGCATCGTAATGTCAGGCCCATACGGAATCCTGTCCGAGTCTCGCTCTAATCAAATTCTCCCAAAGAACTCATCTCTCAATCCAAACAACCATAGCCAAGGATTTTGCTTGAGCGAGCATACGTGAGATATTTCTCTTATGATTCCAAGAGTAGATAATCCTCTGTTGACACTCAATTGCCTTCGTAAGATTAGCTATTATTCTAGAGGATCGATTGTACCAGATCTAGAACTTTATAAACCTGTAAGTTTGATGTCAAAGAATGAAGTACTCATACAAGACATCTTTGGTATCTCAAGTCTAAGTACCAGACACACAACTGGGATTATGGAATTACTATCTGACGTTAGGTATCATTAACCATCAAGTATTTCGTTAGCAGATCAATCAGTGAACTCATTCTCCAATAAGCACCTGTATTGTACCTCTAGTGTTTCCACATGAGCGACTTTGAGACCAGTTGCCTCTATCATATAGATGAGTATATAACGCACCGATCTATCCGATTATCTCGATATCCTTTCTCGAGTAACCTATGACCGGGATGATTTAGGATTTGTGTTTAAAAGTGAATCGGTCTCATTATCGTGATCTCATCATGATTCGATTCCTATTGCATAGATTCAAAGATCTCACAATATTCATCCAGATAATATAAGAAAATACCAGTAATAATAAGCAAAGAGATCGACGCAACGTGCTATAAGTGCTATCGCTCATGTGATTGGCATGTAGGGCACCTATAACTAATAGTTCAAATGTCATTTCTTATTATACATCTTAATCATCTTAAAAGGTTTCTATTGATTATATTAACTCTATCTAGTTTTATAGTTTCCTCATCTGGTAGAATCACAATATCATGTCATGTATTAGTCTAGTGATTAAACCAACATATGGAAGTATCATATCTTTTGTTGATAATTCAATCATGTTTTGTCGTATTAAGTATCCAAAATAGTTATCATGTCCTGTCATAATCCAATACATCGTTCTTAATTCCATTTGACTAACTTCATCATAATAGTATTATTTTGGAAGTAAAATACTTATCATGATGTGATGACACACTTTTGTATTAAAAGTAGTAAATATTCACATTTCTTTAGGATGATAGATAAATTTGGGTTTTTAAAAATAATACCTAAGACTTTGGAGTATGTGATTCCAATTGATTCTTTGTCATATTGTCCTCTAAAGTAGTAATCTCTTCTTTTCTCAGGAATTCCTATAAAGTTACAAATTATGCTATTCATAATGGGTATATTATGCCCTAGGAGGTAAGTCAACATCCTATCGTCTTCATATATATGCAAATTGTTGTAAAATAATCGAACAAGCCTAGGATAAATGAGTTCACTAATTTGCAAGATGAGAAGGACATCTAGATTTGCAACCATTGAATTGGTTCCAAATCCCTTAACTCTTCTAAATCTATATGTTTTCCCTTATGGACACTTCCAAATTCAAAGGTTGAAAATTTAAGGGCATACTCATTAGAATTAAAGAGTATAGGGTCATAGATTTCATCAAATCTCCTCTTCCCTTTGTCCCTTGAGGATCTTATAGGTGCCATAGATTTACATGTATTGACAATGAAAGAAATGCATATAAACTGAGAAAAATCAAGCGTTAAATCAAGGGAGAAGTTTCAAGAATTACTCTTGTAGTGATCTCCAAAGGATCTAGATTGATCCTTAGATTTGTGGAGAGAGAATTTCTTAGACTTCTAGAAAAGGAGCAAGAAGAATGAGAGGTGGAGAGGAGTTTTGAGGAATGAGGCAACTATTGGGGGTGGTTCTACCCCTGGCCCTAAAGAGCCCTTTTATAGGGCAAAGTCTCGGGTGGTGCTACCGCCAACTAGGCGGTGCTACAGCCTATAGCTAGTGTGCCCTAGCGGTGCTACCACCAATTCCAGTGGTGCTATTGTTGGTGCACTAGCTTCAACTAATTCATTCAACTTGTGATTGTGATTTTAGTCCCAATGATGCTAATATTTAAACCAATCATCAATCAGTCATTCAAGTAGATTAACATTATATATATTATTCAAGTCATTCTTTGCTTATGAATCAGAGTGAGCTTTTCATTTCTTTTGAGAAGCATAAAGGGGTGATTGATTTTTGCCCATTGAAGAAAGATCAATAGTGGAAGTCAGTGACATCAACGGAGGAGGTATCGGGAGTGGACATAAGTCAAACGATCGAACCATTATAAATTGGTGTGTTCTTTCCTTTCTGTGCTTTACTATTTATATTCTATGCTCTTTTACTTAACTACAAACTACTCTACTTTCTCTCTACTCTTCTATGATCACTTTCAAAGCTAAACATTTTATCGATACGATTCTTGCAAAATCAAAACATTTTCAAAATCAACATTTTTAACCGCTGCATTAATTCACCCCCCTCTTAGTGCCGAACTTGATTCTAACAATCATAACACCTACCATATGTGTGTGACCCTTTAAGCCCAATATCGAGTTGACTATGAGTCATACCTATCAAAATTTTTCCTAATTCAGTAAATTATTATTTTCGTAATAATTCACTTGACTCATCGACTACAGACGTACTAGGCCACTATATCGCAATCCCCAAACAATACAAGGGAATCCAATCCTTTGGACTTATCTACCCTTAATTACCATATGCCTATAGTCCTTTATCCATCTAATATCCCAAAGACCGTATATCAAGTATGGTATTGTTAGGCCCGTACGGTTTCTACTCAAGTCTCACTATAATCAGATTCTCCAAGAGAGCTCTTTCTCTCTCAATCCAAATAACCTTGGCTAGGGATTTACTTGAGCAAGAATACATATGATATTCCTCTCATAATACTAAGAGTAGATGATCCTCTATTGATACTTAATTGCCTTCGTAAGGTTAGTCATTATTTTCGAGAACCGATTGTACCAGATCTAAAACTTTCAAAACCTATAAGTCCAACATAAAAAAATGAAGTACTTATATAAGGCATCTTTGGTGTTTCAAATCTAAAGACCAAACACATAATTGAGACTATGAATTGTTATTTGATGTCAGATATCATTAACCATTTAGCATTCCGTAAGCCGATCAATCATTGAACTCATTCTCCAATGAGCACCTGCACTGTGTCCTTAGTGTCCCCACATGAGTAGCTATGAGACCAACCACCTCCATCATATGGATCGATATATAGTATATCAATCTGTTTAGTTATCTTGATGTCTCTCTCAAGTAACCTATGATCGGGATTATTTAGGATCTGTGTTTAAAGTAGTCTTATTATTATGATCTCATCATGATCCGATTCTAATTGCACAAATCCAAAGACATCACAATATACATCCAGATAATGTGAGAAAATACCAGTAATCATAAACAAAGAGATTGATTCAGCATGTTACAAGTGTCATCACTCACGTGATTAGCTTGTAGGACACCTATAACTAACATTAGGATCAAGTCGGCACTAGGGGGGGGGCGTGAATTAGTGCTTTCGATAAAATGATTTGATTCGGAAAACTTCGTTTCAACAAAAGGCTTCATTCAATGAAAACCGATATCGAGTATGCTTTAACTTAAAAAGATTTGTAAGTGAGTGAGGGCAGTGATGAAAAGCATAAAATAGAAATTATAAAGAGCAGAACAGAAAAGAGCATACTAGATTTATAATGGTTTGGTTGTCGTGATCTACGTCTACTTCCCGATTCCTCTTCCGTCAAGACCATCGGCTTCCACTAACAGTCTTTCTTTAATGAGCGAAGACCAACTACCTTCTTATAGTCTTTTCTCCTTTTTATAGGTTTAGGAGGCAACCTTTACAACCCTTTTACAAGTATTCCCTCACACTCTCCCTTAAAACAACTTCTAAGTATATAGAAGAGGGAACTCAATTTTTCTTACAAGGTTTACAACCTTAGAATCATAGAGTTTTGTTCTATTTTCTTGCTCTTTCAAGTAGGAATAGTTGAGGTATTTATAGTCCCCAAATGACTTCAAAAATAGAGTAAAAATTTCAGACACCTCGAGATTTCAGGGTGCTGGTGGTACCACCGCTATGTTGAATCTCAGATTTTGATGATGAAACTAATTGATTATGGTTTATTGTTTAACTACGTTTTGAGTTACGCAGGTCTACTATCGATCATGATTAGACAGTTGACGCTGGAGGAATTGACGTTATGCCGGAGGTGATCATGTTAGGATATTGGATGTCGAGCCGGAGGTTCGGTCGACAATCGACAGAAGGCTTCGTACATTGGGCATCGGGCCAAGAAGATCGTGTTGCACCAAGGATATCGGGGTTGCGGAGGTCAACCGCCAATTGGGCAACGAACCACAAAAGAGGACGATGTATCGAAGGATTGGACGAAGCACCGACCAATGACGTGCTGGGCAACTGAATGTCAATTCGCGTTGTAATAACTATCTAGATCGAAGTAGAGTTTTTGTTTGTATGTGTGTAGGATTAACTACGATGACGATGAAGGCGTAAAGTGAAACAAAGTGCCAAAAGATAAGTGTGATGGATCGTTGGGAGTTCGAGAGTTCGACGGAAGTCCGAAGATTCATTGGGAGTGTTGTCAGAATTCACCGAGAACGAGTAGGGAGCTTGCCGAAGGGTTTTTGAAAGTTCACCGGAAGGTTCGTTGGAAGTTCACGGAGCTTGCTAAGAAAGATTGGAGCTTGCCAAAGAAGCTCGGTGGAACTCACCAAGATCATCATGAAGTCCGGGAGCTTGCCGGGAGTCCGTAGAATGGTTTCCGAGGGTTCGTCGGAAGACCACCGGAAGTTCACCGAAAGCTTGCCGAAAGAAGTCTTATCTTATGGACTTTATAATAGCTTAAAAAATATCTTTAAAATTTATAGTTAGCACATAATTTGGTTTAGGATTAGGTGTCAATCCTATAAACCAAATTTGGGCCAATTCGGACTTCATTTGGACCGGTTTCGGCTGAAACCAGTGCTGAAATGACCTGGGTGGTGGCACCGCCCAGTAGCCGAACCAGGCGGTGGAATCGCCCACCAACCGAGTGCTGGGCGGTGGTACCGCCCACTGGTAGCACCGCCCAATGCCAGAAGGCACAAGCGGTAGCACCGCTCAACGCCAGAAGACACAAGCGGTAGCACCGCCTGCCTTGGGCGGTGGAACCGCTTGTTTACTGTCAGTCTGACAACTAACAAGCGGTAGCACTGCCCTTGACAGGCGGTAGCACCGCTAGGACCGGGAAACCCAAACTGAATTCAAATTTGGAGCTCAAATTTGAATCCTCTTTGGATCTATAAATACCCTCTCTTTTTTCAGTTGAAAGGGTAACCCTTTGAGAGTTAGAAATTGAGCAAAAGGTTTGGGAAAGTCTAGTTTTCAATAGCTTGTGTTCACCTCTTTCTTTCTCTTTAAAAAATCTGTAAGAGTATGAACTTCTTGTAAAAGGGTTGTAAGAGGGGTGTTTGGTCCTTCCCCTTCAAAAGGATTTGCTAGTGGAAGTTGGGAGCCTCATCGGAGAAGGCTTCGGAAGTGGATATAGGTCGGATGACCGAACCACTATAAATCGGTTTGCATTTACTTTCTCACAACTTACTTTGCAGCAAACCATCTTCATTTGCTGCTTACTTACTCAACTTCCTATTCATCTTCATACGTATCATTTTAAGTTTATACGCAATCGAAACAGTTTCAAACAAAACATTGATTTTTATCGTACAAAGTTTCCGAACTTGTTTAAATCGCCAAAAATCTATCGTTCTTTACTGCTGCACTAATTCACCCCCCCTCTTAGTGCCACTCGATCTCTAATAATTAGTATCAGAGCCACGTTATTTCTCATTCAGATTTACACCCGTAAGAAATGGCTCTTCATGGCTTTCAAGAGGGCTTTTCGGTTGTACGTCCACCGTTCTTTAATGGATCGGACTACACATATAGAAAAACTCGAATGAGAGTTTTATTGATTTCAATGGATTTGGATTTGTGGAACATCATTGAAAATGAATTTCAACTTCCCTCTAAACCGACGAACGGATGGTCAGATTTGGAGAAAAGATCATTTTCTTTAAATGCAAAGACTATGAATGCCTTATTTTGTGCTTTAGACAAAAATGAGTTCAATCGGATTTCTATGTGAAAAACAGCATTTGACATTTGGTGAACTCTTGAAATCACACACGAAGGAACGAGTAGAGTCAAAAACTCGAAAGTTAATATTTTGATGCACGATTTTGAGATTTTTCAAATGGCACCAAGTGAGACTATCGATGACATATTCTCCCATTTCTCAGATGTCATCAATAGTCTAAAAGCTCTTGGTAAATGTTTTTTAGTTTTTAAACTCGTAAGCAAGATTTTAAGATCGCTTCCAAAAAGGTGGGATCCTAAAGTAACCACAATACAAGAGGCTAAAGATTTAAATAATTTACCTATTGAAGAACTAATTGGCTCACTAATGACATGAAATGAGCCTCCTAGAATATTTTGAACTTGATGAATACTTGAACCACCTTCCAAAGAACAGGAAGGATTTGGAACTCCGAACTATGAAATACCACTTGAGTGATGACTCAAGTGATGACTCAAGTGATGAGGACAATAAGAACTTTGAATTTTGAACACTAAATCTTAATAAGTTTATTAAACAAAAATCTAAAATGAATAATGAACTTGAATGGAAGAAGAGGCCAAAGAAGATGAAGGTACTCAAGGAAGAATCAAGTGACGAAACAATGAATTGAGCTTTGACGGGCTTCGACTACAAGGTAAGTGATAGAACCCTAGAGGAATTCTATAGAGATTGATCTTTGAGGGGGATCAACCCTTGGAATGCTATAGGGGTTCCACCCTCCAAGTAGCCTAGTGGCTGCAATTGTAGATTGATCTTTCTTATTTCAAAGAGGTGGAGGTTACAAGCTTATATAGAGCTCCAAACCCTAACCCTAGGGGTTGCTTCCTAAGTGAACTACCCAATTTTCCCTCAACCTTAGCGGGCCGGCCCAGTAACAAGGGGGGCGGCGGCTAAGAAGCCCAAAGACCCAAATATAAACCCTAGCCTCTCTTCTTTATAGGATAGAGGCGGCTAGGTGGGGTTTATTACATTCTCATAGGGTTTTTATTAGTGTTACATGGTTGAGTAGGACCTAACCCCTGCTAGGGTCCTATTAAGCCGCCCTCTTCAAATCGGCCTTATCCTCAAGGTCAGTGGGGTTCCATGAACTCAGGTGTGGAACCAGGGACTTGACTCCTCATATGATTCCCATATGGCATCTTCAAGTGGTAAATTAGTCCAATGTACTAGTACTTCAGTAGAGGGACGTCGACGACGCATCACGACTCTGCGGTCGAGGATGGCTTGTGGTTAGGCTTGAATATTTCCATCATCAGTGGTGTTGGGCGGTTGGATCAGGATACCACGTGTTCTCCCAACTTGGGCTTCAAGCATGACACGTGGAAGACAGGGTGAATTTTGGCATCTTTAGGTAATTTAAGTCTCATGACGCCCACGGCTCCAATACGCTCTATGATCGATAGGGCCCATAAAAACGTGGAGATAGCTTCATGGAGGCTCGTGTGTTGATGGATAGTTGCTTGTATGGTTGTAGGCGAAGATAAACCCAGTCTCATACTAAAAATTCTCTTTCACTTCTTCGTGTGTTAGCTTGCTGCTTCATTCTAGCTTGAGCGATAGAGAGATTATTCTTTAGATTTTGTTTGTAGGAGTTTGTCCTGTCAATTAAATCTTGGTCGACTGATCTACCTTAGTGAGCCAATTACATACTTTGGAATCAGGGAGCCGACTGCCGACCATATAATGCTTCATATGGGGTACATTTTGTAGATGAATGATATGTAGTATTATACCACCATTCGGCCCAGGGGAGCCATTTCGTCCACTCCTTTGGTCGATCACTAGTGAAACATCTGTTCACCACTTCTGTTTGGCCGTCAGTTTGTGGATGATATGCAGTGCTCATCTTGAGTTTGGTGCCTCATGAATCTGAAATAACTCGGTCCAAAATTTACTAGTGAAGACCCCTGTCACGATCACTTACGATGGACCTTGGCATCCCATGTAGTTTAACAATATTTTCTATGAAAATCACGAGCAATACTAATAGCAAGTGTAGGGATTGCGAGCCTTGACAAAGACAAAAATAAGCATATTTCGTAAGTCAATCAACCACCACAAGGATTGTACTTTTACCTTTGGAAGGTGGCAACTCTTCGATGAAGTCCATGGAGATGTCAGTCCATACCGAGTCTGGTATAGGTAGTGGTTGTAGTTTCCCTGGACTCGCTATTGTTTCACCTTTTTGTTGTTGACATACATCACATTGTGCTACGTATTCAGAAATAATTTTTTTCATCCCTTTCCAATAAAAGTTTTGCTTTACTCTTTTGTAGGTTCTTAGAAATCCGAGTGCCCTGCAAAGGTGTGGAGTGCATTTCATGCAGAATGACTTTGATGCAAGGGAGTTTGGTATAAGCACAATACGACCTTTATAGCATAGATCCTCGAATCCCAAGTATAGTGAGCTATTGCGCTTGGATCCTCCTCTAATTTTTGATGATGTTGCTGGTTTCTGGATCATTCTTCCATTCCTCCCCCTCTGGTTGGTGCTTTGGAGATGCATAAGAAAGCCACCATTTATCTTGTGTAAAACTTTCTCCATTCGTTGGGTTGAAAGCGGTGGTTACGTTGCTTCCACGCTTCCCGCGTAGGGTGACCTGTTTACCTTTGCAATAGAATTTTATAATCAATTTGGAAAAGTTTCAAGAGACATCACCTAGTGTAAATCACCATTCTATGCCCAAAGCATAGCCTCATAATCATTAATTGGTAGGAGGAAGAAGTCGGCAACAATTTCTTGGCCCCTGCAGTAATAGTTTCACTGTGGGCATCTTTGGTCGCATTTTAGGATTAGGTCATCGGCAACCTTTACGTCGAACTTGCTGCAACCTTCGATATAGAGCGCCATCCGAGCAGCAACCTTACTATTTAGAAAATTATTAGTACTTTGCTGTATCGATGAAGCAGTGATTGGTTGTTGTTTGAGCAGGCCTCCAACTTTCATCGTTTATGGATTTGAGTAGCCGGCTAGCGCATGTACCATAAAGTTGGTTGATCGTGGCTCTTCTTCCACATCTTCATCCTCATGTTCAAGACTCTCTTACGGCTGTTCACTGATCTTTTCTTCCATCAACTTTTGGTTCAATCACAAGAAGTCTCCCCTTTTTACAACGATGCTCGCATGGCTCCACGGCTCGTCACAATGCCAACATAACCCCTTAGCGCAGATCGGTCTCAAGCTCTTCTCTTGTCAACCTTTTTTGGTGCAGGAGCTCGGTGATAGTAGGCGAGGTGAGGGCTTCAATATTTCTGGTCGGGAGCGACCCTAGTCTTCAAGGCTTCATGGTTCAATCGCTCCTCCTGAAGTCGATGCGAAAGAGATGGCTGCCATAAGCGTGTACGGTTGTTGTGCTTTAACTTCCCGGATCTCGGCTTCAAGCCCTCAATAAATGTCCCCAATAACTATTTTTCAGACCAATCACGAGTTTGATTAGATAACCTTTCAAACCTGGTTTGATACTCTGGATGGTGGAGGTTTATCGGATCTTTGCTAGTTGTCCGTCGATGTTCTCGTAATCGGTTGGTCCAAAGCGGATCAGCAGTCCTTCTTTGAATTGTCGCCATGAGAGGACTCCATGAGTATGTTCAAACCAATCAAACTATTGTATGGCATCTCCTTCAAGATGTATAGCTGCAATTTCTACCATAGATGCATCTGCGGTTTTGTGGTACCGAAAATATCGCTCAATTTTTATGTTAAAAGGCCATGTTTAAATTTTGCCAAGATCATGCATCTATTTATAAATTCGAAAAATATGTTTCATCATCACAATATGACACTTTATTACTTCAAAAGCTCATGCATGATATAAAATCATCAAGCATCATATTTGGAGACAAGTGCGATTGAAATATAGTTAATTTCGATGACGACATAAGAGTGGGTGAATCAGTGCATAATTTCAAAATCCTATCATGGAAGTTATTAGATCCAACCAATCGGGTCTCCTTCTTCCCATCTAGGAAGCCCACCCTCATGCGTGGATAGTAGGGATCGATCATAGAGCCTTCCTTCTCTTGGGAGTCATCTCTTTGGTCAGAGCTCTCTCCTTGATGAGATTTCTTTGGGCTCGGTGTTCTACTGAAACTGAGTTCGGCAAAGAGAGCCCGAATCTTATCCTCCATTCGCGTCTCGAAGGCTTCGAATTTAGCATTTATCGCCTCCTCGGATGCCATAGTATATGACTCCAGATCTGTAATATTAAGATCTCTCTTTTGTTGCCGGGTTAAAGGCATGAATTGTTTGAGGGAAGTGGTGGTTGAAAGGGTTTGTGGATCGGTGGATGTAGGTTACGGTTTAGGCTTGTTTTGTGGCTGTTTTGGGTGCTGTTTGGGGCTGCGATTTGATGGAGTTTTGGGCTGAGATGGTAGTGGATAAAGGTTAGGGAAGAGGGTTTTAGATCTGTGGTAGATCGCAGCAAAGATTTGACTAAGGAGGGGTGAATTAGTGCAGCGGAAAAAATTAGTAGCAATTGCTGCCTATGTGCGTACCAATTGCCTCGTAAGAAAAGAATTGTCGTCGAAGAAATAGCGATTTCTCGGCCGAAATTTCCAGCGAAAACTCAGGGATTTGAGGAGGGGTTTTGATGGTAGAATCTTAGTTTAGATAACAACAAGGATAACAAATTGGATCAAGAAATTTCGGTAGCAAAGCAGTAAGAAATCGGTGCAAGTTGCGATAGCAGAATTCTCGTCAAAAAATTTCAGTAGTTTGTGACGAGAGATTGCAGCAACACACGAATTTGTTTTTGTGATGAATTCCATAATAGATCAATCATGGATGGGAGCCAAGATGATCTATGAGGTGCACAAAAAATTTCGTTCAAAAAGGATAACAATTAGATCGGTTAAAAAAGCAACAACACGCTGGGTGAAATTTTTCTGCACAATCCTTCGTTCGCAAAGATGGTAACTTTTGCGATGCAAGGAATTCGCAGCAAGGGATCGATAGAAAAACTTCTTTTGATATATTTTAGATGAAAAATTGCAGTAGCAAAGGTATTGGTGGTAGAAAAATACTAGATCTCGATGCAATTGGAGGTGGCATCGTAGATTGATTTGATCTACGTCAAGAGATGACGGTGGAGACGACGGCGTCAAGAGCAATTGTGGGAATTGCTTGGCTAATGGTGGGCGGCAGGGATGGCAGCAAAAGCAGCAAGATCGCTGCTCTGATACCATGATAGAACCCCAGAGGAATTCTATAGAGATTGATCTTTGAGGGGGATCAACCCTTGGAACACTATAGGGGTTCCACCTCAAAATAACTGGTGGCTGCAATTGTAGATTGATCTTTCTTATTCCAAAGAGGTGGAGGCTACAAGCTTATATAGAGCTCCAAACCCTAACCCTAGGGGTTGCTTCCTAAGTGAACTACCCAATTTTCCCTCAACCTTAGCGGGCCGACCCAGTAACAAGGGGGGCGGCGGCTAAGAAGCCCAAAGACCCAAATATAAACCCTAGCCTCTCTTCTTTATAGGATAGAGGCGGCTAGGTGGGGTTTATTACATTCTCACAGGGTTTTTATTAGCTGTTACATGGTTGAGTAGGACCTAACCCTGCTAGGGTCCTATCAGTAAGTAACTTAACTCCCTTGAATTATTTTGAAATTACATGATGCTTTCCATGAATGCTTAACTTAGTAGAAATTTTTTCATGCTTTCTTGTGTTTTTGGAAATTAAAAAAAAATTGTTTTAAAATTATACTATGCTTTTCTTTCTAGTATTTTTGAAAAGTAAAATTTATAAATGATACTTGCATGATTTGTGATATTGCCTAAGATTAATCCATGCATGTGTATCTTGATGTTTTATATTTTGTTTCTAAACATGATGCTTGATCTTTAAATTTTTGTATCATGCTTAATGAAGAATTGAAATGATGAAGATTAAAATCCTACATTTTAGAATAATGTATATTCGAACTTGATGGTTTTCATGACGAAATTATTTTTCACATTTATAAAATGATGCATGATTTTAGCAAAAATTTGAGCATTAATCGTCTTGTTATTACAAATGAAAGAAAGAATTAAAATGATTTTGATGATGCATTATAAAAACATGCTTAATGATTGTATCATACTTGATGACTTGAAATCTCTTATTTTGAAATAATATATTCATAATAAATTCATGAATCTTGATGATTTTATATTGCTTTTGATTTCAAATAAGATGCATGATTTTTGATACAAAAAATTAATAGCATGTTTCAAGATAATGCTTGCAAACCAAATATGATTAAAAGATAGAAGCAAGCATATTGATGATTTCATTTTTACATGAAAGTTTTGAACATGCTTATATAAGATCAACCACATAAAATAAAACACAAAAGTTAAAAATATTTTAATCATGATGTTTTATTTTTGATGTGTTTGGTCTTAATGGTTTTTATAACGAAACTTACATCTTGCTTTGAATTATTGATACATGCTCACATGTAATCAATTTATGTTACTCTTATTAAAATTTTCAAATGAAAGATTTTGATACATTTAATCTTGATGGGTTTAATGACAAACTTGTATTTTGAATTTATACAATGATGGCTTCCGTATAAATATTTGAACATACCTTATGAAATCATTATTGATAATAATGAAATGAAAATATTAAAAGTTTATTATCATGCTTAATGATTTTATGATATCATGAGGACTTGAAGTTGTTATATCTTGATGACAAACTCATGTTTCGGTTTTAAAATTTGATACTCATCTTTTGAAACATGAGTACACTTATATGAAATAAACAACTCAAAATGAAACATATTATCATGATAAATTGAATCTCATGTCTTGGAATAATATATTATATTTTTGCCTTAACAATTTTTATGATAAAGTTTGACTTTCGATTTTGATGAATCCATGTGAATCTTTTGAATCAAATCTTTTAGAAAATATCACATACTTAATGTGATTTGACTTAATGATCATTACGATGAAATTTGTCTTTCCATCTTGAATGTTGACATTTTGTTTTAAGGCAAAGGCATGCTTATAAGAAGCAAATCATATGAATAGAAATTTACAAGAACGAAATGCAATCTCTATCTTTTTGATTCTTCAATAAATCTATGCTTGTCATGTATGAATTTATTGAATGTGATTTTTGAGGATAATTTCAGATTTTAAAAATGCTTGATTCGTATTTATGACATAAGATATATTTTAAATATGAATCATGCTCTATCTCCCTTAATTCATTTTGTTCTCCTATAATTCATTTTTACTTACTAAAAAGGAGAACCTTCCAAATGAATCATGCTTGATAATTTATGTTATGAGATTTAGCCTTTATGTCTTGAACATTTATGCTTATTTTTATTCGACATAAAAAGGACAAATGTATGTTCATATGAAATCAATGCAAATCACTAAAAGAGAAATGTATGTTTCTTGAACATCTTTCTATCTCTAAAGTTTTCAATTTTTCATAAAAGACAAGTGATGAATTCATTATGATATTTTGTAAATCACTTGAATTAAATTTTGATGGTGTTAAATTTTCAATCTAATCAAAGATTAATGAACTCATTTATGTGAATCTCTTGATCTTTTGAAATCATGACTTTGAATTCTTGACTTGAGATATCTTTGCGAATCAAAATATTTTCCTCTATGATTGCTTCCTTTTACCATTAACTAAGGAGGAATACAATCCAAGTCTTGATATCTCGATAATTGATACTTGAATGAATTCATGTACTTGATATTTGATACTTGAAATTTCTCATGAAATGTAAACTTGATGAGAATTCCTATGCATGAATCAAGTTGCTCTTTGTGCTATCCATTCTCAAATGAATCATGTTCTTCTTGAGCCTTGATATCATATCTTAGAAATGACATGATTTCTTTACCTTATGTGATAATTGAAAATTGATATAAAAAAATTTACTTTATGATGAATCCAAGAATCATGACTTGATCTATGAGAATGTTGTATGCCCCTTATGTATCATGACTTGATCTATGATCTCTGACTTGATCTTTATTTTTATGTATTATGATTCTTAGTTGTATGCCCCTTATCATGAATTGAAAATTGATGCTAAAGAAAATTTGTAGATAATAATCTTGATTTCATGGACTTATAGACTTGAGATCTTTCTTACATGAATCAAGATCTACTCTTCCTTATCATGTTAACTTGAATGTCAAATTTATATTCATGACTTAAATTTTAATGATTGAAAATTGATGAAATTTACTTTATGATGAATCATTGAATTGATACTTCCCAAATGAAATATTTATGAACCATGATGATATCTTTTGATCCTTGTTGATTTTCATATTGATATCTTTCATTACATGATATGATTGAATGATTGATCGATACAAATTTAAATGATGTGAAAAGTTGTTAAAGGAAGAAAATAATCCAAAATTTGGTATTTTAATATTTGATATTTGGAATATTTTAAAATGTGTTCTTGATGAGAATGTTTCAAATTGCTCTTTTTATCTCATGAATCTTCATCTTGATCTTGTTAAGAAAAATTTTAATGAACCTTGAATCATATCTTTGGTATTCATGAATTAATCTTTATTGATATCTTTTATGAATTCTTTGCATCTATTGCTTTAAACTTTTGAATTGTGATAAATCAAAAAATTTTCTCCTATATGACTTTTTCTCCTATATGTCATGTTTTGAATATTGATGAAGATCTTTATTGATGCAAGTTGATAAATGATATGAAAAGAGGATGTAAAGAAAATCTTTGTATTTGATCCTCCTATTCTTTTTTGACAAAAACAAAGGGGGAGAAGGATATTGCTAGCTTACATCTTAAATGAAAAATTTGCTAGCTCATTCAAAGGAAGAAAATTTCTATCTTGCATGCCTACAAAAGAGGAAAAGAACTTGCTATCTTGAAATATCAAAAATTGCTATCTTGCAAATTTAAGGGAATTAAAGTGTAAACTTGCACAAGAAGCAAGTGTTCATTTGCTATGCTTGGACATCTTTAAAAATTTTGCCATGATGTATGTTGAATATCTTGATTGATAGCTAGTATGATTGTAAATTTACATATCTTTGAAAACTAGCTATGATGTAACTTCTCCTTTTTGTTGATGACATAAGGGGAGAAGTAAATTGATGACTTCATACATTGAATTAAATATTTTATATATTTGCATGATGATTTGATTAATTCTCATAATTTGTGATGAATGTTGCTTGAATTTGGGATAATCCAAGTGTTCTATCAATAGCATATTGATAGGGGGAGTTTGTATAAACTTCGGGGAGTTATGGTTAACTCCGTTAGTCATCAATTAGTTGTCATCATCAAAAAGGGGGAGATTATTGAATCTCATATTTTGATGATGAAACTAATTAATTATAGTTTATTGTTTAATTACGTTTTGAATTACGTAGGTCTATTATCGATCAGGATTAGACAGTTGATGCTGGAGGAATTCACATTGTGCTAGAGGTGATCACATCAGGATATTGGATATTGAGCTGGAGGTTCGGTCGACAATCGGCAGAAGGCTTTGTATGTCGGGCATCGGGCCAAGAAGAGCATGTTGTACCAAGGATATCGGGGTTGCAGAGATCAACCGCTGATTGGGCAACGGACTGTAAAAGAGGATGATGTGCCGAAGGATCGGACGAAGCGCTGACCAATGATATGTCAGGTAACTTAATGTTAGTTCGTGTTGTAATAACTGTCCAGATCGAAGTAGAGTTTTTGTTTGTGTGTGTGCATGATTAACTACGATGACGATGAAGACGTAAAATGAAATAAAGTGCCAGAATACAAGTGTGATGAATTTTTGGGAGTTTGAGAGTTTGATGGAAGTTCGAAGATTCATTGGGAGTGTTGCCGGAATCGACCGAGAATGAGTAGGGAGCTTGCCGAAGGGTTTTCAAAAGTTCGCCGGAAGGTTCATCGGAAGTTCACGGAGCTTGCCAAGAAAGATCAGAGCTTGCCAAAGAAGCTCGGTGGAACTCGCCAAGATCATCGTGAAGTCCAGGAGCTTACCGAGAGTCCACAGAATGGTTTCCGAGGGTTTATCAGAAGACCGCCGGAAGTTCACCGAAAGCTCACCGAAAGAAGTCTTGTCTTATGAACTTTGTAATAGCTTAGAAAAGATCTTTAAAATTCATAGTTAGCATATAATTTGGTTTAGGATTAGGTGTCAATCCTATAAACCAAATTTAGGCCAATTCGGACTTCATTTGGACTGGTTTCGGTCGAGTTTTCGACCAAAACCATTGCTGAAATGACCTGGGTGGTGGCACCGCCCAGTGGCCAAACCAGGTGGTAGAACCGCCTATGCCAGGCGATGGAACCACCCACGGCCGAGTCTTTGGGTGGTGGTATCGCCACCCGGGAAGAGCACTTGCCGCCCTTGCGAAAGGCACAGCGATAGCACCTTTGCCTTAGGCGGTGGAATCGCTTTCAATGCTTATCAATCGACAAGCGACAGCGGTAGCACCGCCAGCTCCGGAAAACCCAAACTGAATTCAAATTTGGAGCTCAAATTTGAATCCTCTTTAGATCTATAAATACCTCCCATTTTCTCAACTGAAACGGTAACCTTTTGAGAGTTAGAAATTGAGCAAAAGACTTGGGAAAGTCTAGTTTTCAATAGCTTGTGTTCACCTCCTTCTTTCTCTTTGAAAAATCTATAAGAGTGTGAACTTCTTGTAAAAGGGTTGTAAGAGGGGTGTTTGGTCCTTCTCCTTCAAAAGGATTTGCTAGTGGAAGTTGGGAGCCTCATCGGAGAAGGCTTCGGAAGTGGATATAGGTCGGATGACCAAATTACTATAAATTGGTTTGCATTTACTTTCTCACAACTTACTTTACTGCAAACTATCTTCATTTGCTCCCTTACTTACTCAACTTTCTCTTCATCTAAGGTTGCTCCTTCTTCAACAACTCTGTTAGTGGAGTTGCACGCTTCGAATATCCCAGTATAAAGCGTCGATAGTAGTTCACAAACCCAAGGAAGGATCTCAGTTCAAGCACCTTCTTTGGAGTTTGCAAGTCCACAACTGCTTGCACCTTTGATTTATCCATCTGAATGGAACCGTCACCGATTCGATGCCCAAAGAATAAGATCTCTTTCTGAGCAAAGTAGCACTTCTCTCTTTTTACGAACAAAGAATTCTCCATGAGAATTTTGAAGATTGTTCGAAGGTGCTCAGTATGCTCCTCAAGTGTTCGGTTGTAGACGACGATATCGTCCAAGTAGACGACCACAAACTTATCCAAATACTTCTTGAATAGCTGGTTCATTAAAGTGCAGAATGTGGCTAGAGCATTGGTTAAACCGAAAGGCATCACCAAGAACTCAAACGCTCTATAACTGGTTACACAGGTAGTCTTTGCTTCATCACCTTCAGCAATATGCACTTGCCAATACCCCGACCGAAGGTTGAGTTTAGAGAAATACTTTGCTTTGCCCAATTGGTCGAACAAGTCTGCAATGAGCGGGATGGGATATTTGTTCTTCACAGTCACCTTATTGAGGGCTCGATAGTCGACGCATAGTCGGAGACTCCCATCTTGCTTCTTCTGAAAGAGAACTGGAGCTCCGAATGGTGCTTTAGAACTATAGATGAGACCACCGCTTAATAGTTCATCTAACTGCTTTCTGAGCTCTGCCAACTCAGGAGGGGGCATGCGGTATAGTGGTCTCGCTGGAGGCTTCACTCCCGGCTCCAGCTCAATAAGATGATCCACGCCTCTACATGGTGGCAGAGTTTTCGGCAACTTAGGTGGCATAACATCTGTGAACTCCTTCAAAACATTTGCCACCACAGCAGATTCTTTAATAGCCTCCCCATCGAGCATTTCTAGCTTTACAACTGCCACAAAGGTTAACTCCCATTTGCGCACACCTTTCTTCAATTGCACCGCCGATAGTTATTAGGGATCCTGGGTTCCTCTCCAAGAGATGGGAACCACACAAGGGTTATCACCTCCCATCAAACAGATGGAGTCTAGGAATGGCATCGGCACCAACTTTGCTGCTTGCATGAACTCTATTCTAAGAATCACTTGGAAGTCATCCAATGGCATCGCCATCATGTTTGTGCGCCCGCTCCATGATCCAATCTTGATGGAGACTCCCTTTACTAGCCTGGAGATCCGCTTGGCCTCCGAGTTAACTGCCTTCATCTGACTTGGGTTCTTCTCTAAGATTATCCTAAGCCGCCTTGCTTCTCGGTCGGCGATGAAGTTGTGGGTAGCACCCGTGTCCACCATTGCTCGGATGGTTTGGCCATTGAGTATGATGTTCACGTACATTAGCTCACTATTTCCTGCTTTTTGTTGTTTTGGCTTCATGTTCTCCCCCACTTGACCCCGCAATGCATTCAACAAATGCATCGCACCCATTCGGGGTCCTTGCGATTTCTCATCATCGCTACCCGATTTAGAGCTACTCGAACTTAGAGCAACTGCCTTGCCCTTGTCTGGTTTGGGGGGATTGATGGAAGTCGACAAAGCATTGAGTGTCTGCTTTTGTGGGCACTTCCACACACTGTGTGGCCCTTCGCACAAGAAACATCTTCTAGGTTTTGAGGCCTTGCCATTTGAGTTCGGCCCCTTATAGAAACTCTTCTTCCTTTGCTCGCCCCTAGGTTCCTTCCCAGGAGGATGCCTTGGTTGGTGATTTCCTGTAGACTGTTTCTTCTTCCTCGGGTCCTATGAAGAAACAAAGTCGGTGAGCCTTTCTGCGGCTGCAATTGCTCCGACCACGTCAGTGACATTCCGTCTATGAAGTTCCTGCTGAGCCCATGGCTTCAGGCCGTCAAGAAAGCTAAACAGCTTATCCTTTTTAGACATATCTTGAATGTCCAACATCAGTGCAGAAAATTACTTCACATAGTCCCGAATGGAAGTCGTTTGGTGGAGTTGTCTCAACTTCCTCCTTGCGATGAACTCAGTGTTCTCGGGCAGGAATTGAGTTCTCAACTCACGCTTCAAGTCGTCCCATGTGTCCACTCAGCACTGACCTTGTTGAATCTCTTCCCAACGGGTTCTCCACTAAAGCTTTGCATCTCCATTCAGATACATAGTCGCTATCGAAACTTTGGTGTCCTCAGAGTCTGGCCTCATAGCTCGGAAGTACTGTTTCATATCAAACAGGAAATTCTCAAACTCCTTCGCATCTCTAGTACCCCCATAACAATGTGGGTCGGGTACTCTAAAGCTTTATGTCGGTGTAACGCGGGTGCCGCTTCCCCCCGCATTCAACACCCTTGTGAACATTGCTACTCTGGAAGTGAGTTCCGTCACCATATCTTGCAAATGTTGCACGGAGTCCTTTGTGTCATCCGTTAGTCAGTCGACTAGGGCTTCAACCTTGTCAATCCGGGATTCAGCTTTTTCTTGCGAGCTCTCTACACCAAGAAGCCTACTTTGGCCTTGGTAGAGTTCATCCAAGCTCGCTTCAAGAACATCCAAGCGGGTTTCCGCCGTTGTGATCCTCTCTCTGTGGCTCTTTTTTCCTATTGGCGCTCCAGATTATGCCTCCTCCGCTCATGGTGAGCAGCCAACTTCTCGCTCATCATGCTCGCTGCCTCACTCCTCATGAGCAGCTCCAGCAGTGAGAGAGCGAGTTTGCACATGCAGCCCTCTTGCGGCTGCTTGGGGCAACATTCCGGCTTGCCCCATTTTGCTCGATTCACCATGTTGCTTCGCCATGGTGAGATTGCGAAGTTTCTTCGCCACTTGCTCGAATTGCTTGCCTGCTCTGATACCACAATGTCACGCACTTAGCTAGAATTGCCTAAGTGGTGAGGCACCCTTACGACAAGCCACCGACTTAGCTAAAGTTGCCTAAGTCAAGAATCGCCTTTGCGCCCACTTCGATCAGACTTAGCTTGGATTACCTAAGTCTTGAGGTGCCCTTACGACATACGCATCCGCAAAGGGTTAGCCGAACTGCAACCTCGTGTAGGTCCCGTAGGACCTGTAAAAAGAGAAGTTGATTAGTCTTGAAACGAGCGGTGGACAAGTCCCGACGTCTCGCGAAGAGGGAAGCTTTATAAGCAATTGAGCGAGCACTTGGAGTGCAAGAAAGCAGAGAAAGAGAGGAGGCAAACGAGGACTTTAGAAGGGTGAATGAGCAGCTACAAGTCCACAAATAACTACTCCCTAAGTGCCGGGTGCGAAGGCAAGTTTCTGTCAAGTTGACGTGCAAACTTGTGAAAGTGTTCAACGCCCGACAATATACCGAAGCTCCATCCAGCCCTGTGCCACCTGGGGGATTCCAGGGTGCTGAGATGGCTGACATTTCGCGCGGGGCTGCGGGCTGTAGAAATCTGCTCGCGACACGTGAAAATGGAGCCATTTTGGGGGTTTTTGGGCAGATGCAGCGAGCGATCGTTCAGTAGCACTGCAACCTGCTGTTTCTTACATTTTTACATGGGAGACACACCAAAAGCATGGAAAAATAGGCTACCAAGGATATGTACAAACATGGGCAAGCGACGAACGTAACGTTGAACGAAGTTGCTGCGAGTGTGCGACGACCGTTCGTGACAGCCAGCTCTGGGAAACCCAAACTGAATTCAAATTTAGAGTTCAAATTTGAATCCTCTTTGGATCTATAAATACCCCCCATTTTCTCAACTGAAACGGTAACCTTTTGAGAGTTAGAAATTGAGCAAAAGGCTTGGGAAAGTCTAGTTTTCAATAGCTTTTGTTCACCTCCTTCTTTCTCTTTGAAAAATCTGTAAGAGTATGAACTTCTTGTAAAAGGGTTGTAAGAGGGGTGTTTGGTCCTTCTCCTTCAAAAGGATTTGCTAGTGGAAGTTGGGAGCCTCATCGGAGAAGGCTTCGGAAGTGGATGTAGGTCGGATGACCGAACTGCTATAAATCGGTTTGCATTTACTTTCTCACAACTTACTTTGCTGCAAACCATCTTCATTTGCTGCTTTACTTACTCAACTTTCTCTTCATCTTCATACGTATCATTTTAAGTTTATACACAATCGAAACGGTTTCAAATGAAACGTTGATTTTTATAGTATGAAGTTTTCGAACTTGTTTAAATCACCGAAAATCTATCGTTTTTTACCGCTGCACTAATTCACCCCCCCTCTTAGTGCCGCTCGATCCCTAACATGCTAGTGCTAGGCATGACCATCGCCTAGTTTACTCTGACACTGAGTTGTACAATTGCCCTATATGATAGTACCATTGCTTGACACAATCTTAGAGACTATGTCTCGGAGACTGAGCCACCATGGTTTCACTGCCTGTTCTGGCAATGCCATTGCCTGACCCACCTTTTGGGTTACTGATTGAGCCTTTCTCTTGGTAGCCCTAACTTAGGCCCAATGAGCCTCTAATTGAGTTAGCCTAATTATAGTAAAACTAATTCAATTAGCCCTATAAACTCCTTCAATCTAAACAAATTATTACAAGTATAAATCTTATGATGTCTAGCATGTTATTGGTTCATCGGCGCTTTGTTTGATCTTTCGGTGCTTCATCCTCTCTTACGACTTATTGTCCAATCAACATGTTGACCCTATAACTCCGATCTCCTTGGCATAATGTTTGCTCTTCTTGGCTCGATGCCCTAACTCATGGCTCGAAGCCTTCTACCGATATGTCAACCGATCCTTCAACTCGACATCCAATCTTTTGACATATTCTACTCCAACCTAACGTTCGATTCCTCTTGTTTTAATTAATTTGCCTCTCTTTGATCGAAGCTAGTCCTTCGTCACTCAAAACATAGATTAGATTATAAACTCTATCAATTGGTTTCATCATCATCAAAATATGAGATTCAATATAGGATAGGATCCATTAAGGTTAAATTGACCAGAGACCTCTATAAATAGGAGGGAATCAAAGGGTCATAAGCTAGACTCATTTTGGCTGCCACCTTCTATACTCCTCTCCCCCTCTCCTCCTTGTTGGGAAATCCTTCAGGAGAGCAACACCACATGCGCAGTGGAAGAACAGAAAACAAAACCCCAGATTTTTCGTAGAAAGTTTCCATCGTCGTGCGAAGATTAGTGCGTTAAAAACAAATCCGTAAAACTGCACGTGTAAAAGAAGATACCTAGGGAGATCGTATATCTCTGAATTCCTGTAGATCTATGGGCGAGGATGAAGGAGGTCAAGCATCCTCCTCTCTAGCGGTATCCATATGGCAGGGATTGCAACGATGCACCTCTCTCTCTGGGGAGAGGAGAACAGGAGGTGGCTACCAAAAGAAACCCTCAGCCTATAGAGCTTTGGCTCCCTCCTATTTATAAAGGCCCCCTGAAAATCCTAATGGATCTTTTGCCCTATTGGGTATTGGATCTTCATCTAATTACCCAAGCCTCTTGGATTAGTGGGTCTCTACCCAATAATCTCTTATTAGCAATTATTGGATCTCATCTCAGGATCTAATAATTCAGGGGCTTAATGGATATCCAATAAGATGGGGGGTTCAGCGGATATCTCATATCCGAACCTCTACTCGTCGCAACACCTACCATATGTGTGTGACCCTCTAGGCCCAATATCGAGCTAGCCATAAGTCATATTTGTCAGAACTCCTTCTGACTTAGTGAATTATTATCTCTATAATAATTCTCCCAACTCATCGATTGTGGACGTACCAAGCTACTACGTCGCGGCCCCTAGACGATACAAGGGAATCCAATCCTTTCGACCTATCTGTCCTCAATTATCATGTATTTATAGTTCCTCATCTATCCAATATCCCAGAGACCCTATACCGGGCATGGTGCTGTCAGACCCATACGGTCTCTCCTCGAGTCTTGCTCTTGTCGGATTCTCCTAGAGAACTCTTTCTCTCTCAATCCGAATAACCTTAGCCAAGGATTTGTTTGAGCAAGAACATATGGGATATTCCTCTCATGATACCGAGAGCGGATGATCCTCTATTGATACTCAATAGCCCTCGTAAGGTTGGCTACCACTCCTAATAACCGACTGTACTAAATCTGAAACTTTCCAAACCTATAAGTCCAGTATCAAAGAGTGGAGTACTCATATAAGATATCCTTGGCGTCTCAAGTCTAAGGACCAGATACACTACTATGACTACAGAATCACCGTCTAACGTGAGGTATCAATAACCATCCAACATTCTGTAAACGGATCAATCAGTGAACTCATTCCCCAATGAGCACCTACACTGTACCCTTAGTGTCCCCACACGAGTAGCTATGAGACCAGCTACCTCCATCATATGGATGGGTATACAGCACATAAGTCTATCCAGTTATCTCGATGTCCTTCTCGAGTAACCTATGACCAGGATAATTTAGGGTCTGTGTTTAAAGGTGAATCAGTCTCATTATCATGATCTCATCACGATCCGATTCCTATTGCACAGATCCAAGGATATCACAATATATGCAACACGCAAGATAAAATGATAAAATACCTAATAATAAGCAAAGAGTAAAAGTGCATATCAAGTTACAAGTGTCATCACTCATGTGATTGACTTGCAGGGCACATGTGACTAGCACTCCTTAGCTGACAGCCTCTGTTTGAGGTGTGTGAACAACAACAAGGGCCGACTCCTTCTTGATCCCGTGGTTCACTTGGAAAGGAGGATTGTACAGCAATTTGAGAAGAGTCTTCACAGCCTTTACTATGTGGATCCGCTAGAGAGGAGGATAGTTGACCTCGTTCATCCTCTTCCATAGATCTATAGGATTTCAGAGATATACACTCCCTAGGTAATATGTATCCCTTAACACGTGTGAGTTTTTGGCACCAATCTTCGCATGATGACAAGAAACTATTTTTTATGAAAATCTAGAATTTTTATTTTTTGTTCTTCCACTTTACATGTGATGTCGCTATAGGTTTCCCAATAGATAGGGTCCTCCTCAATGGCTAGCTCCATATGTTGAGTCGTGACCTCAAGTAATGGAATAGTGTGGGGCTGCAATGGTGATGCTGGCTACCCGGAGGTAGCCTCTTTAGATGGCTCTAGGGTTAGCCTAGATAGTGGCCCTGAAGAAGTAACAACAACAGGATCAAGACCCCCAACTGGGGTCCCCACTAGAAAGATGGGGGGCGGCTCTTGGGAGGCCCCCACCCCCATGGACGATCCCGACCCAAGAGATGAAGCCCCCTCTACCACTGCGGGCAATGGCTCTGGGAGCTCAGCAAGGGCCCCACGATACTTCTTTTGAGGGCGTAGGCCTATAGCATCATTCTTACCTAAGGACCATGAAGAAGCCAAAATCCTCACAAGGGATTGCAGGTCCCCATGGAATAGATCGACACTGGCCTTAAAGCTTCCAAAGGCCTTGACAAAAGGGTCATGAAAGGAGACCCGGGCCCATGATGGCCACTCACCCACTGATAGGCCCTTGCTAGGCCCAGAAAGGGGAGCAGAAGGGCATCGCCTTTTTAGCTCTCAAAGATTCACACTTGCCAAAGGATCATAAAGCAAGGGTCAGAAACAAGTGAGAAAAAGTCAAAAAAAATAATGACTATACCAGATAGGGCAGGAGGAGGAGTAGCCTCCACCGAATGGACTTCCTCGTCACACTCCATGGCCCTAGATAAGAAGAACCCTAGTATCTTCTCCAAGGCCTCGGCTTCGCTTGAGGATAGAGGGGGCAGTGCGTTGTCTACTGTGTGTGCTCCCCAAACTATCAGGAAGCCCCAGTCTTGGCTTCCATTGAAAATGAAGAAGCAACTCCTCCATCCCATGCTGCAAGAGGCCACTCCACTTATCTTAAACCCTGCATGAGGAGACAAGTAGTAACTGCTTGATTCCCGACTTAGCCAGAAGCATGAGCAGAAGAGGTCATGTGATAACGCCACCCTTGTATTGTCGCATGCCTTGAGGAAAATCATTAGGAAATGCTAAAATTTTGACACCATCTGGGATGGTAAAATCCGCCAATATCCCAAATAGGAAGCCACCACTAGAAGAAGAGGAAGGCATAAACCTGCCTCCACAACATTGATGGAGAGGTAGAACCCCCTAGAGAGCCAGTGGAAAGGGCAAACCTTGTCCCTAAGGATCAACATAACAAACTCTAGCATAACTTGGAAGTGGTTGCACAGTACCTCTAATTACCATGAGGTCACCATGGAACTGTAGTTGTGGGCCTCCATCATTTGCACTAGGTCTCGTGGGACAGTGGGAGTCTTAGAAGGTTCGCTTCCCGCAGATGAAGAACTTACTTGAACTATCTTTTGTGAGGAGGTGGTTGACCTTTCAGTGCCCCGTTGGCGTCGAGAAATAAGACAAGATGCAATCATAAGGTCGTCGCCCGAAGAGGGCAACCCTAAAGGAAATGGTAGAGTTTTGTTGGAGGAAGACATCTTAGTTCACGCTGAAGTATCTGATAGCCAACAGGCAAAAACAATAATAGAAGAAGAACAGGCGAATACCATATAAAAGTAACTCCTTATCTAGTAGCCATTAGTTTGATGCAATGGTATCCTTAGAGACCATGCGAGCAATGATGGCAAAGATCATATCACCTACCCTAATGCAACCATAAAAGAACTAAAAGCTAAAAAGGGGTACTCTAATCCCTAAGTAGAGAAAACCCACGGAGGAGGACCCTGCAGAAAGGGGCGTAAGCTATAAGGATAAGGTGGCACACCATACATGCCCCATAATGGAAAAAATATTGGGGATCAAGATCGGCACTAAGGGGGGGTGTGAATTAGTGCAATAGTAAGCTTCAATAAATTCATGGATTTAAAGGATTTCAAAAAACCTCATACGATAAAAAGAATCATATTGACTAAAATTGTTTCGATTGCATTTTAATTTAAACACATATGTAAGAAGGTGAAAAGGAAGTGGAGTAAGTAAAGTAAAGGCTTGCAGCAAAGATAAACAATAATAAGTAAATGTAAACCAGATTTTTATAGTGGTTCGGTCATATGACCTATATCCACTCTCGATTCCTCTTCACTTGAGGCCACTGAATTTTCACTAATTGTCTTCTTTCCAACGGGTGAAGATAAAATCCCTTATAATACCTTCTCTTTTTGATCGGCTCAGGAGATAACCCTTATGTTGAATCTCGAATTTTGATGATAAAACTAATTGATCATGTTTAGTTATCTAACTACAGTTTAAGTCACGCGGGTTTACTCTCGATCAAGATTAGATAATTGACGCAGGAAGAATCGATGTTGTGTTAGAGGAAATCATGTTAGGAGATTAGATGTTAAGTTGGAGAACCAATCAACGATCGGTAGAAGGCTTCGGACAAAGAAATCGGATATCGGGTCAAGAGGAGTGGAGTTGCGTCAAGGAGATCGGGGCTGCAGAGGTCAGTTGCTGATTGGGCAACAAATTGCAAGAGAGGACGATGCGTCAAAGTATCGGACGAAGCACCAATGGACCAAGGACGTGTTGAGCAACTAATTACGATTCGCATTATAATAATTGTCTAGATCATAGTAGGATTAGCTTAATTAGGTTGTAATTTAACCAACTCAATTAAAGGCCAATTGGGCCTAAATTGGGACTGATTTGGGCTTATGGGAGGCCCATTCAATGGCCCAAAAGTTGCTACAAGTGGTGGCACCGCCAAACTAGCGGTGGAACCGCCTATGAGTTGGAAGAGTGAAAAGCACACTTTTCTAGGCTGTAGGCGGTGGTACTACCCAGTATGGGAAGTGGTATCATCCAGCATTAAAGCTGTAGTGGTGGTACTGCCCCAAGTTGGCGATAGTACCGCCAGTGTTAGGGTCAAATTGGCGGTAGTACCGTTAGCACTTGGAAATCCGAGATGATTCAAATTTGGGCTCTAAGTTTAAATCACATTGAGGCCTATGAATACCCCTCTCATTCATGGTTGAAAGATACACAACTGAGAACAAAAAAGAGAAAAAATTCTATTATAAACTTAAGAGAAATCCTCCCCTCAAACTCTAAGTGTTGGAAAAGTTCAAGAGAGGGGTGAGAGGCTTTGTAAGGGCTACCTCCTAAGCCCATCAAAAGAAGAGTGCTGTAAAAGGGAGTCAATCCTCACTCGTTAGAAGGAGGGTACCTAGTGGAAAGCCAATCGCCTCAAGAGAAGAGGATTCGAGAGTAGACGTAGGTCGTATGATCAAACCACTATAAAAATCCAGGTTTGCATTTATATTTTTGCAATTTACATTTCTACAAACCATTCTTATTCCTCTATCTCTCCTTGTTACAATCAACTTTAAGTTTAAAGCTTTACATCCTTTCAATACATGCAATTAAAATCAGTTCTCTTTGAAATATGTTTTCAACATACGAAGTTTTCGAAATCATTTTAAATCATCAAAAATTATCATTATTTACCACTGCACTAATTCACTCCCCTTCTTAGTGCCGTTCTAGATCCCAACAATTGTTATTAGAGCCTCGTCATATCTCTTTCGGATTCATATCTGTGAGAAATGACTCTTCACAGCTTTCAAGAGAGTTTTTTGATTGTTCGTCCTTTGTTGTTTAATGGTTCGGACTACATATATTGAAAAACTCGAATAAGAGCTTTCTTAATTTCTCTCAATTTAAACTTATGAAATATTATTGAAAACGATTTTCAACTTCCCTCTAAACTGACGAACGAATGGTCAGATTTAAAGAGAAAATCTTTTTTAAAAATGCAAAGGCTATAAATGCCTTATATTATTCTTTAGATAAAACTAAGTTTAATTGGATTTCTACATGTGAAATGACTTTGGATATTTGGCACACACTTGAAGTCACACATGAAGGAATGAGTAGAGTTAAAGACTCAAAAGTTAATATTTTGATGTACGATTTTGAGCTTTTTCGAATGAAACTAAGTGAGACTATCGACGACATGTGCACCCGTTTCATAGATGTCGTCAATAGTTTGAAAAGTCTTAGTAAATCTTTTTTGAGTTTTGATCTCATTAACAAGATTTTAAGATCTCTTCCAAAGAGTTGGGATCAAAAAATAACGGCTATTCAAGAGTCTAAAGACTTGAATATTTATTCACTTGAAGAACTAATCAGGTCTTTAATGACCTATGAAATGACTCTTGAACTTGATGAACATGAGTACCACCTTCCCAAGAATAGGAAGGATTTGACACTTCGAATAATAGAATGCCACTTGAGTGATGACTCAAGTAATGAGGACAATGCTGAGAACTTTGAACTTTTGACATTAAAATTTAAAAAGTTCATTAAACAAGAATTAAAAAATACAAATGAAAAGAACATCAACTCTTGCTATGAACGTAAGAAATCGGAATGCTCTAAAGATGAGTACATAAAAATGAAGAAGAGGAAAGCGTGCAAAAAGGATGAAGATGCAAACTATGCCTTGTCGGTTTTCGACAATAAGGTAAGAAACTCACCCAAGTTGCTTTTATCTTATTTTAAAATTACATGATATTTTTCATGAGTGCTAAATTTAGATAGTAGGAAATAAAAAAAATTATTTTCAAAAATTATATCATGCTTCTCTTTTTAGAATTTTTGAAAAATTAAAAAAAAATTGATCATGAAAAACTATATTGTTAAAGTTTCATGCATGTTATGATTCAAAACTTTGAATGATTATGGATGATAATTACATGATGTGTGATAATGCAATTCCATGCATATGATTTTCGTTTCAATCTCAATGTATGGTTTTGACATAATAAATCAATTAGCATGATTATACACCTAAAAACATTAATCCATGATTGTGTATTTCGTTTTTCATGCTTAATGATATTATGCATGAGAATTTGAAATAATGATATCCTATATTTTGGAATGATGCATTGAAGGTCTTGACAAAACTTATGAATCATGCTTTCAGCTCTAAACATGATGCTTGACACTTTCATAAACATTTCTTGAATATACTCAACCTAAAATGAAACACGTAAAAAAAATATAATAAAATGTATGATCATGATGGATTCATGTTGATCTTGGTTTCAAAACAAGATGTATTGTTTGTTATATAAAAAATTAAACATCATGATAATGATATGTTTCATGATAATGCTTCCACACCAAATGTGATTAAAGATAGAAGCAAGCATATTGATGATTTCGCTTTCAACATAATGCATGGACTTTTACATAAAAATAAAAAATGTGATATCATTTTTTATATATTTGGTCTTGATGATTTTATGATGAAACATATGTCTCATTTTTTAAATGTTGAAACATATTTTCAGAAAAGACTTGAGCATATCTTATGAAATCATCCTTGATAATGATGAAATGAAAATATTAAAAGGATGTTATCATACTTGAAAGTTATGGAATCATGTTTAATGATTTGTTTTACAAAATCTACCTTTTGTTCTTAAATGTTGACACTTGTTGAAGGCAAAGGCTTGATTATAAAATGAAACACATTCTCATAAATTAAATCTTATGTTTTGAAATAATGTGTTATATTTTGTCTTGACAATTTTTATGATGAAGTTTGTCTTTCGGTTTTGAATGTTATTACCTCTATTCTATTTGACATAAAAAGACAAAGACATGTTTATACGAAATCAATGCAAATCACTAAAAGAGAAATGCATGTTTCTTGAACATCTCTCTTTCTTTAAAGTTTCAGATTTTTCAAATAAAAAAAACAAGTGATAAATTCATTTATGATATTTTATAAATCACTTGAATTATGAATGAGATTTTGATGATGTGGTAATAACCTTATTCATGTTATGAATCTCAAAAATGATAATTTGATTATGAGTTTTGAGTTGTCGAATTGACTTGAATGAGATTTTGTTTCAACTGAATCATGAACTTTCTTTTGATTTCTTGACTTGAGAAATTTCAAGAAACTTAATTATTACTTGATATTTGATACTTAGAATTTCTTATGAAATGTGATCTTATTGAGATTTCTTATGCATGAAATAACTTATTCTCTTTGCTATTTGCTACCAAATGAATCATGATTGAGATCATTGCCATTATACCTCCTATGATTCATGTTGTAGAGAAAGAATTTATAAATCACGATGCATTGAGATTTCTTATGAAATAATCAAGTGCTCGTGATTCTTTACTAAAGAAAATATTTATGATTCATGATCTTGATAATTACAACTTGAATTCTTTTTTAATCAAGATCCTTTTAAGAGAATTTTTATCTATATCGTGATCTTAATATCTTGATGAAATACGATCTTGATATCTTTATGATGAATCATTATTAAAAGGATTTGTCAAATGAATCATGTTTTTCTTGATTTTCTAGAGCTTTGATATCATATCTTTCATGATTTAGAAATGACATGAGTACCTTCGTTTGCATGCCTTATATGATGATTGAAAATTAACTTGCTTTATGATGAATCACGAATCATGACTTGATCTATGATATTGATATATTTTTACCATGATCCTTGGTTGTATAATTCTTTTGCTTTATTAAAAAAATTTGTCAAATGAATCATGTCCTTCTTGAATTTTCTTGATATTATGACATAATTTCTTTATATGGCTTATATAATGATTAAAATTTTTAGCCATTGAGTCCTCCACTTCATTTCAACAAATACTAAGGGGGAGATAGCTTGTTGAATTCATATTCATGACTTGAATTTTGATGATTGAAACGTTTATGTCAATATTCATTTTTTGATATCTCATTTGTCATGATTTGAAAAGTTGATGAAAAAGGGAATGAATTACAACATTACATTTTCCCTTTCTTTTGACAATGATAAAGGGGAGATAAAATTGCTAGCTTGGCATATTACAAAGAAATCAAAGTACAAATTTGCTATCTTACTAGCCTACAAAAGAGGAAAAGAACTTGCTCTCTTGAATATCAAAAATTACTATCTTGCGAATTCAAGAAAAACAAAATGCAACCTTGCACAAGAAGTAAGTGTTGAATTACCATGATTACATATCCTTAAAAACTTGCTATAATTGAATGTTTTAAAGTGATGTATGTTGAACATATAGATTGATAGCTAGTATGATTATAAAGCTTGCATATTTTTTAAACTAGCTATGATGCTACTTCTCCTTTTTATTGATGACATAGGGGGAAAAGTAGATCGATGACTTCATACATTGAATTGAAGATTTTATATATTTCTCATAACATATGATGAATGTTGCTTTGATTTAGGATAATCCAAGTGTTATATCAATGACATATTGATAGGGGGAGTTTGTTTAAACTTCGAAGAGTTAAGGTTAACTTCGTCATTAATTAGTTATCATCATAAAAAAGGGGGAGATTGTTGAATCTCAAATTTTGATGATGAAATTAATTGATCATGTTTAGTTATCTAACTGCGTTTTGAGTCATGTAGGTCTACTCTCGATCAGGATTAGACAATTGAAACAGGAAGAATCGACGTTATGCTAGAGGAAATTACGTCAGGAGATTGGATGTCGAGTCGCAGATCCGGTTGATGATCGGTAGAAGGCTTCGGACAAAGAAATCGGGCATCGGGCCAAGAGGAGCGGAGTTGCGCCAAGGAGATCGGGGCTGCGGAGGTCAGTTGCTAATTGGACAACAAATCATAAGAGAGGATGATGCGTCAAAGTGTCAGACGATGTGTCGATGGACCAAGGACGTGCCGGGTAACTAATTACGATTTGTGTTGTAATAATTATCTAGATCAGAGTAGGATTAGCTTAATTTGGTTGTAATTTAACCAACTCAATTAGGGGCCAATTGGATCTAAATTGGGACTGATTTGGGCTCATTGGGAGGCCCATGCAGTGGCCCAAAAGTTGCTACAGACGGTGGCACCGCCAAACTGGAGGTGGAATCGCCTATGAGATAGAAAAGTAAAAAAGCACACTTTTCCAGGCTGTAGGCGGTGGTACCACCCAGTATGGGCAGTGGTATTGCCCAGCATTAAAGCTGTAGTGGTGGTACTGTCCTAGGCCAGCGGTAGTACCACTAGTGTCAGGATCAAACTGGCGGTGGTATCACCAATGTCCGACGGTGGTATCGCCAGCACTTGAAAATCTGGGATGATTCAAATTTGGGCTCCAAATTTAAATCATATTGAGGCCTATAAATACTTCTCTCATTCATGGTTGAAAGATACACAACTGAGAATGAAAAAGAGGGAAAATTCTATTGTAAACTTGAGAGAAATCCTCCCCTCAAACTCTAAGTGTTGGAAAAGTTCAAGAGAGGGGTGAGAGGCTTTATAAGGGTTACCTCCTAAGCCCGTTAAAAGAAGAGTGCTGTAAAAGGGAGTCAATCCTCGCCCGTTGGAAGGAGGATACTTAGTGGAAAATCGATCGCCTTAAGAGAAGAGGATTCGGGAGTGGACGTAGGTCGTATGACCGAACCACTATAAAATCCAGGTTTGCATTTATATTCTTGCAATTTATATTTCTGCAAACCATCTTTATTCCTCTACCTCTCCTTTTTATAATTAGCTTCAAGTTTAAAGCTTTACATCCTTCTAATATGTGTAATCGAAATCAGTTCTTTTTGAATCGTGTTTTCAACATACGAAGTTTTCGAAATCGTTTTAAATCATCGAAAATTATCGTTATTTACCACTGCACTAATTCACCCTCCCCGCTTAGTGCTGCTCTAGATCCCAACACCTTACAAGCACTTCACTCGTCTCTTTCGGTGGAATACAATGACTAGAGAAGGGATTTCTAAAGTGATTTGAATAGCGTTTTTCTACTTTCAAAGTTTATGTGCTTATATATTCAACCCAGGGATGAGAGGGATATTTATAGGCTCCAAATGGATTCAAACTTAGAGCAAAAACCCTTCCCATCCTGGGTTTTCCAAGTACTAGCGATACCACCACCAGTGCTAGGCGGTGCCATTGCTTGGTACACTGCCACTGTTAGTGTACTGGGCAGTACCACCGCCTCACACACTACCATTGTTAGTGTACTAGGTGGTACCACCGTCTAGGTACACTAACACTGGTAGTACCACCGCCTCACACACTACCATTGTTAGTGTACTAGGTGGTACCACCGTCTAGGTACACTAACACTGGTAGTACCACCGCCCAGACTCAATCTAGAAGACTAAGCCTTCTAGCGATGCCACCGCTTGACGTAGCACTTAGGCACTGTTTGGCCTTTTCATTCGACCCAACACAATCCTAGTGTAGGCCCAATTGGCCCTTAATTGGGTTGGCCAAATTAGAATCCAATTAATCCAATCATATTTTGATCTAGACAATTATCATAACGTGAATTGACATTCTATTGCCCGACATATCATTAGTCGGTGCTTTGTCTAGTTCTTCGACATACCGTTCTCTCTTGCAGCATGTTGCCTAATCGGTGGTTGACCTTCGCAACCCCGATTTCCTTGGTGGAACTCTGGTCTTCTTGGCCCAATGCCCGATTTCTTTGTTCGAAGCCTTCTGTCGATCGTCGATCGGACCTCCAGCTAGATGTCTAATATCCTGACATGATTTCCTCCAGCGCAACATTGATTCATTATACTTCTATTGTCTAATCCTGATTGAGTAGACCTGCGTGACTTAAAATATAATTAAATAACCAAACATAATCAATTAGTTTCATCATCAAAATCTGAGACTCAACAATCTTTCCCTTTTTGATGATGACAACTAATTGATGACAGAGTTAACCTTAATCTCGAAGTTTAACCAAACTCCCCTTATCAATATACCATATTGATAGAAACATTAGATTACGCCAAATCTAAGTAACATTCATCACATGTTATCAAAAACATCATGCAAATATAAAAATATTAATACAACATATATTGTATGAAATCATCAATCTACTTCTCCCCCTTTGTCATTAATAAAAAGGAGAAGTTGCATCTAGTTAGTTTAAAAGATATGCAAATTTCATAATCATACTAGCTATCAATCTAGATGTTCAACCTACATCACTTTAAAGCATTCAAAAGTTTTTAAGTTCAAGCATGACAATTTTTACTTGCTTCTTGAGATGTATAAGTTTGCACTTCATTTCTCACGATAAACAAGATAGCACTTGTTTCTTCTCATTTGAGAAGTGCAACTTAGTTTACCTTACCAAATTTTTGCAATGAGCTAGTAATATTATATAATTTATATCACTTTAAATATGCAAGTTAAATTTTTATTACAATATACAAGCATAGAAGCATATCAAGTGTAAGATTGCAAATTTTCTAAGTTTTGCATTTTTTACTTCTATTGAGATAGCAATTCTTTGCTTCTCTTTAGATTGCAAGATTGCAATTCTTTTGCAAGTTCTAGCTAGCTACTTTTGCCACTTTTTCTTATGATACACAAGCTAGCAATTTTTCTCCGTGATATACCAAGCTAGCAATTTTGCTTCAAGCTAGCAATTCTCTCCCTTTATCATTGTAATTGTTGTAATTCATTTCCTTTTTCATCAAATTTTCAAATAATGACAAATGAGATACCAAAAATAAATACTGACATAAATGTTTCAATCATCAAAATTCAAGTCATGAATATGAATTCAACATTCAAGCTAACATTTAAGGTTCTCTCAATTTTGCGATACATTAGCAAGTAATTTTTGCTTGCTTTAGCAAAATTCTTTCTCTTGTGATGCACAAGCTAGTAAGCTAGCTCCCCCTTAGTTATTATCAAAATGAAATGAATGATCCAAAGATGTAGACTTTTGCATCAATTATAAATTTGCATCAATAAAAGTTTACATTTATCTTTCAATTATCACATGATGTATTCAAAGAAGTATTGAAACATAGGAGAAAAATTTAATTAAGCATACTATGTTTCAATCATTAAAGTCAAGTCATCATAAATGTAAAAGACATTATACATGGTTCATAAATGTTCATTTTAGTAGGATCAAGATTAAGATTTGCAAATATTTTCTTTAGCATAAATTTTCAATTCATGATAAAGGGTATACAACCAAGAATCATGATACATAAAAAAAAAAACATATCAATATCATAGATCAAGTCATGATTTGTGATTCATCATAAAGTAAATTAATTTTCAATCATCACATAAGGCATGCAAGCCAAGGTCATGATGTTATTTCTAAATCATGAAAGATATGATATCAACACAGATCTTAGGAAAATAAAGAAGATATCTCGATTCATGTATAATATCTCTCATTTCATCATGAATCATAAGAAATAATTTCAAGTATCAATTATTGAGATATCAAGACTTGGATTGTTTTCCTCTTTAGTAAATGATAGAATGAAGGAGTCATAGAGGAAGAGGATTTCGATTTGCATAAAAAATATCTCAAGTCAAGAAATTAAAAGAGAGTTTATGATTCACTTGAAATAAAAGATCTCATTCAAATCAATTTATCAACTCGAAACCTATAATCAAATCAAAATCATTTTTTAGATTCACATCATGAATAAAGTTATTATTACATCATCAACTTTTTAGAGATTCAAAATGACAAATAGATTTTTGTTAAAAACTTATTATCATATCATCAATTTTATGATTCGTTTGAAAGATTCTCCTCTTTCATAAATAAAAAAAATATATGAGAACAAAATGAATTAAAGGAGATAGAACATGATTGAAGCATGATTCATATTTAAAATGTATCTTACGCCATAAATATGAATCAAGCATTTATCAAATCTGAAATCATCCTTAAAATCATATTCAATAAATTCATATATGACAAGCATAGATTCATGAATTTCTTATTAAAAAATCAATAAGATTGAGATAGAGGATTGCATTTCGTTTTTATAACTTTCTATTCATGTGATTTGCTTCTTATAAGCATGCCTTTGTCTTTAATAAAAATAAGTGTCACATTTAAGAATGAAAGGCAAATTTTGTAAAACAAATCATAATATGCATTATCGTATAAGTCCAAAATCATCATCAAAATCTTTCATTCGGAAAATTTATTAAGAGCAACATAGATTAATTACATGTAAGCATGCTTAAGTCTTTTATGAAAATATGTATCATCATTTAAAATTGAGACAAGTTTCGTCATAGAAACTATCAAGACCAAATACATAAAACATCATGATAGTGTATTTTCTCATTTTTATGTGTTTCAATTTAAGTTGGTTGTTTTCATATGAGTATGCTCATGTTTTTCGTATAGATCCAAAAAGCAACTTTCAAGAGAAATCATTAAGACCAAAAACATAATACACACATTTATTTTTAAAACATTGATTATGATTATTTTCATGAGATTTACAAGATTCATGAAATAGTTCATTAATCTCAATAGGATAGAAAATGCATTTTCATTTCATGCAATTTGATTACACATAGGAATGTTCAAGATCATGTAACATCCGAAAGCAATACAAAATTATCAAAATTCATGGATTCATCATGTTCATGTTCTTTCCCCCCTTTTTTACGTGTTTCATTTTAAGTTGAGCATGTTTAAAATTTTTATGCAGATGTCAAGCATCATATTTAGAACGAAAGCATCATCATATAAATCTTATTCACAGGTTTTGTCATAATCATCAATGCAAAAAAACATAACATGTCATCAAAAAAAAATCATCAAGAAAGCGATTAAGATCGAAAATATATTAATCCATAACATACGATTATTACTTCAAATCATCAAGCATAATACAAACATTTAGCATTTTCATTATAGCATTTTATACGAAAGCCAAGCATTGTCCAAGACATAAGATTCACTCATTATCCATAGTTTTAAATTGTAAAATCATCAAGATAACTGTTCACTGATTTTAGCTTGTTAGGTGTACAAGCATGAGATGCAATTATCAAGATAATTCATTTTGTGTCAAAATCATACATCAAGATGAAAAGTGAAAATTGATACGGATATCATAAACATACATTCAATTTATCATGATAAATAATTTTTGTATAAAAAATCATGCATCTTAATTTAAATTGAAGGCAATGCAAATCTATCAAGATACACATGCATGGATTAAACATATTAGGTGTACATAAATCATGCAAGTATCATTTTAATTTTCAAAAACACTAGAAAGAAAAGCATGATATAATTTTTTGAAAATATTTTTTTAATTTCCTACAACCTAAATTAAGTACTCATGAAAAATTTCAAGTAATTTCATAAAGCAAAAGGGCTTTGGTTGAGTTGCTTACCTTGTAGTTGAAGCCCGTCAAAGCGTATTTTGCAACTCATCACTTGATTCATCTTTCGATGCTTTCTTCATCTTCGATGGCCTTTTCTTCTTTTAAGTTCATTTTTGTTCTTTAATTTTTATTTTATAAATTTTTTAAAGTTCGTTGCCAAAAGTTCAAAGTTCTCATCATCATCGTCCTCATCACTTGGGCATTCTCTCAAGTGGTATTCCATAGTTTGAAATTTCAAATATTTTTTGTTCTTTGGAAGGTGGTTCATGTGTTCATCAAGTTCATTGTGTTCCAAGAATATAATCTCATAAGTCATTAATGACCCAATTAATTCTTCCAATGGAAAATTATTTAGATCTTTAGTTTCTTATATCATCGTTACTTTAGGATCCTACCTTTTTGGAAGGGATCTTAAGATCTTGTTAGTGAGTTCAAAATTCAGAAAACATTTACTAAGTGCTCTTAGACTATTGATGACATCCATGAAATAGGTGTACATGTCGTTGATAGTCTCGCTTGGTGCCATTTGAAAAAACTCAAAATCATATAATAAGAGGTTTACTTTTGAGTCTTTAACTCTACTAGTTCCCTCGTGCGTGATTTCAAGTATGTGCCAAATATCAAAAGCTGTTTCGCACGTTGAAATCCAATTAAACTTAGTTTTATCCAAAGAGCAAAATAAGGCATTCATAGTCTTTACATTTAACGAAAATTTTTTTTTCTCTAAGTCTGACCATTCGTTCATCGGTTTAGAGAGAAGTTGAAAGCCGTTTTCAATAATATGCCATAAGCCTAATCCAAAGAAATCAAGAAAATCTCATTCGAGTTTTCCAATATGTGTAGCCCGACCCGCTAAACAATGGAGGACGAACGATCGAAAAATCCTCTTGAAAGTTGTGAATAACCATTTCTCGTGGTTGTGAATCCAAAAGAGAAACAACATGACTCTAAGACCACTTGTTGGGGATCGAGAATGACACTAAAAGTGGGGGGGAGGGGGTGAATTACTACAGCGGTAAGATTCGACAAATTCATGGATTTAAAAGATTTAAAAAACCTCGTATGATAAAAAGAATCATATTGACTAAAACTATTTTGATTGTATTTTAACTTAAACACATACGTAAGAAGGTGAAGAGGAAGTGGAGCAAGTAAAGTAAAGGCTTGCAGCAAAGATAAACATCAATAAGTAAATGCAAACCACATTTTTATAGTGGTTCGGCCATACGACCTATGTCCACTCCTGATTCCTCTTCACTTGAGGCCACTGGCTTTCCACTAGTTGTCTTCCTTCCAACGGGTGAAGATAAAGTCCCTTACAGCACCTTCTTCTTTTGACGGGCTCAGGATATTAGAGATCGAGCGGCACTAAGAGGGGGGGGTGAATTAGTGCAGCGGTAAGGAACGATAAATTTTTAGCGATTTGAACAAGTTTCGGAAACTTCGTACGGTGAAAACTTTGTTTCGTATTATGAAAGTCGTATCAGTGGAATCATATAAGAAAAGTACTAACTTAAAGATGTTTGTAGAGATGAGAAGTAGAGCATCAAATTAAGTGGAAAGGGTTTGCAACAAAGTAAATAGCAAGAACGTAAATGCAAACCAGATTTTTATAGTGGTTCGGTCATCCGACCTACGTCCACTCCCGATTCCTCTTGCTTGAGGCCACCGGCTTTCCACTAGCTATCTTCCTTCCAACGAGCAAGGATGAACTCTCTCACAGCACCTCTCCTTTTAACGGGCTTAGGAGATAACCCTTACAAGCACTCGTACCCCTCTCTTGGACTAGAACACTCTTAAGATTTAGAGGGAAGATTTGACACACTTTCAAGAGAGTTTTCCCCTTCTTTTTTTCAGTTCTAGACACCCTTTAAACTTTGAAGGAGTAGGGTATTTATAGGCCTCAAAGTGATTCAAATTTGGAGCCCAAACTTAGAGCCAAAATTTGAATCATTTTGAATTTCCCGATGCTAGCAGGATTGGGCGGTGCCACCGCCCATCCAGCGGTACCACCGCTGGTGCCCGCGGGTGTTGGGGGGTGCTACTGCCCCAGCCAGGCGGTGCCACCGCCCAGCCTGGGCGGTACTATCGCCCAGGTCATTTTAGCACACTGGTTTCGGTCGAAAACTCGACCGAAATCGGTCCAAATGAAGTCCGAATTGGCCCAAATTTGGTTTATAGGATTAACACCTAATTCTAAACCAAATTATGTGCTAACTATGAATTTTAAAGATATTTTTTAAGCTATTACAAAGTCCACAAGATAATACTTCTTTCGATGAGCTTTCGGCAAACTTCCAGCAGTCTTCCGACGAACCCTTGGAAACCATTCTGTAGACTCCCGGCAAGCTCCCGGACTTCACGATAATCTTGGTGAGTTCCTCCGAGCTTCTTTGGTAAGCTCCGATCTTTCTTGGCAAGCTTCGTGAACTTCTGATGAACCTTCCGGTGAACTTCCAAAAACCCTTCGGCAAGTTTCCTACTCGTTCTCGGTCGATTCCGGCAATACTCCCAACAAATCTTCGGACTTTCGTCGAACTCTTGAACTCCCAATGATCCATCCCACTTGTCTTTTAGTACTTTGTTTCACTTTATATCTTCATCGTCATCGTAGTTAATCCTGCACACACACAAACAAAAACTCTACTTCGATCTATACAGTTATTACAACACGAATTGACATTCAGTTGCCCGGCACGTCATTGATCGGTGCTTCATCCGATCCTTCGGCACATCATCCTCTTTTGCGGTCCATTGCCCAATTAGCGGTTGACCTCCGCAACCCCGATATCCTTGGCGCAACATGCTCTTCTTGGCCCGATGCCCGACGTACAAAGCCTTCTGCCGATTGTCGACCGAACCTCCGGCTTGACATCTAATATCCTGACGTGATCACCTCTGGCACAACGTCAATTCCTCCAGCGTCAACTGTCTAATCCTGATCAATAGTAGACCTACGTAACTCAAAACATAGTTAAACAATAAATCATAATCAATTAGTTTCATCATCAAAATCCAAGATTCAACACTGGAGATAACATTTACAAGCACTTCACTCCTCTCTTTCGGTAGAATACAATGAGGACTAGATAACATTTTCTACTTTTAAAGTTTGTGTGCTTATGTATTCAACCAAGAGATGAGAGGGGTATTTATAGGCTCCAAATGGATTCAAAACCTGGAGCCAAAAATCTTTCCATCCCAAGTTTTCTGAGTACTAGCGATACCACCGATAGTGCTGAGCGGTACCACTACTTGGCACACTACCATTGTTAGTGTGCTGGGCAGTACCACCGCCTAGTCTGGTGGTATCATTGCTTGGCACACTATCACTGTCAATGTACTAGGCAGTACCACCGTCCAAACTCAGCCTAGAAGACTAAGCCTTCTAGCGGTGTCACCGCCAACCCTAGCGATGCCACCACCTGATGTGGCACTTAGGCACTATTTGAGCTTTTCATTCGGCCCAACATAGCCCTAATGCAGGCCCAATTGGCCCCTAATTGGGTTGGCCTAATTATAACCCAATTAAGCTCATCCTACTTCGATCTAGACAATTATTATAACGTGAATTGATATTCTGTTGCCTAGCAGGTCATTGGTTAGTGCTTCATCCGGTTCTTCGGTGCATTGTCCTCTCTTGTGACCTATTGCCAATCGGTGGTTAACTTTTGTAACCCCGATCTCCTTGGCATAACTCTACTCTTCTTGGCCCGATGCCTGATTTCTTTATCCGAAGCCTTCTATCGATCGTCGACCGGACCTTCGGCTTGACATCCAATATCTTAACGTGATTTCCTCTAGCGCAACGTTGATTCATCTTGCTTCTATTATCTAATCCTGATCAAGTAGACCTGCGTGACTTAGAATACAGTTAAACAATCAAATACAATCAATTAGTTTCATCATCAAAAACTTATTGGGATCTAGAGCAGCACTAAGAGAGGGAGGGGGGTGAATTAGTGCAACGATTAAGAACGATAAATTTTGGCCATTTAAATACTTTCAGAACCTTTGTATGATAAAAAGATACTTCGTTGAAAAATATATCGGAAATACTTGAGCTTGAGAGTGATTGTAAGAGGATAAAGAAGAAGCTGGATGATTGTAGTAAAATAAAATGGTTTGCAGCAATATAAATGATAATAAGTAAACGCAAACTGATTTTTATTAGTGGTTTGGTCATCCGACATACGTCCACTCCCGATTCCTCTTCTCTTGAGGCCATCGACTTTTTCACTAGTTGTCTTCCTTTCAATGAGCGAAGACAAGTCCCTTATAGTGCTCTCTCCTTTTGATGGGCTTAGGAGGTAACCCTTATAAGCACTCTCTCCTCCCTTTTAACTTGAAAACAAGTAAAGACTAGAGGAGGGGATTTCTAGAGATTTAAATAGAGTTTCTCTACTTTCAAAGTGTATGTGCTTACTTCTTCAATGCAAGGATGGGAGGGGTTTTTATAAGCTCTAATCTGATTCAAACTTAGAGCCAAAAACCTTTCCATCCTTAGTTTACCAGGTACTGGCGATACCACCGCCTATCACTGGCGGTACCACAGCTAGTTTGACCTTGACACTGGCGGTGCTACCGCTAGTCTGGCGGTATCACCGCCTAACACACTAACATGGTCAGTGTATCGGACGGTACCACCGCCTATGTACTTTATCACTAGGTGGTATCATCGCCTAGTACAATTTGGGGAGCTGGACCTAGGCGGTGCCACCACCACAGTCTGGCGGTGCCATCGCCAGACAAGTCCAACACTCTTGGTTGGGCCTTAAACTCAGCCCAAACTAGCCTATTATAAGGCCCACTTGGCCCCTACCAGGGTTATAAGATTAACACTTAATTATAACCTTAATTATGTGCTAACTATAAAATTAAAGATATTTCCTAAGCTAATACAAAATTCAAAAATTCAAGACTTCCTTTGGCGAGCTTCCGACGAACTTCCGACGGTCTTCCGATGAACCCTCGGACACTATTCTGTGGACTCCTAGTAAGCTCCTGGACTTCACGATAATCTTGAAGAGTTTCGACGAGCTTCTTCGGCAAGCTTCGATCTTTCTCGGTGAGCTCTGCAAACTTCCGACGAATCTTTCCAGTGAACTTTCGAAAACCCTTCGACAAGCTCCCTACTCATTCTCGGCCAGTTCCGATAGCACTCCCGATGAATCTTCGGACTTCTGTCGAACTCTCGAACTCCCAACAATTCCATCGCACTTGACTCCAACACTTTGTTTCGCTTTATGTCTTCATTGTTATCATAGTTAATCCTGCATATATAAAACCTTAACTCTACTTCGATCTAGTCAGTTACATGAATCAACCTCCTGTTGCCCGGCACGTCATTAGTCGGCACTTCGTCCAATTCTTCGGTACACCATCCTCTCTTACGGCTGATTACCCAATTGGTGGTTGACCTCCGCAATCCCAATCTCCTTAGCGTAACACCACTCTTCTTAGCCTGATGCTTGATGTCTGAAGTCTTCTATCGATTGTCGACTAAACCACTGGCTCGACGTCCAATATCCTGACGTGATTTCCTTCGGCACAACATTGATTCATCCTGTGCCAACTATCTAATCTTGATCGATAGTAGACCTGCATCACTCAAAATGTAATTAGATAACTAAACATAATTAATTAGTTTCATCATCAAAATTTGAGATTCAATAATCTCCCCCTTTTTGATGATGACAAGTAATTAATGACGAAGTTAACTTTAACTCTCAGAGTTTAACCAAACTCCCCCTATCAATATATCATTGATAGAACACTTGGATTATCCCAAATCTAAACAACATGTATCAAAATCATATCAACAAAAATATCATACAAATATATAAAATATTCAATCAATATTACATTGCATGAGTTCATCAATCTACTTCTCTCCCTATGTCATCAACAAAAAGGAGAAGTTGCTTTATAGCTAGTTTAAAAGATATGCAAGTTTTACAATCATACTAGCTATCAAGATATACAACATTCAATTATAGCAAATTTTTAAGTTCAAGCATGATAATTTTTACTTGCTCCTTGAAATGTGCAAGTTTGCACTTTGTTTGTCGCAATAGGTAAGATAGCACTTTGCTTCCTCTTAGAAATATACAATCACTATAAAAATGCAAGTTAAATTTTCATTACAGCATACAAGCATAGTAAGTGTAAGATTGTAAATTTTCTAAGTTTTGCATTTTTGTTTCTTTTGAGATAGCAAGTCTTTGCTTCTCTTTAGATTGTAAGATTGCAATTGTTGGTAGTGTTCATGATAGCAAGTCTTTCATTTAAGTGTGTAAGCTAGCAATTCTTGCTCCCCCTTTATCATTGTAAAAAAGAAGTGGAGTTCAAATAGTCTTTTACATCAATGTTTTGATCATGGCAAAATAATAAATTTGCAACATGAATTTTTTAAATATCAAGTCATGAATTCAAAGGAATCATAAATAAATCATGATATGAGGGAAATTGATGATAAGCAAGCAAGCAATAATGATAAGCTAGCAAACTTTGCGATACGCAAGCTAGCTCCCTTTCAATTCTTCTCTTTTGCAACTAAGTTATCCCTTTGCAAGCTATCAACTTTTTGTTTGCAATGAGCTAGTAATTTTTGTAGAATATTTTTAAACATGCAAGCTCATGAGTTTAAAAAATAATGCAACTTTGCAGTTTCTTTCTTCTCATTTTGAGAAGTGTAAGTCTTACCTTTTTGCAAGTTCTAGCTAGCTATGTTTGCCACTTTCTCTTGTGATACACAAGCTAGCAAGGTAACTCCCCCTTTGTCATTATCGAAAAGAGGGAGGACTCAATGGCTAAAAAATTCAATCACTATATAAGTCACATAAATAAATCATGTCATGATATCAAGAAAGCAAAAGAATTATACAACCGATTCATTTGACAAATCTTTTTAATAAAGCAAAAGAATTATACAACCAAGGATCATGATAAAAGAAATATCAATATCAAAGATCAAGTCATGATTCATTATATCATCTCATTATAGTTCAATTTATCAACTCCAAACACCATCAAAATCACATTCAAGAAATTCACAAGATTTATAAAACATACATGGATTCATCATTTGTCTTTTATCCAAAAATTGAAAACTTTAGAGATAGAAACATTTTTAAGAATCATACATTTTCTTTTTATGATTTACTTCATATAAGCATACCTTTATCTTTTAATATCAAATTGAGACAATCATGAAAGTTCAAGACATAAAGGCAAAATTTCATAAAACAAATCATAATATGTATTATTGTATAAATCTGAAATCATGTTTCAAGAGAAATCACTAAAACCAAAAACATGGTACACACATTTGTTTTCAAAACATTCATCATGATTATCTTCAAGAGATTCATAAAATGAATTCATTAACCTCAATAGAATAGAAAATGCAATCTCTTTTTATGTGTTTTATCCTATTAATCATGCCTTTGCCTTTAGTAAAACAATTCATCAAGCATGATTCCATAACTGTCAAGCATGATACCATCCTTTTAATATCGAAATAATCATCATCAAGTATGATTTCAAAAAGTATGTTCAAGATTTTTATTCGAAAGCCATATATCATCATACAAATTGGATATTATTATTAAAATCTTTCATTTGGAAATTTTATATAGAACAATATAGATTAAGTACATGTAAGCATGCTCAAGTCCTCTTTCTATAAAAGTTGTGTATCAAGTTTAAGACTAAAAAGCTGATTTCATCAAAGCCATCAAGACCAAACACATAAAACATAAAAACATCAAGATAACAAATTTTCCCATTTTTATGTGTTTAATTTCATGTGATTGATCTTATACGAGTATGTTTAAATTTTTCATATAAAAGCTATCATCGTATAAATTTGAAATACAAGTATCGTCAAAACCATCAAGACATCATTCCAAAACATAGGATATTATTACTTGAAATCTTCATGCATAATATCATTAAGCATGAAAACCAAAATACACAATCATGGATTAACACAACCATGCTAATTAATTTTTATGTCAAAACCATACATCAAATCTGATACGAAAATCATAAGCATTCATGGAATCATCTAATCATCAATCATATTTTTTTTAATTTTCAAAAATACTAGAAAGAAAGCATGATTTAATTTTTTTAAAATATTTTTTATTTGCTACTATCTAAATTAAGCACTCATGAAAAGACATCATGTAATTTCAAAATAGTTCAAGGGAGTTTTGGTTAAGTTGCTTACCTTGTAGTCGAAACTCGTCAAAGCGTAATATGCCATTTCGCCTTTGGAAGTTCTTGATTTATCCTTGGGTGCCTTCCTCTTCTTTGGCCTCTTTGTCTATTCAAGTTCATTTTTGATTTTTATTTAATGAACTTATTAAAATTTATTAAAAGTTTAAAATTCTCAATATTGTCCTCATCACTTGAGCCATCACTCAAGTGGTATTCATTTGTCCGAAATTCCAAATCATTCATATTCGTTGGAAGGTGGTTCATATGTTTATCATGTCCAATATATTCTAAGAGTGTCATTTCATATGTCATCAAAGACCCAATTAGTTCTTCAATAAGCAAATCATTTAAATTTTTAACTTCTTATATAGCGGTTACTTTAGAATCTCAATTTTTTGGAAGAGAATATAAAATCTTGTTAACGAGTTCAAAATTCAAAAAATATTTACTAAGTGCTCATAGATTATTGATGACATACGAGAAATAAGAGAACATATCATCAAAAGTCTCGCTTGGTTCCATTCGAAAAAACTCAAAATCATGCAATAAGAGGTTTATTTTCGAGTCTTTGACTCTACTAGTTCCCTCATGTGTGATTTCAAGTATTCGCTAAATATCAAAAACTGTTTCAAACGTAGAAATTCGATTAAACTTATTTTTATTTAAAGAGCAAAATAAGGCATTCATAGCCTTTGCATTTAAAGAAAAAGATTTTCTCTCTAAATCCAACCATTCATTCATCGGTTTAGAGGAAAGTTGAAAGCCATTTTCAATTATGTTCCAAAAATTTAAATCCAAAGAAATCAAGAAAACTCTCATTTTAGTTTTCCAATATATGTAGTCCAAACCATTAAACAACGGAGGACGAATAATCAAAAAATCCTCTTAAAGGTCATGAAGAGCCATTTCTCGCGGGTGTCAATCCGAAAGAGAAATAACGAGACTCTGATACCAATTGTTGAGATCTAGAGTGACACTGAGAGAGGGGGGGTGAATTAGTACAGCAATTAAGAACGATAAATTTCGATGATTTAAACACCTTCGAAACCTTCATACGATAAAAAATACTTCGTTAAAAAGCGTATCGGAAATACTTGAGCTTGAGAGCGATTGTAAGAGGATAAAGAAGAAGTTGGATGATTGTAGTAAAATGAAACGGTTTGCAGCAATGTAAATGATAATAAGTAAACGTAAATTGATTTTTATAGTGGTTCGGTCATCCGACTTATGTCCACTCCGGATTCCTTTTCTCTTGAGGCCACTGACTTTTTTACTAGTTGTCTTCCTTTCAACAGGCAAAGATAAGTCCCATACAGCTCTCTCTCCTTTTGATGGGCTTAGGAGGTAAACATTATAAACACTCTCTCCTCTTTTTTAACTTAAAAACAAGTAAGGATAAGAGGAGGAGATTTCTAGAGATTTAAACAGAGTTTCTTTACTTTCAAAGTGCATGTGCTTGCTTCTTCAATCTAGGGATAGGAGAGATTTTTATAGGCTCTAATCTGATTCAAACTTGGAGCCAAAAAATTTCCCATCCCGAGTTTACCGAGTACTGACGGTACCATCGCCTGTCACTGGTGGTACCACCGCCTGTCACTGGTGGTACCACCGCTAGTTTGACCCTGACACTAGCGGTTCCACCGCCTGACACATTTGTTGGGAAATCTAAGGGAGCGACATCTTATGCGCAATAGAAGAACAGAAAAAAAGAACCTTGGATTTTCACCAAAGGTTCCATCATCGTGCGAAGATCGGTGCGTCTCAAAAATAAATCCATAAAAACTGCATGTGTAAAAGAAAGTACCTAGGAAGATTATATATCCCTGAATCCCTGTAGATCTGTAGGAGAGGATGAAGAAGGTCACGCGTCCTTCTCTCTAGCGGTATCCACACGGTAGGGACTATGACGATGCTCCTCTCTTGGGCAGAGGAGAATAGAAGGTGGCTATTGAGAGAAGCCCAACTTATGGGCCTTCAATTCCCTCTTATTTATAGAGGCCCCTTGTAAACCTTAATGGATCCTACCATATTGGGTATTGGATCTCTATCCAATTACCCAAGCCTCTTAATTAATGGGTCTCTACCCAATAATTTCTTATTAGCTCTTATTGGATCTCATCTTAGGATCCAATAATTCAGAGGTTTATTTGATATCCAATAAGATAAGGGCTCTAGCGGATATCTCATATCCGAACCTCTACTCGTCGCAACACCTACTATATGTGTGTGACCCTCTAGGCCCAATATCAAACTGACCGTGAGTCATATTTATCAGAACTCCTTCTAACTTAGTGAATTATTATCTTCATAATAATTCACCTGACTCATCGACTGCAGACGTACTAGGCCACTGCGCCGCAATCCCTAGACGATACAGGGGAATCCAATCCTTTGGACCTATCTATCCTTAGTTACTATGTATCTATAGTCCCTCATCCATCTAATATCCTAGAGACTCTATACCGAGTATGGTATTGTTAGGCCCATACAGTCTCTCCTCGAGTCTTGCTCTTATCGGATTTTCCTAGAGAACTCTTTCTCTCTCAACCGAATAACCTTGGTTAAGGATTTGTTCGAGCAAGAATACATGGGATATTCCTCTCATGATACTGAGAATGGATGATTCTCCATTGACACTCAATAGCCCTCGTAAGGTTGGCTACCACTCCCAATAACTGGTTGTATTAGATCTAGAACTTCCAAACCTATAAGTCCGGTATCAAAGAGTAGAGTACTTATATAGGATATCCTTGGTGTCTTAAGTCTAAGGACCAGATACACTACTGGAACTACGGAATTGCTATCTGATATGAGGTATCAATAACCATCAAGCATTCCGTAAGCGGATCAATCAGTGTACTCATTCTCCAATAAGCACTTGTACTATATCCTTAGTGTCTTTACATGAGTAGCTATGAGACCAGCCACCTCCATCATATGGACAGATATACAGCACACCAGTCTATTTGGTTATCTCGATATCCCCTTCGAGTAACCTATGACCGGGATTATTTAGGGTATGTGTTTAAAGGTGAATCGGTCTCATTATCGTGATCTCATCATGATCTAATTCGTATTGCACAGATCCAAGGACATCACAATATATGCAACATGCAAGATAAAGTGATAAAATACCTAATAATAATAAGCAAAAAGAAAGAGTGCATATCAAGTCACAAGTGTCATCACTCATGTGATTGGCTTACAGGGCACATATGACTAGCAACATTGATATGGCCAGTATACTGGGCGATACCACCGCCTAAGTACTCTATCACTGGGCGGTACCATCACCTAGTACAACCTAGGGAGTTGGACCTAGGCGGTGCCACCACCATACAGGTCCAGCACTCTTTGTTGGAGCTTAAACTCGGCCCAAACCAGTCCATTATAGGGCCCAATTGGCCCCTACTAGGGTTATAGGATTAACACTTAATCCTAACCCTAATTATATGCTAACTATAAAGTTAAAGATATTTCTTAAGTTAATATAAAGTTTGAAAAGTCAAGACTTCCTCCAGCGAGCTTCCGGTGAACTTCCGGTAGTCTTCCAACGAACCCTCAAACACCATTGTACGGACTCTCGGCAAGCTCCTGGACTTCACGATGATCTTGAAGAGTTCTGACGAGCTTCTTCGACAAGCTCCGATCTTTCTTGGTGAGCTCCGTGAACTTTCGACAAATCTTTCCGACGAACTTCCGAAAACCCTTTGGCAAGTTCCTTATTCATTCTTGGCCAGTTCCGGTAGCACTCCTGATGAATCTTCAGACTTCCGTCAAACTCTCGAACTCCCAACGATTCCATCGCACTTGACTCCAGTACTTTGTTTTGCTTTATGTCTTCATCGTTATCATAGTTAATCCTGCACACATAAAACGTTAACTCTACTTCGATCTAGTCAGTTATATGAATCAATCTCTTGTTGCCCAGTACGTCATTGGTCGGTGCTTCGTCCAGTTCTTCAGTGCACCGTCCTCTCTTATGACCTATTACCCAATCGGTGGTTGACCTCCGCAACCCCAATCTCCTTGGCGCAACACTACTCTTCTTGACCCGATGCCCGATGTTTGAAGCATTCTGTCGATTGTCGACCTAACCTCCCGCTCAACGTCCAATATCCTGATGTGATTTTCTCTAGTGCAACGTTGATTCATCTTGTGTCAACTATCTAATCCTGATCGATAGTAGGCCTACATCACTCAAAATATAATTAAACAACTAAACACAATTAATTAGTTTCATCATCAAAATTCGAGATTCAACAAAACTGTCTTCAATGTGGGTGAATCTGACCTTGGGAGATCCAATCTCCCACTTTAATGTGGACCTCCAGATAAGCCTAGACCCCCGCTTTAACATGACTAAGTCTGACCTTAGACAAGCTCGGTCCTCTGCCATGACGCGGCCAAGCTCAACTCCCCAAGGGCTACAACTAGGCTAAGCCTATGTGTTCCCTAGCCATGTGCCTAAGCAAAAAGCTCCGATGACTACACCTAAGTTAAGCCTACATGCTCCCTAGCCGTGCATCTTGGTGAGAAGCCCTGAGGACTGCACGTAGGCCAAGCTTATATGCACCCTAGCCATACACTCGGCATGAAAACTCAAGGGTGGTACCTTGGATAAGTGGAGTTAAAAAGGACTTCCTCTCAAGCCAAGCACCTCGACATGAAGCCCCGAGAGATGCACCTAGGTCGAGCTTATACGTTTCCTAGCTATGCACCTTAACAAGAAGCTCTGAGGGTTGCACCTAGGTCGAGCCTACATGCTCCCTAGCCATGCACCTAGGCTGAGCCTTTGTGCTCCCTAGCCTTACACCTAGGTGGGAAGCCCTGAGGGTTACACCTAGGTTGAGCCTACATGCTCTCTAGTTGTGCACCTCGGCGAGAAGTGCCGAGGGATGCACCTAAGCCAAGCTTACAAGCTCCCTAGTCGTGCACTCAATATGAAGCCCCGAGAGCTGCACCTAGGCCAAGCCTATACGCTTCTTGGCCGTGTACCTCGGCATGAAGGCCTAAGGGATGCACCTAAGCCAAGCTTACACACTCCCTAGCTTTGCACCTTGGTGAGAAGCCTCGAGGGTTACACCTAGGCTAAGTCTACATGCTCCCTAGTAGCGCACCACGGTGAGAAGCCCCAAGGGTTGTACCTAGGTTGAGCTTATACGCTCCCTAGCCATACACTCAGTATAAAGATCCAAGGGTGGCACCTCGAATGAGTGGAGTTAAAAAGGATTCGCTCCTGAGCCAAGCACCTCAGTGTGAAGCCCTAAGGGCTACACCTAGGTCGAGCCTAGACGCTCCCTACCAATGCACCTCGACATGAAGACTTGAGGGATGCACCTAGGCTGATCTTGCATGCTCCTTAGCCATGCACTCACATTGAAGGCCCTAGGATCATACCTCAGACGAACCGATGCACCACCGACACCCTAGCCAATAAACTTCCATCAGGGCATGTACCCAACAGAAGAGCATGCAAGTGTGCCCTTTGGAGAAAGACCTAGAAGGATGCTTTTCTGGGGGGGGGGGGGTGGGAGAAACGGGGTGGGGCGGGCAAATGATAGAGATGAGTTTGCCCCATGCCAGCCCATCAGCTTGCTAGAGGTCGACACCTAAGCAGAGCTCCATATCATCAACCCCAAAATTGCACCATAGTGCATCCTGATGGACCCTACATCAATGACTAGCAATAATCACCCTATCTTATCAAGATTAGTGACCGGAATGATTAGACGATTGACTTGATCTTATCCTAGGCCAACTAATAAGAAGGCTCAGGGATCATATATAAAAAAGAATCCATTAGCTTATGTTGGGGAGGGCTCTCTAGACACTAACTCAGTTATACATCTTACACTATTGTCTCATCTCCTTCGCTAACTTAAGGATTATAAGGGTTATGCTAGGTAAACCCCGACGTCAGCCTACCATGCACAATCGTTAGCTGTCCGAAGACACTCGAATGACCTAGCCCCTAGGGAGGAATCTTGTACTTAGGAAGATCATATTTTACCTATCTGATCATCCCGAATCGGGTCCTTACTAATAGAATGGTTTTCCTATACATTCTCACCTCACCAAGTCTGAGCTTGCACTTTTAGCAATAGACCAATTGAGTCGATTCATCAGTCGATGATACTTGACACCATATGGTTTTAAGTTTTTCTATCATTTTCCAACTGATCGATTTCAAATACTGGAGAGAGAAGCAATACACGATAAGTAATTGAATTATTCAATTTTAATTTGCAATCAGCAATAGCAACGTAAAATATTTCGAACCATATAACATTTAAAAATCTAACTGTACGTAAAGTCACAAGTCATTTATTTACATATAATCGCTTTTAAAAAAATCTAATGGTACGTAAAGTCACAAGTCATTTATTTACATATATAATCGCTTGCAAATGATACTTGTCGCAAAATGACTAAAAATAAGTTTGATTGATACTCAAATATTTATGGTTTCGCATTGCCACTCGGAGAATTATGGAGGGGGAGGGACAGAGCGAGCGAGCGAGAGAGAGAGAGAGAGAGAGAGAGAGAGAGAGACGCGGGGGGGGGGTGGGGTGGGGTGGTGTGGGAGGAGAGGGGGGATGTCGGTGGGTGGGTGGGGTGGGTGGTGTGATGTGGAATGTACGAGGGAGTAATTAAATTTAATTTGCAATGTACAAATATTTCAAACTGCAACTCCAGCATCTTGGAATGTAATTGCAATTACACAGGTTAAGGGTGAAAATTCTTATCGCAAAATGACTAACAAATAGCCTTGCTCAATCAAATAATCAAAACACAAACGGACACACTCTCTCTCTACATATATATACTCTTGTGATCAGAATTTTACTAGTTAAGTTCCGAGGGGATAAGGTAATTTATTGAATTGTGATTTATAGGATAAATACTTATTGCATGGTTATTAATAAATAGCTTCTTGTTTACGACAAGAGTTGTCCCTTTAGAAATGAGGATGAGAGAGATTGTTAATTTAGCTTCTGGAATTCTTAAACTGGAGTTTCTGCAGGTTTTCTCCACCACTCTCTTGGATGTTATGCCGCTTCCCTCTTCTGTGCCAAGCCAATTAATATGTTGGGAATCTGAATGGACCAAGCTTAGATCTTAAAATCATTCTCCTCAATGTTATGATAGCTTTGTGATCCGGGTGATGTCAGGATTTTACTCACAGAAACAACCTTCCCCATGGAGCTGTTGATGCTTACGTTGTTGCTACAACCATTAAAGTCGTGAATGTAGTTCCACCAAAAGTGTGATCTCCTATGCATGCACTACATCCTTATTCCACACCCAAAGCATAAAAAACAAGTTTACATAGAGGTCGTAAATGCATGCGGTACGGTAGAACAGGAGACACTACTCACTTTGTATCCAAGCACCATAGTACAGCAAGCAAAGCCCCAAGAGCTCTGTCTGACGGAATAAGCTATTCCTTTGTCTCAAGATCTCCTTTCACGCAGGACGTTATCAGCCGCATCAACCCTCCACCACGCGTTCTCCTCTCGCCGTTCCTTCTAGTGCTCTTCTCCTTTTCACTCTTCTTCTTCTTCTTCTTCTTCTTCTCCAGCTCTATCTCTTCCTCCAACTGCAAAGTGCGCCAAAATATGTCATTCTATGCTTTCTCTTAGCCGTAGATTGCTCATGATATGATCGGATGTACACAACTTGCCTTGAGCAGCCGGATCTCGAGGTGTTCGACGCGGTCGATAAGGTTGCCTTTGACCTGCGTCTCGACCACGGCGTCCCCGATCGGCCGGCACCGCCTGTGGTCGAGGCTCTTCGGGGACGAGTCGACGGAGGAGTTGCCGCCGTCGCTGGTGGTAACCGCCCCGCCGCTGGTGGTGGACGTGCCGGGGCTCCTCTCCACGCCGCCGCGGCTGCTTCGCAGCTCCTCCAAGTAACCAAGCATAATATCTAAACGCTCAACACGGGAAAGAATACTCGGCCGTTGATCGCTCGTTATAGCAGCCATGCTTCCGGCGACACCGACAGAACTATCGCTCTTAGAAATCGAGAGCCCGATGGTTGGAGTGCACGTTTATAGGCGGGAAAGAGGTGGCTCGTGGGATCAACAGTCGACGCGTGTAATGGGTGCTCCAAGTGTCAGCTGCTTCCGATGTGCACGTGTCGAACTGAAGTACGTCGGTCGTTGGTGGTTCGGCGGTGATTTCACGCAGTTTTCACGCATGTTTGACGACACGCAGATTGGAACTCAACTGTTCCTCGTGGTTTGACCACGAAGTATGCTAGAGACACTTGCCCCATCACCGGTTGGGAACTTGGCGGAACTCCGTTTCTTAGATTCTATGGCCGATGTTATATGCTTCGAGATCTCTGCCAGGTGCTTATGTCTCAATGTTGGCAAGGGTTAATGATCCGTTTCTTAGATCCTTTGGCCGAAGTTACATGCTTCGAGAGATCTGCCAGGTGCTTAAAGTCTCACTGTCGGCAAGAGTTGACGATCAGCTGGGCTAAAAATATTCACTTGTGTGAAAAACAGATATATGAGAGAGATAATCTAATACCCTCAATAACACATGATCTGAAAGTTTAAATTTTTGGATTGAATTGACGTGAACTTTTCATTCCAAAAATTCATAAACATCAAAGCTGACATTAGTTGACTGATTTGATGAACTGTGTTGTAGTCAGATGCTAAAGAGCAGAACTTTAGACATGTAATCATCGATCTATTTTCTTTCTCGACATAAATTAAATTATTGTAAATAATTTATTATTTTATTTAAATTATTATTTTTTGTTTGTATAGTATGGTTAATGAAATAATTAAGATTGATTTCTTTAATTATAGTTATAATTTTTATCAATTAATTAAATTATTTATTAATTAATTTTTTAATGAGTAATATGAATCTTAGAAAGTAAATAGTTTAAATTTTATTTTTTAATATGTGAATCATATGAAATAAATATTATAATTTTATTTTATATATGAAAATAAAATAAAAACAAAAATAAATTATTATTTACTTTTGAAGATAGCTCAGCTTCTTATATACGAAGGGCTCCACCTTCTCATTTCTCATTGAATTTGAAAGTGAGAGAAGTGAGAAGAGGATCCGATCCTCTATTTTTTTTGTACCAAGTTTTTTATATTATAAAATATTTGATATTAGAATTACTATAATCTATATGATGCATAATAATATTTAAACTTTAAAATTTTAAAATTAATAAAATAATGATATTAGAATGATTAATTAATTTAATAATAGTTTTAATTTATTAAATTAGGCATTTTGTCTCAAGGAATTATGTTGAATTTTTATGAGTTAATTAGTTTTAAATTTAAAGTTATGAATCTAAATTAATTAATTTATGAAAAAATATATTTAAGGTAAATTATTATTTTATAAATTTTAAATTTTTTTTAAATATTAAAATCTAATTTAATAAGAGGTATCAAATTTTGGTCTAACTTGAGTTAAGTTGATTGGTTAAACTAGCCGATATGGCTAAATATGACCTAGTACATGTGGCTAGGCATAACTCTAACTCATGTGATCATGTATAACCTAACTCATATGACCTAGCCTATGTAGTCATGCATGACATAACCTATGTTGTTAGGTATAGCTTAGCTCATATGGTTAAGCATGACTTAGCCTATATGATTAGGCATGATCCAAGCCGTATAATTGGATATGATACAATCTTTGTGGCTAAGTACAGTATAACCCATGTGGCTAAGCACAATCCAGCTCATATAGTTATATACGGTCAAGCTCCTATGATTTGGCATGATCCAATTGATAGAACCCCAGAGGAATTTTATGTAGATTGATCTTTAGGGGATCAACCCTTAGAACGCTATAGGGGTTCCACCCTCCTTGGTAGTCGGCCAGATGATTGAATTTGTAGATTGATCTTTTCTATTCAAAAGAGGTGGAGGCTACATGCTTATATAGGGCTCCAAACCCTAGCCCTAGGGGGCTGCTTCCTAAATAAATTATCCCTTTTGCCCATAACCCTAGCCAACCTACCTAGTAAAGGGGGTGGCGGCTAGGAAGCCCTAAGGCCCCAAATATAAATCCTGGCCACTCTTCTTTATAGGATAGAGACGGTTAGGTGGGGTTTATTATAGTTTCACAAAGTTTTTCTTAGCTGCTACTTAGTTGAGTAGGACTTTGTTGAATCTCAGATTTTGATGATGAAGTCAATTGGTAAATTATTTGTTCTAATCCATATTGTCGAGATAAGTATGCAGGATTAATTACGATAGGATGAAAACATAAAGCGATTTACTGAGGTCAAGTTCGTTGGGAGTTCGAGAGTTCACCGAAAGTTCGAAGGATCATCGGTAGTGTTGCTAGAACTAACTGAGATAGAATCAGAGACTTGCCGAAGGTTTCGGAAGTTCGCCGGAAAGATTGTTGGAGGTTCACGGAGATCACCGAGAAGGTTCGGAAGCTTGCCAAAGACTCGTTGAACTCGTCACAAAATCTGAAAGCCTGTTGGGAGTCCGTCGGAAGAAATCTGAAAGAGTGTCGGAAGTCCACCGGAAGTTCGCTAGAAAGCTCGTCGGAAGAAGACTTGAAGAATATCGATTTAAATTACTTAGAATTATGTTTTAACTTTATAGTTAGCATATAATTAGGATAAGGATTAGGAAATAATCTTGTTTAAACCTAGTAGGGGCCAACCGGGCCCTTATTGGGCTGATTTGGGCAAAAAAATAAGGGTCATTCAGCTTTGCTGAAAAGCTCGAGCGGTGGCACCGCCCAAGCTAGGCGGTGGCACTGCCCATGACCCGAGAGCCAAGGCTGGGCGGTGGTACCACCCTGCACCCGAGAGCACAAGCGATGGCACTGCCCAATACTCTATCAGTCTGACACTGACAGGCGGTGGCACCACCACTAACAGCCGGTGGCACCGCCAGCACTAGGAAACCCAAAAGTAATTCAAATTTGGAGCCTAAATTTGAATCCTCTTGGAGTATATAAATACCCCTCCTTTCTCAACTTAGAGAGCAACCTTTTGAGAGTTAAAAATTAAGCAAAAGCCATAGCAAAGCTTTATTTTCGATAGCTTAAGTGGTCACCTCCCTCTCTTTGTAAAAATCTATAAGAATATGAACCACTTGTAAAAAGGTTGTAAGAGGAGTATTTGGTCCTTCCCCTTCAACATGACTTGCTAGTAGAAGTTAGGAGCCTCATTGAAGAAGGCTTCGAAAGTGGATGTAGGTCATTTGACAGAACCACTATACATCGTGGTATTCCTTGAATGTGTGAGTGTTTAAATTTTTGAATTATTTCTCTACTTAGCTGCAAATCATTTGGTCTTCATCTCCTTTACTCAAGCTACTTTAATTAAGTCATCTTTCATCGAATCGAAATTTTCCTCCGAACTAGCTATTTATGAAATCGGTTTCAAACTTACAAGTTTTAATCTGCTACACTAATTCACCCCCCCTCTTAGTACCTCTCCGATCCTAACAATTGGTATCAAAGCAAGTTTCACTCTCATATTTGGTTTAAAACCCAACAGAGATGGCTTATTCCAACATGCAAGAGGGTCATTCCATTACACGTTCGCCTATGTTTAATGGGTCGGATTACACTTATTGGAAGACTCGTATAAGGATCTTTCTTATTTTCATGGATTTTGAGCTTTGGAGCATCATCGAAAATGGATTTCAAAAATCTTCTCTTTCAACGAGCGAATGGAATGAATAAAAGAAGAAGACTTTTGCTTTAAACGTGAAGGCTATAAATGCCTTGTTTTGCACTCTCGACAAAAATAAATTTAATCGCGTTTCGATTTGTGAATCGGCTTTTGATATTTGGCATACTCTTGAGATCACTCATGAAGACACTAGCCAAGTGAAAGAGTCCAAGATCAACATTCTTGTGCATTCCTACGAATTTTTCCGAATGAAACCAAGTGAGTCCATCGGAGACATGTACACCCGTTTCATGGATGTCATCAATGGACTCAAAGCACTTAGTAAAGGATTTTCTAATTTTGAACTTGTAACTAAAATTTTAAGATCCCTTTCAAAGAGTTGGGATCCAAAAGTTACGGTCATTCAAGAGGCTAAGGATCTTAAAGGATATTGGATGTCGACAATCAGCAGAAGACTTCGGACATCGGGCATCGGGCTAAGATGAGTGGTGTTCGCCAATGATATCAGGGTTGCAGAGGTCAACCGTCGATTGGGCAATAGACCGTAAGAGAGGATGATGCACCAAAGAATCGGATGAAGCGTCGACCAATGATGTGCCGGGCAACAGAATGTCAATTCGCGTTGTAATAACTATTTAGATCGAAGTAGAGTTAAGGTTTATATGTACAGGATTAACTACGATAACGTTGAAGACATAAAGTGAAGCAAGGTACCGGAATCAAGTGCGATGGATTCGTTGGGAGTTCAAGAGTTCATCGGGAGTTCGAAGATTCATCGGAGGACTGCCTGAACTGGCCGAGAATGAGTAGGGAGCTTGTCGAAGGGTTTTTGGAAGTTCGTCGGAAGGTTCATCGGAAGTTCGCGGAGCTCGTCGAGAAAGATCGGAGCTTGCCGAAGAAGCTCATCGGAACTCACCAAGACCAATCGTGAAGTCCAGGAGCTTACCGGGAGTCCGCATAATGGTATCCGAGGGTTCATCGAAAGTTCGTCGGAAGTTCACCGAAAGCTCACCGAAAGAAGTCTTGATTTTCGAATTTTGTAATAGCTTAGGAAATATCTTTAATTTCATAGTTAGCACATAATTAGGATTAGGATTATGTGTTAATTCTTTAACCTTGTTAGAGGCCAACTAGGCTCGGTATTGGATCGGTCTGGGTTAGGTTTAAGGCCCAACCAGGAGTGCTGGACACTATCTGGCGGTGGCACCGTCATATTGGGGCGATGACACCGCCCAAGTCCAGCTTCCCAGGTAGTTTGGGGTGGTGGTACCACCTTGGGGCAAAGTGACTAGGCAGTGGCACCGCTGGCTGGGCGGTGGTATCGCCTAGTACACTGACCACGTCAGTGTGTCAGGCGGTGGTACTGCCAGACTGAGCGGTGGTACCACTTAGTGTCAGAGTTAGACTGGCGATGGTATTGTCAGTGATAGGCGGTGGTACCGCTAGAACCCAATAGACCCACAATGGGATGGTTTTTAGCTCCAAGTTTGAATTAAATTACTATAAAAACCCCTCCCATCCCTGGTTAAAACACATAAGCACACTGAACCTAAAAGTAGGAAAACACTATTAAAATCCTTTCTCTCCTCTAGTCTTCATTATATTCAAAGAGAGGAGTATATTAGTACTTGTAAGGGTTACCTCCTAAGTTCGTCAAAAGGAGAGAGCTATAAGAGAGTCAGTCCTCCCTTGTTGGAAGGAGAACAACTAGTAGAAAACTTGACGGCCTCAAGAGAAGAGGAATCGAGAGTGTGCTAGTCATATGTGCCCTGCAAGCCAATTACATGAGTGATGACACTTGTGAATTAATATGCACTTTTTCTCTTTGCTTATTATTGAGTATTTTATCACTTTATCTTGCGTGTTGCATATATTGTGATATCCCTGGATCTGTACAATGGGAATCGGATTATGATGAGATCACGATAATAAGACTGATTCACCTTTAAATACAGACCCTGAATTATCTTGGTCATAGGTAACTCGAGAAGGACATCAAGATAACCGAATAAACTGGTGTACTGTATACCCGTCCATATGATGAAGGTAGCTGGTCTCATAGCTACTCGTGTGGGGACACTAAGGGTACAGTGCAGGTGCTCACTGATTGATTCGCCTATGGAATTCTGGATGGTTATTGATACCTCACGTCAGACAGCAATTTCGTAGTCCCAGTAGTGTATTTGGTCCTTAGACTTAAGACACCAAGGATGTCTTGTATGAGTACTCCACTCTTTGATACCGAACTTATAGGTTTGGAAAGTTTCAGATCTAGTACAACCGGTTATTGGGAGTGGTAGCCAACCTTACGAGGGCTATTGAGTGTCAATAGAGGATCATCCGCTCTCGGTATCATGAGAGGAATATCCCATGTGTTCTTGCTCGAACAAATCCTTGGCCAAGGTTATTCAGATTGAGAGAGAAAGAGTTCTCCGGGAGAATCCGACAAGAGCAAGACTCGAGGAGAGACCGTATGGGCCCGACAACACCGTGCTCGGTATAGGGTCTCTGGGATATTGGATGGATGAAGGACTATAGATACATGGTAACTAAGGACAGATAGGTCCAAAGGATTAGATTCCCCTATATCGTCTGGGGGCCGCGGCGTAGTGGCCTGGTACATCCGTAATCGATGAGTTGGGTAAATTATTATACAGATAATAATTCACTAAGTTAGAAGGAATTCTGACAAGTATGACTCATGGCCAGCTCGATATTGGGCCTAGAGGGTCACACACATATGGTAGGTGTTGCGACGAGTAGAGGTTCGGATATGAGATATCCGCTGAACCCCCTATCTTATTGGATATTCATTAATCCCCTGAATTATTAGATCCTGAGATGAGATCCAATAATTGCTAATAAAAGATTATTGGGTAGAGACCTACTAATCCAAGAGGCTTGGGTAATTGGATGGATATCCAACACCCAATAGGGTAAAAGATCCATTAGGGTTTTTAGGGGGGGCCTCTATAAATAGGAGGGAACCAAAGCTCTATAGGCTGAGGGTTTCTTTTGGTAGCCACCTCCTGTTCTCCTCTCCCTAGAGAGAGAGGTGCATCGTTGCAATCCCTGCCGTATGGATACCGCTAGAGAGGAGGACGCTTGACCTCCTTCATCCTCTCCCACAAATCTATAAGAATTCAGGGATATACTATCTCCCTAGGTATCTTCTTTTACACGTGTAGTTTTGCGGATTTGTTTTTGACGCATCGATCTTCGCACGATGATGGAAACATTTTACAGAAAATCTGGGGTTTTGTTTTCTGTTCTTCCGCTATGCATGTGATGTCGCTCCCCTGAAGAATTTCCCAACAGTGGTATCAGAGCCAGGTTGTTCGTGCGAAGATCAGATCTTAAACTACGTGTGTTGTGTTTTGGATCTGCTCTTGACGCCAAAATTGTTGGCGCAAAAGGGCCAAGAAGGGCAGCAACTGTTGCTGCCCTTGCCGTGTTCGTGCAGCGGTTGCAAGGTTGTTGACCACAGGCAGGCGGGCTGCTGGCCGTAGGGCGCCGACGGGCTAATTGTAGGGTAGCACTGACGCATGCCCTTGGGGCAATGCCTGTGAGCACTGCGCCCGCGGGACAACGCCTGCGAGCACTGCGCGCGCCGGGATATGGCAACGTGGGGCGTCGGCGCGTTGGCAAGGCAGCGCCTGCGGGCGCTGCGTCCGCAGCGTCCGCAGGGCAGCGGCGACGCTGCCACCATGGACGGTAGGAGCCGCCACCCCAGCGCCCTCCCTGCGCGCAGGGGCCACCACGTGGCGGTGAGGAGTTAGGGTTTTAGGACAAAAGATTGTTTTGCCTCTCGGAATTTTAGAAATTTTAGATTCTGTCCCCTTTTGATAAAATTACCAAAATACCCCTCAAAATTTTAGAAATTTCAGATTCTGTCCCTTTGATAGAATTAACAAAATATTCTTTTGGTCAAATTACCGAAATACCCTTGGGAATTCAAAATTTTCCTTTATGTCCCTGATTTCATAAAATTAAATATGTTAATTAAATAGTTTAATTAACTATTATTTTTGTCTAGTAGACTTATAAAATAACATATACATGTGATGTATGATGTGGATAGATGATCATGAACTGTGATGTGATGTGTGTACATGTGATTATTATTATTGGGGCCTGTGAGCCTCTATTTTTTTCTCATTTATTGTCGGGTCTGCGTGCCTGTAATTATATTGTAATTACATGAGGAGGCGTAGTGGTAGCGTGACTCACGAGGTTGAGATGGACGATTCGACGCATGGAGATGCGTTGAGATGCCGATGGATCTGACGAAACGAGATGGACGATCATAAGGCATAGAGATGCACCGAAGCACACATAGATCTTGATGTGAGTGATTAGGCCCACTGGCTCGGGCTTGATCACATTAGGATGTGGTCCATGATCATCTGGTGTGATTGCTCATGTGATGTGTGATTAAATATACACCTACTAGATATGTATATATATATATATATTTGCATATGATGTAGATATATATATTAAATGCGTATGTGTGTGACACATTATGTTAGGAGACCAAATCAAAAATCCTCTCTATTAATAATATTAAGTCGGTAAACATGAGGCAATTAGATTGACCCACATGGCCTTCCATCGTTATAGCTAGGAACCGATTCCCGATGTAGGTTGAGTTGGTCGAGTCCCTCGAGACTCACCTATATCGCGTCTCGCTATCTTATCTACGACATAGAGATGTCATCGGTGACCTGAGGACATGGTATGCTTGGTCGAGTCCCTCGAAAGTGTATCACCGAATCAAACTCATATTGTAACGATGGTGATAACTTAACCGAACATCATGGTTGGTCGAGTCCCTCGAGGCCATGGTGGTTCGGAGGCCGAACAAGATGGGAATCATAAGGAGTTATGATTGGCAAGAGTTGCCTACCTTTACGGGCTTAACGTGATTGGTCGAGTCCCTTGAGGTTACGTTAAGATACCGATTGGATCCCGATCCCCACTAAAGATCCATCGGGGGTCTCCGATTCACATACCGGAGGGTGTTGTATGTCTCACAAAAAATTAGTGGGAGTACATTAAGATAGAAGTCCTTATCTTAACTGTTTAATTTTTGTAAAGTCTACATGTTATTTATTTCTGCTATATCTTTAATTTCAGAAAATGTCGCTTTCAAATCCTTTACGTGGCATACTTGATGCCAACCGCCTCACTGGTCTAAATTATACAGATTGGCTTCGCAATCTGAGAATCATTCTCACGATGAAGAAAATCGTATATGTCCTTGATACAATGATCCCTACGCCCGACGAAGGGACAAGCGAGGATGAGATCGCTCGTTATGTGAAGTACTTAGATGATTCCACTCTTACTCAGTATTATATGTTGGCCTCTATGACTACTGAGTTACAGAGACAGCATGAAAATATGGATGCTAATTCCATACTCCTGCATCTCCGCAAATTGTTTGAGGAACAGGGAAGAACTCAGCGATATGAGATATCAAAGAGTCTTTTCTGTGCCAGGATGACTGAGGGGACACCGGTTCAGAACCATGTCCTTAAGATGATTGAGTGGATTGAGAAACTCACAGGTCTAGGAATGGTCCTAGAGAATAACCTATATGTGGATCTTGTGCTTCAGTCCCTACCAGATTCCTTTTCTTAGTTCATAATGAATTTTAATATGAACAAACTTGAGGTGACCCTCCCAAAGCTCCTCAATATGTTGAGAGAAGTAGAGAGCACCATCAAGAAAAAGAAGACAGTTCTCTATACTGGTGAGACCAGAAAAAAAAGGAAGGCTGAGAAGACCCTTAAGAAGGGCAAGGGCAAGGGCAAAATGGGTAAGGCAAATGTTGCTAAGAAAAACCCAATAAAGGACAAAGGCCAGTGTTTCCACTGCGACAAAGATGGGCACTAGAAGAGGAATTGCAAAGAGTACCTTGCAGAAAGGGTGAAACAGAAGCTTGGAGAAGCTTCAGGTACATTCATGATCAGTCTTCATTTGTTAGAATCTTAAGATAACACATGGATATTGGATATCGAAAGTGCTTATCATATCTGCAATTCGTTGCAAGTTCTGGCATAACCTAGGAGATTGAATAGAGGCGAGATAGACCTTAAGATGGGCAATGGAGCAAAGGTTGCTGTAGTGGCTATTGGCAAGGTCACTTTATATCTACCTAGTGAAGCTATTATTGCATTAGATGCATGCTATTATGTTCTTTTTATTATCAAAAATATTATTTTTATTTCATGTTTGACAGTTAGTGGATATAAATTAGTTTTTTAGAATAATGATTGTTCAATAATATTAGATGATTAGATCATCACGAAAGGAACATTGCATAATAGTTTATTTATGCTAGATATAGCTCTACATATCATGAGTGTGAGTCTAAGAGGAAATGAGAAGAGGTGAACAATACATATTTTTGGCATTGTAAGTTAGGTCACATCTACGAGAGAAGGATTCAAAAGTTGCTAAAAGATGGATATCTAGATCCATTTGACTATGAGTCATATGCGACATGTGAACCTTGCCTTCGGGGAAAGATGATCAACTCTCCATTTAGTGGAATTAGAGAGAGAGCCACTGAGTTACTAGAACTCATACATTATGATGTATACGGTCCCATGTCGACTCATGCCATAGGTGGTTACTCCTACTTCATTACTTTCACTAATGATTTCTCAAGATATGGACATGTGTACTTAATGAAGTACAAGTCTGAAGATTTTGAGAAATTCAGAGAATATAAAAATGAAGTGGAGAACCAAACAGGAAAGAGTATTAAAACCCTTCGATCAGATTAAGGAGGTGAGTACTTGAGTACATAGTTCGCCCAGTTCCTCAAAGTCTATGGGATCTTATCCCAATGGACACCTCCTTATACACCACAGCTTAATGGTGTATTAGAAAGGAGGAATCGCATACTGTTAGACATGGTACGTTCCATGATGTGTTTCGCCAACCTACCCATCTCATTCTGGGGATATGCCCTAGAGACCGTAGCTTACCTTCTGAACAGAATTCCAACCAAGTCATTGATGTCTACTCCATATGAGATATGGAATGGGAAGATGTCTAATCTTAAGATTATTAAGATTTGGGGCTGTCCTGCCCACGTTAAGAGAATAAACCCTGACAAGTTGGAATCCAGAATGGAATGGTGTAAGTTCGTGGGATACCCCAAGGAAACTTGTGGGTATTATTTCTATCACCATAAGGACCAAAGGTTTTTGTAGCCAAGAGAGCAGTGTTCCTTGAGAAGGAACACATTCTTGGTGAAGACAGTGGGAGCATGATAGAGTTGAGCAAGGTTGGAGAACCTAGCTCAAGCACCATTCCAAAATCTGTTCAGATACCTAACACACAAGTTCCAACTTTACATAGGTCCGATAGAGTATCCCATCCTCCTGAGAGATATGTGGGATATATAAGAAGAGAGGATGTTGAGGATATTGATCCTTAGACCTACGAGGAGGCTATTATGAGCATAGACTGCGGGAAATGGTAAGAAGCCATGAATTCAGAAATGGATTCCATGTACTCCAACAAGGTTTGGAACCTAGTTAATGCACCCGAGGGTAATATACCCATTGGTTGCAAGTGGATCTTCAAAAAGAAGATTGGAGTAGATGGAAAGGTAGAGACCTATAAAGCAAGGCTAGTGGCTAAGGGGTATCGTCAAAGGCAAGGTGTTGACTATGATGAAACTTTCTCACCTGTAGCCATGCTAAAATCTATTCGAATTCTATTAGCTATTGCAGCACACTATGATTATAAGATCTGGCAGATGGACATCAAAACCTCATGCCTCAATGGTAACCTCGAGGAGGAGGTGTATATGATACAGCCTGAGGGATTCGTGTCCAGGGATAACCCAAATATGGTATGCAGGTTACTTAGGTCCATTTATGGATTGAAGCAAGCTTCCCGAAGTTAGAACATAAGATTTGATGAGGCGATCAGATCTTATGACTTCGTTAAAAATAAAGATAAGCCTTGTGTGTACAGGAAAGTAAGTGAGAGCACTGTCACCTTTTTGGTATTATATGTGGATGACATCCTGATCATTAGGAATGATGTAGGAATGCTCTTCACAGTAAAGACTTGGTTATCTAGGCACTTCTCCATGAAGGACTTAGGGGAAGTATCCTACATATTGGGGATACAGATCTATAGAGATAGATCCAAGAGGATGCTTGGCTTGTCCCAGTCCAAGTACATAGACACCATTGTCAAAAGGTTTGGCATGAAAAATTTCAAGAGATGTCTCATACCAATGGGACATGGAATATCACTTTCTAAGAGTATGTCCCCAAAGACTCCTAAAGAAAGGACACACATAGATATGATACCATTTGCATCAGCGATAGGTTCTATCATGTATGCTATGTACCAGGCCTGATATAGCGCATGCTCTAAGTGTCCCGAGCAGATATCAGGCAGATCTAGGCTTGGCGCACTGGAAAGCAGTAAAAAGTATCCTTAAGTACTTGAGAAGAACTAAGGATCTTTTACTGGTATATGGAGGTAATAGCCTCAGGGTTGAGGGCTACACGGACTCGAGCTTCCAGTTTGATGTCGATGATAGTAAGTCTAATTTAGGGTATGTGTTCACCCTGAATGGAGGAGCAATATGCTGGAAGAGTTCTAAGCAAGACACTACTGCTGACTCGACCACAGAGGCGGAATACATTGCTGCGACAGAGGCAGCAAAGAAGGAAGTCTGGATGAAGAAGTTCATCACAGATTTGGGAGTCATGTCGAGTAGCAAAGAGCTGATTCCCTTATATTGTGACAACTACGGGGCGATTACTCAAATAAGGGAACCCGGGTCTCATTAGAAGTGTTCTGAGGAGGTTCCAACTTATTAGAGAGATCGTGACCCAAAGAGATGTAGTAGTGGAAAGAGTTCCATCCAAATATAACATTGCAGATCTACTGACTAGCTATTATCTCAAATTATCTTTGAGCATCACAAAGGTCTGATAGGGATCAGACACATAGGTGATTGGCTTTAGGTCAAGTGGGAGATTGCTAGTCATATGTGCCCTGCAAGCCAATCACATGAGTGATGGCGCTTGTGACTTGATATGCACTTTTTCTCTTTGCTTATTATTGGGCGTTTTATCACTTTATCTTGCGTGTTGCATATATTGTGATATCCTTGGATCTGTGCAATGGGAATCAGATCATGATGAGATCACGATAATGAGACCGATTCACCTTTAAACACAAACCCTGAATTATCCTGGTCATAGGTTACTCGAGAAGGACATCGAGATAACCAGATATACTAGTGTGTTGTATACCCATCCATATGATGGAGGTAGCTGGTCTCATAGCTACTCATGTGGGGACAGTAAGGGTACAGTGTAGGTGCTCATTGGGGAATGAGTTCACTGATTGATCTGCCTACGGAATGCTGGATGGTTATTGATACCTCACGTTAGACAGCGATTCCCTAGTCCCAGTAGTGTATCTGGTCCTTAGACTTGAGACACTAAGGATGTCTTATATGAGTACTCCATTCTTTGATATCAGACTTATAGGTTTGGAAAGTTCCAAATCTAGTACAGCTGGTTATTGGGAGTAGTAGCCAACATTACGAGGGCTCTTGAGTGTCAATAGAGGATCATCCGCTCTCGGTATCATGAGAGAAATATCCCATGTGTTCTTGTTTTAATAAATCCTTGGCCAAGGTTATTCGGATTGAGAGAGAATCTGACAAGAGCAAGACTCGAGAAGAGACCGTATGGGCCTGACAACACCGTGCCCGATATAGGGTCTCTGGGATATTGGATGGATGAGGGACTATAGATACATGATAACTGAGGACAGATAGGTCCAAAGGATTAGATTTCCTTGTATCGTCTGGGGGCCGCGGCGTAGTGGCCTGGTATGTCCGCAGTCGATGAGTTGGGTAAATTATTATAGAGATAATAATTCACTAAGTCAGAAGGAGTTCTGACAAGTATGACTCACGGCCAGCTTGATATTGGGCCTAGAGGGTCACACACATATGGTAGGTGTTGCGATGAGTAGAGGTTCGGATATAAGATATCCGCTGAACCCCCTATCTTATTGGATATCCATTAAGCCTCTAAATTATTGGATCCTGAGATGAGATCCAATAATTGCTAATAAGAGATTATTGGGTAGAGACCCACTAATCCAAAAGGCTTGGGTAATTGGATAGAGATCCAATATCCAATAGGGCAAAAGATCCATTAGGGTTTTCAGGGGGGGGCCTCTATAAATAGGAGGGAACCAAAGCTCTATAGGCTGGGGGTTTCTTTTGGTAGCCACCTCCTGTTCTCCTGTCCCTAGAGAGAGAGGTGCATTGTTGCAATCCCTACTGTGTGGATACCGCTAGAGAGGAGGACACTTGACCTCCTTCATCCTCTCCCACAAATCTATAGGAATTCAAGGATATACGATCTCCCTAGGTATCTTCTTTTACACGTGCAGTTTTGCATATTTGTTTTTGATGCATCGATTTTCGTATGATGACGGACACTTTCTACGGGAAATTTGGGGTTTTGTTTTCTGTTCTTCCGCTGCGCATGTGATGTCGCTCCCCTGAAGGATTTCCCAACAGAGTGGATGTAGGTCGGATGACTGAACCATTATAAAATCGGTTTGTGTTTACTTATTGTTCTTTACATTTCTGGAAACCTGTTTATTTTACTTACTTCGCTTCCTCCTCACTTTCTTACGAATCATTTTAAGTTTATACGCAATCGAAACTGGATTTCATTGAAATGAAGTTTTTAACGTACGAAGTTTCTGAAAGCTTATTTTTAAATCATCGAATTTATCGTTATTTAACTGCTGCACTAATTCGCCCCCCCCTCTTAGTGTCACTCTCTATCCCAACAATTGGTATTAGAGCCACGTTATTTCTCTTTTGGATTCACACTCGTAAGAAATGGCTCTTTACAGTTTTCAAGAGAGTTTTTCGATTGTTCGTCCTCTATTCCTTAACGGGTCAAACTACACATATTAGAAAACTCAAATGAGAGTTTTTTTTTATTTTTTTAAATTTGGATTTATGGAACGTTATTAAAAATGATTTTTAACTTCCCTCTAAACTGATGAACAAATGGTTGGATTTAGAGAGAAAATCTTTTTCATTAAATGCAAAGGCTATGAATGTCTTATTTTTCGCTTTGGACTAAACCGAGTTCAATCAGATTTCTACGTCTGAAATGGCTTTTGATATTTGGCGGGCACTAGAAATCACGCATGAGGGAACTAGTAGAGTCAAAAACTCAAAAGTAAATCTCTTATTACATAATTTTGAGCTCTTCTGAATGGCACCAAACGAGTCTATTGGTGACATGTACATCCGTTTCACGAATGTCGTCAATAATGTAAAAAGTCTTAGTCAATATTTTTCGAATTTTGAACTCACTAACAAGATCTTAAGATCCCTTCCAAAAAGGTGGGATCCTAAAATAATCGTAATACAAGAGACTAAAAATTTAAATGAGAACTAATTGGGTCATTAATGACCTATGAAATGAGTTTCTTAGAATTTGATGAACACATAAATCACCTTTCAAAGAACAGGAAGAATTTGAAACTTTGAACAAATGAATGCCACTTGAGTGATGACTCAAGTGATGAGAACAATGTTGAGAACTTTGAACTTTTAATGAATCTTAATAAGTTTATTAAACTAAAATCTAAAACTAAAAATGAACTTGAATGAAGGAAGAGGCCAAAGATGAAGATGAAATGTAAAGAAGAATCAAGTGACAAAACAACGAATTGGGCTTTGACGGGTTTCAACAACGAGGTAAGTAACTCAGCTAAGATGTTCTTATGTTGTTTTGAAATTACATGATCCATTCATGAGTTGCTTGATATAGTTGGTAGGAATTTTTTTTTTGCTTTTTCCTTCAAGTAGTTTTGAAAAGTAAAAATATAAATGATGATTGCTTAACTTGTGCTAATATAAGATCAACTTCATGTATGCTTTTGAAATAACAATTCCATGCATGTTTATGAATTTCATATCGGTCTTCGATTTTAATCTTGATGTATGGCATGACACAAAATAAATTATCATGATAATTACACCTCATGTATGTACACCTAAAATCAATAAACATTTATCTTGATGACTTTACATATTTGCATGATAATCGAATCTTGTGTCTTGCACAATTGTATGTGTTAATGCTTGACTTTCGTATAAAATTTTGAAGATGTTTTATGGCATTATGCTTGAACTTTAAAGTTTTGTATCATGCTTAATGAGGACTTGAAGTAATGAAAATTGAGGTAAGTAACTCACCTAAGATGTTCTTATGTTGTTTTGAAATTACATGATCCATTCATGAGTTGCTTGATATAGTTGGTAGGAATTTTTTTTTTTGCTTTTTCCTTCTAGTAGTTTTGAAAAGTAAAAATATAAATGATGATTGCTTAACTTGTGCTAATATAAGATCAACTTCATGTATGCTTTTGAAATAACAATTCCATGCATGTTTATGAATTTCATATCGGTCTTCGATTTTAATCTTGATGTATGGCATGACACAAAATAAATTATCATGATAATTGCACCTCATGTATGTACACCTAAAATCAATAAACATTTATCTTGATGACTTTACATATTTGCATGATGATCGAATCTTGTGTCTTGCACAATTGTATGTGTTAATGCTTGACTTTCGTATAAAATTTTGAAGATGTTTTATGGAATTATGCTTGAACTTTAAAGTTTTGTATCATGCTTAATGAGGACTTGAAGTAATGAAAATTGAGGTAAGTAACTCACCTAAGATGTTCTTATGTTGTTTTGAAATTACATGATCCATTCATGAGTTGCTTGATATAGTTGGTAGGAATTTTTTTTTTTGCTTTTTCCTTCTAGTAGTTTTGAAAAGTAAAAATATAAATGATGATTGCTTAACTTGTGCTAATATAAGATCAACTTCATGTATGCTTTTGAAATAACAATTCCATGCATGTTTATGAATTTCATATCGGTCTTCGATTTTAATCTTGATGTATGGCGTGACACAAAATAAATTATCATGATAATTGCACCTCATGCATGTACACCTAAAATCAATAAACATTTATCTTGATGACTTTACATATTTGCATGATGATCGAATCTTGTGTCTTGCACAAATGTATGTGTTAATGCTTGACTTTCGTATAAAATTTTGAAGATGTTTTATGGCATTATGCTTGAACTTTAAAGTTTTGTATCATGCTTAATGAGGACTTGAAGTAATGAAAATTGAAATCCTACATTTTGGAATGATGTGCTTTTCGCCTTAATGGCTTTAACAAAACCTTGTCTCAAATTTACAAGATAATGGTTTTCATATGAAAAATTTGAACATTCCTATGTGTAATCAAATTGCATAAAATGAAAATGTATTTTCCATTCTATTGAGATAAATGAATTCATTATATGAATCTTGTGAATTTCTTGAAAATAATCATAATGAATGTAATGAAAATAAATGTGTCTCATGTTTTTGGTTTTAATGATTTATCTTGAAACTTGCTTCTCGGATCTATATGAAAAACATGAGCATACTCATATGAAGGATCAAATCACTTAAATTGAAACATATAAAAAAAATGAGAAAATACACTATCATGATATTTTATGTGTGATGCATTTGATCTTAATGGCTTTAATGACAAAACTTATATTTCAAATTTATACGATGATGGCTTTCATGTAAATATTAGAACATATCTTATGAAATCATCATTGATAATGATGAAATGAAAATATTAAAAGTTTGTTATCATGCTTAATGACTTTATGATATCATATCTTGATGATGCAACTCATGTGTTGGTTTTAAATATGATACTCATCTTTTAAAACATGAGTACACTCATATGAAACAAATAACTGAAAATGGAATATATTATCATGATAAATCAAATCTTTTAAAAATGCTCTATGTGTAATGTGCTATATTTTTTACTCTTAATGATCTTTTCGATGAGATTTTATCTTTTAAGTCTTGAACGGTCATGCTTGTTTCTATTTGACTTAAAAAGGCAAAGGCATGTTCATATAAAATTAATGTATGAATTAAAATCACTAAAAGAGAAATGTATGTTTCTTGAACATCTCTTTTTTCTCTAAAGTTTCATATTTTTCATGAAAGACAAGAGATAAATTCATTTATGATATTTTGTAAATCACTTGAATTATGAATGAGATTTTGATGATATGGTAATAACATTATTCATGTTATGAATCTCAAAAATGATAATTTGATTATGAGTGTCAAGTTGTCAAATTATTTTGAATGAGATTTTTGTTTTATGAAAATCATGAACTCTCTTAAATTCTTAACTTGAGATATTTTTTATGCAATTTGAATACTTTCCTCTATGATTGTTTCTTTTTTTCATTTACCAAAGAGGAAAACAATTGAAGTCTTGATATATCGATAAGTGATACTTGAAATGCGATCTTGATACCTTATGATGAATTATTAATAAAAGGATTTATCAAATGAATCATGCTCTTCTTGACTTTTCTTGATATCATAAAAATGACATGATTTCTTTGACTTGAATGCATCATGAAATGATTGAAATATTGATGTATCATTGCATTTCCTCCCTTCTTTTCAATGTTGACTAAAGGGGGCGAGAAAATATGCTAGGTTGAATGATAAATTACAATTCAAGACTTGATTGTCATGATTAATTTTTGTCGTGTTAGCTTGAATGTTAAATTCATATTCATGACTTGAATTTTGATGATTGAAAATTGATAAAATTTACTTTATGATGAATCATTGAATCATAAATTTGATACTTCCTAAATGGAATATTTATTAACCATGAATGAAAATTTTTGATACCCCATTGATCTTTTTATAAATATTTATCTTTGTTGATTATTATAATTTCAAAATTCATGTAAAGAGAAAAGAATTATACTCTTCCCTTCTTTTTGACTAAAACAAAGGGGGAGAAATTTTTGCTAACTCGAACATGCAAAGGAAAGCAAAGGTTGCACTTCTCAAAAAAGAAGAAAGAAATTACAAACTTGCACATTCTTCTTTGACTTGTTAGCTTGCATGTTTAAAGTGATGTAAATTTTACAAAAACTACTAGCTTACAAAGGAAAACTAGCTTACACTTCTCAAGAGAGAAGAAACAAAAATTGCATATATATTGCAAAGGAAGCAAAGAAAGTGCAACTTGCACATCTCAAGAAAAGAATGAAAAGTTGCTATCTTGCTTATCTTTAGAAAGAATTTAAAACTTGCTATGATTGAATGTGGTAAATCTAGCTTATATGAGTTGACTTGCATATCTTTTAAAATAGTTAGAGCTACTTTTCCTTTTTGTTGATGACATAGGGGAGAAGTAGATTGATGACTTCATGCATTAAATTGAAGATTTTATGTATTTGCATGATATTTTTGATAACATGTTTTTTGGTACATGTTACTTGGATTTGGGATAATCCAAGTGTTCTATCAATGGCATATTGATAGGGGGAGTTTGGTTAAACTCTGAAGAGTTAAGGTTAACTTCGTTAGTCATCAATTAGTTGTCATCATCAAAAAGGGGGAGACTGTTAGGTCTCGAATTTTGATGATGAAACTAATTGATTATGTTTTATTGTCTAACTATGTTTTAAGTGACATAGGTCTACTCAGTCAGGATTAGATAGTTGACATAGGAGGAATTGACATTGTGTCGAAGAAAATCACATCAGGATATTGGACGTCGAGCCGGAGGTCCGATCGATAATTGGCAGAAGGTTTCGGACGTCGGGCATCGAGCCAAGAAGAGTAGTGTTGTGCTAAGGACATTGGGGTTGCAGAGGTCAACCATTGATTGAGCAATAGGCCGTAAAAGAGGACGATGCATCAAAGAATCGGACGAAGTGCTGACCAATGATGTGCCGAGCAACAGAATGTCAATTTACATTGTAATAACTGTTTAGATCAAAGTAGAGTTAAGGTTTATGTGTGTAGGATTAACTATGATAACGATGAAGATATAAAGTGAAGCAAGGTGCCGAAGTCAAGTGCGATGGATTCGTTGGGAGTTCAAGAGTTCGTCGAGAGTCCGAAGATTTATCGGAGTACTGCCAGAACTAGCCGAGAACAAGTAGGGAGCTTACCGAAGGGTTTTTAGAAGTTCATCGGAAGGTTCGTCGGAAGTTCGCGAAGCTCACCAAGAAAGATCAAAGCTTGCTGAAGAAGCTCATCGGAACTCGCCAAGATCAATCGTGAAGTCTAGGAGCTTGCTGGGAGTCCATAGAATGGTATCCGAGGGTTCGTCGGAAGACCATCGGAAGTTCATCGGAAGCTCACCGGAAGAAGTCTTGACTTTTCGGACTTTGTAATAGCTTAGGAAATGTCTTTAATTTTGTAGTTAGCACATAATTAGGGTTAGGATTAGGTGTTAATCCTTTAACCCTGTTAGGGACTAACCGGACCCAGTAATGGATCAATTTGGGTGGGTTTAAAGCCCAACTAGGAGTGCTGAACACTATCTGATAGTGGCACCACCTAGGTCTAGCTTCCCAAGTAGTCTGGGGTTTTAGGGATCGAGCAGCACTAAGAGGGGGGGTGAATTAGTGCAGCGGATAAAACGATAGATTTTTCAACGATTTAAAACAAGCTTCGGAAACTTCGTACGATGAAAGCAACGTTTCGTTTGAAACCGATTTTTGCGTTCTAACTTTAAAGCATGCGTACAAAGATAAAAAGAAAGTGGAGCAAGTAAAGTAAAGGCTTGCAGCAAAGTAAAACAGAAATTTAAACACTCATACAATCAAGACACAGCGATGTATAGTGGTTCGGTCAAAGTGACCTACATCCACTTCCGAAGCCTTCTCCGATGAGGCTTCCTTCTTCCACTATCAAATCCTTTGAAGGGGAAGGATCAAATACCCCTCTTACAACCCTTTACAAGTGATTCACACTCTTACAAGATTTCTTAAGAAAAGAAGGAGGTGGACACTTAGCAAGAACAAGACTTTTCAAGACTTTTCAAAAGCTCAAAACCAAGATTCTAACTCTTAAAAGGGTTATGTTTTTCAGCTGAAAAGGAAGGGGTATTTATAAGCCTCAAAGTGATTCAAATTTGGAGCCCAAACTTGGAGCCAAAAATTTGAATCTTTTGAGTTTTTTTTGGTCTTTGTCGATCTGGCAGATCGACACACCCAGCGGTTCTACTCGCTTCAGCAGCGGTGCTACGCTAGCTTTCACGCAGGCGGTGCTACCGCCCACCAGTGGTACTATCGTCAAGCTATAGTAGCCGATGGCGGTGCTCTGCAAAGATACTCGCTTTGCTGATAGAGCCGGCTATAGTAACGGCTACAAGCTACATGATAGCATGCACGTAGCATGCACGTAGCATGCGTAGCATGCGTTGGTCTTTATTTGGGCCAAAAACTTTGGCCCAAACTAAGGCCCAATGGCCCCTACTTCGGGTTAAAGGATTAACCCCTAATCCTAACCCAAATTAATGTGCTAACTACGAAATTAAAGACATTCCTAAGCTATTACAAAGTCCGCAAGTCAAGTCTTCTTCCGTCGAGCTTCCGGCGAACTTCCGACGGTCTTCCGACGATCCCTCGGAAACCATCCTGCGGACTCCCGGCAAGCTCTTGGACTCCACGATGATCTTGGCGAGTTCCCCCGAGCTTCTTTGGCAAGCTCTGATCTTTCTTGGCAAGCTCCGCGAACTTCCGACGAACCTCCCGGCAAACTTCCGAAAACCCTTCGGCAAGCTCCCTACTCATTCTCGGCCAGTTCCGATAGCACTCCCAACGAATCTTCGGACTTCCGTCAAACTCTCGAACTCCCAACAATCCATCGCACTTGACTTCGACCCTTTGTTTCGCTTTACGTCTTCATCCTTATCGTAGTTACTCCTGCACACAAACAACAAACACTCTACTTCGATCTAGACAGTTATTACAACGCGAATTGACATTCAGTTGCCCGGCACATCATTGGTCGGCGCTTCGTCTGATCCTTCGGCACATCACCCTCTCTAGCGGCTTGTTGCCCAATCGGCGGTTGACCTCCGCAACCCCGATATCCATGGCGTAACTCCGCACTTCTTGGTCTGATGCCCGACGTACGAAGCCTCCTGCCGATAGTCGACCGAACCTCCGGCTCGACATCAAATATCCTTACGTGATCACCTCCGACGCAACATCAATTCCTCCAGCGTCAACTGTCTAATCCTGATCGATAGTAGACCTGCGTAACTCAAAACGCAGTTAGATAACAAAACACACTCAATTAGTTTCATCATCAAAATCCGAGATTCAACATGGGGTGGTGGTACCGCCCAGACTAGGTGATGGTACCGCCTTATGGTAGAGTGCTTGGGCAATGGCACCGCTAGCTGGGCAATGGTAACACCCAGTACACTGATCGTGTCAATGTGTCAAGCAATGGTACCACCAGACTGAGCAGTGGTACCGCCCAGTGTCAGAGTCAGATTGGCGATGGTACTACCAAAACCCGATAGACCCAGGATGGGATGGTTTTTGGCTCTAAGTTTGAATAAAATTAGAGCCTATATAAACCCCTCCCATCCCTGGTTAGAACACACAAGCACACTAAACCTAACAGTAGGAAAACGCTAAAATCCTTTCTCTCCTCTAGTCTTCATTGTATTCAAAGAGAGGAGTGTGTTAGTGCTTGTAAGGGTTACCTCCTAAGTCTATCAAAAGGAGAGAGCTGTAAGGGAGTCAGTCCTCGCTCGTTGGAAGGAGGACAACTAGTGAAAAACCCGGTGGCCTAAAGAGAAGAGGAATCGGGAGTGGACGTAGGTCGTATGACTAAACCACTATAAAATCAATTTACGTTTACTTATTGTTCTTTACATTTCTAGAAACCTGTTTATTTTACTTACTTTGTTTCCTCCTCACTTTCTTATGAATCATTTTAAGTTTATATGCAATATAAATCGGATTTCATCGAAATGAAGTTTTCAACGTACGAAGTTTCTGAAAGCTTATTTTTAAATCGTCGAATTTATCGTTGTTTAACCACTGCACTAATTCGCCCCCCCCCTCTTAGTGCCGCTCTTGATCCCAACAATCATATATCCCTAAATCTACATATCCCAGTTCGTGGATGAAAGAGCTCTTGCAAACTCTTCTCTAACGATGATCCACACAACGGATGTAGTAACGATGCACCTCATCTTGCAGCATGTTATTTCCTTACATTCTCGCATCATGAAACCGCAGCAACCAAGGAGAGATCGACCCCTCTTACTATCCTTTTACACCAAAGAGGGGTAGTCAGTTGAAGAAAGGGGCAGGGAGGATAAGAAAGAAGTGGCGACAATAGGATTCTAGCCTATGATCCTTTAAGCCCCAACTCTTATATATAGAGAGCCCTCTTTACTTACTCTAATGGATCCTGCCTTAATGGGTACTGAATCTCTATCCAATTATCCTGACTTAATGGATATTGGATCCCATTCAATAACCACTTTGAGCCTTATTGGGTCTCACCTAATGGATCCAATAAAATAAGAGCTTATTGGATATCTCATATCTAATCTTCTACTTATCGCATTGTCTACCATATATGTGTGATCCTCTAGGCTCAATACCAAGCTGGCCATGAGTTACATTTGTCAGAACTATTTCTAACTTAGTGAATTATTATCCACATAATAATTGACTCAACTCATTGACTATGGATATACTAGGCCACTACGCCATAGTTTCCAAATGGTACAGGGGGATCCAATCCATTGGAATTGCCTGCCATCAGTTATCGTGATATGTAGTCTCTCATCTATCTAATATCCTAGAAATCATATACCGAGCATGGTGTTGTTGGACCCATACAAAATTCATCCAAATCTCACTCTAATCGGATTCTCCTAAAGAACTTCTTTTTTAATCCGATTCTCACACTTATCAAATTCATCATGATCTAATTGACCCAGGCTAGGGATTTATTTGAGTGAAAGTACATGAGATATTCCTCTTATGATATCAAGAGTAGATGATTCTCTATTGACACTCATTTGTCTTTATAAGGTTAGCTATTACTCTAGATGAGAGACCATGCTAGATTTGAAAGTTATAGGTTTATAAGTCTGATATCAAAGAATGAAGTACTCAAACAAGATATCATTGATGTCTCAAGTCTAAGGACCAAATACACAACTGGGACTATAGAATCGATATCTGACTATGAGGTATTATTAACTAACCAGCATTTCGTAAGTGGATTATTCAGTAAACTTATTCTCTAATAAGTACCTACACTATATCCTTAGTGTTTGGTAGGATTTTTTTATTTTTTGAACTTTTGAATAATGTTTATTAAGTTTGTTTAGTTCAGTAAGAGTTATATAGAGATTTATTTAATATTTATTTATTATTAAGAGTTTTAAGTCCCGATGGACTATAAGTGGAACACTATAAATAGGGATGTATCTGTTGTTGAATCTAAGATTTTGATGATGAAATCAATTGATAATATTTTATGATCTAATGGAATTTTAAGTGACATAGGTCTACTTTTGATTAGGATTAGACAATTGAAGCAGGATGAATCAATGTCGTACCGGAGGAGAGCATGTCAAAAGATTGGACATCGAGTCGGAGGACCGATCGACGTATCGGTAGAAGGCTTCAGATAAAGGATTTGGGCATTAGGCCAAGAAGAGCAGAGTTGCGCCAAGAAGATTAGAGTTGCAAAGGATAATTATTGATTAGGCAATAGGCTGCAAGAGAGGACGATACGCCGAAGAATCGAATGAAGCGCTAATGGACCAATGACGTGCCAGGCAACAAATTTGATTCACTTTGTAATAATTATCTAGATCGGAGTAGGATTAGGTTTAATTAAGTTAGAATTAAACCAACTCAATTAAGGACAATTGAGCCCATACCTGGACTAGTTTGGGCCAGACTCAATGCCCAAACAATGTTGCTAGACCTTGTTTGGCGGTGGCACCGCCAAACTAAGGCGGTGGAACCACCCAAGGTGTAGTCCCCTAAGTGGTCTAGGCGGTGGTATCACCTAGTGTTAGACAGTCTAGGTAATGGTATCGTCAGACTAGCACAGTGGTACCGCCCAGTGTTAGTGTACTGGGCGATGGTACCGCCAGCACCCTAAAAACCGAGATGATTCAAATTTGAGCTCCAATTTTGAATCCACTTAGGGTCTATAAATACCCTAGCTATTCTTGCTTAGGATAGCAAGAATTGAGCAAGAAATCTAAGGAAAAGCTTAGTAATTCTTAGTGTAGAAATCCCTCTATTGAAATCTTAAAAGTAGTTCCAAAGAGAGGTGGTTGAGGGAAGACTTGTAGAAGAAAGAGTTTGTACGGGGAGTTAGTCTTCGCCCATTGAGGGAAGACTGATAGTGAAAGCCGGTGCTCTCGACGAAGGAGGAATCGGAGTAGACGTAGGTCGGACGACCGAACCACTATAAATCGATTTGCGTTTTATTGAATCTCAAATTTTGATAATGAAATTAATTGGTAAATTGTTTGATCTAATCTATATGTTGAGAAAAGTGTGCAGGATTAACTACAATGAAGGCATAAAGTAAAACGAAGTACCAGAGTCAAGATCGATTGATACGTTAGGAGTTCAAGAGTTCACCGGGAGTTCAAAATTTCATTAGGAGTGCTGTCAGAATTGATCAAAAATCCATTTGGAGCTTGATAAAAGGTTCGTCAGAATTTAGCCAAAAAGATTTGTCGGAAGTTCACGGAGCTCGTCGAGAAGATTAGAGCTCTCCAAAGAAACTCATCGGAACTCACCAAAATCATCGTGAAGTCTAGGAGCTTGTCGGGAGTCCGTTGGAAGGTTGCTAAGAGATCATCGAAAGTCCACTAGAAGATTGTCGGAAGCTAGCAACAAGAAGCCTTGACTTGTCGGATTTTGTTTTGTTTAGTATATCTTAAATTTCATAGTTAGCACGTAATTAGGGTTAGATTTGGAAGGTAATCTCATTAACCCTATTAGGAGCCAATTAGGCCCATATTTAGACTAGTTTGGGCTAGATTCAAGGCCCAACCAGGTTGCTGAACCCTGTATGGTGGTGGTACCATCGAGCGTCAGGGTCAACTAACGGTACTACCGCTAGGTTCAGGCGGTGGTATCGCTAGTTCCTTGGAAATCCGGGATGGGACCTTTTTTTGCTCTAATTTTGAAGTCAACTGAGGCCTATAAATATCCCTTACTTCTCAGCTGGTAGAGCATAGAGAAGTGATAAGAACTGAACTGAAACTTTATTGAAATAGCCTTCAAAAGTTGAGTGTTCACCTCTACGATTCTCTAAGTGTAAAAGTTTGTATAAGGAGAGTGAGCCACTTGTAAAGTTCTGTAAAGGGATGATTGATCTTTCCCCTTCGAGAAAGATCGATAGTGGAAGCTGGTGACCTCATAGGAGGAGGTATTAAAAGTGGACATAGGTTGGACGACCGAATCACTATAAAATTAGCGCGTTCTTCTCTTGGTATATAATTTCTTTTATTGCATTTCAATTTTTACTTCATTGCAATTGTCCAATCTCCTCTTCTCTACTCTATTATAAACTCACTCAAATCAACGTCTTTCTGAAATGATTTTCATCGAATGAAAAATTTTCATCGTAGTAAGTTTTTCAAAATCGTTTAAATCGATCATTTTTATTTACTGCACTAATTCAACTCCCCCCCCCCTTAGTGTCGTTCTTGATCCTAACAGTTGGTATCAGAGTGAGGTTACTATCATTTTGGTTTAAAACCCAAAAGAGATGACATTTGCTAGCATCTAAGAGGGTCACTCAATCACACGTCCATCCATGTTCAATGGGTCGGATTACACCTATTGAAAAACTCGGATAAGAATTTTTCTTATTTTTATATATTTTAAACTATGGAACATTGTTGAAAATGGTTTTAAAAAGTATTTTCTTCCAATGAACGATTGGAATGAGTTGGAGAAGAAGGCTTTCTCTCTAAATATCAAGGCTATGAATGCCTTATTTATGCTTTAGATAAGAATGAGTTCAATCGTGTTTCCATTTGTGAAATGACTTTTGATATTTGGCACACACTCGAAGTCACACATGAATGCACTAATAAAGTAAAAAGAGTCCAAAATAAATCTTTTAGTTCATGCTTATGAATTATTTTGGATGAAATCAAACTGATTTAGGCTCCTAAAGGGACTGTAAAGAATTTAATACAAAATGATAAGATGAGTAGATTAATTTTTGAGGCACCCAAGGTCAATTGGGTACCCAAAAATCATCTTGTGTAGACATCTTTACTATCACAAGCTAGGAGCGAGTAACGATAACTCAATGATGCATTATCGTTATCAAGCTCATTAGCTTAAAAAAAATGAATGACCATTGATTGTATATTATTTGAATTATGTTGATTGCTTTTATGATAACCTTCCATCGATGCTAAAACACACTAGTATTGAGACTAAGGGGCACTAAGAAAAATTGAATTATTTTTTTGTGATTCTCGAAAACACTTGAAGAATGATTTTGATGATGAACTTGATATGCATGCTTTCATGATTCTCAAAAACACCTATCCAAACTCCTCTCTTATTATTCGAGTTATCAATTTTTATTTATGGTTCTTCCTTGATCCTCCTAAGGAAAACGTTCTTTATATCTTTTGATGATCATGATTAATTTTTTGCTAAAAGGGTTTCATAAGTCACCATTCCTAGAAAAAATAACTTCATCGAAGTGATTTAAATGTTATTATTTCACTTAATCAAATGCATGATAATTAAATTCAAACATTCAATATTATAATCTCTATAAAATAGAGGAAGATCAATTGATTAAATGATCAAAGTGTTGTTGCCCCCAAAATTGCCTAAGTGAATGTGCTAGCGGTGGCACCATTGGAATTAGCAATGGCATCGTTGGAACTAGTGGTAGCACTGTTTGGGCATTCTGTTCCCAAGCGGTGGCACCACCCAATTAGCGGTGGCATTGCCCGAGAGGTGCCCTATATAAAGGGACTTTAGGGCCGATGGTAGAACCAACCCCATCACTTACTCCACCTCTCAAAAACCTTCTCCTACTTCCCATTCTTGATCCTCCTCTTCTAGAAAACCAAGAAGGGATCTCTACTCCATCAGTCCTAGGATCAATCTCATGTTCTAAGGAGATCACCCCAAAGGTATTCTTTGAAATTCTTCCTTTGAATTCATGATGTATTGCTGCCCTTTTACAATTATTCCTTCATTATCAATATTTGTAAACAAATGACACCTAGAAGATTATCTAGGGATAAAGGGAAGAGGAGAGTAGAAGAATCATATGACCCCTCTCTATTTAATTCAAATGAAAATGCCCTTAGATTCCCTAACTTTGAATCTAAAAGTGTTCACAAAGGTAAATATGTAGATCTAGGTGAATTAGGGGACTTGGAGCCTATCCAATGGTTTGCTAATCTAAACATTTTACCTATATTACAAATTAGTGAACCAATATATCCTAGGTTGGTTCACTTATTTTACAACTTAAATATGGACGAGGGTTATAATGTATTATCCTACCTCCTAGGGCACCATATCCCTATCACGGATAGTATAATTTGTAACCTTATAGGAATTGTCAAGAAAAGAAGAGGTTGCTATTTTAGAGGCCAATAGGTTTTATACGCAATTGAAGTTACCTATTCCGAAGTCTTAGGAATTATTTTTAAAAACCCAAACTTGGCGATCGTTCCTAAAAATTATGAACACATGCTGCCCTTCAACTCTAAAGTACTCTATTATATCATTATAAGTATCTTGCTTCCAAAACAATATCACCATGATGAGGTAAACCAAATGGAGTTAGGTACAATGTATTGGATCATGACCGGACAATAAAATTGCTTTGGATACCTAATAAAACAAAACATGATCAACATATCAATAAAGGATTTAATGCTTCTATATGGTGGGTTAATCACAAGGCTATTACATGCACACAACATTATGATACCACCGAATGAGGAAAGAATAAAGGTAGATAGATACATTGCAATTAATAGAAATCTACTAAGATGACTAAGGTGCACATTAAGACATGAAATTTAGACTTGGCTGCGTAAAAGAACCGAGCCTCCCCCTCCTGAACCTGAACCTGTAACACCTTTATTTAGGGGTAGTTAGTCTTCTCTCCCTAGTCTCTTTGATGCTGCACCGATGGATCCAGCACATTCATCTTCTGCTGATCCAATAATGACTCAACTGAATCAACTCAAATCATAACAAGCTGAACTCAAATTGCAATAAGATAAAATCTTAATTGAAGTGTGACAAGTATATCAGAAAATTGACACCTTGTATAGACACTTTGACATACCAGCTGAGGAGCAATTTGTAAAAACTCTATGTTGTACTTCTTAACTTTATTGTTGTAATAGAGTTCTTAACTCCTTTTTTGTACTCCTTATGCTACATTAGTACACTTTCACTTTAAGTTTCATGTAATGCAACAATCGAGAATGTTGAATTGAATGCATGAGTTTGTTATATGCTTTTTTTAAAATTTTTCGATTTCGTATCATCTTCCTCCTATATTGGTGTCATTATTTGATTTTGTAAATGGAGCTTTCATGAACTTATCTTCCTTCTATCGTGGTATCAAATGTTTGACAATTTTTTGAATTGGTATCATACACATTTGATGACTTTTTGAATTTATATCAAACTCGATTCTATCGTTTGATAACTTTTGACACTATTTGAATCCTCCCTTCATTCACTCACAGATTTCATGCAAGTGTTAACAATATTTTTGAAGGATTTGACAAAAATACCTTTCACGGACTTCATTGATGGGTTTTATTTCATAAAAGAACATTCACGGATTCTACGTCATGAACTGATTCATATTAGCTCTTGATGAACTCAATTTCCTTTAGCTTGAATGGATTATTTTCATGATTCATGGACTTCCTCTCCATTCACATTTTTATGTCATGAACTCTTTATGAAAAGAAGAAATTTTATAAATAGATCGAACGATTTATTTTCCTTCTACTTCATGAACTTTATTTGATAGAAACATCGATTTCATTCACTTCTTTAACTCTTAATGTGAATTTAATATGGATTTTTTCAATGTCATGAATTCTTTAATAAAAGTGTGTATGAATTTTTAAGTATAGAAACATCATTTACATCATTCATGATTCTGTTACGATCCTTTTATTTTTAAAATTTTTAAATAATATTTATTGAGTTGTGTTTAGTACAGATAGAGTCAAATATCTATTTATTTAATATTTATTTATTATTAAAAGTTCAAGTCCTGATGGACTTTAGGTGAAACTCTATAAATAGGGTTATATTTGTTTATTTCATCAGGCAATGAAAGCAATGAAATATTATTCAGTCTTTTGGCAAACCCTAGGAGGTTGATCCTCTCGAAGCGATCCAAGGGGGCTGATCCCCTTGAAGTAATTAAGGAGGTCAATCCCCTCAAAGTGATCATTTATCCTCTTTTCTTCCACTTTTTTTGCTTCTCCTTCGCTTCTTTTATTTCTTTCATAATAAAACTCTAAGGGGTCTTATCATTTGGTATCAGAGTAGTGATCCTCGACATTTTTGCTACAAGTTCGCATCACTTTGTCGTAGCCACCATTAACCAAAAAAAAGAGAACGCAGAAGGTTGAAGTCGGCAGCCACGACTCCAAGCCGACAGCCACGCAACCTCTAGGCCACTGCCACGACCATCACCATCGCTGCCTCCTCGCTCCGCGACCAACAACCACTGCTTCCCCTCTCCACCGTTGCCGCTGCCAGCAACCACCACCGCCGTTGCTCCCCTGCTCTTTCCCCACCGCCACAATCGCAACCGCAGCCCTTGCCCTCTACAGCTACAGCCACACCCTTGTTCTCTACTGCTGCAGCCACCACTACTTCCTCAATCGCCCACTACCTTCCAAGAGCCCTGTTCTACGGTGAAACAGAGTTCTTTCCACATCCATAGAACACTACTTTCTGCATTCCTAACTGGCAGAGGTTGAAGGTGAAAGCAAAGGTTGAAGCTGATAGCCATGCAAAGGAGGAAGCAGCTGCTTCCTAATTAGCAGCCACACAAAGGTTACCATCACCGTCGCTACCCTCGGCCAGCAATCTCTCCCCTCTTCGCTGTCGGCATCAACAGGAACCGCTGCAGCCAGCGTGCAGTGTGAGATCTCTCCCCTCTTCGCTGTCGCCAATTTACGATGAATCGTCGAGCGGCGTGCAATGTGGCGTAAACAGGGCCCTCACTGCCTCCCGCCCGCATTGTCATCATTGCTATTTCCTTGACCATAGCGAGCTCTCGATGGCGTTGCCCTCAATCATCGCTAACGATGTTCCTCGACTGCAGCGGGCCCTCAGCAGCATTGCAAGAAGGGTGGCCATCGTTGTTTCCTTGATGACACTGCTCCCAACCGTAACCCTTGCTATCGCCCCTTGGGTCGCCGCCACAATCGACGTCCGTAGCAATCGTCGCAGCCATAATTGATGTCCGCTGCAACCATCATAGTCACACCCTAGCGCTACCTTCCAACCACTCCTGCTTTGTGTCCTCTACTATAGAACGCCATCGCTTCCCCTCCTCGCGGTGACTCCCCATAGCGTCGCTGCCGCCATCCACTTCGCGCCCTTCCCCTCGTTGCCTTCCTTCTTGGTCGCTGCATGATCGCCGCCATTTCATCTCCTCTTTGCTGCCGGCATCAACAATAACCATCACAGCTAGCGTGTGGTGTGACAAAAACAGGGCAGCGCCACTGACCCCCCTCCTCGCAGTGACTCCCTACGACATCGCTACCATCTAGCCCCCGGCACTCTTCCCCCTTGCTGCCTCCCTTCAGTCGTAGCTGTAGTCACCACAGCCACTGCCATTTCATTCCCTCTTTGTTGACGGCATTGACAGCAACTACCATAGCCCTGCCCACAGTAACCTTTGCAACTACAGCCACCATAACTATTGTCGTTTCCTACCTTCTTCGCTGCCAGCATTGACAGCAACCACCGTAGCCTTATCCGCAGCAACCATAGCAGCTACATCCCATCGCTACCTCCCTCTTGCTTTGCATCTTGTCACAGCCACCGGTTGCCACCAGATTACATCGATGCTATCGCCTTCCAACCTATGATACTCTCACCCTACACTACAACAGAAATTGGGAATGGTGACCGACAACTCAGTTAAGGCCCAAGTTGAAGTATTGAAAATCAGAATTGTAAACCGACTGTAGGAGACCCTTAATGAATTCAAAAGAAGCCTGTTGGAGAACTTTAGTAAGTTTTAATAAGATGGACAGTTCACTAAAATTTGTCAAACTTCTACAGTGTTAGAATATCAGGGTAGATTCGAATGATGGTCAAATCAAGCCACATATTGGTTTGAATAATAGCTAGTGTACACCTTTATTGAATGGCTTAATCTATATATCAGAGGTGAAGTAAAGGCTCGACAACCCCGTACTATGATAGCTGCAATTTCATTTACATATCTACATGAGAAAAAAATTAGCCAAGAAATTCGTCGAAACAGAAGTGACCACAAACAAATGATTAGTGAGCTACCAACCCCATCTATTCCTAACCGAAACCTTAACACCCGAAATCTAACCTGAGAACAGCTCAAGGAAAATTCAGCAAAAGGTTTGTGTTGGTATTGTGATGAAAAATGGAGTAAGGAGCACTATTGCAAACAAGGAAAACTCCTGATGATTGAGCCAATTGAGGAGGAATTATAAGCAGAAGAGTTGGATTCCGATCATGGAGGTATGGAAACTGATGAAGATATTAAACCTATCACACACACAGTACATGCATTGGCCAGCTACTCTAACCCACAAACGATGAAAGTTAAAGAAACTTTGAAACATCAACTTGTCACTGTTTTGATTGACACATGTAGCACTAACAATTTTATAGACAAAAAGGATACCACCCGATTATCCTACCACATTGAAGGTTGTGATAAATTTGAAGTAAAAGTTATTGATAGACGGATACTAACCTATGATAGCAAGTGCTCAAAGATAAAGCTCACTATGCAAGATCAAGAGTTACTCGTGGATTTCTTTTTGCTACCTTTGAAAGACTTCGAAGTGGTGATCCTAAAGGGAAGACGAAGAAGTGAGACCACAGTTGCTACTAGCCATCGGATGAAGAGAGTTATGTAAAAGATTGCAATGACTATTACACTAAAAGGTCGACCTATTGCTTATACTATCAAAAGGTGGAGGCCTTACTTGATCAACGAGTTGTGAAGCACTACAAATACCTTGTGCTGAAAAAGAAGCTTCCCAAATTTGATGCCACTCAGCCTTGAGGACAAGGCTGATTTGAAGGAGGCAGAACTATTACGATCTTTTTATTTTCTAAATTTTTAAATAATATTTATTGAGTTATGTTTCATACAAGAAGAGTCGAATATGGGTTTATTTAATATTTATTTATTATTAAGAGTTAAGATGGACTCTAGATGAAACTCTATAAATAGGGTTGTATTTGTTTATTTTTATCAGGCAATGAAAGTAACGAAAGTAATGTAATATTATTCTGCCTTTTGACTAAACCCTAGAAGGTCGATCCCCTCGAAGTAATTAAAGGAGGCCGATCCCCTTGAAGTGATCAAGGAGGTCAATCCCCTCGAAGCGATCATTTATCCCCCTTTCTTCCACTGCCTCCGCTTCTCCTCCGCTTCTTTTATTTCTTCCACGATAAAACCCTAAGGGGTCTTATCAAATTCTTTGATATGGATTTCTTTAATATCATGATTTCTTTGATGGATGAATTTTTAAGTATAGAAACATCATTTACATCATTCATGAACGGACATTTATGACTCTTGTATGAATTTTTATGTCATGAGCTCTTATGAATTTTTAATAGCTTGAATAATCTATTTTTCTTCTACTTCATGAATTTTATTTGATGGAAATGCCAAATTAGCTCTTATTGTGAATCTTTTTCTCCTTGTATGAATTTTCAATAGCACAAACAGATTATTTTCTGTTGTGTTATTTATGAAAATTTAATTTTTCTTGATGGTATCATGGATTTTTCCTTCTTCTTTTTACCCTTTTAAGAAGACTCCTATCGTAACAATTGGTATCTTAACAATTGGCAACAACGTTATATTTTGCTTGCTTAAAACAATGATCCTTTTCCTTTTTGTTGATGACAAAAAGGAAGAAATGTGGCAAATTAATGACAACTTGATATTATGAATGGCAATATGAATATTTAAAATGTGCTTTGTATCATAATGTGTAAAATGTATTGTATGTATCATAAATGCTTGAATGTATTGCGAATGCTTGAAATGTGATTATTATCGTCAAATGCATCGCAAATACTTGAAATATATCGCATGAATCACAAATGATTGAAATGAATCATGTATGCTTAATGATAATTTTTATGCTCGTTATTGTATCATGCTTAGTTATCCTACTTGAAATTGGTATCATGCCTTGATATGATAAATTATCATTTGGTTTCATATTTGAAATTTGTATCATGCTATTTACAATCAAATGATGAATTCTCAATTGGTATCATGACCCGAAATAATGAATTATCATTTAAATCTTGCTAGATTTCATAATTGAAATTTGTATCATATTTTGAAATGATGATTGTCTATCATCATTTGACATTGGACTTGAAAATAGATGTCATGCTTTAACATCACTTTTATATTGTGAAAAATATGTGATATCATATTTTGGTATGAAAAATCATGCTTAGCATCATGTTGAGCATGTTGATAAGTTCAATTGCATGTAACTTATCGGTTTGGGCTTGAATTCAAAAGCCTTGAATTCAAGTGTCTATTCTCAAGTATGACATATAGATAGGTGGAGTTAAGGTTAACTCTATCATCAATTGATTGTCATCATCAAAAAGAGGAAGATTGTCAAATCCTAGATTTTGATGATGAAATCAATTGGTAAATTGTTTGATCTAATCTATATGCTGAGAAAAGTGTGTAGGATTAACTATGATAAAGGCATAAAGCAAATCAAAGTGCTGGAGTCAAGATCGATCAATACGTTGGGAGTTCAAGAGTTCGTCGGGAGTCCGAAAGTTCATCAAGAGTGCTACCGAAATTGGTTGAAAATGCATCGGGAGCTTGATGAAGAGTTCATCGAAAGTTCACTGGAAAGATTCATCGGAAGTTTGCAGAGCTCACTGAGAAGATCGGAGCTAGCTAAAGAAACTTATCGGAACTCATCAAGATCATCGTGAAGTCTAGGACCTTGTCGGGAGTCCATTGGAAGGTTACCGAGAGATCATCATAAGTCCACCAGATGATCACTAAAAGAAGCCTTGATTTGTCGAATTTTGTTTTGTTTCGTATATGCCTTAAATTTTATAGTTAGCATGTAATTAGGATTAGATTTGGAAGGTAATCCCATTAACCTTGTTAAGGGCCGATTAGGCTTATATTTGGACTAGTTTGGGCTGGATTTAAGGCCCAACTAGGTTGCTGAACCCTATCTAGCGATGGCAATGCCAGACTGGGGCGAAAGAACCGCCCCAAGTTTAGTCTCCCAAGAGCTTGGGCGGTGGTACAGCCTAGACTAGGTGGTGGTACCATCGGTAGTTAATAATTACTAGGCGATGGTACCACCTCAGGTCAGTACCCGATACTCTGTCTAGCGGTAGTATCGTCAGACTAGGCGATGGTACCATCTAGTGTCGGGGTCAATTGGTAGTAGTACATGTTGGGATCTAGAGCGGTATTAAGAGGGGGGGGGGGTGAATTAGTGCAATGGATAAAGATGACAAATTTTGATGATTTAAAATAAGCTTTCGGTAAATTAGTATGTTGAAAACACGTTTCAAAGAAAACCGATTTCGATTGCACATGTTGGAAGGATGTAAAGCTTTAAACTTGAAGTTGATTGTAATAAGGAGAGGTGGAGGAATCTAGATGGTTTGCAGAAATGTAAATTGTAAGAATATAAATGCAAACTCAGATTTCTATAGTGGTTCGGTCATACGACCTATGTCCACTCGTGAATCCTCTTCTTTTGAGGCGATCGGCTTTCCACTAGGTATCCTCCTTCTAACGGGCGAGGATTGACGCCCTTTTACAGTACTCTCCTTTTGACGGGCTTAGGAGGTAACCCTTACAAAGCCTCTCACCCCTCTTTTGAACTTTTCCAATACTTAGAGTTTGAGGGGAGGATTTCTCTCAAGTTTATAATAGAATTTTTCCTCTTTTTCATTCTTAGTTGTGTATTTCAACCATGGATGAGAGGTGTATTTATAGGCCTCAAGATGATTTAAATTTGGAGCCCAAATTTAAATCATCTCGGATTTTCAAGTGCTGATGGTACCACCGCCAGTCTGATTCTGACACTAGCGGTACTATCGTAAGTCTGGGGTGGTACCACTATTGCAGCTTTAATGCTAGGTGGTACCATCACCTAAACTGGGCAGTACCACCACCTATAGCTTGAAAAAATATGCTTTTTCACTTTTCTAGCTCATAGGCAGTTCTACCGCCAATTTGACGATGCCACCGCCTACATGAATATTTGGGCCATTGAATAGGCCTCTCAATGAGCACAAATCAATCCCAATTTAGGCCCAATTGGCCCCTAATTGAGTTAGTCTGATTTCACCAAAATCAACTCAATTTTGACTCAATCCTACTTCGATCTAGACAATTATTACTACGCGAATCGTAATTAGTTGCTCGGTACATCATTGGTTCATCGGCTCTTCGTCCAATACTTCGATACATCATCCTCTCTTGTGATTTGTTGCCTAATCAGTAGCTAACCTCTGCAGCCCTAATCTCCTTGGTGCAACTCTGCTCCTCTTGGCCTGAGGCCCGATTTTTTATCTAAAGCCTTCTGTTAATCTTCGACCGGACCTTCGGCTCAACGTCTAATCTCTTGATGTGATTTCCTCTAGCACAACATTGATTCTTCCTACATCAATTGTCTAATCCTGATCGAGAGTAGACCTGCATGACTCAAAATATAGTTAGATAACTAAACACAATTAATTAGTTTCATCATCAAAATCCGAGATTCAACAATCTCTCCCTTTTTGATGATGACGACTAATTAATGACGGAGTTAACCTTAACTTCCCAGAGTTTAAACAAACTCTCCCTATCAATACGCCATATTAAAAGAAATCTTGGATTATGCCAAATCCAAGCAACATATTATGAAAAACATCAAACCTTCATGCAAACATATAAAATATTCAAACAACATTACATTGCATGAACTCATCAATCTACTTCTCCCCCTTTGTCATCAACAAAAAGGAGAAGTAAAATTATAGCTAGTTTAAAAGATATGCAAGTTTTATAATCATACTAGCTAGATTTTCATCAACATTCAATCATTGCAAGTTTCTCATGATAGGCAAGATAGCATTTTGCTTCTTTTTACAATACTTCATGCTTGCACCTTTCTAAGTTTTGTAATACTTCATGCTATCAACTTCTTATTTTGTAATGAGCTAGCAATTTTGTATAATCACTTTAAACATGCATGCCAAATTTTCATTGCAATATACAAGCATGACAAGTATAGGAATGCAAATTTTTTAAGTTTTGCATTTTTTTTCTTTTTGAGATAGGCAAGATAGCAATACTTACATCCTTTGATATAGTAATTCTTAGCTTCTCATGAAATTGCAAGGTAGCAATTTGTATAAGTTTTAGCTAGCTACTTTTGCCACTTTTTATTGTGATACACAAGCTAGCAAGTTTTCTCTAAGCTAGGAATTTTGCTTAAAGCTAGCAATTTTTCTCCCTCTTTATCATTCTCAAAAAGAAGGGAGGATGCAATGTTATAATTGATTTTATTTTTCATCAAAATGGCAAATGAGATATTAGAAACAAATATTGACATAAATATTTCTATCATCAAAATTCAAATCATGAATTTAGCATTCAAGCCAACAAGCTAGCTCCCCCTCAGTTATTGTTAAAATGAAGTGGAGGACTCAATGGCTAAAAATTTCAAACCATATAAAGAAATCATGTCATGATATCAAGAAAATTCAAAAAGGACATGATTCATTTGACAAATTTTTTTAATAAAGCAAAAGAATTATACAACCAAGGATCATGATAAAAGAAATATCAATATCAAAGATCAAGTCATGATTCATTTGATAGTAAAAAGGAACAACTTGATTTAAGCATGATAGATCTAAATTCATCATGAATCATAAAAATAATTTCAAATATCACTTATCGATATATCAAGACTTGGATTGTTTTCCTCTTTAGTAAGTGAAAAAAGAAGTAATCATAGAGGAAAGTATTTCAATTTGCATAAAATATCTCAAGTCAAGAGTTCATTAAAGAGTTCATGATTTGCTTGAAACAAAAATCTCATTCAAATCAATTTGATAACTTGAAACCCATAATCTCGTTCATTTGGTAGTAAACCCATAATCAAATCAAAATTATTTTCGAGATTCAAAATACTAGCAATTTGCATAAATCATGACAAGTGATACACCAAAGGTCTACGTCAACATTTCAATCATTAAGTCATGAAGCATACAAAGAAGTATTGAAACATAGGAGAAAAAAATCAAATTACACATGCAATGTTTCAATCATCAAAGTACATTTTCTCAAGTTTAGTATCGAAAAGTCAAGAGAAGACAATTTATGATTCACTTGTATTTTTCTTCAATAACATGGGAGAATCATAAAAGAGTATGGAGTAAGAGATGTTGAAAAACTCAAGTTATCAAGACCATGATATAGATAAGACTCATTCTAGTTCAATTCATCAACTCCGAACTCATAAATAAATCATCAAATTACTTTCATAATTTACGAGATTCATAAGATATCATGAAATCATTAATCTCAATAAGATTGGAAAAGTATTTTCTTTTTAAGTGATTCTTTTAACACATCATCAAAATCTCATTCATAATTCAATTGATTCACAAAATATCATAAATGAATTTATCACTTATCTTTTATGGAAAAATCGAAAAACTTTAAAGAGAAAGATTTCAAGAAATATGCATTTTCATTTTATGATTCATTTCATATGAGCATGCCTTTGTCTTTTAATGTCAAATAGAGATAAGTATGAAAGTTCAAGACGTAAAGGCAAAAAACCATCATCAAGATTTTTAAAATCGAAAGATATAACACGTCATATAAAAATTCATCGTAAAAACAATTAAGAACAAATACACATTAGTTCAAAATGTGAGAGTAACTCATCATATATAATGTGTTTTATTTTAAGTTGTTTGTTTCATATAAGTGCGCTCATGTTTTAAAAAATGAGTATCAAGTTTAAATCCAAAACATGAGTATTGTCATCAAACCCATTAAGATCAAATGCATCACACAAATCATCATGGTAGTGCATTTTCTAATTTTTAAGTGTTTCAATTTAAGTGATGTGATCTTTCATAGGAATGTTTAAATTTTTCATATGAAAATATCATGCATCATATTTAAAACCGAAAGCATCATCAAAACCATTAAGATTCATGGATTCATCATACACTTTATTTCAAAATATGAAATTTCAAGTCATCAAGTATTATACAATCATTAAGCATGGTTTCATAATGCATCATCAAAATCATTTTAATTCTTTCTTTTATTAGTTATAATAAGATGATCAATGCTCAAAGTTTTGTTAAAATCATGAATCATTTTATAAATCTAAAAAATAATTTTCATCATTAAATCCATCGAGTCCAAAAACACATTATTCAAAAATGTAGAATTTCAATTTTTATTACTTCAATTCCTTATTAAGAATGATACAAAAAAATAAAAGATCAAGCATAATACCATAAAGCATCTTCAAAATTTTTATACGAAAGCCAAGCATTAACACATAAGATTTGCTCATCGTGCATAGCTTTAAAATGTAAAGTCATCAAGATAGATGTTCATTGATTTTATCTTGTTAGGTTTACAAGCATGAGATGTAATTATCATTAAGACACTTTTAAGAATAACATACATAGATATGCATTAAGTTTAAGACCGAAATCTGATACGAAAAGCATACATGGAATTTATGCATTATCACAAATTAAGTAATTATCATTCATAATTTTTTCTTTTTAAAAATACTAGAAAGAAAAGCATAATATAATTTTAAAAACAATTTTTTATTTCCTACTATCTAAATTAAGCACTCATGAAAAGTTTCAAGTAATTTCATAAAGCAAAGGTGCTTTGGTTGAGTTGCTTACCTTGTAGTCGAAGCTCGTCAAAGCGTAGTTTGCGTCTTCATCTTCTTTACATGCTTTTCTCTTCTTCATTTTTATGTACTCATCTTTGGAGCATTCCAGTTTCTTGCATTCATAGTAAGAGTTAGTGTTCTTTTCATTTGTATTCTTTAATTATTGTTTAATGAACTTTTTAAACTTTAATGTCAAAAGTTCAACATTCTCAATATTGTCCTTATCACTTCAATCATCACTCAAGTGGCATTCTCTTGTTCTAAGTATCAAATCCTTCCTATTCTTTGGAAGGTTTTTCATGTGTTCATCGAGTTCAACATGTTCTAAGCAACTCGTTTCATATGTCATTAAAGAGCCAATGAGCTCTTCCAATTAAAAATTATTTAAATTTTTAGTCTCTTTTATTGCGATTACTTTAGGATCCCACCTTTTTGGAATGGATCTTAAGATCTTATTAGTGATTTCAAAATTTAAAAAATATTTATCAAGACTTTACAAGCTATTGATGACATCCGTGAAACGAGTGTATATGTCGCTGATAGACTCGCTTGGTGTCATTCAGAAGAGCTCAAAATCATGCAATAAGATATTTACTTTCAAGTCTTTGACTCTACTAGTTCCCTCATGCATGATTTCAAGTATCCGCCAAATATCAAAAGTTATTTCGCATATAGTAATCTGATTGATCTCTTTTTATCTAAAGCGTAAAATAAGGCATTCATAGCCTTTGCATTTAATGAAAAAGATTTTCTCTCCAAATTCGACCATTCATTCATCGGTTTAGAGGGAAGTTAAAAACTATTTTCAATAATATTCTATAAATCTAAATTCATAGAAATCAAGAAAACTCTCATTCGAGTTTTCCAATAAGTATAGTCCAAACCGTTAAACAACGGAGGATGAATAATCGAAAAACCCTCTTGAAAACCATGAAGAGCCATTTCTCACGGGTATGAATCCGAAAAAGAAATAACGAGGCTCTGATATCAATTGTTGGGAACTAGAATGGCACTAAGAGGGGGGGTGTGAATTAGTGTAGCAGATAAAGATGATAAATTTTGACGATTTAAAATAAGCTTTCGGTAACTTAGTATGTTGAAAACACGTTTCAAAGAAAACCAATTTCGATTACACGTATTGCAAGGATATAAAGCTTTAAACTTGAAGCCAATTGTAACAAGGAGAGGTAGATGAATAAGGATAGTTTACATAAATGTAAATTGCAAGAATATAAATGCAAACCTAGATTTTTATAGTAGTTCGGTCATACGACCTATGTCCACTCCCGAATCCTCTTCTCTTGAGGTGATCAGCTTTCCACTAGGTGTCCTCCTTCCAACAGACAAGGATTGACTCCCTTTTACAACACTCTCCTTTTGACAGGCTTAGGAGATAACCCTTATAAAGCCTCTCACCCTTCTCTTGAACTTTCCCAACACTTAGAGTTTGAGAGGAGGATTTCTCTCAAGTTTACAATAGAATTTTTTCTCTTTTTTATTCTCCTTGTATGTATTTCAACCATGGATGAAAGGGGTATTTATAGGTCTCAAGGTGATTCAAATTTGGAGCCTAAATTTGAATCATCCCGGAATTCCAAATGTTGGCGGTACCACCACCAGTCTGATTCTGACACTGGACCGCCAGCCAAGGATGGTACCACCACTATAGCTTTAATGCTATGTGGTACCATCGCCCAGACTAGGCGGCACCACTGCTTGTAGCTTGGAAAAGTATGCTTTTTCACTTTTCCAACTCATAGGTGATTCTATCGCCAGTTTGGCGGTGCCACCGCTTGTAGCAACATTTGGGCCACTAAATTGGCCTCTCAATGAGCCCAAATCAGTCCCAATTTAGGCCCAATTGGCTCCTAATTGAGTTGGTATGATTTCACCAAAATCAACTCAATTTTGACTCAATTCTACTTCGATCTAGACAATTATTACTACACAAATCGTAATTTATTGCCCGGCACATCATTGGTCCATCGGCGCTTCGTCCAACACTTTGATGCATCATCCTCTCTTGTGGTTTGTTACCCAATCAGTAGCTAACCTCCGCAGTCCCAATCTCCTTAGCACAACTCTGCTCCTCTTGGCCCGATGCCCTAATTTTTATCCAAAGCCTTCTATTGATCGTCGACCGGACTTCCAGCTCGATGTCTAATCTCTTGACGTGATTTCCTCTTACACAACGTCGATTCTTCCTATGTCAATGTCTAATCCTGATTGAGAGTAGACCTGCATAACTCAAAACATAATTAGATAACTAAACATGATTAATTAGTTTCATCATTAAAATTCGAGATTTAACAATCTTCGTCTTTTTTATGATGATAACTAATTAATGACGGAGTTAACCTTAACTCCCTGGAGTTTAAACAAACTCCCCCAATCAATATACTATATTGATAGAACTCTTGGATTATGCCAAATCGAAGCAATATATTATGAAAAACATCAAACCATCATACAAACATATAAAATATTCAAATAACATTACATTGCATGAACTCAACCCTCTACTTCTCCCCCTTTGTCATCAACAAAAAGGAGAAGTAACATTATAGCTAGTTTAAAAGATATGTAAGTTTTACAATCATACTAGCTAGATTTTTATCAACATTCAATCATTGCAAGTTTCTCATGATAGGCAAGATAGCATTTTGCTTCTTTTTGCAATACTTCATGCTAGCACCTTTCTAAGTTTTGCCTTTGCAAGCTATCAACTTCTTGTTTGCAATGAGCTAGCAATTTTGTATAATCACTTTAAACATGCATGTCAAATTTTCATTATAACATACAAGCATGACAAGTATAGGAATGCAAATTTTCTAAGTTTTACATTTTCCCTTCTTGAGATAGGCAAGATAGCAATATTTACATCCTTTGAGATAGTAATTCTTAGCTTCTCGTGAAATTGCAAGGTAGCAATTTTTATAAGTTTTAGCTAACTACTTTTGCTACTTTTTCTTGTGATACACAAGCTAGCAAGTTTTCTCTAAGCTAGTAATTTTGCTTCATGCTAGCAATTTTTCTCCCCCTTTATCATTCCAAAAACGAAGAGAGGATGCAATGTTATAATTGATTTTCTTTTTCAGCAAAATAAAAAATGATATATTAGAAATAAATATTGACATAAATATTTCTATCATCAAAATTCAAATCATGAATTTAACATTCAAGCCAACAAGCTAGCTCCCCCTTAGTTATTGTCAAAAAGAAGTGGAGGACTCAATGGCTAAAAATTTCAAACCATATAAAGAAATCATGTTATGATATCAAGAAAATTCAAGAAGGACATGATTCATTTGACAAATCATTTTAATAAAGCAAAAGAATTATACAACCAAGGATCATGATAAAAGAAATATCAATATCAAAGATCAAGTCATGATTTATTTGGTAGTAAAAAGAAACAACTTGATTTAAGCATGATAGATCTAAATTTATCATGAATCATAAAAATAATTTCAAATATCACTTATCGATATATCAAGACTTAGATTGTTTTCCACTTTAGTAAGTGAAAAAAGAAGTAATCATAGAGGAAAGTATTTCAATTTGCATAAAATATCTCAAGTCAAGAATTCATTAGAGAGTTCATGATTTGCTTGAAACAAAAATCTCATTCAAATTAATTTGACAACTTGAAACCCATAATCAAATCAAAATCATTTTCGAGATTCAAAATGCTAGTAATTTGCATAAATCATGACAAGTGATACATCAATGGTCTACATCAACATTTCAATCATCAAGTCATGAAGCATACAAAGAAGTATTGAAGCATAGGAGAAAAAAATCAAATTACGCATGCAATGTTTCAATCATCAAAGCACATTTTCGCAAGTTTAGTATTGAAAAGTCAAGAGAAGACAATTTCTGTTTCACTTGCATTTTTCTTCAATAACATGGGAGAATCATAAAAGAGTATGGAGTAAGAGATCTTGAAAAACTCAAGTTATCAAGATCACAATATAGATAATACTCATTCTAGTTCAATTCATCAACTCCGAACTCATAAACAAATCATCAAAATTACTTTCATAATTTATGAGATTCATAAGATATCATGAAATCATTAATCTCAATAAGATGGGAAAATCATTTTCTTTTTAAATGATTCTTTTAACACATCATCAAAATCTCATTCATAATTCAAGTGATTCACAAAAAACCATAAATGAATTTATCGCTTGTCTTTTATGAAAAAATCGAAAAACTCTAGAGAGAAAGATTTCAAGAAATATATATTTTTATTTTATGATTCATTTCGTATGAGCATGCCTTTGTCTTTTAATGTCAAATAGAAATAAGCATGAAAGTTCAAGACGTAAAGGCAAAAACCATCATCAAGATTTTTAAAATCGAAAGACATAACACGTCATATAAAAATTCATCGTAAAAATGATTAAGAACAAATACACATTAGTTCAAAATGTGAGAGTCACTCATCATACATAATGTGTTTTTTTTTTAATTATTTGTTTCATATAAGTGTGCTCATGTTTTAAAAGATGAGTATCAAGTTTAAATCCAAAACATGAGTATTGTCATCAAACTCATTAAGATCAAATGCATCACACATAAATCATCATGATAGTGCATTTTCTAATTTTTATGTGTTTCAATTTAAGTGATGTGATCTTTCATAGGAATATTTAAATTTTTCATATGAAAATATCATGCATCATATTTAAAACCGAAAGCATCATCAAAACCATTAAGATTCATGGATTCATCATACACTTTATTTCTAAATATGAGATTTCAAGTCATTGCATGATACAATCATTAAGCATGGTTTCATAATGCATCATCAAAATTATTTTAATTCTTTTGTTTTATTAGTTATAACAAGATGATCAATGCTTAAATTTTTGCTCAAATCATACATCATTTTATAAATCTAAAAAATAATTTTTGTCATGAAAACCATCAAGTCCAAAAACACCTTATTCCAAAATATAGGATTTCAATTTTCATTACTTCAATTCCTCATTAAGCATGATACAAAAAATTAAAGATCAAGCATAATATCATAAAGCATCTTCAAAATTTTTATATGAAAGCCAAGCATTAACACATAAGATTCACTCATCTTGTATAGTTTTAAAATGTAAAGTCATCAAGATAGATATTCATTGATTTTATCTTGTTAGGTGTACAAGCATGAGATGCAATTATCATTAAGATACTTTTAAGAATAACATACATAGATATGCATTAAGTTTAAGACCAAAATCCGATACAGAAAGCATACATGGAATTTATGCATTATCACAAATTAAGCAATTATCATTCATAATTTTTCTTTTTAAAAATACTAGAAAGAAAAGCATAATATAATTTTTGAAAATAATTTTTTATTTCCTACTATCTAAATTAAGTACTCATGAAAATTTTCAAGTAATTTCATAAAGCAAATGGGTTTTGGTTGAGTTGCTTACCTTGTAGTCGAAGCTCGTCAAAGCGTAGTTTGCATCTTCAAATTCTTTGTGTACTTTCCTCTTCTTCATTTTTGTGTACTCGTCTTTAGAGCATTCCGGTTTCTTGCATTCATAGCAAGAGTTGGTGTTCTTTTCATTTGTGTTCTTTAATTAATGTTTAATAAACTTTTTAAATTTTAATATCAACAGTTCAACGTTCTCAACATTGTCCTCATCACTTGAGTCATCACTCAAGTGGCATTCTTTTATTCGAAGTATCAAATCCTTCATGTTATTTAGAAGGTGGTTCATGTGTTCATCGAGTTCAACATGTTCCAAGAAACTCATTTCATATGTCATTAAAAAGCAAATGAGTTCTTCTAATGAAAAATCGTTTAAATTTTTAATCTCTTATATTACGGTTACTTTAGGATCTCACCTTTTTGGAAGGGATCTTAAGATCTTGTTAGTGAGTTCAAAATTTGAAAAATATTTACTAAGACTTTTCAAGCTATTGACGACATCCATGAAACGGGTGTACATGTCGCCGATAGACTCGCTTGGTGTCATTCGAAAGAGATCAAAATCATACAAAAAGAGGTTTACTTTCGAGTCTTTGACTCTACTAGTTCTCTCATGCTTGATTATCAAGTGTCCACCAAATATCAAAAGTCGTTTCGTACGTAGAAATCTGATTGAACTCTTTTTTATCTAAAGCACAAAATAAGGCATTCATAGCCTTTACATTTAATGAAAAAGATTTTCTCTTCAAATCCGAAAATTCGTTTATCCGTTTAGTAGGAAGTTGAAAACTATTTTCAATAATATTCCATAAATCTAAATTCATAAAAATTAAGAAAACTCTCATTCGAGTTTTTCAATAAGTATAGTCTAAACCGTTAAACAATAGAGGATGAACAATCGAAAAACCCTCTTGAAAATCATAAATAGTCATTTCTTACGGGTCTGAATCTGAAAGAGAAATAACGAGACTCCGATACTAATTGTTAGAATCTAGAGCGACACTAAGAGGGGGGGTGAATTAATGCAGCAGATAAAGATAACAAATTTTGATGATTTAAAATAAGCTTTCAGTAACTTAGGGCGTTGAAAACATGTTTCAAAGAAAATCGATTTCAATTGCACGTATTGGAAGGATGTAAAGTTTTAAACTTGAAGCCGATTGTAACAAGGAGAGATAGAGGAATCTAGATGGTTTGTAGAAATATAAATTGCAAGAATATAAACGCAAACCTAGATTTTTATAGTGGTTCGGTCATAAGACCTACGTCCACTCCCGAATCCTCTTCTCTTGAGGCGATCGACTTTTCACTAGGTATCCTCCTTCCAACATGTGAGGATTGACTCCCTTTTATAGCACTCTCCTTTTGACGGGCTTCAGAGATAACCCTTATAAAGCCTCTCACTCCTCTCTTGAACTTTTCCAACACTTAGAGTTTGAGGGGAGGATTTCTCTCAAATTTATAACAGAATTTTTTTCTCTTTTTCATTCTCAGTTGTGTGTATTTCAACCATAGATGAGAGGGGTATTTATAGACCTCAAGGTGATTCAAATTTGGAGCCCAAATTTGAATCATCTCAGATTTTCAAGTGCTAGCGGTACCACCGCCTAACACTAGTGGTACCACTGCTAGTATGATTTTGACACTAGCGGTACTACCGCCAGCCTAGGGTGGTACCACCACTGTAGCTTTAATGTATTGAATCTTGAATTTTGATGATGAAACAAATTTATTATGTTTTGTGATCTAAATACATTTTGAGTAACACAGGTCTACTATCGATCAGAATTAGATAGTTCATGCTAGAAGAATTGATGTTGCGCTGGGTGATCACGTCAAGATATTGGATGTCGAGTCGGAGGTTTGGTCGATAATCGGTAGAAGGCTTCATACATCGAGTATCGGGTCAAGAAGAACGGAATTGCACTAAGGATATCGGGGTTGCGAAAGTCAACCGTCGATTGGGCAACAAGTTGTAAGAGAGGACGATGCACCGAAGAATTGGATGAAGCGCCGACCAATGATGTGTTGGGCAACTGAATATCAATTTACGTTATAATAATTGTCTAGATCGAAGTAGAGTTTTGTTTTTGTGTGTACAGGATTAATTATGATAACAATGAAGATGTAAAGCGAAACAAAGTACCAGAAGACAAGTGTGATAGATCGTTGGGAGTTTGAGAGTTCGACGGAAGTCCGAAGATTCATTGTTAGTGCTATCAGAAATGGTCGAGAATGAGTAGGGAGCTTGCCGAAGAGTTTTCAGAAGTTTGCTGGAAGGTTCGTTGAAAGTTCACAGAGGTTGCCAAGAAAGATTGGAGCTTGCCAAAGAAGCTTATTGGAACTCGCCAAGATTATCGTGAAGTCCAGGAGCTTACCAGGAGTCCACAGAATGGTTTCTGAGGGTTCATCGGAAGACCGCCGGAAGTTCGTCAGAAGAAGTCTTGTCTTGTGGACTTTGTAATAGCTTAGGAAATATCTTTAAAATTTATAGTTAGCATGTAATTTAGTTTAAGATTAGGTAATAATCCTATAAACTAAGTATGGGCCAATTGGGCCTCATTTCGGACTAATTTGGGCTGAGTTTAAGGCCCAAACTAATGTGTTGAAAAAGGCTGGGCGGTGGCATCGCCCAGAGCCCGAGAGCCCAGGTGATGGCACCACTATTGGGCAGCAAGCCCAAGCGATAGCACTGCCGGGCTGGACGGTGGCACCGCCCAGTACTCTGTCAGTCTAACAACTGACAGGCGGTGGCACCGCCAACATCGGGAAACACGAAAGTGATTCAAATTTGGGCTCCAAATTTGAATCCTCTTGAGGCCTATAAATACCCCTCTTATTCATGGTTGAAAGGGTGTCTAGAACTGAAAAAGAAAAAGGAAAAACTCTTGTCAAAATCTTCCCTTTAAGCTTTGAGTGTGTTCTAGTCTAAGATAGGGGTAAGAGACCTTGTAAGGGTTACCTCCTAAGCCCGTCAAAAGGAGAGGTGCTGTAAGAGAGTTCATCCTTACCCGTTGGAAGGAGGATAGCTAGTGGAAAAGTCGATGGCCTCAAGTGAAGAGGAATCGGGGGTAGACGTAGGTTGTATGACCGAACCACTATAAATCAGTTTGCGTTTACATTCTTGTAATTTACTTTACTACAAACCATCTTCACTTTGATGCTCTACCTTCTCATCTCCTTCTTACGAATCAATTTACTTCTAAAGCATCTTTCATTATGGATTTAATCGAAGCATCATTTTCAACATACAAAGTTTATGAAAGTTATTTTAAAATGCCGAAAGTTTATCATTCTTTACTGCTGCACTAATTCACCCTCCCCTCCTTCCCCTCCCCTCCCCCCTCTTAGTGTCACTCGATCCCTAACAATTGGTATCAGAGCCTCGTTATTTCTCTTTCGAATTCACACCCACGAGAAATGGCTCTTAATGGCTTTTAAGAGGGTTTTTTGATTGTTCGTCCACCATTCTTTAACAGTTCAGACTACACATATTGGAAAACTCGAATGAGAGTTTTCTTAATTTTTTAAGATTTAAACTTATGGAATATTATTGAAAATGGCTTTCAGCCTTCCTCTAAATCGATGAATGAATAGTTAGACTTAGAGAAAAAATATTTTTCTTTGAATACAAAGACTATGAATGTCTTATTTTGTGCTTTAGACAAAAATGAGTTCAATCAGATTTCAATGTGCGAAACGATTTTCGATATTTGGCGGACACTTGAAATCACGCACCAGGGAACTAGTAGAGTTAAAGAATCGAAAGTAAACCTCTTATTGCATGATTTTGAGGTCTTCTGAATGAAACCAAGTGAAACTATCGGTGACATGTACACTCGTTTCACGGATGTTATCAATAGTCTAGGAGCTCTTGGTAAATCTTTTTCGGATTTTGAACTCGTAATCAAGATCTTAAGATTCCTTCCAAAAAGGTGGGATTCTAAAGTAACTACAATACAAGAGGCTCAAAATTTAAATAATTTACCTATTGAAGAATTAATTGGCTCACTAATGACATATGAAATGAGCCTCCTAGAACATTTTGAACTCATTGAACACTTGAACTACCTTCCAAAGAACGGGAAGGATTTGAAACTTCGGACAATTGAATATCACTTGAGTGATGACTCAAGTGATGAGGACATTGAACACATAACAATAAATGTTAACAAGTTCAATAAACAAAAATTAAAAAATACAAATGACTTGAATGGAGGAAGAGGCTAAAGATGAAAAAGAAGCGCAAAAAAGAATCAAATGATGAAACGACGAAATGGGCTTTGATGGTCTTTGACTACAAGATAAGCAACTTAACCAAAGCTCCTTTGCTTTTTAAAATTATTTGAAATTTTTCATAAGTGCATAGTTTAGTTAGTAGGAAATAAAAAATTTATTTTCAAATATTTTTCTGCTTTTTCTACTAGAAGTTTTGAAAATTAAAAAATTTGAATGATGATTGTACGTTGTGTGATAATGTGTGTACACCTATGAGGACTAATCCATGCATGTGTATCTTGATGAATTACATTGGTTTTCCATTCTAAACATGATGTTTGACGATTTTATATCATGCATGTTATGTTTTGAAATTTTGAATGATGCAATTTTATGAATGATGCATGCATGATTATTAACAATGCTTGTTTAAATCCATGAATATCTATGACTTTTCATGAATGATGTATGATTTATCACACTAAGCTAAATTATCTTATTATAACTAATAATAATGAAAGAAAGAATTAAAATGATTTTGATGATGTTTGGTCTTTACATGAAAATTTGAACATGCTCACATGAAATCAATTTGCATGAAATGAAACACATAAAAATGAGAAAATTCACTATTATGATGCTTTATGTGTAATGCTTTTGATCTTAATGAGTTTAATGACAAACTTATATTTTGAATTTATATGATGATGGCTTTCATGAAAATATTTGAACATACCTTATGAAATCATCGTTGATAATGATAAAATGAAAATGTTAAAAGGTTGTTATCATACTTAATGACTTTATGATATCATATATTGACGATAAAACTCATGTGTTGAATTTAAAAATGATACTCATCTTTTAAAACATGAGCACATTCATATGAAACAAACAAATTAAAATAAAACACATTATGTGTGATGAGTGACTCTTGCACTTTGAACCTATGTGTTTTTGGTCTTAATCGTTTTATGATGAATTGTTTATATGACGTGTTATATTTTTTGACTTTAAGAATCTTGATGATGGTTTTTGCCTTTACATCTTGAGCTTTCATGATTGTCTCAGTTTGACATTAAAAGACAAAGGCATGCCTATTTGAAGTAAATCATAAAAAGAAAATGCATGATTCTTAAAAAAATTTCTATCTCTAAAAGTTTTTAGTTTTGATGAATCCATGTGATACTCTTAAATCGAATCTTTTGAAAAATGCCACATGCTTAATGTGATTCGACTTAATGACAATTTGCCTTTTCATCTTGAATGTTGACATTTATTTTTATTAAGGCTAAAAGCATGGTTATAAGAAGCAAATCATATGAATAGAAATTTATAAAAATAAAATGCAATCCTCTATCTGATCGATTCTTTTATAAATCTATGTTTGTTATGTATGAATTTATTGAATGTGATTTTTAAGGATGATTTCAGATTTGAAAATTGCTTGATTCGTATTTACGACATAAGATACATTTTAAATATGAATCATGATTCAATCATGTTAAATGCTTCAATCATGTTCTATCTCCCTTAATTCATTTTGTTCTCCTATATTTCCTTTTTATTTACCATAGAGGAGAACCTTCTAAATGAATTATGAAATTAATGATTTGATAATAAGTGTTTATCAAAATTCTATTTATCATTTTGCAATCTCTAAAAAGTTGATAATCACTTCATTCATGTTATGAATCTCGAAAATATTTTTGATTTGATTAGGAGTTTCGAATTAACAAAATGAGTTTGAATGATTTTACGACTCCTCTCTTGATCACTTGAAATCATGACTTTAAATGCTTGACTTAAGATATTTTTACGAATCAAAATATTTTCCATTATGATTGCTTCTTTTTATCATTTACCAAAGAGGAGAACGATTCAAGTTTATATCATTTGTGAATCTCATAAACTATGTGAATGATTTTGATGATTCGAACTTAAATGAGCTTTATCACAATCCAAGTCTTGATATCTTGATATTTGATACTTAGAATTTATATGCAATTATCAAGTGCTCAAATGATTCTTTGCTAAAGAGAATATTTATACTTCATGATCTTGATGTCTCTGATTTACAACTCAAATTCTTTTGATCCTTTTAAGAAAATTTTTATCTATATCATGATCTTGATGAAAATTTTTACATATGAATCAAGATCTTGTGTTTGATCTCCTAAGACTTCCACTTGTTATTTCCTAAAAAGGAGACTTGTCAAAATGATTCATGAACCTTTTGATTTATAACTTTTAGATTCATGACTTAAGGTCGATAATTGAAATATTATATGCTAAAATTGATTTTTTTTATGTTTCAATACTTCTTTGAATGCCTTATGTGATGATTGAAAATTTAATAAAAAAGAAATGTGCTTAATGATTGAATCATTGATTTATTCTTTTATCATGACTTAAAAATGAATGAAAAGAAAATATGTTAGCACTTGTAATCATGACTTGATCCTTGATATTGATATACTTTTATATATCATGATTCTTGGTTGTATGACATTTATCTTGAATTGAAAATTTATACATTTATCTAGATCTTGTTAAAAAGAAAGTTATGAATCATGAATGATATCTTTTGGATTTGATCCTTGCTGAATTTACATATTGATATCCTTCATGACATGATTTCTTTGCATTGTTGTCTTGTATGCATCATGTGATGATTGATATATTGATGCAAATTTATAATTGATCATTGGTTCCTCCCTTTTTTTTGATAATAATAAAGTGGGAGTTAAATTGCTAGCTTGTACATCAAAAGAGAAAATTTTGCTAGCTTAAACATTAAGAAGCAAAAAGTTGCTATCTCAAGAGAGGTAAAAATCTTACTCAACTTCACTATTTTAATAAAATTGCTTGCATTTTTGTTACAAATTATTGTTGAATCTCATGCAAGATTATTTGAAGTATTAATCCTCCCTTTCTTTTTGACATTGATAAAGGGAGAGAAGGCTTTTGCTAGCTTGTATATTGCAAATGAATGCAAAAGTCCTAATATGCAAAGAAAGCAAAACTTACAAGCTTGCTCTTCTCAAAAGAGAAGAAAGAAATTATAAAATTATATGCATATCGCAAAGGAAGTCAAAAAAATACACATCTTTAAATACTATTTCCTTGCACTTCTCAAAGGAGAATAGAAAAACTTGCAGTCATGAATACCATCACAATAAGTGCTGTCTTACATATCTTGAAACTTGCTATGTTTGAACAGGATGATTAGATATTGTATTGCAAAACTATGCTTAAATGTTGTATGATGTGATTAATAGCTAGTATGTTGTAAAACTTGTATATCTTTTAAACTAGCTATAATGTAACTTCTCCTTTTTGTTAATGACATAGGGAGAGAAATAGATTGATGACTTCATGTATTAAATTAAATATTTTATATATTTGCATGATAGTTTGTTAATTCTCATAATTGTGATGAATGTTGCTTGGATTTGGGATAATCCAAGTGTTCTATCAATGGCATATTGATAGGGGGAGTTTGGTTAAACTCTGGAGAATTATGGTTAACTCCATTAGTCATCAATTAGTTATCATCATAAAAAAGGAAGAGATTGTTGAATCTCGAATTTTGATGATAAAACTAATTGATTGTGTTTTGTGATCTAACTGCATTTTGAGTGACGTAGGTCTACTATCGATTAGAATTAGACAGTTAACGTTAGAGGAATTGACGTTGCGCCGGGTGATCACATCAGGATATTGGATGTCGAGTCGGAGGTTCGGTTGACAATTGGTAGAAGGCTTCATACGTCGGGCATCAGGCCAAGAAGAGCAAAGTTGTGCCAAGGATATCGGGGTTGTGAAGGTCAACCACCGATTGGGCAACAAGTTACAAGAGAGGATGATGCGCCGAAGAATTGGACGAAGCATCAACCAATGACGTGCCAAGCAACTGAATGTTAATTCATGTTGTAATAATTGTCTAGATTGAAGTAGAGTTTTGTTTATGTATATGCAGGATTAACTACGATAACGATGAAGATGTAAAGTGAAATAAAGTACCGGAAGACAAGTGTGATAGATCATTGGGAGTTTGAGAGTTCGACGAAAGTCCGAAGATTCATTGGGAGTACTGCCGGAACTAGCCGAGAACGAGTAGAGAGCTTGCCGAAGGATTTTCAGAAGTTCGCTGGAAGGTTCATCGAAAGTTCGCGGAGCTTGCCAAGAAAGATCAGAGCTTGCCAAAGAAGCTCATTGGAACTCACCAAGATCATCGTGAAGTCCAGGAGCTTGTCGGGAGTCTACAGAATGATTTCCGAGGGTTTATCGAAAGACCGTCGGAAGTTCACCGGAAGAAGTCTTGTCTTGTGGACTTTGTAATAGCTTAGGAAATATCTTTAAAATTCATAGTTAGCACATAATTTGGTTTCAGATTAGGTGTTAATCCTATAAACCAAGTATGAGCCAATTGGGCCTTGTTTCAGACTAGTTTGGGCCGAGTTTAAGGCCTAAACCAATGTGCTAAAAAAGGTTGGGCGGTGGCACCGCCCAGAACCCGAGAGCCCAGGCGATGGCATCGCCGGGCTGGGCGGTGGTACCGTCGCTAGGCAACAAGCCCAAGAAGTGGCACCGCCAGGCTGGGCGGTGATACCACTGCTGGGCAACAAGCTCAGGCGGTGGCATCGCCACTAACAGCTAGTGGCACCACCAGCACTGGGAAAGGGTGTCTAGAATTGAGAAAGAAAAAGAGAAAACTCTTGTTAAAATCTTCCCTCTAAGCTTTGAGTATGTTCTAGTCCAAGGGAGGGTAAGAGGTCTTGTAAGAGTTACCTCCTAAGCCAGTCAAAAGGAGAGGTGCTATAAGGGAGTTCATCCTCGCCCGTTGGAAGGAGGATAGCTAGTGGAAAAGCCGGTAGCCTCAAGTGAAGAGGAATCAAGAGTGGACGTAGGTCGTATGACCGAACCACTATAAATCGATTTGTGTTTATATTCTTGCAATTTACTTTACTGCAAACCGTCTTTACTTTGATGTTCTACATTCTTATCTCCTTCTTACGAATCAATTTACTTCTAAAGTATCTTTTGTTACGGATTTAATCGAAGTACTATTTTCAACATATGAAGTTTCCGAAACTTATTTTAAAACGCCAAAAGTTAATCATTCTTTACCACTGCACTAATTCACCCCCCCCCCTCCCCCTCTTAGTGCCACTCGATCCCTAACATAATGCTAGGTGGTACTACCACCTGCAGCTTGGAAAAATATACTTTTTCACTTTTTTAGCTCATAGGCGGTTCTACCGCCAGGTTGGCGGTGGCACCGCCTGCAGTAAAATTTGGGCCACTTAATGGGCCTCTCAATAAGTCTAAATCAGTCCCAATTTAGGCACAATTGGCTCCTAATTGAGTTGGTATGATTTCACCCAAAACCAACTCAATTTTGACTCAATCCTACTTTGATCTAGACAATTATTATAACGCGAATCGTAATTAGTTGCCCGGCACATCTTTGGTCCATCGGTGCTTCGTCCAATACTTCGATGCATCGTCCTCTCTTACAGTTTGTTGCCCAATCAATAACTAACCTCCGTAACCCCGATCTCCTTGGTGCAACTCCGCTCCTCTTGGCCCGATACCCAATTTTTTGTCTGAAGCCTTCTGTCGATCGTCGACCGGACCTCCGGCTCGACATCCAATCTTTTGACATGATTTCCTCTAACATAACGTTGATTCTTCCAGCATCAATTATTTAATCTTGATTGAGAGCAGACCTGCATGACTCAAAATATAGTTAGATAACTAAACATGATCAATTTGTTTTATCATCAAAATTTGAGATTCAATAGTACCATTAGGGTCAAGAGGTGGTACCGCCAATACCCCAGAAATCCAAGATGAGAATTTTTTTGCTCCAATTTTGAAGTCAACTTAGGCCTATAAATACTTCTTACTTTTCAGCTAGTATAGCATAGAGAAGTAATAAGAACTGAATCGAAACTATAGTGAAATGGCCTTCAAAAGTTAAGTGTTCACCTCCATGATTCTCTAAGTGTAAAAGTTTGTAAAAAGAGAGTGAGCCACTTGTAAAGTTATGTAAAGGAGTGATTAATCTTTCTCCTTCAAGAAAGATTAATAATGAAAGTCAGTAATCTCATTGGAAGAGGTATCAGAAGTGGATGTAGGTCGGACGATCGAACCACTATAAAATTGGTGTGTTCTTTTCTTGGTGTGTAATTTCTTTTGCTACATTTCAATTTTTACTTCATTGCACTATCAAATCTCATTTTTTCTACTCTATTACAAACCTACTCGAATTAATGTATATCTGATGTTTTTATTCGCTGCACTAATTCACCCCCTCTCTCTTAGTGTCATTCTTGATCCTAACATATTTTCTTTGTTGTTTATCTTTACTACAAATCATTTCACTTTACTGTAATCACTCGGCTTCTTCTACTCTCACTTATGAATCTCTTTTTAAGTTAAAGTGCAATCAAAATTAGTTTTCATCGATAAGGCTTTCATCGATAAGTTAAAGTGCAATCTCACTAAGTTTTCATCAAAATTAGTTTTCATCGATGAAGTTTTTCAAAATCACATAAATCATTGATTTTAAGCGCTACACTAATTCATACCCCCCCCCCCTTAGTGTCATTCTCGATTCCAACAGTTGGTATCAGAGCTACGATATTTCTTATTTAGATTAACACTAAAGAGAAATGATTCTTTATGACTTTCAAGAGGGTTTTTCTATTGTTCATCCTCCCATGTTTAATGGGACGAACTACATCTATTGGAAAACTCGAATGAGAGTTTTCTTACTTTCTTTGAATTTAGATTTATGGAACATTGTTGGATAAAAATGACTTTCAAATACCCTTGAAACCTATGAACGAATGGACGGATTTTGAGAAAAAAAAAATTTTGTTAAATACAAAGAATATGAATGTCTTATTTTATGCATGGGATAAAAATGAGTTTAATCGGATTTCGACTTGTGAAACTACTTTTAATAGTTGGCACACTCTTGAAGTCACACATGAAGGCATTAGTAGAGTTAGAGACTCAAAGATAAATATTTTGATTCATTTTTAAACTTTTTCGAATGGCACCAAGCGAGACTATTAGTAATATGTACACCTATTTCACGAATATTGTTAATAGTCTAAAAGCTCTTAGTAAATCTTTTTAGAGTTAAGAACTTGTAAATATGATTTTAAGGTCCTTTCCAAAAAGTTAGGATTCAAAAGTAATGACTATAAAAGAGTCTTAAGACTTGAACTATTATTTTCTCGAGAAACTAATCGGGTCTTTAATGACCTATAAAACGACTTGTGTAGAACTTGATGAACATGAGAACTACCTTCTAAAGGACAGGAAGGTAATTGCACTTAGAATAGAAGAATATCACTTAAGTGATAACTCAAGTGATGATGATAACCTTAAACTTTTGACAATGAAATTTCAAAAAATTATAAAACAAAAATTAAAGTACAAAAATAGACTTGAAGACTAAGACAGAAAGAACTCAATGAAGAATCTAAGTGCATCCAAAGGCAAGATGGTAAATTATGCTTTAATGACTTTCGATAATAAGGTAACTCTCCCGAAATGTTTTTACATTATTATGAAATTTCTTGATTTTTTTCATGAGTTTTTTAATTTAGTTTGTAGGAAATAAACTTTTTAATAAAAAAAATATATCATGTTTTTCTTTCTAGTATTTTTGAAAAATTAAAAAAGTTGATCATATGTTTTATGATAAAGTAACAAAATGTTGATCTAATGCTTGTACACCTAATAAGATCAATTCCATGAATGTTTTCCATATTAATTATCATGATAATTGCATGAACTGAAACATATAAAAATGGAAATGTACTATTATGATCTTTCATTTGAAGATGCTTTATGTTATATTTGGACTTGATGGTTTTTATGATGAAACTTATTCTTCCGATTTATAAAATGATACATGATTTTGGCAAAAAAATTTAAGCATAACTATTAATGTGGACAAGTGAAAAAAATTATCAATCAATTAAATTATTAATTAATTTTTTAATGAGTGATGTAAATTTTAGAAAGTAAATTATTTAAATTTCATTTTTGTGTATTAACCATAAGAAATAAGTATTATAATTATATCTTTATGTGTGAAAGTAAAATAAAAATAAATTAAAAATAAAAAAATAAATTATTATTTATCTTTTGAGAAGAGCTTATCATCTACTAAGCTTCACCTCTCTCATTTCTTACCAAACTAGTGGGAGGTTTAAGAAGAGGATTTCTGGAGGAGAGGATTCCTTTATGAGGTAAGATCTTATATTCTTTTCTTATTAGTTTTTATTTATATTTTAAAATCTTTGATTTAGAATTATTATAATTTATATGATGCATAATAATATTTTGATTTTAAAATTTTATATTAATAAATAATTATCATTAAATTATGATGTTAGGATAATTAATTAATTTAATAATATTTTTTTAATTTATTTAATTAGATATATTTATGTTTCTAGGAATTATATGTGAATTTCTATCATTTAATGAGTTTTAAATTTGAAATCATGAATTTAAATTATTAATTCATAAAAAAAATATTTAAGATTAACTATAATTTTATAATATTTTAAAGTACATCTACAAATATTAAAATCTAATTTAATAAGTAGAATCATATTGGAATTTGACCTAAGTTAGGTTGATTGACCAAACCAGCCTATTTAGCCAAGTACAACCTAGCACATGCAATCAAATATAATCCAACTCATATGGTTAAGTATGATTTAACCAATATGGCTAGACATGATATAGTTCATATGGTTAAGTATAGTCTAGTCCATGTGGCTAGGTCATGTGACCAGGTATAACTTGGCCTATGTAGCTAAGTATGACCTAGCCCATATAACCAATTCAGGCCATGTTGTTAGGAATAATCCAGCCCATGTGGCTAAGTATAATATAACTCATGTGATCAGGTATGACGCAACCTATGTGACCAAGCACAACCAAATTTATATAGCTAAAAACAGTCTAACTCATGTGGTTGGCATAACCTAGCCCATGTAATCGAGCATGACTTAACCCATGTAATTTGACGTGACTCAACTTGTGAGCTAAGTGTGCCTCAATTCAATGGTAAGGCTCTACCCAACTCATGTGGCTGAGTACAATCTAACTCATATGACTATACACAACTTAGCTCATGTATGTTAGGGATCGAGCGACACTAAGAGGGGGGGGTGAATTAGTGTAGCGGTAAGAAACGAGAAATTTTCAGCGATTAAAACAGGTTCGGAAACTTCGTACGAATGAATGTAATGTTTTGTTTGAACCCGGAAAGATTACGTTTTAACTTTAAAGCATACGTAATAAGATGAAGATGAAGTTGAGTAAATAAGGCAGCAAGTGGAAAGGCTTTACAGCAAAGTAAATAATAAGAACGTAAATGTAAACCAGATTTTTATAGTGGTTCGGTCATCCGACCTACGTCCACTCCCGATTCCTCTTCACTTGAGGCCACCGGCTTCTTCACTAGCTATCCTCCTTCCAACGGGCAAGGATGAACTCCCTTATAACACTTCTCCTTTTGATGGGCTTAGGAGATAACCCTTACAAGCACTCGTACCCCTCTCTTGGACTAGAACACTCTTAAGACTTAGAGGGAAGATTTGACACACTTTCAAGAGAGTTTCTCCCTTCTTTTTTTCAGTCCTAGACACCCTTCATCCAAGAATGTGAGGGGTATTTATAGGCTTCAAAGTGATTCAAATTTGGGCAACAAATTTGAATTTTTTTGAGTTTCCCGGTGTCGGGCAGTGCTACCGCCTGTCAGAGGCGATTCTACCACTGTCACCTGGGCAGATCGACACAAGAGTGCTGGGCGGTGCTACTGCTTTGCACTGGCAGTTCCACCGCCTGTGTCATTTTTTCAAGACAGATGGTTTTGGCGAAAACTCTACTAAGCTAGTCCAAACGAAGTCCGAATTGGCTCAAATTTGGTTTATAAGATTAACACCTAATCCTAAACCAAATTATGTACTAACTATAAATTTTAAAGACATTTTTTAAGCTATTTCAAAGTCCATAAGACAAGACTTCTTTCGGTGAGCTTTCGGTGAACTTCCGACGGTCTTCCAACGAACCCTCGGAAACCATTCTACAGACTCCCGGTAGGCTCTCGGACTTCATGATGATTTTGGCGAGTTCCATCGAGCTTCTTTCGCAAGCTCTGATCTTTCTTGGCAAGCTCTGATCTTTCTTGGCAAGCTCCGCGAACTTTCGATGAACCTTTCGGTGAACTTTCGAAAACCCTTCGGCAAGCTCCCTACTCGTTCTCGATCGGTTCCGACAACTACTCCCAACGAATCTTCGGACTTCCATCGAACTCTCGAACTCCCAATGATCCATCCCACTTGTCTTCCGGCACTTTGTTTCACTTTACGTCTTTATCTTCATCGTAGTTAATCCTGCACACAAATAAACAAACACTCTACTTCGATCTAGATAGTTATTACAACATGAATTGACATTCAGTTGCCCGACACGTCATTGGTCGACGCTTTGTCCGATCCTTCGGCACATCGTCCTCTTTTACGGTCCGTTGCCCAATCAGCGGATGACCTCCGCAACCCCAATATTCTTGGCGCAACATGCATCTTGGCCCGATGCCCGACGTACGAAGCCTTTTGCCGATTGTCGACCGAACCTCCGGCTCGACATCCAATATCCTGACGTGATCACCTCTAGCACAACGTCAAATCCTCCAGCATCAACTATCTAATCCTGATCGATAGTAGACCTGCGTAACTCAAAACGCAGTTAAACAATAAATTACAATCAATTAGTTTCATCATCAAAATCCGAGATTCAACAATGTGGTCAAGCATGACCTAACTCATATGATTAGGCACGACCCAACTCACGAGATAAGTATGTCTTAGTTTAGTAGTGAGGCTTAGCTTAATTTATGAGTGACGCTTAGCCCAACCTGTGAAGCTATGCCCACCTAGCTATGTAATTAGTGCTAGACACATCATCGCTTCTCTATCTAGCCCATTGTATATCAACCTAACTTGCTACTTAAGATAAGCATATGCAACGCATATGACTCATCTAAGTTATACCTAGGTCGGTTCGATCTATGCTAGCACTTTGTGATATAGCTTAATTTTCTCTTCTTTTATTGGTTTAAGCTTGTTAGTTAACCAATTCAAACAAGTTTGATTGGTTAAAGTCGATTCAGGGTGATTTCATATAAACTTGATTAGTTCAAGCTTATTTGACCTAATTAAAATCAATCAAATCTAAATTAGATCGATTTTATAATGATTTGAGGTTAGTTAAATTAAGTCATAATTGAATTAAGTTTGGTTTAAGTAAATTGGGCTATTCCAATTATGGTTCTAATTGTTTAAGAACTATTAGAGATTGATATAGCATATCTTTATGATTTGATGAATTTAAAAGTTCTATCTAAAGGTATCATTTGGAAATGATAATTAATTTTTAAAAATTAAATTGACATAATTATTATCATATAATATATATAATTATATTGAGTGATCCATATTGGAAGTGTAACATGTAAAATGAGCTAAGGTCTATCATAGTTCGAAGCCACCAATGAATATAATCTAGTAAGTCATATATTAAGTATAATCCCTCGTGTATTTATGATTTGATGAATTTAAAAATTTTATCTTAAGATGTCATTTGGAAATGATAATTAATTTTTAGATTAAATTGACATAATTATTATTATATAATATATGTGTGACTATATTAAGTGATCCATATTAGAAGTGCAACCTGTAAAATAAGCTAGGGTCTATCATAGTTCGAAGCCACCAATAGACATAATCTAGTAAGTCATACGTCTAGTAATTCCCTCATAATATTTTATCATACTACTTCTTGAATGTATACATAAATGAATGGATAAATATAAGTAAATTATAATAATTTATTATACATCTCTATCAGGTAGAATGGTTTCTTTGAGGGATTATGGGCTATAAAACATGGTAGACGGTTCCTCCATTTGTTGTTGGGAGAAATGTATCCCCACTTAAATGAGTGAGGGATAGTACTCCGTTCGTTATTGATAGGAATTCATCCCGTTCGTTAGTGAGGGAGAGTATACTATCGGATGTGATTATATCTCTGTTATATGAGTATGCTTATCATCAAAATATATTATATATGATTGATATATGATTTTATTTATTACATAAAAATTATCAATATTTTTCTATATATAAGTTATACAATGAGTTTATATATTAGTTGACATTCGTATATGTTCCATAAAAATTATTTTATAATTTTTCAAAGACTCTTATCAATTGGTATGAATGTTGATTTTTTTATCTTATATGTATTTTCAAAATAATATATTATTTTGTACTAAATCTTAAGCTTAAATGAAACAGATTTTTTTCATCGTTTGTATTCCTACTAAGAACGTATAATTTTTTTACTAAAAAATATAAAGATAAAAAAAATTATAAATTATGAATAATAAAATAATAATTTTTTTTTATAAATCTGAAATGAGCCACCTTTTAAGCCGCTCAATTTCTTCCGATCCTTCTGTGCTGGAAAACAACGTAAAAAAATACGTACAACAACTCCAGAAGTGGACCAAGATGCTAATTACCTCAGTTGTTGACCCAGGCAAGCTTCAACTGCCTCCATTATATGAATCTTTACTTCTCTCCACTAAATGATAAGCATGAGAAAAATGTCTTGAGATCGCACACAAAGTTACCTCTAATATGGTGCTTGCTCCTCACTTCTTGTCACAGTTCTCTTTCCATGGAATACGATCAGTTAAACCAAATAAACATCCAGTCTTTTCAGATCTCTAAACTAATATAGCAAAATACTGAAATCATTGTTGCAGCTGCATCCCGAAAGGCTTCATGCCTCAGCAGTAATAGTTTATATAGGTTCGCTTCCAATCAGTCGACAACAAACACAAAAACAACGAGCTCTTAGGCTTTAAATTTTCAATCACTTAAAGCAAAGTGAAAGAGAAAGAAAATATTCAATTGCCACAGCAGCGCAATAGGAACAAAACTTTATATCAATTCCCATCAGATCAATTCCCATATCATATTATAAACTTTTGCCATTCAGTTGAGCTGCAACAGCTGCAAATAACCTCCATGGCCAACCAGATTCGTGGCCTTATTCTGCAACTGTATTAACTCAGCCATTCAGTTGAGCTTTTATATGTCTACCATCCACAACTTGAGATTAAACTGCTATGCTGTCTCCAATGGACCCTCCCACTTCTCTACCAGCTCTTGCAATTTGTCAAAACCCTGCAAAATAGTAAAGAAATTATATTTGCAAATTTTACATATAAGATCTGGTAATTGGAAGTCTCAGGCAAATGAAATCTGATACTCACTATCCGAGTCGTGAAGCTGCCAAATGATTCACCCTGCAGGCGCTTGCTCTTCCAGCTGTAAAACAGTGGCTCCAAAACCTTCTCTAGGTTTTGGACCTTCACCTTGTTCGTAAAGCATTTTGCTAATGAAGTCTGATCAGGTGTCCCACCAAGCCAGACCTGAATTGCAATTTAAACAGAATAATATAAGAATTTATGTCACCAAGGAAAGCTTGATGACTTGCATTGGCTAGTTGCAGAATCTGTATATTCTAGAATTAGTAATAACTCGGGTTTTCAGCAAACAACACCACTTATGGATGATTATTGAATGGAGATCTCACATCCATTATACTTAAGAGCAAAATAACACAGTTTTAGTTAAAACATATAAATTACACAAAATTGTTAAACCTGACTTTGATTAGTACAACTGGATAAACAATTAATGCTGTCAACATAGCAGTGCAGTATGAACATCCTATGAATAAATGGGACATACAATTCTCCTGGCTGATTTATCATTCAGATATTTCCAGTCTATATGATTCAACATATCTAACCATGCAACATTAGCATGAATCATAAGTAAATTTGAGTACCTGGTAGCTGTTGGGACCATCACCAACCAGTCCTAGCTCGGCCATGTAGGGTCTTGCACACCCATTGGGACAGCCTGTTACCCTTATCACAACTGACTCATTGTTCTCTATGCCTACCTGCGAAAAGAATAAGAACCCATTGTCACTTCTCAAAAAAATAAATCTTACCATTATGGAACCAAAAGTTGCATTTTCCTAAGAACCCGTTGTCACTTCTCAAAAAAATAAATAGTACCATTATAGAACCAAAAGTTACATTTTTCATAATTATGTATAAATACATTAAGATGGATCATTTAAGGTACCAACCTCATTGAAGACAGCTCGAATCCTTTTAAGAATTTGTGGTATCCCTCTCTCAGCTTCTGTTATTGCTAGTGGACAAAGTGGCAGTGCAGGACATGCCATTGCAGTTAAATTAAGAGGATCAATTTCCGTAGGTTGCTGCAAGACAAAACATAAATGCTAAATAATAGGCAAAATATGAAACCAACCATATTTTCTTTTTGGCTATCAATACATTTACTTTCGTAGCCCAGTATATGTTATGAACCTACTACTAAATCCACTTGTTGGCTCTAATATCTCGTCCATTAGTGAACCAGACTTTCCTTTTAAAGACAGTCATCTTGGAAAATTTCTTACATAGAGCAGAAATAATTTTCTTAAAGTGAAGAGCAAAATATGACAAGCTTTACCAGTAGACCAGCTTGGGCAAGTGCTACAGTGATAGGTTCTTCCCATGAGTGATGAATATCACATAAGATCAAATTCTGGTTAGGTGTAATCCGCACATTCAAGTTATACTTCTCAATTATTTCTCTTAGTGTTTTCTTCATATTCCCACCTATACGCCCACTATCAATGTGTACTCCACAGAACAATGCACCATTACCCTGCATTGGCAGAGTAGCAATGAAAATATATTACAAAGATATAAACAGATATGGTCTGAAATGAGAGAAAATTTTATAGTAGCCATCAAAATGTGAAGTTAAAAAGCAAAACCCCACATGAAATTGTACCTGTTCATGCCATCCAAGGTAACTCTTGAATTCCCACTCTGGTAATTCTCTGAATGGCTCGAACTTCTTTCCATAATAGTGCTCGACAACCGTGCGGAATTTGTCAATTCCCCATTCACCAATCAAATACTTCATTCTACTATACCTGCGGTCATCTCTCCTCCCATTTTCTCTTTGTGTAACAACAATAGCTTTTATAGCATACAAGATGTCTTCTTTTGGTACATAACCTAAAGGCTCTCCCAGACGAGGGAATGTGGTCTCCACCCTGTGTGTTCTTCCCATGCCTCCTCCTACCTACAAAAGCAAGTTGCAATGGTAAAATTGAGTAGATCGCTTAATAAGACAGAACATAACCTGAAGTAAAATCTATTACATAAATATTGAAGCCTTGAGGTTCTCCATCAATATCAGAAACCACGACGACACCAATATCATTTGTCAGGATATCCACAGAGTTGTCAGTAGGCACAGTCACTGCAATCTTGAACTTTCTAGGCAAAAATTGAGTGCCATAGATGGGCTCTGGAGAATCAGGGAAATTAGTCCCATGTGAGTTGTCATTACGAGCTTTGACTACTTCATGGGGCTCCGCTGACATGATCTTTTCCCCATCTACCCATAGATCATAATATGCACCAGCCTGTGGTGTCAAGAGTGCAGCAATATTCTCTGCAGTTTCCTGAGCAAAGACATATTCTTTTTTGGTATATGGTGCTGCAGGAGCTAAAACATTTCTGTTCAGATCACCACATGCACCAAGAGTGGAGCCCATGTTTTTAATGATAGTGCTCATTACAGTTTTGAGGTTCTTCTTCAGGATACCATGCAGTTGAAATGTTTGTCTAGTAGTCAAGCGGAGAGTGCCTGTGCCAAACTCATCTGCAAGATCATCCATAACCAAGTAGAGCCTGTTCGTTACTTTCCCACATGGATTCTTTGTACGAAGCATAAACTGGTAAGACTTGACACCACGCTCATCTCTGTTAGTTTGTTGATAACTTCCATGAAATTTGATCAGTTGGGTGGCAGCCTCATTTATGTTTGGAGCTTCTGAAGTTAACTCCTCATTTAGAGGATATCTAAGGAAATTGCTTTTCTCCTTGAACAATTCAACCTTGCTTCGCTTTACCTCAGAAGTCTCTGGCCTTATAGGCTGCAAAAAGAAAGAAGGCTCGGCTGTCAAATGACATGAATTAAATTAGCATTTAAATATAACATAATGAGGTACTTCTCAAGCTCACTGTTTAGTGAAAAAAAAAAAAAGGTCCTTGTGATGGCACAAAAGTGAAATGATTTAGCTAATACACATTAAGTCGAAGAATTGATGAAAGTTCTTTCTTTAGGCTGAATTGGGCTCCAACCTTTAGCAATTATAATATAAGCTAGATTATGTGGAGATCAGCAAAGGGAATAATTAAGAAGCTTTGCACAGACACCAGAGAATAGAAGAACAAAGATAGGAAGAGAGATAAGAAGAGCAGTTTCACAAATCCACTAAATAGAATAATATTTTATTAAAAATAAATCATTTTTCATGACTCAATGATTATGCTATCAAAAGTTCAATTTTTTTCATAGAATTTATAGTGCTTCAAGTAATGCTATTTATAGTTCATTAAACAATTCTAGAACAAGATATTCTAGTTGATCTGTAGTGTTACCAAAATTTCCTGTGACAGTATGATCCACTCTTTGACCCATAAAATTACTCACTATTGTTCCCTCATTGATACTAAATTATAAAGTAAAATTTCCACTGTTTAATTAGAAACAATCCTTTATTTGATGTCAATCAAGAAGGATTCTATGTGAACTATAACTTGTTAGAGCAAGGTTGAATTTACTTTTTTTTTTACTTATTATTTTCTTATTTTGTCTCTTCTGCACCTAAAATTTTCTTGCCTCTGACCATTAAGTAAACAAATTTATTTGAAAAATATAATAATTTTAATGATCCTTTGCTGAGAGTTCGACGGCACTGGCATCATCCTAGCAATCATCTTTGCTCATTCCAATCCATGTGAAAGTATGGTTGAAATTTTCTAATCCTCTTTCAAGAGGTGCGATGAGGTATTTTATTTGCAAATTACAATTATTTCAAAAGATGCATGCTGGTAGATTCTAACTACATGGTACAAGATAACAGCTAGCTTACAACCAAGAGGAGCTAATCTAAACAGTTCTTCCTCATGTGACCTAAAACATCAGACTTAAAACTGTATGAAAACATACAAGTATGCCTCTTTCTTAAAACTGCTCATGCACATATAGGTTTTGCTTAAATTTACGGTCAGAAGAGAACTTGTAGCAAGGTCTAACAAAAAATAATATCGTTACTGGGAGTATCATTCAGCATGTCATAAGTGGTTTATGACCAGTTTCTAATGATGTTAATGTATTGGTTGTTCCACAGTGTTCAATTATTGGGCATAGTTGTTTAAGAGTACTTTCAGTATTGCTTCTGGCATACCATGGATGGACAAAAAAATGTTCTGCATTATATGATGATGCATTGGAGAACATCGAGACAAATGTTGCCAGACTGATGAAATTGTGGACAGAAGTATGGCACTTACATATATTATAGTACCAATGGAAAAGAAGATCTTTTCTTCTTCAGAAAGGCTGACACTCCGGCATCCACACCCCTAATTAGGGCATCAATTTCTTCTGACGCCTCAGGCAGATGGAACCGGTGTTAAGCCCATTTGAAAATTTTAGGGGTATCTAGTCCGAAGAAAAATTCATCAGCAAAAAAATGTAGGATTTTGTTACATAAATATGAGTTATGCTTAGGAAAGACCTACAATGTTACCTAGGATTCTAGCCATCTTTAGTAGCTATTCAGTGAACATAGTAGGACTCCAATCGACTTAGAATTTATATTAATATTAAGCTAATAAGGTTCCCGACGTAGGCCGGGGCTAGAACTCCTAACACCATCCGAAGAACGACAAAGAGAGGTCAAACCAACATTTCCTTATACAATACAATCCACACGATCAATTTGCACCATTATCTGAACCAGAAAGAGAGAAGAAAAAAAAAAAGCAAAATCACAAATCTTACGGTGGAATCAACCTTGACAACCGAAGAAGAGCTCGATGAGGACGCCACCGCTAAGCTCCGGGAAGATCGCCCAAATGGAATCAACCCCGACGACCTCAGCCCGCGAAACCCGTGGATCTGCACCCCCTGATCCGCCCCAACTCCAACCCCGCCAGCCGCTGCAGCCGCCATGAGAGATAGGCGAGAAGGCAGAAACCCTAGAGGAAATCTGGTCTTGAGTTGGTCGACCAGGGCAGAACAAAGAGAGTGAGAGGTGCAAAAATCAAAGGACAGAGATACAAAGCATAGTTTTGCTTTTCGGAGGTCAAAAAGGTCATGGACGCGCGATATATCCACCCTATGTTTGTATATCTGATATGTTATGTATGGATTTGTTGCAGCGGGAATCCTGCGTTGGAATGGGTAATGGTGTGAGAATAGACTGTGGGCCACGAAGCCCAAGTTCATTGAACCTGGATGGATTTCGTGATGCCACACGCATATATTTAAAGTGGGCAAGCAGAGTCGTGCACGTGTGTCCCGGTAGACTAACAAGCGGCCCATTCTGACTTCCATTGTATGGGTCGGAAAAACCCACTTAACGACGAGAAGGACAATTACCTCACCACGAGCAGCCTCTTTTCTACCCATTTATGAACCACGAAGGCGGCAGTAAATATCAGTGGAACTCGGTGGGTGCTGTTGGTTGTTCCTCCGGCCATATAGACAGGGCAGAGGGTAAGCTTTCAAAATTGAAATAATCATAAAGACTTGGATAATCATTTCTTTGCCAAGAGATTTGACTTCTTTATTGACTTTTGTGGTGCATTTGTTCATGCGATTAGAACTATAAGAGGAATGTTAAAACCTGTTTTCCAACCTCTGCATTGATTACCAAATCTAGATTCTCGATCAACCTTGAGAATAATTGTCTGGCATTGGAACTAAATATATCATGTCTTGTACCATAATTTACGAGCTTAATCTTATGGGTTATAGTCACATTCAATTATCATGTTGATTCCATTGATGGTTCGTCACTTCAGCATGGTTTATGATATAAAAGGCCATGTAGAGATATATAGAGTTCTTCCGAACGCTGACATCACATGAAAACCCAGCCCTAATTTAATCAGTGGATGACTGACAACTAGAGTCTCTATTGCAGTCATAAGAATCTGCAACTTTAATTGCTGTAGCTCCAAAATATCTTTCATGGCTAAACCTTGCGAAAGATCCCTCTGATATATATATATATATATATATATATATATATATATATATATATATATATATATATATATAGAGAGAGAGAGAGAGAGAGAGAGCTAAATTGTGAGTCAAAATAATATACAATCCATATGTTATGTAGAGGGATAAACCACATTCTGTTTAACAAATCAAAATTTAATAGATAGAATTGCAATTATGACAAGTAATAATCTCCAAGCTTGATGTTTGTTTTTTCTTTGTCCTCATTGATGTGCAATTATCAATGATCAATGCAACCACGATAGTAGAGCAGCATGATCCAATCAAAGTGCCCCACTAGCAAAGCAAGAAGCCCAAGAGATATTGTTTTGTTCTAAGTCTAAAATATAACCTAAAAATGCACTACTCTGGTTTATTCATTTACTTGTGTGACAAAATTCAAGGTTTGTTCAGCACAGCCAAGAGTAGTACAACAATGATTCACTCAAAGGTCTTCACAGTTCCAGCTGTTGAATATTTTTTATGTTGCCAAAAACACAAAAAGAGCAAATTATAGCAGAATCTGTCCCATCTATTTGTGATGTCATGATAAAATATTTCTAGTTTCTATGAGGAACTAAATGGAGGAGCATTGCAAGCAGTCAGAACCAACTGTGAATCAGTCTTAAGACATGATCTGGCACATGGTCAAGCAGGCGGAGGTAACCTCAGCTCGAAGCATTCTGTTCCTCAGATCAATGACTCAGGTCATACTTTTCCAAGCTTCAGCGGAAATGGTGTACTGAAATACGAAGAGTGAGCTGCATCTTAATCAAATTCCAGTTTATTGTAACTCCATGTAGACCTAGACGTGAAGCATTGCAAAGAATACTGAATCACATATTCTCCCACTTTACACGAGAATTAACACATAAGAGTGGCACTAATCAAATCTGAGTAGTTTTTCTATTTTCAAAAACAAAATGGTGGGAAATAATGTAAACATAAAAAATCATAATATATTATTATTATATAAAAAATTTTAATATCAAAAATTAAAATCAAATAATAATAGATCAAATATATGACTTATCATGTAAAAAAATTTAATTTGATATTATTATAAAACTTTAATTCGAGTATATATAAGTTGTCTTCATCAGTGTAATTTAACTCTACCAATATAGAACTTGATGGGGAATAAAAGGATAGACAGCAAATAATAACTTTTGTATATGAACAAATACTAGCAGGCTATAACATACAACGGAATTAAACAGAAATCACAATCAAATAGAACACCAAGATTTATGTAGAAAACCCCTTCAACGTGAAGGGTAAAAACCACGGGGCAAATCAAAGAAAATCTACTATAAAAATAATGAATGTACAATTCTCGAATCTCTTGCCCAAAACCCAAGCAACAATCAAAAGAGAATAACTAGGATACAAGGATTACGTCACTATGCATAATATCCAAAACCTCCTCAAGTAATCATAGAAAAATTTATTGTAGATCTAATCTAACCTGAGATGAGAAACTGTTTGGATGAATAAGAATAATTTCTGCATTTTTCTTATCTTCTTCCCTTTCGTTTTCTCTTGTTTTTCTGTCTTTTTCTCCTCTCTTTGAATCTCTAATATTGCTACGAAGTTTTTGCCCTCTGTGATGTTAATCTTTTTTTCGAAGCCACCATTAGCCCTTATTTAAACCTAGGGTTTAAATTAAATTAGAATTTAAAGGAAATAAGTAGACTGTGGGCTTAAAAAGCTCATGTAGACTGAATTTGGTCTATCAGCCTAACAGAACTTAAGTAGGATCCATTTTTAATTATAGAATGACCAAATCTGCCTCTTGCTTCACTAGCTTTTAATGACAGAAATAAACAAAATGATATGTTGTAGATAAGGCCCCATCTTCTTAGTTGAGGATGTCTTCCACCTTTTTCTTAATTCAAAATAAATATCGACTGCTCAGGATATAAAGATAGAGCAGAACCAACAAGCATAAGAATATACCAAACAGTGTCCCATAAAGGATATTGACTAGGCCCTCTGTGAATGCAGCATCCGTTTTTATCCTTTTTTGTGTTGTTCTAAAACCACTTGATGTCTGCTTTGATATCATGGATTAATCCTGATGGTTCAAATGTCTAAATGTTCTTTTTTTTTTTTCCTCTCATATATCTATGTTGGAATGACTAAAATATAACATTGTATTTCACAATCTTGATAAGATTATTATATATCTGATAAGCAAATACATAATATGCTAACCTGATTGTTTAATTTAATCTAGATGAATGATTAAATGCTATTACTAATACTAAGTATCCTTTTAGGTTTAGGTTACTGGATATTCTTAAAGCTTGAAGGGATTCGAGATTCCTGTCTTTCCTAAACCAAGATTTGTCCTACTGGCCATACAAAAAATGCAAGCTATCAAGTCATTAAGTGAAAAAAAAAAAAAAAAAAAGAAGGATTTGTGGTGTTTACTTTTTTTTTTTTTTTTTTTTGAAGTAGTAAGAGATAAAGAAGGTGGAGAAGAATTATTGTTGACATCATCTACAATAGTTCCTTCACTCAATCTATATCAAAACTATAAGAAAATTTAAGATCAAAATATGTTTATAAATCACCATAATAAAAACACAAGGAAGTTAATATAGGAACAAAAATTTACATACTTTTAGCTATTATTGTTGAGAAATTTTTGCAACGATTTCTCTCAGTATTTTGACACTTCTCAACTCAAAACTCTCACTTTAAATGATATAAAAAATCCTGAAGACTTAAGACAGAGATAGAGTCAAATGACTAAAAACCTCACTTATAGATGTTCTCCTATCAAGAACATTTATTACCATCAAATGTATAATATTCAAGAATTAATTCAAGTTTGTAATATTTGGATCATAATAAATAATTTTAATACTAATGAATAAAAAATTTAATAATAACGGTTACATTCATAATGAATAAAAAATAAAAATATTTAAATCATAATAAATAGAGAAATTGATGATCATGAATGATAAACTTAATAAGAACGGTTATATTCTCTAAAAATCAATAAAAATTAATGGTAATGAATAAGGAATGGTTATATTCTCCCACTTGGTCCATACGTTTAACTTATCGAACAACTTTCTTAAGAAACAAATACATGAATCATAGTGACATTATCATCCATGTATCACAATGTATTTAGTTTCTTAAGAATTAATTTTAATGTGGTAATATTACTTAATGAATAAACTTTATATTTATTCTTAGTCTAGTAAATATATTTTCTCAAATGAATGTGCACATGAATGAGAAAATATCATAATATATATAAAAGTTTTGATATAATTACAAAGTGAAACCAAGTCTCATTTTCTCTACATGATCCTTGAATTTTAGAGGTGGCATACCTTTAGTCAAAGGATCAGTAATCATCAATTCAATGCTAATATGTTCAATGACCATTTTTTTTTCTTTTACATGTTCTCTTATGGCTAAATACCTAATGTTGATGTGTTTATTTTGACTTCTACTTTTATTGTTCTTAGCCATAAAGACAGCAACTAAATTATGGTAGAAAATTTTTAATGGCCTAGAAATAGAATTCATAATTCTAAGCCTATAAATGAAACTCTTAAGCCATACACTATGTGAAGTAGTCTCAAACAGGAGACAAACTTAGCTTCCATGGTAAAAGTAGCAGTCAAAGTCTGCTTGACACTTCTCCAAGAAATAGCTCTATCAGCCATTATAAAAATATATCTTGATATTGATTTATGAGAATCAACATAGCCGATAAAGTCTGAATCTGAGTAGCTAATCACATCTAGATTATCTGTATATCTATAGATAAACATGTAATGTTTAGTTCCTTAAAGATACCTTATCACTTTCTTTGTAGCTCTCCAATGGTCCATACATAAATTACTTTGATATCGACCTAGCATCCACATAACAAATGTAATATCAAGTCTAGTATAATTGTGGGCATACATAAGGCTTTATATAATAGAAGCATATGGGATGTTTTTCATTGATTTCCTTCCGAAGTTATTTTTCGAGCATTGGTTCAAATTAAACTTATCACCTTTCACAATGGGAGCAACACTTGGTGAATCATCCTTCATCTAAAATCTTTCTAAAAGTATATTAATATAGGTTTCTTGTGATAGACCTAAAATACCTTGAAGTCTATCTCTATAAATCTTAATACTAATGATATAAAATGCTTAACTCATATCCTTTATATCAAAGTTTTTAGAAAGGAATTATTTTACCTCATGCAGCAAATCGTTATCATTGGTTGCAAGCAAAATATCATCTACATATAAAATAAAAAAATATATTTTACTTCCATTGACTTTCTGATATATATATTGATCTATAGGATTTTTAATAAATCCGAATAAAGAAATCACTCTATGAAATTTAAAATATCATTGGCAAGAGGCTTATTTTAAACTGTATATAGATTTCTTAAGCTTACAAACCAATTGCTCACTAACGCTAGAAGAGAAACCTTCAGGTTGTTTCATATAAACCTCCTCCTCTAAATATCCATTAAGAAATATCATTTTCACATCCATTTGTTGCAACTCAAGGTCAAAATGATACGAATCTTTCTTAGATATAAGAGAAAATATCTCAATATATTCGATTCTCTCTTTTTGAGTAAATTCTTTTATAATAAGTTTTGTCTTATATCTCTCGATGTTACATAAAAAATCTTTCTTGGTCTTAAAGACTTATTTACAGCTAATAGTCTTTGCTTCATTAGGCAACTCTATAAGATTCTAGACTCTGTTGCTCTTCATGGAATTTATCTCCTCCTTCATACCATTATATCATAAATCTGACTCTTTACAACTCATGGCTTATAAAAATTTTTCATAATTATTTTCAACTCCAATATTATAGTCAGCTTATTGTAGATATATAACATAATCACTATGAATTGTTGATCTTTTATTTCTAGTAGATCTTCTTAATGTTATACCAATGTTTCCATGAAGAACTTATAGTTCAACTAACTATTCACGAGTTATTATAATTCTTGAACTATTTGATCTATTATAATACTGTTAGTAATTTTTGGAATCTCAATGATTGGTTATTTAACATCAGTTTATACTTTAGGAGTGCTATAAACTATAATCAATCTATCATTGTGGAAGGTTGAGATTTTATATGATCATGTGTAGAAATTATGTTCCTGAACTGATCACTCCTATTGATCATATCATCCTCAAGAAACTTAGCGTTTCTTGATTCCACAACCTAGTTGTGTGAGATGGACAATAAAAATCATAACTTTTCGAGTTTTCAAAGATATATAATAAAATACCCACTAATAGTCCTCGGTCCAGCTTTCTTCTCTTATGGATTATATATCCGACCTCAAATGGACATCCCCACATACACATACATTGTAAACTCGATTTTCAACCTTTCCATAATTCAAATGGTGCCTTTATGACAACCTTGGTTGGAACTCGATTTAATATATTTATAGTCGTCTTTAGTACTTCAGTCCATAAGAATTTAGGAAGATTAGAGTTGCTAAGCATACTGACTATGTCTAATAAGATTTAGTTTCTTCTTTCTGCAACATTATTCTAGTTTGGAGAACTAGGCATAATGTATTAGGCAATAATCCCATGTTCTTGAAGAAACTTAGTAAAAAGACCAAGTGCTTGTCTATTCTCAATATATCTATCATAATATTCTTCACCTCTATCGAGTCTCATAATTTTAATTTGCTTACCACATTGGTTCTCAACTTTAGCCTTAAAGACTTTGAAGGCATCTAATGTTTCAATTTTATTATGAAGTAAATAGATATACATATATTGTGAGTAATCATATATAAAGGAGATGAAGAATTTTTTACCATGTGTGTCCATGCTTGGACAATATATGAATGATCTCTAATATGTCTGAATTCCTATTAGCACCTTTCTTGGACTTGTTACTCTGTTTTCCCTTAATACAGTCCACACAAGTCCTAAAATCAGTAAAATCAAGAGTACTAAGTACTCCATCATTAACTAATATCTTAATTCTCTCTATGGAGATATGTCCTAATCTCTGGTATCATAATATAAAGAAATTCTCATTAATATTACACCTTTTAATGCCAGCATGAACATGCATTGAAATATGTGTGTTATTATTTTGTAAGAAAATATAATAAAGACCATCAAACAAAATATCATTCCCAATATAATCAGATTTATATAATAATCTAAATGATATGTCTTGAAAATTAAAGGAATATCTAAAAATCCGAAATAGAAATTAAGTTTTGTGAGAAACTTAGTACATAAAAGATCTTTTCTAATTTTAAAACAAAACCACTACTTAAAGTTAAAATGTATATTCCAACTGCCTCCACATGTGAGCTCATCTTATTACCTGATAAGATGCTTTGCTCACTTTCCACTGGTTTCCTTAGGTTTTGCATACCCTACAAAGAGTTTGCAATATGAATTGTTAATTCAAAGTTAATCCACCAGGTATTAATATTAACATTAACCATATTAGATTTATAACACACAAATGAGATTGATTTACCTTTCTTTTCAAACCATTATTGAAATTTTAAGTATTCCTTCCTCATGTGTCCCTTCTTTTTATAGAAAAACACTTTATTTCTTTCTTGATATCAGCTTGGGGTGATATTTTACATTTTTCTTGCTGATTAGCTTTCTGATTGGCTTGATTTTTGTCAGTTTTATTCTTTCCATAAGTGGTTACCACCAATATACTCTCACCCAACTCCATCACTAGCCTCTCTTCTTCTTGAACATACATAATCATTAATTCATTGATTGATCATTTGTCCTTATGTGTATTGTATAAAATCTTAAAAACCCCACATTGATATAGAAGGGTGTTTAGAATGTAGTGCACTAAAAATGATTCTTATATATCAACCTCAAGTTTACTGAGCCATAATATCATATATTTATATTATATATCCTTTTACACCTTTTACATTGGTGAGTCTAAGGGATAAGAATTTTATTAATAGGGTACTTGCTAATATTTTTCTAAAATAACGAATTGCTCATCGATAGCTTGTAGCAAGTCTCGGACTTTTCAAGTTGGTCAACATAACCATGTACGCCAAGAGTTATTTTAGTCTTAATAAATATCATCTTGAGCCAATTGGATTCTTTCCATCACGCTGATATTAGTGACTATAAGTGGTTCATCCTTCCTAATAATATGATCAATATCCATCTACCTAGATGGAGGAGAATCCTCTTCTTCTAAATCTTATACTTATTACTCTTAAGTTTGAGAATGTCACATGGATATCAAAAATTAATAATTTGAGAAACTACATAAGATTCAAAATGCTTATGTTAAAAATTGAGGCTTAATAATCTAAACTTATATGCTTTATCAATGTGAAACAAGCCAAAAATTGAATCTCATGACATAAAAATTACTTATAGTCTAAATTTTTAATTCAAAATAGATTTAAATGGCCTTTATGATAAAATTATCAAATTATGTATTAATTCATAATCCCTGTGGGTAAATTATGAAAATAATCTGATATTTTTATCCTAATTAATTATATAAATATAATAAAAGATCCTATAGGATAATAATTATTATATTAAATATAATCAATCATAATATTATGTCTAATTCCTTATGTGATCCTTATTTTAACTTTATATATAATTTTAATCAATTAAGGATGCTATGACTAGTCCCTAATTAATTAAGATTATATAGATCACTAGATATTTTTTAATAAAATTGACTCTTAAGCATGAATTAATATAACTAAATATTCATACAAAATATAAGTATTTTAGTGATAATGAATATTTTGTTTCACCAAAAATACTGAAATCTTATATCCTCATGATTTTCAACACTAAATATATCAAAAGTTTTAATAGAGAAATCAAAATCAAGCCATATTCATAGTATAAAAATAAAATTCTCTTTCATATCAAGGCAGAGGTTAATCACTGCTTTGATACCAAATATATGAATATTTTATATTTTATATGAATATTTGATTATATTAATTCATGCTTAAGACTCACTTTTATTCAAAATTGACTAGTGACCTATATAATCTTAATTAATTAAAACTAGCCACTGCATCCTTAATTGATTAAAATTATATATAAAGTTAAAATAATGATCACATAAGGAATTAGACATATATTATGATTAATTATATTTAATATAATAATTAGTTATTTTATTTATATAATTAATCAAGATAAAATATCATATTATTTTTATAATTTACCTATAGGGATTATAAATTGGTACATTGATAGTTTTATTATAAAAATCATTTGAATTTATTTTGAATTAAAAATTTAGTCATATTTTTATGTCATCATATTCAATTTTTAGCATGTTTCACGTTGGTAAAGTATATAATTTAGATTGCTAAACCTCAAATTTTAACATAAGCATTTTGAATTTTATATAGTTTCTCAAACTATTAATTTCTTTAATATTTGATGTAATATTCTCGAACTTATGGTGATAACTATAAGATTTGGAAGGAGAGAATTCTCCTCCATCTAGGTGGATGGGTATTGATTATGCTATTAAGAAGGATGAATCATCTATAGTCACTAATACCAAAGACTCCAACTAAGATCGCTATATAAGCGATAAGAGCGATCCAATCGGCTCATGATGTTTATCAAGACTAAAATAATTAATGGCATACGTGGTTCTATTAACCAACATGAGATGGTCTGAGACTTACTACAAGTTATTGACGAGTAATTCGTCACTTTAGAAAAGGTATTAGCAAGTACCATGATAATGAAATTCTCATCCCTTAGGGTTACCAATGCAAAAGGTGTGCGCGAGTATATAATGCAAATGCAAGATATTACGGCTCAACTTAAGAAACTTGAGGTTAAAATGTCAGAATATTTCCTAGTGCACTACATTCTAAACACTCTTCCATATCAATATGAGCCTTTTAAGATTTTATACAACATATATAAGGACAAATAGTCAATCAATGAATTAATGACCATGTGTGTTCAAGAAGAATAGAAGCTAGTAATGAGGTTGGGTGAGAGTGCATTGGTGGTAACCACTCACGGGAAGAATAAAACTGACAAAAATCAAGTCAATCAAAAGACGAATTAGTAGGGAAAAATAAAATATCACCCCAAACCTCGATATCAAGAAAGAAACAAAGTGTTTTTTTGTAAAAAGAAGAGACACATGAAGAAGGAATGCATAAAATTTTAACAATGGCTTAAAAAGAAAGGTAAACCAATCTCATTTGTGTGTTATGAATCAACAATAATATGATTAATGTTAATATTATTAATGAGTTTTTAGATATCAATCACATGTAAACAAAAGAGACCAAGCGGCTTCTTGGCATAATGCATGAATAATGATTCACATGGCCTCAAAACGCGTGCCCAACTTCAAGCAGGGCTTTTACAGCAATCATCTCTAAAGAGGACCTCGATGATCCCATGGCCACCTAGAGAGATCCAGATTTAAAGACAGATGCATAGGTTGTGGTGTTTTTTTTTAATCATTTCTTATTCGTTATCATTAATTTTTATTAATTTTAAAAAATATAACAATTTTTATTAAATTTATTATTTATTATCATCAATTTTTTTATTTATTATAATTTAAATATCTTAATTTTATATTTATTATTAATATAATAATAATTATTATTTTATTCACTAATATTAAAATTTTTTATTATGGTCCAAACGTTACAAACTTGAATTAATTTTTGAATGTTATGAATTTGACAATATAAATATTCTTGATGAGAGAATATCTATATAAGTGAGGTTTTTGGTTCTTGGGCTCTATCTCTCTTAAGTTTTCAAGATTTCTTACGTCATCTAAAGTGAGAGTTTTGAGTCGAAAAGTGCCAAAATACTAAGAGAAATCATTGCAAAAATTTCTTGACAACAATGGCTGGAGGTATATAATTTTTGTTTCTGTATTAGCTTCCTTGTGTTTTTATTTTGGTGATTTAGAAACACATTTTGTTCTTAAATTTTTCTTATATTTCTAAAATGCCTCGAGGTCTTTCTCTATGGATCTTAATGTCAATGATATAAGATGCTTTACACATATCCTTCATATAAAAGTTTTTAGAAAGGAATTGTTTCACCTCATGTAGCAAACCCTTATCATTGGTTGCAAGCAAAATATCATCTACTTATAAAACAAGAAAACATATTTTACTCCCACTGACCTTCTTATATATACATTGATCCATAGAATTTTCAACAAATCCGAACGAAGAAATCACTCCATGAAATTTAAAATGTTATTGACGGGAGGCTTGTTTTAAATCATATATAAATTTCTTAAGTTTACAAACCAAGTGTTCACCAACGCTAGAGGAGAAACCTGAAGGTTATTTCATATAAACCTCCTCCTCTAGATCTCAATTGAGAAATATCGTTTTCACATCCATTTGTTATAAATCAAGGTCAAATGAGCAACCAATGCTAAAATGATATGAAGAGAATCTTTCTTACATAAATATCTTTGTATAATCAATTCCCTTTTTTTGAGTAAATCTCTTTACAATAAGTCTTGCCTTATATCTTTCAATGTTACCTAATGAATCTTTCTTGGTCTTAAAGACTCATTTATAGCTAATAGCCTTTACTCCATTAGGCAACTCTATAAGATCCTAGACTCCATTGCTCTTTATAGAATTTATCTCCTCATTCACAATATTATACCATAAATCTGACTCTTTGCAACTCATGGCTTGTGAAAATGATTCAAGATCATTTTTGGCTCTAATATTATAGTTAAATTCTTATAGATATATAATGTAATAATTAGGAATTACTAATATTTTATTTCTAGTAGACCTTCTTAATGTTGTACCAATGTTTCCATGAGAAACTTGTGGTTCAACTAATTATTCAGTAGCTTGTTGTAATTCCTAGACTACTTGATCTATTAGAATACTATCAACAACTTATAAAATCTTAATAATTGATTATTCAACCTCAGTTTTGTACTTGAGGAGTATGAGCTATAACCAATCTATCTTTTGATGTGGAAGGTTAAGATTCTATATGATCATGTGCATAAACTATATTCCTAAATTGATCGCTCCCACTAATCATGTCATCCTTGAGAAACTTAGTGTTCTTGATTCCATAATTTTAGTTGTGTGAGATGGATAATAAAACCTATAACCTTTGGACTTCTTAGCATATGCAATGAAATACCTACTAATAATCCTCGAGTCTAGTTTCTTCTCTTGTAGATTATATATCATGATCTTAGATAGACATCTCCAAATGCGCATATGTCATAAACCCAGTTTTCAACTTTTTCATAATTCAAATGGTGTCTTTAGGACAGCCTTGGTTAAAACTCGGTTTAATATATATACACAAATCATCTCTAGTACTTAATCCACAAGAATTTATAAAGATTGGAGTTGCTCAAAGCATACTTTGCACCATGTCTAATAATATTCAGTTTCTTCTTTCTATAACATCATTCTATGTTATAGAAAGAAATAGTGTATTGGGTAATAATTCTATGTTCTTGAAGAAATTTAGCAAAATAACCAAGTGCTTATCCATTCTCACTATATCTACAATAATATTCTCTACCTCTATTTGATCTCATAATTTTAATTTGTTTACCACATTGGTTCTCAACTTCATTTTAAAGACTTTGAAGTCATCTAATACTTCTTTTTTGTTATAAAACAAATAGATATACATATATAGTGAGTAATCATCTATAAAGGAGATGAAGAATTTCTGACTATATTCGTCCATGTTTAGACAACATATATCAGTATGAATGATCTCTAATATTTCTAAACTCCTATTAGTATCTTTCTTGGACTTGTTGGTATGTTTACCTTTAATACAGTCCACACAAGTCCTAAAATCAGTAAAATCAAGAGTACTAAGTACTCTATCATTAACTTATATCTTAATTTTCTCTATGAAGATATATTCTAATCTCCGATGTCATAACATAGAAGAGTCCTCATTAATATTACACCTTTAATACTAGTGTGAACATGTATTAAATTATGAGTATCATTATTTTGTAAGAAAATATGATAAAAAATATTCGATAAAATACCATTCCCAACATAATTAGATTTATATAATAAACTAAATGATGTGTCTTGAAAATTAAAGAAATATCCAAATGGTACGAGTATGAAAATAGAAATCAAGTTTAGTGAAACTTGATACATAAAAGATCCTTTCTAATTTTAAAACAAAACCGCTATTTAAAGTTAAAATACATGTTCCAATTGTCTTCATACGTGAGCTCATCTTATTATCAATATTTGATAAGATACTTTGTTCACTTCCCACTAGCTTCCTTAGGTTTTGTATACCCTATAAAGAATTTACAATATGGATTATTGATCGAGAGTCAATCCACCAAGTTTTAATATTAATATTAATCATATTAATGTTTACCTTTCTCATCCAGAATCAATCCGTCCTGATATGACGGACTCAACAAGGAAACTAAACAGGAGGCTGATGCAAGAGGCATGAAATGATGCTGCAATTTCCCAAGCAGATTGGTGGTTTTGTTCTTACGAGAAAAACACATTTACCGGTGAGTTTATACATAACCAGTAGACAAGTCGGTGATCCATACTCCAATCATTTTAATAGTTGATTCCCATGCAGATCTCCTAGGAATTATAAATATCAGAAAATTTTCTAGATTAAGAAAATGATGGCATGCTGTCACAGAGGTATAATTAGTCTTGTGATTCAAAGGTTAGATTCTAACATATCACTAGAGAGAATTCATGGTTAGAGATCTGGCTTTCCATTATGTTGGCTACATCAGATTAATGGACAACTATGCGCTCTCCCACAGTTTCTTGTGAAGGCCCCACGGTAATACTAACTCATTTTACAAACGTGTTGAGCCCCATGGAAAGAGCACAATATTTCTGAACAAGGAGGTAGATAAGAAGAAAGTGACCAAACAAGGAGGCAAATCTTTTCTGTCCAAAATGCATTCTACATTGTTTTCCATCTGGATGAAGTATATTTGTTCGATCATGCTCGAACTTCTTTGCAGTGTTCTTTCAGTCAATTTCAAGCCTTTAATTTTATAATATATGATAAAATTTTGATTGATATACTGAGTTGGAAATTATCAAAATAGAGTTACTGACTGATTCAACAAAGACTTAGGCAATATCACAATAAATTCTTCGTGTCAATCACTTTGAATAAGAACATCATCCAGAGGTAGCATTTTACAGAAGATAAATCTTTCAGTTGCATCAACAAACCAAACAAATAACCGTAGAACAAGATTGGCATTTTCTTCACATTTTATCTCTAATGAATGAGAACACAAATATTGTTTATAAAATCAAATTTCGTAAATCATGCCTCGCTAAAGTTCATCACTCTCACAATAGAAATGGATATCTTAGAACAGCTACCTGATTGGAATGCTTGCCAGAAACACATATTTCTCAGTGTAAGAGTTCAGATATTAATAACTCTTGTGACATAGTCTAAATCAGTCCAAAACGAGTCAGTGCTGGTACAGATGTCCTCCATCGGTTGCTTGATTCATGGGATGTCAGAGTTGTTTGATCCTGCTAACACCATCACCTAATGACTCAACTGTATATCCATTGAGTCCTCTTGTTCGGCCAGGAGCACCTCCTTTAAGTGATGATGTGTCAAGCATAAAGCTACCCAGATAACAAGCAGAAGAGTCAGGATTAAGATCAGTTGTTATTGTTTATGTTATCTGATGACAAAACAGGGTGACTTACAAACTAGGTACTTTTACACCAGTGGCATTAGTGCCACAGTGTAAAAGAAGATTTTTTCATCTGCTCTATATTCCATGTGAGACACATGAACTTTCATGTTCTCCGTGGCTGCATGAACAAGGTGATATATATGTTTTTATTCCAAATAGTAGCATAACACCACAAAAGCACCAGGAGTTAGTAGCACTTGGTTGATATAGGGTATCAGCATTTTCATCAGAAGCAAGTAATTTCTGACAAGAAGAAACAAATCCAATTAGACATGGTTCATTTGTCACATAACTCTTTATCTAAAAGATATGCTTTTTTCCATGAAAAGGAAGTAGGCACCTTAAGATTCTCATAGCATGTTTCTAAGTCGTCGTTCACCCAAAATATGATCGAAAAGACCAGGAGATCTTCCTTCATCAAGCTCTGCTCTGGCATTTCTTAGTCTCTTCTGGACCTGTTCCTCAGTCTCTGTTCCACTGTGTAGAATGACAAGAGAAGCATTATGATAAATTAGCTCCATCGCACAAATTTCTGATGAATTCATGAGCAGAAATATTAAATATTTTCAAATGAGTTTCTCTACAACGTGAGCGCTCCTCCAGCTCCTCAAGCGATGGAGGACAGATAAAGATAAATATAGCATCAAGAGAACTTGCCCTCACTGATCTAGCTCCTTGAACATCAATGTCAGAATGCATCTCTGAAAACAGAAAGCCTTCCAAAATTTAAAAAGTGCAACACCAACAGAAATGTGTAACTGAATAATATATCATTGTTGTTTATATTCATGGAAGATTCAGCAAATACCTTCCCAGAATCTGTAACTGCTTCAACTGCTTCAATACTAGTACCATAAAGATTTCCATGAACTGATGCAAATTCAAGAAATTTCCCATCTCTTATATCTTTCTCCATAACGCTTCGCTCGGTGAAGTGATAATGAACTCCATTCAATTCCTTCTCTCTTGGTGCTCATAAGTTGTGTGACTAACAGAAAACCCATATTTTGATGGAAATTCCTTCATAAGTTTGTTTATCAAGGTGCCTTTGCCAACCCCAGAAGGTCCACTGATTACAATTGGTTTTGGAGAACTGCCGATAACACCCTTACTCCAGGCAACTACTTCTGTTCCAAGTATCTTCTTTTGCTCTTTAACAAAGGGTATCCACCTACCAAATTATCCAAAGAAATGGTGACCAACTTGAAAACTAAATGAAGAACAGTCTATCATCTAAATTCTGCGAGCACATATATATAAACAAAGTCTTGCACCAAATCATTCCAAATGCATGGTACCAACACATAAACATAAGTAGGCAGCTAAGGATGAATACTGATTTGAACTAACAATGGTCTATACACACCAAGACAAAGATCTGTACAACATGCTGATTTCTGCATGTCATTAAGAAGACTATCACTTAAACCGTGCACATAATTCCACTAAATAGCCTCAGAACATAAGAAATTGTTTGCCATTACAACTTTAAAAGAGAGAGTTCCTAAAGATAAATATTCCGAAAACATGAAGTTGTTGCCTGATATGTACAACAGAAGAGCAACAAAGCTGAATCCACCCTCTTACCTCAAGAAACCAGATGCAATCATCAATGGATTCTTTACAACCAATATCCGTCCATTGTTCAGAAGAAGAGAGTGGCCTTTCAGTTGAACAGGTTTCATACCCAGGACAGTAGGAATCAACCTGTTCAATTCAGCTGATCCAATCTTAGACATAACCTGAATAATAAAATTAAAAGAGGTGAATATGCATCATACCATGATCTTGTCAAATTATCAAAATTTTGACATTTATCCATCTCGCCTCCATCCTCAGATATTTCAACTACATACTGAGCATGCAAGTACAGGCTATTAGATCTTGCATGACATATGTTACACTAGTCATTAGCTTGACAAATTGACATAAGCCAGAAAGTCTTACTGTCTTATCATCAACAATGGTAGACGTCTGATAGTCTTTAGATTCAGAATCACCAGCAATAGGTAAATGCCCATCTGTTCAAAAGATACTCAGGTGCTTCTTCCCCTGGTCATCAATTCCCAAAAGATCCAACATTAATAAACATTTCATAGACCATATCTATATTTACAAACACCAAAGAACCAATCAGGCAAGTAACAAATCCATTATAACAGGAGGATAAGAATGCAGGCGTATAAATAAGAACGAATGTATCAGAATGCAAACATATAAAAAGGAAGAACTGACCATCAAAATTAGTCTTGCTTCTACAAACCTGCCCTGAACAAAAGAAAAGGGAGCACAATCAATACAGAAACAGATCACACAAACAGATAGTTCAAACTAAATTATTTGAAGTCAACCAAGACCTAGCAAACAAATCAAATACTTTAACGAACAATTTGCACCAAAATCAATAAGATCCACTGTTCCTTTAAAAGAAAAATACAATCTTTTTAGAGATCACAGCAAAGGTTACTCCTTTCAAATCAAGATTAAGAACAGAAAACTAGGTCGAAATTCCATAGAAAGGATTTTTTTCTCCAATGTAATAATCAACTAATGCCAAAAAGAATGCCTCAATCTGAAAACGAATAACCACCAAAAGAATTCCCGAATCGAAAACTTGAACACAGGCACAGAACAAACAACGCATTAGAAAACGAAGAAAAAAACAAAGAATACCTGAATCTGAGAACCAACCTTGATCCGTATGAGGTCTTGGAGATCTGGTGTTTCTGGTGTCAACCAAAGGCTGGTCCAGAGAAAACAGCTCACGAACAGCCAATCTTATTGCTCTTTTCCTTCTCTGTTCCCTACTTTTCTTCCGACCGATCTCCCCCCTTTAAATAGAGGAGGCTGTTGGGCTTTTCTCGAAGGCAGAATCCTCTTGGCCAGAGAAAACCAAAGTGAACCGCTCTTCATCGGGGAACTAGAACCGGTCTATGACCTGTCCAGATACGACAGCTATGTGCAGATGCGATCACGACCGTCCATTTCTTCCAATACAACGGCGGCCTGGTTTAATTTGATGGTGAGGACAAGAAGTGCGAGAAATTTTTGGCATATGCAAATAATAAATAGGTCTGTTTCCCTGTCAAGAAATAGATATTTGGATGCAAGTGGAATCGGATTCCAATCCAATTAATAATAGAAAATTTGTATGGAGGTTTTCTTACAAGAAAATTGCTATAATATTGGAATAAAATAATTTTTAAATAATAATAATAATAATAATTATTATTATATATGTATTATTAAATATGTCAATGCGACAAATTTTTATCATCATTATTATTACATATATTGTGAGCTTCAGATTCGCCCACAAGTCAATGCACTTTGGTTGAAGAAAACTAAATCATGAATGGAAGGGAATGCATAATTTTATGCTAGTAAAATCTCATGTGGATCTTTTCTTAGAGAGAGAATGATATACTATCGTGGATCGAACTAAACCAAAAACATCGTATCACTAGCACATAGCAATCTAAGTTGACTTAGTTGCAGCTTGGATCATGTCCCTAATGTATTTTTGGAATGTGAGTGACTACGAAAATTAGAGAGTTTTTCTCTCTCTACGAAGAACATTAGAGACACGGAAATTTTTATTCGGTTTAATTTCTGGGCACCGATAAGACTAGATTTATATATACTTAAAATTAAAATAACGTGAAATGAGAGTCAAAGTGGCAAGAGGATTCTTTTAACATGTTACTTAGTAACAATATTGAGTTAATATTTCGAATATCTATTTCTAAATAACATATTTAATTCAAAATTTAATATATTTTAATTGGTTTAAGACGAGTTTATATGGAAAATAGGTACTAAATTAGTATGTGTTTTTAGTTGAGTTCAAATTAAAGTAAAAAAAATTAATGGGGAATCCAATTAAATAAATAATGAGAGATGGCTCTGGGACAAACTCTAACCTACCAAGTTGGGAGGAAAGCATTAGGTTCTTTCCGTCTTGTCTCAACATGCAATGTCATATCCATATTCATGCAAGTGGTAGAAATGAATGCCACCTAGTTGCTCAAATCACCACCTCAGCCATTACGACAAGCTTTGACTTGGTCTTCTTGATAATCCTGCTGCACACACAAAAACAAAGAAAGTCCTCATTATGTCACCACACTTGCGATAACTTTAGTAAATCTATATCTACATATGTAATGATAAAATTACTTCTTTATCATTTATATTATAAGGATTCGAGTCAAAAATAATAAATACATTTGTATAAAATTGTGCATGATCCTAAGTTTGTACTTCTACGTGTACAGTTAGCAGCATAAATGTACCATGCAACATACTGAGTATAAATCTCTCATATGTGTCGTTGGATCAATATAATGTAGATAAGAATTCATCTTTAGACGTATCATGTTTATCTATGGAGAAATACAAATGTTTACAAGCAGAGATCTATCGTATCTCAAGTGACTTCAATACTATGAGTTGGAGCAATCATTGAGCCTAAGTCATGGTTAATATCAATAGGTTGCTGGATCATTATTTAATCCTAATAATTATAGGTAACATTTCATCTTAATATTAGGATTATAAATTGTCCCTTATTAGATAATTTCGATGTCATGTTAGCAATCGGATAAGGATTTGAAGCATGTGATCAAATGGACATGATACGCTTAGTTTAATCTCAAGCTCACATTTCTATATTCTTATATTTATTCTTTATTTGACTTGATGTCACACAAAGTTCAGTAAAAATATTTTTGATGTTCGCGCTCATCACCAGTATATTAATAACTTTTTAAAAGTTTAAAATGCCAATGTTAAAATCCTAAATTGAAACTCCATACTTACAGCTCTCATCAGGTCAGCTCTGCTCTCATATGATACATCAATATTATGCATTTCATCTGTATCACTGAGCAACAACAAATCTCCAAGCACCCCAATATCATCACATGTTTCATCAAGAAGATGGTACGATCAGTTTATTTTCATGTTTTCCTCATAAACCACAATAAGGTCAATTGTTCTCGTTCTTTGCACATACACGTGAAGCGTAGTGACTTCCTTTTTATTCATATGTATCATAATATTCACTGTTTGAGAAAAGAAAAAGATGTTACGCCCCCACCTTCCACACTATATAATACGGTTCAAGAAAGACTTCTACGCGGAACACCATGTCATCGACCAATAAGGTTCCAAAACCTAATGCATTATAAAAATTAAAATTAAGCTGAGTTATTTGTTAAACCATTTAATCAATAAAGGATTATAACAACAAGTGGTAATGTCCAAAATTTGTGATTAACTATATGGAACACATTGACACTAAAGTTTAAGAATGAATATTTATTTATAATTTAAAATCTTTTTATATTTATTATTATATTTAAATTTTATTTAATAATTATTTCCTGTTTATTAATGTATCCATTCTAAATTTTTTTATTTTATCAAAAGTTACGCATAACTATTCATGAAATATATATATGATTATTTTTAATTTAAAAATATCAGATGATTCTATAAAACTCTTCAGGGTATGCCAATAATAAGTCATAGGTCCTAAAATAATTAATTGAATCAATAAATTAATCTCCCATCCCCAACTTGGAATATTTTACAGCAAACACACACTTCCCCTACTTAAGAACCATCACTTACTAAACATTTGTCATTATTATTGGTTCGCAATAACTAAAATATTTAAGTTCATTTGAACAAAGACGTTATGAAAATGGTCAATGCTATGCTCCATTTCGAAATAGACCATTGCTCACTTCAGTATCTTCGACTTCTTATTTTATCACTATAATTGAAACACTCTAGCCATTGTTGTCGAGAAATATGCATGGTTTCTCTTAGTTCTTCTGAACTCTCACTTTAGATGGTGTAGGAAATTACGAAGACTTTTTGAGAGATAGAGCCAAGGGACCAAAACTTCTCTTTATATAGATGTTCTCCCATCAAGAACATTCATTACCACCAAATTCATAATGTTAAAGAATTAATTCAAGTTTTGTAACGTTTGGACCATCATTAAAAAATTTAATGATAATGAATAGAAATTTAATAATAGCGGTTAATTCATAATGAATGAAAAAACCGAAATAATTAAATTATAATAAATGGAGAAATGAATGATGAACTTAATGAGAACGGTTACAATTTCTAAAATTAATAAAATTCAATGATAATTAATAAGTTACATTCTCCACTTGGTCCATACGTTTAACTTAATAACTTGAATTAATCTTATGAACATTTTTCTTAAGAAATAAATACATGAATCATAGCGATAAGTTCTCTAAGAGCGAGTATTATCATCCATGTATCACGATGTATTTAGTTTCTTAAGAATCAATCTTAATGTGGTAATATTACTTAATGAATAAACCTTATGTTTATTCTTGGTCCAACAAAATTATATTTTCAAATTAATACATGAATAAGAAAATATCACAATGTATATAAAGTTTCAATACAATTACAAAGTGGAACCAAGTCCCATTTTCTTTACATGATCCTTGAATTTGAGGTGGCATGCCTTTAGTCAAAGGATCAAAGCAATCATCAATTCGGTACTAATGTGCTCAATGACCACTTTCTTTTCTTTTACCACGTTCTCTTATGGCTAAGTACTTAATATCGATGTGTTTACTTCGACTTCCACTTTTATTGTTCTTAGCCATAAAGGCAATGTGAATTATCACGCAGAAAATTCTTAATGGCCTAGAAATAGAATCTATAATTCTAAGCCACTGAAATGAAACTCTTAAGCCATACACCATCAGTAGCCTCAAAACAGAGACAAACTCGACTTCCATGGTAGAAGTAGCGTAGTCAAGGTTTGCTTAACACTTCTCAAGAAATAGCTCCACCGACCATCATAAAATGTACGATGTTGATTCGAGAATCAACACAACCGTGAAGTCTGATCCGAGTAGCCAATCACATCCAGTTGTTTGTATGTCTATACATAAGCATATAATCTTTGGTTCCTTGAAGATACCTCATCTTTGGTCCATACGGATTACTCGATATCGACCTAGCATGCCAAATGCAATATCGAGGTCTAGTCTGGACACAGGCATACATAAGACTTCCAACGATAGAAGCATATGGGATGTTTTTCATTGATTCCCTCTCAAAGTTGTTCTTGGGCATTGGTTCAAATTGAACCTATCACCTTTCACAATAGGAGCAACACTTGGTGAACAATCCTTCATCAGAAATCTCTCTAAAAGCTTATTGATATAGGTTTCTTGTGATAGACCTAAAATACCTCGAGGTCTATCTCTATGGATCTTAATGCCAATGACATAAGATGCTTCACCCATATCTTCATATCAAAGTTTTTAGAAAGGAATTGTTTCACCTCATGAAGCAAACCCTTATCATTGGTTGCAAGCAAAATATCATCTACGTATAAAACAAGAAAACATATTTTACTCATGACCTTGATATATACATTGATCCATGGGATTTTCAACAAATCAAATGATGAAATCACTCCATGAAATTTAAAATACCATTAATGGAGGCTTGTTTCAAACTTATATAGATTTCTTAAGCTTACAAACCAATTGCTCACCAACACTAGAGGAGAAACCTTCAGGTTGTATCATATAAACTTTCTCCTCTAGATCTCCATTAAGAAATGCAGTTTTCACATCCATTTGTTGTAACTCAAGGTCAAAATGAGCAACTAATGCTAAAGGATCTGAAGAATCTTTCTTAGATCTTGGAGAAAATGTCTCCGTATAATCGATTCCTTCTTTTTTGAGTAAATCCCTTTCAAGTCTTGCCTTGTGTCTATAAATATTACCTAATGAATCTTTCTTGGTCTTAAAGACCCATTTGCAGCCAATAGCCTTTGCTTCATTAGGCAACTCTACAAGATCCCAGACTTCATTGCTCTTCATGGAATTTATCTCTTCAATCATAGCATTATACCATAAATCTGACTCTTTGCAACTCATGGCTTGTGAAAATGTTTTGAGATCATTTTCGGCTCAATATTATAATCAGATTCTTGTAGATATACAACATAGTCACTAGGAATTGCTGATCTTTTATTTCTAGTTGATCTTCTTAATGTTGTACCAATGTTTCCTTGAGGAACTTGTGGTTCAACTAATTGTTCAGGGGTTTGTTGTAATTCTAACTTGGTTGATCTATTAGAATATTATCAGCAACTTGTGGAATCTCAATGATTGGTTGTTCAACACCAGTTTGTACTTGAGGAGTGTTATGAACTATAACCAATCTATCATTTGATGTGGAAGGTTGAGATTCTATATGATCATGTGCGAGAAACTATGTTCTGGCGATCGCTCCCACTTGATCATGTCATCCTCAAGAAACTTAGCATTTCTTGATTCTACAATCTAGTTGTATGAGATGGACAATAAAACCTGTAACCTTTGGACTTTTCGGCATATGCAATAAAATATCCACTAATAGTCCTCGGGTCATTTCTTCTCTTGTGGATTGTATATTGATCTCGAGATGGACATCCCCAAATGCGCATATGTCGCAAACTCGATTTCCAACCTTTCCATAATTCAAATGGTGTCTTTTGGACAGCCTTGGTTGAACTTCAACTGCCAGTAGTCTTTAGTGCTTGATCCACAAGAATTTAGGAATATTGGAGTTGCTAAGCATACTTTCACCATGTCTAGTAATGTTAGGTTTCTTCTTTTTGCAACACCATTAAGTGCAGGAGAACCGAGGCATAGTGTATTGGGCAATAATCCCATGTTCTTGAAGAAACTTAGCAAAATGACCAGGTGCTTGTCCATTCTCAAGTATATCTACCATAATATTCTCCACCTCTATCGATCTCACAATTTTAATTTGCTTACCACATTGGTTCTCAACTTCAACCTTAAAGACTTTGAAGGCATCCAATGCTTCGTTTTGTTATGAACCAAATAAATATACATATATCATGAGTAAACATCTATAAAGGAGATGAAGAATTTCGACCATGTGCGTCCATGTGCGGACAACATATATCAGTATGAATGATCTCTAATATATCGAACTCCTATTAGCACCTTTCTTAGACTTGTTGGTCCTGCTTTCCCTTAATACAATCACACAAATTCTAAAATCGATAAAATCAAGAGTATTAAGTACTCCATCATTAACTAATATTTTAATTCTCTCTTTGGAGATATGTCTAATCTCGGTGCCATAACATAGATGAGTCCTCATTAATATTACACCTTTTAATACAGTAAAGTAAACATGCATTGAACTATAAGTGTCATTATTTTGTAATAAAATACGATAAAGACCATCGGACAAAATACCATTCCCAACACAATCATATTTATATAATAAACTAAATGATGTGTTTTGAAAATTAAAGGAATATCCAAAATGGTAATGCAGGCAGAAATCAAGTTTGTGAGAAACTTGGTACATAAAAGGTCCTTTCTAATTTTAAAACAAAACCACTACTTAAAGTTAAAATGCATATTCAATTGCCTCCACATGTGAGCCCATCTTATTGCACGATAAGACACTTTGCTCACTTCCCACTGGCTTCCTTAGGTTTTGCATACCATGCAAAGAGTTTGCAATATGGATTGTTGATCGAGTCAATCCACCAGGTGTTAATATTAACATTAACCATATTAGATTCATAACATACAAAGCGAAGTTGGTTTACCTTTCTTTTCAAGCCATTGTTGGAATTTTAAGCATTCCTTCTTCATGTGTCCCTTCTTTTTACAGAAAAAATACTTTGCTTCTTTCTTGATATGCTTGGGGTGATATTTTACCTTTTCCTGCTGATTGGCTTGATTTTTAGAGTTTATTCTTCTTGTGAGTGGTTACCACCAATGCACTCTCACCCGACTCCATCACTAGCCTTTCTTCTTCTTGAACACACATGGTCATTAATTCATTAATTGACCATTTATCTTTATGTGTATTATATGAAAACTTAAAAGGCCCATATTGATGTGGAAGGGTGTTCAGAATATAGTGCACCAGGAAAGATTCTGACATATCAACCTCGAGTTTCTTAAGTTGAGCAGCAATATCCCGCATTTGCATTATATGCTCACGCATACTTTTTACGTTGGTGAGTCTAAGGGATGAGAATTTCATTATTAGGGTACTTGCTAATGCCTTTTCAAGTGATAATTGCTCGTCGATAGCATGTAGCAAGTCTCGGACATTCTCATCTTTGGTCATGAGAACCACGTATACTAGCAGTTATTTTAGTTTTGATAAACATCACGCTGAGCCGATTGGATCGCTCCCATCGCTCATATAGCGCGACCTCAGTTGGAGTACTAGTATTAGTGACTATAGGTGGTTCGTTTTTCCTAATAGCATAATCAATGTCCATCCACCCTAGATGGAGGAGAATCCTTTCTTTCCAAATCTTATAGTTATCACCCCTAAGTTCAGGAATGTCACATCGAATATCAGAGAAATTGACATTTTGAGAAACTGCATAAAATCCATAATACTTATGTCAAAAAATTTGAGGCTTAATAGTCTAAATTGCATGCTTTACCAATGTGAAACATGCCAAAAATTTGAATCTCATGACATAAAAATTGCACGTGGGCTAAATTTTAATTCAAATAGATTCAATTAATCTTTATGATAAAACTATCAAATTATGTACCAATTCATAATCCACTGTGGGTAAATTATGAAAATAATCGATATTTTATCACGATTAATTATATAAATATAATAAAAGATCCTGTGGGATAACAATTATTATACTAAATATAATCAATCATAATTTTATGTCTAATTCCTTATGTGATCCTAATTTTAACTTTATATATAATTTTAATTAATTAAGGATGCTGTGGCTAGTCCCTAATTAATTAAGATTATATACATCACTAGACATTTTTCTTGAATAAAATTCGCTCATAAGCATAAATCAATACGACTAAATATTCATATAACATATGAGCAATTTTAACTATAATGAATGTTTTATTTCATTAAAATTATTGAAAATCTTATGTCTTCATGATCTTCAATATCGAATACATTAAAAATTTCATAAGAGAAACCTCCATCAAGGCACATTCATGGTATAAAAACCTTTTTCATATCAAGGCAGAGGTTAATTTAGGCTCTGATACCAAATGTAAGATAAAACTGAAGAATATAATGTGTTTCTTAATCACTATAATAGAAACACGATGAAACTGAATGCGGAAACAAAATTGCGTACCTCCAGCCATTGTTGTCGAGAAATTTCTGCAGTGGTTTCTCTTGGTGTTTTGGTTCTTCTCGACTCAGAACTCTCACTTTAGATGGTGTAGGAAATTCTGAAGACTTTTTTTGAGAGATAGAGCCAAGGGACCAAAACTTCTCTTTATATAGATGTTCTCCCATCAAGAACATTCATTACCACCAAATTCATAATGTTAAAGAATTAATTCAAGTTTTGTAACGTTTGGACCATCATTAAAAAATTTAATGATAATGAATAGAAATTTAATAATAGCGGTTAATTCATAATGAATGAAAAAACTGAAATAATTAAATTATAATAAATGGAGAAATGAATGATGAACTTAATGAGAACGGTTACAATTTCTAAAATTAATAAAATTCAATGATAATTAATAAGAAACGGTTACACCTCCTCCTCTAAATATCCATTAAGAAATATCATTTTCACATCCATTTGTTGCAACTCAAGGTCAAAATGATACGAAGAGAATCTTTCTTAGATATAAGAGAAAATATCTCAATATATTCGATTCTCTATTTTTGAGTAAATTCTTTTATAATAAGTTTTGTCTTATATCTCTCGATGTTACATAAAAAATCTTTCTTGGTCTTAAAGACTTATTTACAGCTAATAGTCTTTGCTTCATTAGGCAACTCTATAAGATTTTAGACTCTGTTGCTCTTCATGGAATTTATCTCCTCCTTCATACCATTATATCATAAATCTGACTCTTTACAACTCATGGCTTATAAAAATTTGTCATAATCATTTTCAACTCCAATATTATAGTCAGCTTATTGTAGATATATAACATAATCACTATGAATTGTTGATCTTTTATTTCTAGTAGATCTTCTTAATGTTATACCAATGTTTCCATGAAGAACTTATAGTTCAACTAACTATTCACGAGTTATTATAATTCTTGAACTATTTGATCTATTATAATACTGTTAGCAATTTTTGGAATCTCAATGATTGGTTATTTAACATCAGTTTATACTTTAGGAGTGCTATAAACTATAATCAATCTATCATTGTGGAAGGTTGAGATTTTATATGATCATGTGTAGAAATTATGTTCATGAACTGATCACTCCTATTGATCATATTATCCTCAAGAAACTTAGCGTTTCTTGATTCCACAATCCTAGTTGTGTGAGATGGACAATAAAAATCATAACTTTTCGAGTTTTCAGCATATATAATAAAATACCCACTAATAGTCCTCGGGTCCAGTTTCTTCTCTTATGGATTATATATCCTGACCTCAAATGGACATCCCCACATACACATACATTGTAAACTCGGTTTTCAACCTTTCCATAATTCAAATGGTGCCTTTATGACAACCTTGGTTGGAACTCGATTTAATATATTTATAGTCGTCTTTAGTACTTCAGTCCATAAGAATTTAGGAAGATTAGAGTTGCTAAGCATACTCCGCACTATGTCTAATAAGATTTAGTTTCTTCTTTCTGCAACATTATTCTAGTTTGGAGAACTAGGCATAATGTATTAGGCAATAATCCCATGTTCTTGAAAAAACTTAGTAAAAAGACCAAGTGCTTGTCTATTCTCAATATATCTATCATAATATTCTTCACCTCTGTCGAATCTCATAATTTTAATTTGCTTACCACATTGGTTCTCAACTTTAGCCTTAAAGACTTTGAAGGCATCTAATGTTTCAATTTTATTATGAAGTAAATAGATATACATATATTGTGAGTAATCATATATAAAGGAGATGAAGAATTTTTTACCATGTGTGTCCATGCTTGGACAATATATGAATGATCTCTAATATGTCTGAATTCCTATTAGCACCTTTCTTGGACTTGTTACTCTGTTTTCCCTTAATACAGTCCACACAAGTCCTAAAATCAGTAAAATCAAGAGTACTAAGTACTCCATCATTAACTAATATCTTAATTCTCTCTATGGAGATATGTCCTAATCTCTGGTATCATAATATAAAGAAATTCTCATTAATATTACACCTTTTAATACCAGCATGAACATGCATTGAAATATGTGTGTTATTATTTTGTAAGAAAATATAATAAAGATCATCAAACAAAATATCATTCCCAATATAATCAGATTTATATAATAATCTAAATGATATGTCTTGAAAATTAAAGGAATATCTAAATGGTACGAGTCTGGAAATAGAAATTAAGTTTTGTGAGAAACTTAGTACATAAAAGATCTTTTCTAATTTTAAAACAAAACCACTACTTAAAGTTAAAATGTATATTCCAACTGCCTCCACATGTGAGCTCATCTTATTACCTGATAAGATGCTTTGCTCACTTTCCACTAGTTTCCTTAGGTTTTGCATACCCTACAAAGAGTTTGCAATATGAATTGTTAATTCAAAGTTAATCCACCAGGTATTAATATTAACATTAACCATATTAGATTTATAACACACAAATGAGATTGATTTACCTTTCTTTTCAAACCATTATTGAAATTTTAAGTATTCCTTCCTCATGTGTCCCTTCTTTTTATAGAAGAAACACTTTATTTCTTTCTTGATATCGGCTTGGGGTGATATTTTACATTTCTTCTTTGATTAGCTTTCTGATTGGCTTGATTTTTGTCAGTTTTATTCTTTCCATGAGTGGTTACCACCAATATACTCTCACCCAACTCCATCACTAGCCTCTCTTCTTCTTGAACATACATAATCATTAATTCATTGATTGATCATTTGTCCTTATGTGTATTGTATAAAATCTTAAAAACCCCACATTGATATAGAAGGGTGTTTAGAATGTAGTGCACTAAAAAAGATTCTTATATATCAACCTCAAGTTTCTTAAGCTGAGCCATAATATCATATATTTATATTATATATCGCACACACCTTTTACATTGGTGAGTCTAAGGGATAAGAATTTTATTAATAGGGTACTTGCTAATATTTTTTCTAAAATAACGAATTGCTCATCGATAGCTTGTAGCAAGTCTCAGACTTTCTCAAGCTGGTCAACATAACCATGTACGCCAGTAGTTATTTTAGTCTTAATAAATATCATGCTGAGCCAATTGGATTGCTCCCATCACGCTGATATTAGTGACTATAAGTGGTTCATCCTTCCTAATAATATGATCAATATCCATCTACCCTAGATGGAGGAGAATCCTCTTCTTCTAAATCTTATACTTATTACTCTTAAGTTTGAGAATGTCACATCAGATATCAGAAAAATTAATAATTTGAGAAACTACATAAGATTCAAAATGCTTATGTTAAAAATTGAGGCTTAATAATCTAAACTTACATGCTTTATCAACGTGAAACATGCCAAAAATTGAATCTCATGACATAAAAATTACTTATAGTCTAAATTTTTAATTCAAAATAGATTCAAATGGCCTTTATGATAAAATTATCAAATTATGTATTAATTCATAATCTCTGTGGGTAAATTATGAAAATAATCTGATATTTTTATCCTAATTAATTATATAAATATAATAAAAGATCCTATAGGATAATAATTATTATATTAAATATAATCAATCATAATATTATGTCTAATTCCTTATGTGATCCTTATTTTAACTTTATATATAATTTTAATCAATTAAGGATGCTATGACTAGTCCCTAATTAATTAAGATTATATAGATCACTAGATATTTTTTAATAAAATTGACTCTTAAGCATGAATTAATATAACTAAATATTCATACAAAATATAAGTATTTTAGTGATAATGAATATTTTGTTTCATAAAAAATACTGAAATCTTATATCCTCATGATTTTCAACACTAAATATATCAAAAGTTTTAATAGAGAAATCAAAATCAAGCCATATTCATAGTATAAAAATAAAATTCTCTTTCATATCAAGGCAGAGGTTAATCACTGCTTTGATACCAAATATATGAATATTTTATATTTTATATGAATATTTGATTATATTAATTCATGCTTAAGACTCACTTTTATTCAAAATTGACTAGTGACCTATATAATCTTAATTAATTAAAACTAGCCACTACATCCTTAATTGATTAAAATTATATATAAAGTTAAAATAATGATCACATAAGGAATTAGACATAATATTATGATTAATTATATTTAATATAATAATTAGTTATTTTATTTATATAATTAATCAAGATAAAATATCATATTATTTTTATAATTTACCTATAGGGATTATAAATTGGTACATTGATAGTTTTATTATAAAAATCATTTGAATTTATTTTGAATTAAAAATTTAGTCATAATTTTTATGTCATCATATTCAATTTTTAGCATGTTTCACGTTGGTAAAGTATATAATTTAGATTGCTAAACCTCAAATTTTAACATAAGCATTTTGAATTTTATATAGTTTCTCAAACTATTAATTTCTTTAATATTTGATGTAATATTCTCGAACTTAGGGGTGATAACTATAAGATTTGGAAGGAGAGAATTCTCCTCCATCTAGGGTGGATGGGTATTGATTATGCTATTAAGAAGGATGAATCATCTATAGTCACTAATACCAGCACTCCAACTAAGATCGTGCTATATGAGCGATAAGAGCGATCCAATCGGCTCAGCGTGATGTTTATCAAGACTAAAATAATTAATGGCATACGTGGTTCTATTAACCAACATGAGATGGTCTGAGACTTACTACAAGTTATTGACGAGTAATTCGTCACTTTAGAAAAGGTATTAGCAAGTACCATGATAATGAAATTCTCATCCCTTAGGGTTACCAATGCAAAAGGTGTGCGCGAGTATATAATGCAAATGCAAGATATTACGGCTCAACTTAAGAAACTTGAGGTTGAAATGTCAGAATATTTTCTAGTGCACTACATTCTAAACACTCTTCCATATCAATATGAGCCTTTTAAGATTTTATACAATATATATAAGGACAAATAGTCAATCAATGAATTAATGACCATGTGTGTTCAAGAAGAATAGAAGCTAGTAATGAGGTTGGGTGAGAGTGCATTGGTGGTAACCATTCACGGGAAGAATAAAACTGACAAAAATCAAGTCAATCAAAAGACGAATTAGTAGGGAAAAAATAAAATATCACCCCAAACTGATATCAAGAAAGAAACAAAGTGTTTCTTTTCTAAAAAGAAGAGACACATGAAGAAGGAATGCATAAAATTTTAACAATGGCTTAAAAAGAAAGGTAAACCAATCTCATTTGTGTGTTATGAATCAACAATAATATGATTAATGTTAATATTATTAATGAGTTTTTAGATATCAATCACATGTAAACAAAAGAGACCAAGCGGCTTCTTGGCATACTGTACAGAATAATGATTCACATGGCCTCAAAACGTGCCCAACTTCGGCAGGCTTTTACAGGCAATCATCTCTAAAGAGGACCTCGATGATCCCATGGCCACCTAGAGAGATCCAGATTTAAAGACAGATGCATAGGTTGTGGTGTTTTTTTTTAATCATTTCTTATTCGTTATCATTAATTTTTATTAATTTTAAAAAATATAACAATTTTTATTAAATTTATTATTTATTATCATCAATTTTTTTATTTATTATAATTTAAATATCTTAATTTTATATTTATTATTAATATAATAATAATTATTATTTTATTCACTAATATTAAAATTTTTTATTATGGTCCAAACGTTACAAACTTGAATTAATTTTTGAATGTTATGAATTTGATAATATAAATATTCTTGATGAGAGAATATCTATATAAGTGAGGTTTTGGTCTTGGGCTCTATCTCTCTTAAGTTTTCAAGATTTCTTACGTCATCTAAAGTGAGAGTTTTGAGTCGAAAAGTGCCAAAATACTAAGAGAAATCATTGCAAAAATTTCTTGACAACAATGGCTGGAGGTATATAATTTTTGTTTCTGTATTAGCTTCCTTGTGTTTTTATTTTGGTGATTTAGAAACACATTTTGTTCTTAAATTTTTCTTATATTTCTAAAATGCCTCGAGGTCTATCTCTATGGATCTTAATGTCAATGATATAAGATGCTTTACACATATCCTTCATATAAAAGTTTTTAGAAAGGAATTGTTTCACCTCATGTAGCAAACCCTTATCATTGGTTGCAAGCAAAATATCATCTACTTATAAAACAAGAAAACATATTTTACTCCCACTGACCTTCTTATATATACATTGATCCATAGAATTTTCAACAAATCCGAACGAAGAAATCACTCCATGAAATTTAAAATGTTATTGACGGGAGGCTTGTTTTAAATCATATATAAATTTCTTAAGTTTACAAACCAAGTGTTCACCAACGCTAGAGGAGAAACCTGAAGGTTATTTCATATAAACCTCCTCCTCTAGATCTCAATTGAGAAATATCGTTTTCACATCCATTTGTTATAAATCAAGGTCAAATGAGCAACCAATGCTAAAATGATATGAAGAGAATCTTTCTTACATAAATATCTTTGTATAATCAATTCCCTTTTTTTGAGTAAATCTCTTTACAATAAGTCTTGCCTTATATCTTTCAATGTTACCTAATGAATCTTTCTTGGTCTTAAAGACTCATTTATAGCTAATAGCCTTTACTCCATTAGGCAACTCTATAAGATCCTAGACTCCATTGCTCTTTATAGAATTTATCTCCTCATTCACAATATTATACCATAAATCTGACTCTTTGCAACTCATGGCTTGTGAAAATGATTCAAGATCATTTTTGGCTCTAATATTATAGTTAAATTCTTGTAGATATATAATGTAATAATTAGGAATTACTAATATTTTATTTCTAGTAGACCTTCTTAATGTTGTACCAATGTTTCCATGAGAAACTTGTGGTTCAACTAATTATTCAGTAGCTTGTTGTAATTCCTAGACTACTTGATCTATTAGAATACTATCAACAACTTATAAAATCTTAATAATTGATTATTCAACCTCAGTTTTGTACTTGAGGAGTATGAGCTATAACCAATCTATCTTTTGATGTGGAAGGTTAAGATTCTATATGATCATGTGCATAAACTATATTCCTAAATTGATCGCTCCTACTAATCATGTCATCCTTGAGAAACTTAGTGTTTCTTGATTCCATAATTTTAGTTATGTGAGATGGATAATAAAACCTATAACCTTTGGACTTCTTAGCATATGCAATGAAATACCTACTAATAATCCTCGAGTCTAGTTTCTTCTCTTGTAGATTATATATCATGATCTTAGATAGACATCTCCAAATGCGCATATGTCATAAACCCAGTTTTCAACTTTTTCATAATTCAAATGGTGTCTTTAGGACAGCCTTGGTTAAAACTCGGTTTAATATATATACACAGTCATCTCTAGTACTTTAGTCCACAAGAATTTATAAAGATTGGAGTTGCTCAGCATACTTTGCACCATGTCTAATAATATTCAGTTTCTTCTTTCTATAACATCATTCTATGTTATAGAAAGAAATAGTGTATTAGGTAATAATTCTATGTTCTTGAAGAAATTTAGCAAAATAACCAAGTGCTTATCCATTCTCACTATATCTACAATAATATTCTCTACCTCTATCTGATCTCATAATTTTAATTTGTTTACCACATTGGTTCTCAACTTCAACCTTAAAGACTTTGAAGTTATCTAATACTTCTTTTTTGTTATAAAACAAATAGATATACATATATAGTGAGTAATCATCTATAAAGGAGATGAAGAATTTCTGACTATATTCGTCCATGTTTAGACAACATATATCAGTATGAATGATCTCTAATATTTCTAAACTCCTATTAGTATCTTTCTTGGACTTGTTGGTATGTTTACCTTTAATACAGTCCACACAAGTCCTAAAATCAGTAAAATCAAGAGTACTAAGTACTCTATCATTAACTTATATCTTAATTTTCTCTATGAAGATATATTCTAATCTCCGATGTCATAACATAGAAGAGTCCTCATTAATATTACACCTTTAATACTAGTGTGAACATGTATTAAATTATGAGTATCATTATTTTGTAAGAAAATATGATAAAAAACATTCGATAAAATACCATTCCCAACATAATTAGATTTATATAATAAACTAAATGATGTATCTTGAAAATTAAAGAAATATCCAAATGGTCCGAGTATGGAAATAGAAATCAAGTTTCGTGAGAAACTTGATACATAAAAAGGTCCTTTCTAATTTTAAAACAAAACCGCTATTTAAAGTTAAAATACATGTTCCAATTGTCTTCATACGTAAGCTCATCTTATTATTTGATAAGATACTTTGTTCACTTCCCACTAGCTTCCTTAGGTTTTGTATACCCTATAAAGAATTTACAATATGGATTATTGATCCAGAGTCAATCCACCAAGTTTTAATATTAATATTAATCATATTAATGTTTACCTTTCTCATCCAGAATCAATCCGTCCTGATATGACGGACTCAACAAGGAAACTAAACAGGAGGCTGATGCAAGAGGCATGAAATGATGCTGCAATTTCCCAAGCAGATTGGTGGTTTTGTTCTTACGAGAAAAACACATTTACCGGTGAGTTTATACATAACCAGTAGTCAAGTCGGTGATCCATACTCCAATCATTTTAATAGTTGATTCCCATGCAGATCTCCTAGGAATTATAAATATCAGAAAATTTTCTAGATTAAGAAAATGATGGCATGCTGTCACAGAGAGGTATAATTAGTCTTGTGATTCAAAGGTTAGGATTCTAACATATCACTAGAGAGAATTCATGGTTAGAGATCTGGCTTTCCATTATGTTGGCTACATCAGATTAATGGACAACTATGCGCTCTCCCACAGTTTCTTGTGAACGCCCCACGGTAATACTAACTCATTTTACAAACGTGTTGAGCCCATGGAAAGAGCACAATATTTCTGAACAAGGAGGTAGATAAGAAGAAAGTGACCAAACAAGGAGGCAAATCTTTTCTGTCCAAAATGCATTCTACATTGTTTTTCCATCTGGATGAAGTATATTTGTTCGATCATGCTCGAACTTCTTTGCGGTGTTCTTTCAGTCAATTTCAAGCCTTTAATTTTATAATATATGATAAAATTTTGATTGATATACTGAGTTGGAAATTATCAAAATAGAGTTACTGATTGATTCAACAAAGACTTAGGCAATATCACAATAAATTCTTCGTGTCAATCACTTTGAATAAGAACATCATCCAGAGGAAGCATTTTACAGAAGATAAATCTTTCAGTTGCATCAACAAACCAAACAAATAACCGTAGAACAAGATTGGCATTTTCTTCACATTTTATCTCTAATGAATGAGAACACAAATATTGTTTATAAAATCAGAATTTCGTAAATCATGCCTCGCTAAAGTTCATCACTCTCACAATAGAAATGGATATCTTAGGAACAGCTACCTGATTGGAATGCTTGCCAGAAACACATATTTCTCAGTGTAAGAGTTCAGATATTAATAACTCTTGTGACATAGTCTAAATCAGTCCAAAAACGAGTCAGTGCTGGTACAGATGTCCTCCATCGGTTGCTTGATTCATGGGATGTCAGAGTTGTTTGATCCTGTTAACACCATCACCTAATGACTCAACTGTATATCCATTGAGTCCTCTTGTTCGGCCAGGAGCACCTCCTTTAAGTGATGATGTGTCAAGCATAAAGCTACCCAGATAACAAGCAGAAGAGTCAGGATTAAGATCAGTTGTTATTGTTTATGTTATCTGATGACAAAACAGGGTGACTTACAAACTAGGTACTTTTACACCAGTGGCATTAGTGCCACAGTGTAAAAGGATTTTTTCATCTGCTCTATATTCCATGTGAGACACATGAACTTTCATGTTCTCCCTAGCTGCATGAACAAGGTGATATATATGTTTTTATTCCAAATAGTAGCATAACACCACAAAAGCACCAGGAGTTAGTAGCTTACTTGGTTGATATAGGGTATCAGCATTTTCATCAGAAGCAAGTAATTTCTGACAAGAAGAAACAAATCCAATTAGACATGGTTCATTTGTCACATAACTCTTTATCTAAAAGATATGCTTTTTCCATGAAAAGGAAGTAGGCACCTTAAGATTCTCATAGCATGTTTCTAAGTCGTCGTTCACCAAAATATGATCGAAAAGACCAGGAGATCTTCCTTCATCAAGCTCTGCTCTGGCATTTCTTAGTCTCTTCTGGACCTGTTCCTCAGTCTCTGTTCCACTGTGTAGAATGACAAGAGAAGCATTATGATAAATTATCTAGCTCCATCGCACAAATTTCTGATGAATTCATGAGCAGAAATATTAAATATTTTCAAATGAGTTTCTCTACCGTGCACGTAGACGCTCCTCCAGCTCCTCAAACGATGGAGGACAGATAAAGATAAATATAGCATCAAGAGAACTTGCCCTCACTGATCTAGCTCCTTGAACATCAATGTCCAGAATGCATCTCTGAAAACAGAAAGCCTTCCAAAATTTAAAAAGTGCAACACCAACAGAAATGTGTAACTGAATAATCAAATATCATTGTTGTTTATATTCATGGAAGATTCAGCAAATACCTTCCCAGAATCTGTAACTGCTTCAACTGCTTCAATACTAGTACCATAAAGATTTCCATGAACTGATGCAAATTCAAGAAATTTCCCATCTCTTATATCTTTCTCCATAACGCTTCGCTCGGTGAAGTGATAATGAACTCCATTCAATTCCTTCTCTCTTGGTGCTCGAGTTGTGTGACTAACAGAAAACCCATATTTTGATGGAAATTCCTTCATAAGTTTGTTTATCAAGGTGCCTTTGCCAACCCCAGAAGGTCCACTGATTACAATTGGTTTTGGAGAACTGCCGATAACACCCTTACTCCAGGCAACTACTTCTGTTCCAAGTATCTTCTTTTGCTCTTTAACAAAAGGGGTATCCACCTACCAAATTATCCAAAGAAATGGTGACCAACGAAAACTAAATGAAGAACAGTCTATCATCTAAATTCTGCGAGCACATATATATAAACAAAGTCTTGCACCAAATCATTCCAAATGCATGGTACCAACACATAAACATAAGTAGGCAGCTAAGGATGAATACTGATTTGAACTAACAATGGTCTATACACACCAAGACAAAGATCTGTACAACATGCTGATTTCTGCATGTCATTAAGAAGACTATCACTTAAACCGTGCACATAATTCCACTAAATAGCCTCAGAACATAAGAAATTGTTTGCCATTACAACTTTAAAAGAGAGAGTTCCTAAAGATAAATATTCCGAAAACATGAAGTTGTTGCCTGATATGTACAACAGAAGAGCAACAAAGCTGAATCCACCCTCTTACCTCAAGAAACCAGATGCAATCATCCAATGGATAATCCTTCTTTACAACCAATATCCGTCCATTGTTCAGAAGAAGAGTCGAGTGGCCTTTCAGTTGAACAGGTTTCATACCCAGGACAGTAGGAATCAACCTGTTCAATTCAGTTAAAGAATTAATTGATCCAATCTTAGACATAACCTGAATAACCAAAATTAAAAGAGGTGAATATGCATCATACCATGATCTTGTCAAATTATCAAAAATTTTGACATTTATCCATGACTCGCCTCCATCCTCAGATATTTCAACTACATACTGAGCATGCAAGTACAGGCTATTAGATCTTGCATGACATATGTTACACTAGTCATTAGCTTGACAAATTGACATAAGCCAGAAAGTCTTACTGTCTTATCATCAACAATGGTAGACGTCTGATAGTCTTTAGATTCAGAATCACCAGCAATAGGTAAATGCCCATCCAAGCTGTTCAAAAGATACTCAGGTGCTTCTTCCCCCTGGTCATCAATTCCCAAAAGATCCAACATTAATAAACATTTCATAGACCATATCTATATTTACAAACACCAAAGAACCAATCAGGCAAGTAACAAATCCATTATAACAGGAGGATAAGAATGCAGGCGTATAAATAAGAACGAATGTATCAGAATGCAAACATATAAAAAGGAAGAACTGACCATCAAAATTAGTCTTGCTTCTACAAACCTGCCCCTGAACAAAAAGAAAAGGGAGCAAAGCCAATCAATACAGAAACAGATCACACAAACAGACCTAAATAGTTCAAACTAAATTATTTGAAGTCAACCAAGACCTAGCAAACAAATCAAATACTTTAACGAACAATTTGCACCAAAATCAATAAGATCCACTGTTCCTTTAAAAGAAAAATACAATCTTTTCGTAGAGATCACAGCAAAGGTTACTCCTTTCAAATCAAGATTAAGAACAGAAAACTAGGTCGAAATTCCATAGAAAGGATTTTTTTTCTCCAATGTAATAATCAACTAATGCCAAAAAGAATGCCTCAAGGAAAACGAATAACCACCAAAAAGAATTCCCGAATCGAAAACCCGAACACAGGCACAGAACAAACAACGCAGGCAGGTAGAAAACGAAGAAAAAAACAAAGAATACCTGAATCTGAGAACCAACCTTGATCCGTATGAGGTCTTGGAGATCTGGTGTTTCTGGTGTCAACCAAAGGCTGGTCCAGAGAAAACAGCTCACGAACAGCCAATCTTATTGCTCTTTTCCTTCTCTGTTCCCTACTTTTCTTCCGACCGATCTCCCCCCCTTTAAATAGAGGAGGCTGTTGGGCTTTTCTCGAAGGCAGAAGCTCTCTCTCTCTCTCTCTCTCTCTCTCTTCCTCTCGTTGGCCAGAGAAAACCAAAAGTGAACCGCTCTTCATCGGGGAACTCGAACCGGTCTATGACCTGTCCAGATACGACGAAGCTATGTGCAGATGCGATCACGACCGTCCATTTCTTCCAATACAACGGCGGCCTGGTTTAATTTGATGGTGAGGACAAGAAGTGCGAGAAATTTTCTGGCACATATGCAAATAATAAATAGGTCTGTTTCCCTGTCAAGAAATAGATATTTGGATGCAAGTGGAATCGGATTCCAATCCAATTAATAATAGAAAATGGTTTTGTATGGTAATAATTTTTAGGTTTTCTTACAAGAAAATTAACTATAATATTGGAATAAAATAATTTTTAAAAATAATAATAATAATAATTATAATAATTATTATTATTAATAAATATGTCAATGCGCCAAAATTTTTTATCATCATTATTATTACTATATTGTGAGCTTCAGATTCGCCCACAAGTCAATGCACTTTGGTTGAAGAAAACAATGCTTCGCAAATAAATCATGAATGGAAGGGAATGCATAATTTTTATGCTAGTAAAATCTCATGTGGATCTTTTCTTAGAGAGAGAATGATGCAAGAGAGCATGATATACTATCGTGGATGGACCCACCGTATACTAAACCAAAAACATCGTATCACTAAATCACATAGCAATCTAAGTTGACTTGAGTTGCGGCTTGGACCCTTGTCAAATCTAATGTATTTTTTTGGAATGTGAGTGACTACGAAAAATTAGAGAGTTTTTTTTTCTCTCTCTACGAAGAACATTAGAGACACGGAAATTTTTTATTCGGATTTAATTTCGGGTACCGATAAGACTAGATTTATATATACTTAGTGGTTGAAATTAAAATAACTAAAAAAACCACTGAAATGAGAGTCAAAGTGGCAAAGAGGATTCTTTTAACATGTTACTTAGTAACAATATTGAGTTAGATATTTCGAATATCTATTTCTAAGTAACATATTTAATTCAAAATTTAATATATTTTAATTGGTTTAAGACGAGTTTATATAGGAAAATAGGTACTAAATTAGTATGTGTTTTTAGTTGAGTTCAAATTAAAGTAAAAAAATTAATGGGGAATCCAATTAAATAAATAATGAGAGATGGCTATGGGACAAACTCTAACCTACCAAGTTGGGGGAGGGAAAGCATTAGGTTCTTTCCGTCTTGTCTCAACATGCAATGTCATATCCATATTCATGCAAGTGGTAGAATAGAATGCCACCTAGTTGCTCAAATCACCACCTCAGCCATTACGACAAACTCAAACGCCGAGATTGACTTGGTCTTCTTGATGAATCCTGCTGGCACACACAAAAACAAAGAAGAGTCCTCCATTATTTATGTCGGCCACACTTGCGATAGCTTTAGTAAATCTATATTTCTCTACATATGTAATGATAAAATTACTTCTTTATCATTTATATTATAAGGATTCGAGTCAAAAATAATAATTATTACATTTGTATAAAATTGTGCGCACTGATCCTAAGTTTGTACTTCTACGTGTACAGTTAGCATGCATAAATGTACACATGCAACGCACTGAGTTATAAATCTCTCATATGTGTCGTTGGATGAAACAATATAATGTAGATAAGAATTCATCTTTAGACGTGCTCATGTTTATCTATGGAGAACGTGCTTTAGCATGTACAAATGTTTACAAGCAGAGATCTATAGTCTCTCGTATCTCAAGTGACTTCAATACTATGAGTTGGAGCAATCATTGAGCCTAAGTCATGGTTAATATCGAGAACAATTGCTTAGGTTGCTGGATCATTATTTAATCGTACATAAAAATATTAAGATAATAATTATGGGTAACATTTCATCTTAATATTAGGATTATAAATTGTCAAAAGAACCCCCTTGTTAGGATAGAGTTAATATCTCTATCGATGTCATGTTGGCAATCGGATAAGGATTTGATTGGCATGTCGATCAAATGGACATGATACGCTTAGTTTAATCTCAAGCTCATATTCTCATTTCTATATTCTTATATGTTATTCTTTATTTGACTTGAGTGTCACACAAAGTTCAGTAAAAATATTTTTTGATGTTCGCGCTCATCATAGTATATTAATAACTTTTTAAAAGTTTAAACATGCCAACTAAATTGGTAAAAGTTTTAATAGTTTATGTTAAAATCCTAAATTGAAACTCCACCTTTTTTTTTTCTTTTCTTCTTCTTAAAGGTGTTCTTCGAACTTACGGCTCTAAAGCATGAGGAAAATGAATCGGGTCAGCTCTGCTCTCTCTATGGGCAATATACTAAACTTTGACATATGAAACAATATAACATACCAAAATTCCTATCTTGTATTCGTATGCATTCTCATCTAAGCGTATCACTGCTCTCCAACATGGCAACAACAAATCTCCAAGCACCCCAATATCATCACACATGTTTCATCTTCTTTGTTCAAGAAGATGGTACGATCAGTTCTCATCGCATTTTTTTCCTTGGTAGGTGAGGTGGCTAATAAGACCACAACTATTTGCATGTTTTCCTCGATGCATGAGTTAAATCCAAGAAAAACATTTTGGATTGGGATAGAAAGGTCAATTGTTCTCGTTCTTGGACACTTGTAGAACAACTCTACACGTGAAGCGTAGTGACTTCCTTTTTATTCATATGTATACATAATATTCACTGTTTGAGAGAAGAAAAAGATGTTACGCCCCCACCTTCCACACTATATAATACGGTTCAAGAAAGACTTCTACGCGGAACACCATGTCATCGACCAATAAGGTTCCAAAACCTAATGCATTATTAAAAAATTAAATCGTTAATTAGCTGAGTTATTTGTTAATATTAAAAAATATGATAACTAATCAATAAGGGCTTAAGTAATTACGACAACAATAACAAGTGGTAATGTCCAAACCATTTGTGATTAACTATATGGAACATTTGCTTTCATTGTTCCTTATGAAAAAAATACACAACTAATTAGTTTAAGAGTATTTGAATATTTATTTATAATTTAAAATATAATATTTTTTATATTTATTATTATATTTAATATTTTATTAATAATAATTATTTCACTGTTTATTACTGTGACATTTATATCTCTAGTTAATATCATTCTAAATTTTTTTTATTTTATCATCTATCAAAGTTACGCATAACTATTCATACAAACACACACACATATATATAATAATAATAATAATAATAATAATAATAATAATTTTTTTTTTAATTTAAAAATATCAGATGATTCTATAAAACTCTTAAAGACACTACCAGAGGGATCTGCCAATAATAAGTCGCAAGGACAAGGCCTAAAATAATTAATCACTTTTATGAATCAATAGAATTAATCTCCCATCCCCAACTTGGAATATTTTACAGCAGAGCACACACTTCCCCAAAATATAAAATAATCTAAGAGAGTTGAACCATCACTCCAGCAGTACTAAACATTTGTCATTATTATTGGTGGGGAACCTCCGCAATAACTAAAATATAGAAGGAGATTAGGATTCCTTGGATTGAACAAAGACGTTTTGAAATGGTCAACTCAAAGGATGCTCAGAATATTGACAGCCACGTTGAACACCCACTTTCCCAGAAATCGAACTCTGTACTATGAGGATCTGCTCTCTCGACCAGAGCACGCAACAGCCTTATGGCGAACGGATTTCGACCTCGTCGGTGGGGCCCATGGCGCACGGGAAGAAGATGCACAAGGAAAAGGCTGACGCTTGTTTGGATTGTTAAAACAAGGAGACGAGAAGCTTCGTCGTTGGCCTCAAGTTGACTGGGACAATAGAGGGCGAGGTCGGCGGATGCACCGAATTGTTCGGCTGTGTCATCTTCCTCGGCCCACCCTTCACGCCAAAGAAGTAGGAGGAGGAGGTGGTGGGCGTCCACCACTTAGATCTCAAGCAACTTTTGCCTCAATATGTCTTGCTCCTTTTCAACAGTTTGACTTGAGATGGCGATAACAGCTGTGCCTGTCTCCTATCAAAGTCTGGATTTTATTTTCAATTATATCTATCTGATTCATTTAAATATAATTACTGTGTTTAAAGTTGAATTAAAATATTTCTTAACTGAATTTGATAGATGAAAAAGGAAAACAAAGAGACAAATTGAGGGTTTGGACTTGGAATCAGCTCAGGCCCACTTACGCAACATTTAGCAACTCGTTGATCAAATATGGAGAAATTGGTACCAAAATTAGGTTTGATAAACATTCGGACTCATAGATAGGATGAAATTAGTAAGAATTTCTAGTGATTGTTGTTTCTATCCATCTCTCTCTTTTTATAGGTTGTCTTGATTAATTGAATTGTTGTAGGTTTATTATAAAATTTTAAATTATAGTCTAATAATGAAACTTAATGTATTTTACTTACAGTATGTGTGTATCGTTAACAACAATTATTATGTTAATGTAATGTATTGATTGTGGTTAAATCTCTTCTTGGCTTGCTGTATATCGTTCCAACTTAATATTTTCCAACTCAATACAAAGAAAGAAACGAAAAAAATAAAAAAAGACTTTCCCTTTGGAAATTTGTGGTCAAATCACTTTTCTGGTTCAAACCCAATCGGTGCTGATCATTCGTCATTGTGGTATGAAAATAATAATAGTAAAAGTGATTTTTGAAGGGTTTGAGTTTGCTGATAAACAATTTAAACAAAAAATTTGCATTTTGTGTCATCCAAGGTCCAAAAATATGAAGCTTTAAATCATTGTCCCATCTTTGTGATATTAAAGTTTTAATATCACAAAATTGATTTGACAACATCAAACAGATAATTTGATGTATTTTTTTTTTAACTAGGAAGAAGAGTCCACTATAAAATGGCATGCAAAGACATCACGACACAGTCTCAATAAAAAAGATCAACTGAATAATTGATAAAGGAAAGAGCCTCATAAACTTTCCCATGAAACTTGCGTTGCGTGACGATGTTTGCAGGTCATATGAAATGAATAGACCAGACATTTTTATTGCGACCACATATCTTTAAGATTTTAGCAAATCAGCATGTCATTCTGATCACGTATCCAACTGCCTCACAAATCCTAGATCTATATGGTCTCAACCAAAAGCATGAATTCTTATCCACGGGCAAACGACATTCCATGTTACATGAACTGCAACTTTTGCAGCATTTATTTGTCGGAGACATTTTTAGCTTGACATGAAACATGAACGATCCTGAATTGATATAATATCTCGACAAAAAGATACTCTTCAAATCCTTTGTTCCATTGAAGCTGCGGGTGCCATGGTCTCAACCAAAAGCATGAATCCTAATCCACATACATATCACATTCCAAGTTACATGAAATGCCACTTTTGCAGCACTTATTTCTTGGAGACACCTTCGGCTTGACATGCAACTTCGATGATCTTAAATGACAAATTAGTATTCTATTCTGGATGACAAGATACTCATCACAGAGGAAACCACACTCAGTCCTATTTACCAACATGATTCAGCATCCAAAAAAATGACATGAGGGTTCAAATGTCTGCTGTTACATCTTATGAATCTTCAGCTCATTCTAGGTCTACTTCACCAGCATCATGATCATCAGTGCCAGATGAACTAATATTCACCATCACATTATCATCAGTTAATTCTTCAGCATTGGCTGCTGGGCTCTCGTCCCTTGTATAATTTATGTCTGTTGCATTATCCACAGGGTGTTGCTTCTCCATCATCCCAGACAACGCCAATTTCGGAGACCACTCAAGAACATCATCAATGATATTGTAAACCTTCTTTTGGTATCTGCAGTTAAGAAACCACCTTATATATAATAGCAAAAAGGGCCACGAGGCTAGCAGTAAAGAGGTCAATATATCTTGAGACTCAACCAGAATTCAAGAATGTAACTAAGAAAGCTTTCCATCGGTGGCAAAATAACAGTCAAAAGGATTTATAGAGTTGGCACAAACAGTTGAAGCATTTTAACGATTGTCAATATATGCAATTGATATAGAAAGTATACAGTTGGAAAAAAAAAAGATACCTAGCTCTCGCAGCCTCATCAGGAGCATGATGCCTAAGCAACAATATGAATAGCACAGCTGCAACAGCATATGTAAGCCTGGATGTCCACTTTGGGGGTTCTTCTTCGTCCTTCTTAGGCCAAAACCGAATCAACTCCCTAAATGTTGTTTCCTCAGCATTGATATTCGGGAAAAACCAAATGCGTTTTCCCAATACGACATAGAGAAAACCAAAGATTGCTCCTCTCACTGAAAGATGAAGAATGAAGCCAAAGAACATCAACGAAAGGCCTTGTTATTTGGTTACTGTCAAGCATACGACCAAATAACAGACATCACACCAAGGAAATAAAGTGCCTTAGACTTTTTTGTCAAGGTGCATGAAAAACCTTTTCTTAGTTGTCACTTGCAATCAGATTATTGTGGGGTTAAGAAATTGACTTTTTCAGTTACTGAGCATCATCACCAGAATAAGAAAACACAATGGAGTTCCAACCAAATCAGAATCAAGGCAACATATGAATTATCCATTGCACTAAATCATACCTATATCAGCTAAATTAAATTTGCATTGAAAAAATTAAGCCAAAGGCTCTAAATCATAAGTATTATTTTCCAAGCAAAATTCATAAGCATTAAATTTTGAGCAATCTTCCTAAGTTCTAAGAGCATATTAATTATTATGTAATATGATCAGAAAATGATATATCGACAAGAACATCAAACTTTGAGCAATCTTCCTAAATTCTAAGCATCTTATGCAATATGAATGGAAAACCTTATATCAACAACAAAATATGGGTATCAGTATTTTGTACTCTGTACTTGAAATATGATTTAAGGAATAAAAATATAAAAGATATTCATTAATGCTAGGCATCATAAGATGCATAACCTCCAGTATAGAATAGATATAGTTCTAAGGGGTGGCTGATAACCCATCTAAATGCATTCACCTCAAGCAGGACAATATCCTATGCGTTAGTATTATCTGAACCTCTTATTCTGCTTCACATTCTTTTCTTTTTAACCCACCATTTTCCTAATACCATCACCTCAGGATGCCTTCCAGGTTAAACTGATTTGGCAAAGGTCTCATCTAAAAGTTGTCCATTATGCCTGTTTAAAACCACCCAGCTCACAAGGAGATTTGATAATTACTCTACCTCTTTGCCTCTATGATCAACTCTCTTCTTGATAGTGAGAAGTACCTATTAGAGATTCTATTTTTGGAGAATTAATAACCCAAAAAAATCTGTATAGATTTTATTCGTTTGGTCTTGGCTTAAACAATGTCTTAAGTTGTAGCTCTTTTACATTTTATTTCCTTTGCAGTTGTTTCTTTAATGCAATGAGTTTAAGTAGGCTACACCCTATTTTTTTCTTAAGAAAAAACTTGTCATAGAGAAGTCTATTACTTCATATAAAATAAAAGCACAAAAGAGAATCCACTTAAACTGACTTCTATAGTTTCTATTTTAAGTTTTTAACTATATGGTCCACAAAATCCATTAACTAAGACAATGTCTTGCAAAATGGAGACCTTAACCCTCATAACAAACATAATAGCTGTGGAATGTATCATCTCTGTGTAGACACACTTACCATTCTATGCTAGAAAACTCTGACATAACTTTCATTCTGCAGGTTATTCGATCTGACCATGTCTTGTAGGTCATATCACACACTGGTATATACCAGCAGAAATGCTTATTCGTTATAAACGAATCTTTGCATTGACCACTAATTTCTTTGCCAAAAAAAGAACATCCATGAATTGTGCAAATTTGCCAAATTTGGATATCAAGTATTAGAATGCAGTGGTGTAATATAGGCAACGAAGATTATCTTTTTCTTGTTTCTCAATGATATAGGGGCAGAAACAAGTCGAGCATGAGGGAGTAGGCCTAGCTCCAATTTTGCTCATTTATGAAAGAGTAACTTGAGCAAATAAATTTGAATTCCAACTGAGTTCAAAAGGCTCATAGGTAACCTCTTTAGAAAACTTTTAACAACCTGAGGCCCTGTCTTTCATATATGCTAAGTACATCTTGCCATTAATCTCAAACAAATAGTCAAACACTTCATTTTCTATAAACTGTATGATTATGACTATATCCAACAAGAAACAATTGTCAAGCCAATTGGCATACATCATCATAGTTTGAACTATATCATGCTACAAAGATATCATTGCATGTCATGCCAAACTATGCTGGAAGTGCTGACAGAAGGTTAGTGCTGCTTTTGGCCTATGCTACTGCCACAAGAGCATGTCAATTGGCATAACACAGCATTGTGTGGTGTCACAAAGGTTATGGACATATACATCCTTGCCATAATCATAGCTAACAAGTGTAGAAAACTATTTCATAAACATAAGATAATGTATGATGACGATAAACAAGTTACTTGTATATTAAACTAAACAGAAAAGAGCTGGATAAACATCTATAATGTCAACTCCTATTGAGATACATATCATGCCCACATAAAAGGAGGAAAAAAATACTCATTCAACAGGCAGAAGCAAAATGACCAAAATACTTTAGCACATATACAGCAAAAGCTAAGCTTGCTTCCTCGATATTCAATTTCTTTAATTCAGTAAAAAGTTATTTAGAGTTTCTAGATAATAAAATAGACCAAATATCAAATAGCATTGACATCGTGGAACTTACATAAAAGAAGGGTGACCAAGAATAATAGAGCTCCAGCACAGGAGTAGAGCACAACAATCTTGCACTGGTAAGGGTAAACAGGAAACAAGCACACAGCAAGTGCAACCAGCGGCCAAAGGAATGAAAGAATTGTCTGCCATAGAGTCCGCCTTTTCATAAAAGTCCATGCAAAAAAACCATCATTTTCAGAGAATACTTGCTCCTGCATATAGAAATGAAAATGAAATTCAGTTGAATAAAACTAATTAGTTGAGAAGAAAAAATAAAGAACGACAATTATGTCAAGATTTCCTCTATATATTTTTCTTATTGTCAAATGCAAATATAGATAAAAATGGACAATTTTGCAAAATCATTACACCTCAGAGACAAGCGCTCAGCAACAGAGTTCCTTAGAACATAAAATCATTTATAAAACAGCTGTATGGAACAAGATCAACAACAAAGCAACAACAAAAAAAGCAAAGAATCAGGAACCTGTTGAACAATCATGTATGGCAATACCATTATGTGCTTGATGTTCATAACCAATGAACATACGTAGGTGATAATTAAATAGCAGATGTATATGATACCCATTGACAAAGTAAAATGGACCTGAAACCATAAAACACATGCTTGATCTTCACATACTGTTGACAAAAAAGCATAATCAAATCAATGGCATCAAGTGTATTATGCATATTCAAATGCAAATGCAAGTAACTGTATTATTGATATGTCTATTTAAAGTATGTTGATGAAAGGAAAAGGAAAATGAAACTCAGATACAGATTGAAGTTTTTGTTATTTCAACAACAGCTATTAGTGATAATAGAATATGACAGCAAGATTGTTGTATTAGGATTATGAAAGATGTTGGTGTAGCACCTTGCATAATTCTGCTACACTGGGATCCTTTTGATCAGACGTATACAACAAAAATTTTCCAGTCTAAAATCAAGCAGAAGGGTCCTATGGTATGATAGAATACAAAAGCAAGATTGATGCTGTTACACTTGACACTTCCGTAAGGGAGAAGAACAAGACAAGATAGAGAAACTTCCGTTAGAAAAAGGAGAAAAAGATAATGTAGAATTCAATAGGTGTATAAAAAAGTATATATCCATACTCCATCTCCAACAATCATTGAAAACATATGAATAGGCATTTAAGTGGTAATGTGAAAGTAATTTTAGTAGGAATCTGAAGGATGGTTGTGTAGCTCATTACATGTCTCGGCCACACTGGATTCTATCCGATCAGATGTATACTCCTATGTAAAAAGGGTCCAGTTGTACAATAACATACAACAGCAAGATTGATGCTGTTACACTTACCACAAAGAGAAAGAAAAATAACAAATCAGGGAAGGGAATACGACAAAATAGAGAGAAACTTTCGGGGAAAAGGGGGCAAAAGATAATAATGGAGAACTCATTGGATTTAAGAAATCAGAATATAATCTTCTATTTTCTAAAAGACAACAGCCCTAAGTTATATAAATACTTTGACCACACCTAAGTCTAACTTAAACTAGGATTCTACGAACACCTTGAAATTTATCAAAATAGCATCCAACAGACAATTTAACTTTTACACTTAACACCAAATATACCTAAAGTAATTTCCAACTTTAAAGGGAGATAAAAAAAATACTTATAATATTGTCCAAAAGTACTTGAAAAATTTAGAAATACAACCTAGCATATACCTAAAGTCAAACTTATCCTAGTTACAAACCAAACCTAGATCAAAATGCACAAAGAAAACCTTGCTGCAAGCCTGTAACAATTGATAATGGATCCTCAATCTACATGCTACAAGCTGATGATGGGAATGACAGTTTCTCATCAAACACAAGAGTGACAAATGGCACCTCTGCATTCTAGTCAAGAACTTGAGTTATACTTCAATCTGTAGATCTAGCTTTTAATATGTGCCGTCTACAAACAAGAGGTCATAAAATTGCACGATCGATTTGCAATGCTGAGTTGACATCAGCTTGTGTGATAAATTTGCAAAGCTAACTTTAGCATTTATAAAATTTGAAATATCATATCTATGCAGTTAATGGTCATATATATCAAGGGATTTGGAAAGTTGTCTTGGAATTTTTAGGACTTCAAAACATGCAATCTATGCAGTTATTTTTGAACTTCTTAAGCAATAAAATTAAATCTAGAACTTTCTAGAAAATCCAAGCTGTTTTATAGCTCATAAAGTGTATGTACAATTAAATCCTCTTGAAATTCCATAATATTAGTCATGAACTTATATTGATGGAATATTTCAGCTTGTATGTGTTAGCTGTAATTTTTCTACATTCATCTAAAAGTCTTCAACTATTGAAATTCAACCACAGTTCACAATCATAATAGGTTGATATTAGCCAAAATCCCATTTTTATTAGCATATTTGTACATCATAGTAAGCAAATACATCCTTGCTTATAGCCATTTTTAATAATGGCACCACCAAAGCCATTGAACTATATGGAAGCACAGTCATTATTACAGTGTACAAAAGGAAGAATATTCATATGCAGGAGAATGCCATGCAGTATTTGTACATCATGGTAAGCAAATAGATCTAAATGCAGCAAATCAAACAGAATTTATTAAACTTAGATTCCTTTAGTTTCAGCTGCTCCAGTAGTTAAAAAAAAACATAACATTTGTTAATGCAATGACTTGTGCACAAAATTATGGAAACCCAAGCAACTCTTGATCATCTAACTTTAGATTGAAACATGAGGACCGCAGGACTCAAAATTTTGTGCTTTTAGGAAAAGCCTTACATAGTCTTCGTACATGTAGAAGCACATCAACAAGCAAATAGAAGAGGGTGCCATTGGTCATGACCCTTCTGCAATTTTGAAATAAGATTCAAAATGCTAGTCGATTGTGAAGAATAAATCTCATCAAACAAAGTCACAACATATATCATATAAACATTTGGCTTTTATTCAAAATATTCGGGGTTTGTTCAAGCAATGGCTATATCCTCATGACATGATACTGCAAAAAATTCTTCCATAATTGTTCCACAACTCCTAATTGTTCTTACATATCATCTACCTGGCAGTTTTGCACCTCGAAATTTGAATCCATATCGCATCATCCTATATAGGTTAAACACTTGAGATCCATCTAGTTCATCCTAATATCAATGCTAATAATATAAAATATGCATCTCAGCCCATGTAGAAATATCTATATTAAATATCTTCACCAGCTTATCATAAAACATCCTGGTCAAAGTCATAGCATCCATGCTTTATTATCAGATGAGGCTTCGAATCATCAACATTTGGTAAGTGGATCTGACACACCATCATCAAATCAATGTTTTACGTATTAAAATATAGGTTTCGAATTCTCAACCTTTAGGAAGTGGATTTGCTACACCATCACCAAACGGTGTAAATGAATTGGGTATATTTTTATATCTTAAATATTGGTCTGGTGATGGTGTATCCCACTTACGAAAGGTCGAGGATTCGAATCCTCATCTCATATATTTTCACCAAAAACATTTGTATGGTTGTGATGTATCAATTCTTTTTACCATGGATTAAGGGTTTGAGGTCTCATTTGATATGTTTCCAAAAGTAGTAGTAGTGGCATACCTAATCTATTTATCAAGGGTTAAGGGTTTGAAACCTCATCCGACATTTTTTTCGAGGGTGACAACTAGATAAGCTAGTAAAGGCATTGTCAGATTATTGCAAGGCCTTGGTATCAAATCCCCTTTCATCACTTAAGCAAAAAAGAACTATGTTTCATTACTTACTAATAAACTATAACTTCATAAAGCTAATGAAGTGGTGGAGGATCTGGTAATGGAAAGATAAATAAATCCTCTGGCTACTGGATATTTAGCACTAGCTGAAATAACTTCAATTTTTGTTATGATCTTGGTAATTCAAAAACAATAACACATTGAGATTTCAAGGTAAATTCCTAACTGGATAATTTCAGGAAACCAAAATTTTAAGAAGCATGCAAACAATAGATGTGCAAAAGCATAAATCAACAGCATATAACTTGACGGTTCTAACAGACAGTTTAACAAGAATAGGTTTTCATGGATGTCAGACATTGATTCCGTATGGAAGCTTAGCAAAAATGAAAAACAAACTGATTAGATTAAATTTCACCAAATCATAATAACTAAAATCATTAAGGACTTTCTGTCCAAATAAAATGTGAACAATGCTTCATGTTATAATCATAATCATTAAGAACTGTCAAGTCCAAAACTTCATGTGAACAAGTGTTCCTTCCTGCTGGAATTTTTCAGATCCTCAGAGTGAGAACCTTTTTGGATGAGCTCACTTCTTGTTGTGGGCCAAATCTCATATAGTAACAACAAAAGTACAAGATACTCTATGGAAGAAGAAAAGCTTGTGTATCTCAAATAATACTTAAAAATAACTATTGAGGAACTTATATATTGGGGAGAGAAAAAAATGAAATAATCAGACTGCATGTGATTCGAGCCTATAGTTAAAAGGGTACTTACAGAATGTATCTGCAGATGAGCTGGCCATGAGGATAACTTTTTCTTGCCAGGCCTAATAGTTTTAACCACACGATCACATCTTACCAAAAGGTTCTTCATTAATAAGGTATTAACAATATCCTCCACCTCTAAATCCTTATCTGAATCTAGGATTTGCTTAACCTCTGGATGGTTTCTCAAAAAGACCGTAATGTCTTTCCCTCTAAAGTACTCAACTCTTGTTTCTTGCATGATAGCCCATCTTGATTCTAGCTTCTTATTGTCTCTAACCTTCTCAGCAAATAGCTGAAAAACATCTTTACTCGAAGATGTCTTCTGCAAATAACATGAAGCATGTAAGACAAATCATGCTAGTAGTTTGATAGAAACATTCAACCCCTTCATCAAACTTATTTCAGAAAAAAGAAGAAAAACTAAGACACCATTTGCTAATAAATACAACATGCTGCTCGACAATCAAAATCCAAAGAGATAATTAAATATGATTAAACTATGTGCTAATAAATTCTGACATAATACATGCAACAATATGGACTTCCAGTTGACAAATCAAAAGGAGTTATTCATCCAACAAATAGCAAGATTCAACATAAAGGTGCCTAATCTTTTCTCCAGGGACATGGCCCTTAAGTTGATTAGGGACACAATCCAATGGTAGTACCTGACAAACTCAGGCTCATTAAGTAATATAAAGTGACAATGAATATAATTGTCTTTCATCATTTTATGGTCTTATAATCACATCCTAAATGTAAATTTGCCTTTGTGAAGAAAAAGTTATTAAAAAATGAGTCGAAAGAAATCAAGCACAAAGGGGGTAATATTTTGACTTAAAGAATTCAACATAAAGCACAATTTCCCAGTTACATCATCCATTAGAAGGACTTTCAAGAACCACATCTCAGGACTAACATTGAACCTTTGCCTAAATAGGATCCAAGTTATGGAATCCCCACTTGCAAGAGGGTGAGGTCGCATTCACTGGCTCTACATAGAACCTCCATTGATAAAAGTCTCATGCACTGTGGGTCACCCTTTTATCTCAAGACTAACATCAAGTATGTTGGAGATAGCATCATCATTCACTAGTAAAAGATCTAGTTTTTGCAGCCTTGCGAAATGTCCTTCCATAGAGTAAAAGAATCCAAAATTTAAACGATCAAAGTAACATACCAACCAAACCAGGGAAAACAAGTTTGTCCAGCAACAAAAAACAAATTACAAAGTGGTCTATCTAATAGTGTGTCAAATTTACATCGAATATAGAGAGATTGAACGACAAATTAGAATCATACATTTTATCAGCATTCCAAAATGTGTTTTTTTCAAGGCATTATATAAATGATACTTGCCAAGTAACTTTATAAATACCAATCTATCAAAAGACAACTCCAGTTTTGCATATAATTTATATGTATTTTATCAATTAAGCAAGATTCACAAGTACATAAAGCTAAAATCATAATTAGAAGTATATAAGAAGTTTCATTTTTATAATTTAGTGTCTTAGTACCAAAACAGGCAACTCATGAGCCACATTTATATAGAAATTATTAGCAATTATTGGAACCAATGTTCATTGTGTCACGGTTTACTGGACAGTATGTATCGATCTGACAAGGGACTGACACGCAAACCATCCTATAACGAGCGATCCATGACATATGACCCCGTATCGCAGGGGTCTGTACCAAACTAAATCGAAATCCGACCATTACCAGCTTGTACTAGTCAGTAACAGTCGGTTTTCAACTGATACCGATCAATGGCTGAGATTTATTGATTTCAAACTGTCCATTTGACCATTTGAACCAGATATATGGGTTTTTAAACCCATTCTACCTCTTCATTCGCACTCCTTTCATGCTCTTCTGCTCTCTCAATCTCTTTCTCACCCACTTCTTTCTCTCATTCTCTCATTTGCACTCTCTTAAACTCCATAAGATTACAATTTGTAGATTGGATCAAGCTTGAGAGGCTAATTTGAAAAAATTAACACGTAAGTTAGAGGAAGAACTCTCTAATCAAAGGTACATATTTTTTTTCTAGATTTTTGTTGATTTATGAGATGATTAAGCCTATTTGATGTTCTTGATGTCTAATATGTTGTTTAAGACCTTTATGATGGTAAGAATAGAGTTAATTACGGAGTAATTATCATTTTTAATGCTGTGATTAGTTTGTTTAATGCTGATTGAATCGAAATTAGTCACACATTGGGTGAAATCTTTGTATTTCATACATATTAGGGTGATTTACAAGTTTGTGAAGGTAGAATAGGTTTAATTTTGGAGCAATTTACATTTATTTCCAACTTAAAAATCCTAATCTAAGTTTTTCTATTTTTAGATAATTTCGGAGTAATTTTTGACCTTTTTTCTATGACGTCAGCATACCCGCCATGCCGACACTCAGCACACTGATACGGAGAGACAAATACCGTGTCACTGGCCGGCATGCCGACTCAGACCAGTAAAGCAAACCTTGACCGAAACAATCACTTTCTAAATTCTCATGCTTGGCCAATTTCCAACTCTTATGATTAGCATAGTTTAAGATAATTTGGGGAAGAGATTTTCAAAAAATAAGTCCATTAAATAATACCATAGAAATAATGAAAAACTCCATCGAAAATGCAGTGGGAACAAACCCCAGGTATTCTTTAATCTTCCACTTTCATACCTCAATAAGGATGTCATTTAGCCTTGTAATGTACTGGATTTTTATCTTTTTATTGCTTTTTACATCGGATATATTTTACTGACAAATTATGGCTCCTAAATGCATGGCTATATTTTACATCTAAAAACACTAAATATAAAATAAAGAACTGGCTAAATAATTTGTGAAAACAATTCCTCTATTTTCCTTATTTTTGACATAATATAGAAGCTCGGCATCTCAATTTTTCCCTTTTTCTTGTGCAAATATATATGTGCTTCACTCCATCTTTTGTCCCTATCATATTGTAAGACTGTCATGAGCCTTATTTTTGTGAAACTACCACTTTCTTGGTCTTTCTTCCTGATAATTAAAAATATCTAATTCACTTCCATTTTAATACCCATTTTGCTATAATTATTTTTTAGAGTTTTCACCACTGCTAACCTTTCTTCAATATGAAACCACTACCTTGACATGATGAGCCATCAAAACCCACTTGATATTAATGTGATTTTCCTCTAAATTTAAGTATCATAATTTAGTTCAAATATACTTATTTATCTTCCTAATATGAGTCTGAAATCATCAACAATTACTATCTATTAATTTTTACTTCTGTTATAATTCTATAACCTTTTAGCTTCTGCAATAGTATTTATCATCCTAGTGATAAAATGTTTATTTAATATATTTATGTGCAAATAAAAGATAATATATCTATTCCTATTATTGAAAAATATATAGAAGACAGCAGAATCTGAAGTCATGTCTCCCATTTCAATATTTTGCAATATTTACATATTCAAATTATCAATGTAAGCATTTAAATTTCCTCAAAAAATTTCCAACACCAAAAGTGATTCCTATGAAAATTTATCTAACCCCATTTGGGCATAAGCATAATTACTAACCTCCTAATACATATTTAACATTAAAATTGTGTCACTGATTATTTTAGCATTTACATCATTTTCTTTCAAATGTGCTTTAAATTGAGAGATTATAGAAACAAAATACAAGTAAAAATCAGGAACAGCCATAGAAAATAAAATTGCAGAATTCAGACATTGGTTTTTGGATGAAATGTACAATACAACCACTCCATCTTAGGAAGCATTGAGTCAAGGATAACAACAGAATTTCTAAACCCCTAATTTTCATCGTTTAGGCCACAAACCTCTACAGACTACCACACAACAGAACTATTTAATAATATGTAGTGCAAAAATCCAAAATGTAATAAAAGTATTTTATGTTGGATCACAGTGCACATTATTGTCCCAAAGAAAGAAAGTTAGTGTGAACCCTACCAAAGAATACGAGGGGCTTAAATACAGAACATGTAACTTTACGTAATTAACTGCAGTTTATGGTTTCTTTTCGTACAGAGAGAGAGAAAGAGAGAGAAATTAATAGTTTTTTAAGGCATACTTTTCCTGGTTCATTAGGCCTTGGAATCTACATACTACACGTGAACTAATTTAATTGGAGGATCAAGAAAACTGTCAACTCACTTTAAGAAGTCAATTGTGTTAGATTGAGCTCAAAGTAAAACAGGCTGATACTTCATTCAATCAGCTAGCATACCAGCATGTCTTATAAATAGTGCCACCGTCATATAGTCGATGCCCATATAAAAGAAACCAGTGATACTGACAACAGGGGGTTTGTAATGTTGTTTCGCTGAATATTAGAGATTTTAAATGAACACTTATGTAACTGAAATCAGTTACTGGAATGGTTTCTCCAACTGCCTGCTTCAATCTTTAATGAATAAAGGGCTAGACACTATGAAACTAGAGTCCACTAGGCAAGTTTTGATCTGTAGTCATTTATTATCAGTTGTTGAACATTTATTTTTTTCAATAAATTTCAAGTTTCATGTTAAATTTTGTATACAAAAAAATTTGCTGGCATGTTGACACTTAATGAGCCTCTTGATCCTAAAATAATCATCATCCCCTAACTCTTCGATGTAATATGCAATTTCAGTTATTTTATCAAATATGAAACTGAGTCCTAGAAAGAGTTAAAAGCAGTGAGTTAAAAGGAGCCACAAATCAGATGCAAACAGAAGTTTGAAGAAATTAATCCAGCAGGTATTGACCAGTTTCTTATGACAGTTTTACTTCTGTTTTTTTTTTTTTTGCACAGCAGTCCTTAAATTCTCTTTGCTAAATGCAACAGACACACTGGGTGATTGACTCACCACAATATTTTCTTTACATTAGTTGATACTAAAGGCCAAAATCCCAGCAAATGTGACATTGAAAGTTGTTTCCATAGACAAGCTGTTTCGAATCCTGAAAATCAGTCAAGAATTCCTAAATCTGCGATGCAAATATTTGACAAAAAAAATGCCGGCTTGATCAGGTGGATACATTATTTTCTTATCTCATGGAAATCTTTGCACAAACCTACCCAGACTTGCAAGGAATTCATAGGATTCAGGTGTTAACTTAATTAATTTGCTTTATACAACAGTTCCATGTCACCTAAATTGTGCCCAACTTTAGATTGGCTGTGTTAATTTTATCAATTGAATTTGGTGCCTATCTACTTTGTTAATCTAAGCATATTAAATCATTTGTTAATTGAACATTTCAATCACTTTAGAAAATAGTAAATCCAAATGGAAGACCCCACTGTAGGTTCCATGCTCTTGGTTTCAGCAGGTGCCATCCTACTTTTCCTTCTTTGATCACACTTTAACTCAACTTTATATGCAGGAAAATGGAAAAAAAGTGGAAATAGTAAGATTAAAGACATTTGGCCTGGTAACATGCCTGCACCCTACCAAAAGTAAATATATAGATAAGAAGTGAGGCAGGCACCCTTTTCTTCCCTCACTCACACACACACACACCCCTCTAGGTTCTGGATGCTAGTTTGATTTTTGATAAGCAATATTTATATGGTTAAGTTTTTCAGTGGCTTAATGTGTCCAGCAGATGCCAAATATGAGGTATACTATGTTTAATCATTAGTTTCTAATCTCTACATCTTTAGAATCCAGATAAGATCCCAAAAGGAGTTAAAACAGTGGATTGATAGCTCTCAAGAACAGGTAGTGCTGCAGGTTTTAGAAAATAAAAATCATGGTACTGATTCAAAGGATAGGCTCCTAGGGTTACTATTATGAACTTCTGTGTTGTGTATTCAGTTAGTTAAAATTGAAAGAAAAATATGATTATAAGCCAAATTCATCTAGATCAATTAAAAAGTCCTATGACTGAAGCCTCATACATAGTTTGAAAATCTTGGGGTGACCAGCAGCAATAAAATCAAGAGTAGCAGAAGCTAAACCTTAGATTTACATCAACCATGAAGTTCAAGACAAATTGTGGGTGGTGAATAGGCCAATGAATGATGAGGCAGAAGTCCTCAACAACTCTCCTACTATCTTGTATTTTACCTTCAAAAATTCTTTGGAAATACAGGGAAACTATTAGGATCAGCTAAATGGACATCTTCCTGCACTAGAGCCTTCTTGAGGGTAATATTTACTACTAGTCAAGCCAAGAACCAGCAAATTATTTCTTATTGTTTCTGATCTTTGCTTACCTCTCACCCACCATTAATCTGAACTCACTCACCCCATCTAATGGATCCATTTATGTATCTTTGAACATGTATAAACCACATTTCGATGGTTTTACCTACATTCTGTCTTTGATTGGTAGCATCAGAATGACCACTAAGGCCCTAACTATTCACAAATAAAAACATTACCTATTATATTTTCTTAGTAGACCCACAAATCAGTAAATTATAATAAAATTAGTTTTGATGAAGTTGTATACTGGTTATCAACAACTTAATGCAATCCCCCTCCTATCATGCTTGAAATGGACTATAGAAAGGGTCATAAATTGACTAGACCTTTTTTTTCTTTTTCCTCAAATTCTTAACTATGATATTTTTTACCTACTCCAAATTTTATCTTCCTTCAAATTCTTCTTTCTACTGAGTGATGTAGAAATTAATTGACTACTACATAATTATTCACTCTTGATCAGCTTAAAATTTGATTGACATAAATATGCCCAAGATATGTTTCTATACATTGAAATCATGGATGGAAAAGAGGGATGATAAGAAAAAGTGAGACTAAAGGATGAGACCAGCCATTTTTCACAATATCCCTCCTCTATCAACCTACTTCTTATATAGAAGATGAGAGGAAGGATATATTAAAACAGATGAAAAAATAAGCAATTTCTGCCAGCAATTTGGCTATATATTAGACATTTTTCATTGAAGAAAAAATAATGGTTTTGCCATTTCAAACTCAATGCAGTCATTCTCAGTAGTTATCTTCTCATAAACTTTAGATGCTAGCGTAAATATGGTTTCTTTCATCTAAATCTTTACTCTTCGACTTCACATGCAAATATTTGGTAATCATTTGGTCCTGGAATGTATCTTATCCCAATGCACTTGATAAGACTTGCAGCAACTAAGACAAAATAACTATTGGTAGTTTATCTAAACTTCATTCAGTTTATGGTCAATAAGTCAAAAATATAACCATCCTATTGAAGCTTCATCACTTGTAGGACTTTCTATAGAACTGATCTGTAGTTGGTAGCCACAGAACCAAAAATAAGCATACAGGACTCAACCATTTGCATTTTTGTTTTCATGGTAGCAGCACAACCAAATGGTCCAAAAAGATTTCCTTCCACGTGGAGGAATTTTGGATAACGAGAAGCATTTAGCTGGACATGTGTTTAGCGGATTTTTTTGTTTTAATGTCATCTTTTATTTTTTTACTTTAAATGGTCTATTCTTATTTTCAAGCAATAAAGAAAAATTGCATATTGTATATACATAGGATTTTCAACGAAATCAAAATTTCCATTATTACAACAAAATTTCTAACACGAAAAAATAATAATGGAACTACTTCCGCCATTTATACTACTTGCCTATAATTTGGACTTCTATTCAGATCCTATCGAACAAAATAAATAGGCAGTTCATAACCACCAAAATCAACAACCAAAACAATCAAAGCACGAATGCACCATCCAGCAACAACTTTCAGCCGTAAAAATAATTACACCTAATTCTGCTCGCGTCGGCGAACAGACCGAATAACCCTAACCATAACAGCAATCGCACAATCAAACTTCATTCTTCTGAATCGAATCGCAATATATACAAAAAAGAAATTGTACCCCAAAAAAGCAAGATTCATAAAGAAACCAAATCTCAAATCCAAACGCAATGAAAGGAGCCGGAAAGGAGAAACAAGACCGGGAAAAAGAACAAGAAACCACAGAGAAGAGGTGAGGAAACAAGATCAAACCTTGGATGGGGCATCGGAAGGATCTCTTCCCCCATTTTGTGGGACTCTCCGAACCCTCCTTTTATCCGTCGCCGACTTCGTCATCGCTCCCTCCCCCCTAAATTGGCTTCTTCGTGCGTATCAAAACCCGAGCGAATCGGGATTAGGGTTTCGGCCCGCGATCGGTTTATGGGGAAGCGATCGAATCAGAGACCACCGGGACACGGCCGGTCTGCGGACGTGGACCGCTCCTGCCAATTTGGGCGCAAACGCATGATTCTTTTCTCAGATCGCACGAATTAAATAGACATTCACGGATGTCATTCCGTCCATTTCATTGGCGTTTCCAAGTGAAACCCGCTTCACTCGGGTGTGCTCTTTTACACGTGTCAGTCAAAAAATTGATCAATGTGTACTTTAATTCGACGTTAAATGTGCCATAAATAATACATACATCAAAATGAGTATAAGTTGGGGATTCAATCCTTGGCTCAATTCCAATTGCAATTCCAAAAACCTCAACCCAACTCGACCAGTGACCGATGTGGGTTGGCTGATCTATTGTGTCGTCGAACCCAATCCAAGCCACAGCTTTTCCACACGTACGTTCTAAAATGAAACCTATTATTTATGTAATAATGTATTAATCATTCAAATATTTTAATATATATTATTAATAATTATTATTATTATCAAGTAATTCATGTCAAAAAAATTTGTTGAGCTTTAAGAAAACTTGGCATAGATGACTTGATCCGAGAAAACTTTGCTCGACTTGATCTTCAAACTTGAGCTTTTGGAGTTTGAAGTATCACCGTGAATCCCTGGAATAGTTTGACCTACAAGATGGTATCTTGTCTTGAGCTTTCGATTCGGATGTTGACGAAAAATCCCAACGTGAGATCTTTCGATTTGATCGAGATACGAGAAAGTGAGCTAAGTTTGCCATCTTTCTGACGTTACACAAACTTGTGGTGTTCTGCAAAGGATTTTATGCAGTCAACAAAGCTACGTTAAAGTGAGCCAAGATTGCCATTGAAGAACAGGCAAAGAGGTGTTTGTTGCAGGAAAAGACCAGCTGCACAACATCATCAATCTGCATCCACTACTGAAGTATTTGTAAGATCATTCCTTGAAGACTGTTGAACTGTAAGCTGATTCGGAATTTGATATACAAAGACTGAAAAGCAAGATTGGCTCAAAGTCATTAACGTGTAGTTATTTGGATTTGATGAGTCAGATTTACGTGCAGGTTTGAACATGACATATATTTAATTTATTTTTTATTTTATAATATTTTAGATAATTATAAAATTATTCATTTACTCATTTACCTATAATTATAAAATTATAATATATTAGGTATCGCCCAAGTGTGCACCATGCGGGAGTGTACCATTACGCTATTTGTACAGTGCCATATTGTCACGGACTTAGCTGGTTTTGCCTAAGCCGTGCGGCACCAATGCGTATCACCGCAAAGGTCAGCCTCCCCGAAATCTCTTACAATCCCTTAGAACCTACGAAAGAAAAGACGGGACAGAGAAAGCGCTTCACACGGGATCCGCAAGCCGCTCTTTTAGCAAACACTTTATAGCCAATGCACATTCCAACCATGGATATTACAAGCTCAGAACAGTTGCACAACAAAGGTATAAAATTGGTCCACTACAGACCGAATTCTAGTACAAGTATGCACTCGACGCAAACATTATGTATAAGCCTACAATGGCTACCAAACTCGCTCAAATAGGGCATTTTGCCTTTGACAAGCCCTTTACAAGCTTTACAAATTACAACCAACCAAAAGGGACACGGGCAAGCACAAGCATTACACCGAACAAGCCGTTTACAATTTTGTCCGTGACATTCTCCCCCACTTATTCCTACGACGTCCTCGTCGAAGCCTTTCTTGACGATTTGCAACTTCTTTTCTTTGTTGGATCTTCGATCTTCGCTCCGCCGCGATGCGCCTCTTGGCTCCCATTTGTTCTCCGGTTGTTGTTGTTGAGTCGTCGAACTTTAATCCGCCATGCCGCTTCAACTCGCAATGACTCGACTTTGGTGTGGGGTTGGCGAGTTGTCTTCGATCCTTAGCGGCTCTTGCGAATTCATCGATGAAGGTAAAAGACCATCATTGATATGCGCTAGTCTTCAAATTCTTCTTGTCTCTTGAAGCTGGATAGATGCTTGTTGGAGCTTTAACGAGCATCGCCGCAACCTTTGAAATTTTCGGTCCTTCCTCCGTAAAATTTGCTCATCGAATCTTCTTCCACTTAGTTGTCTTGAAGGGTCTCAAATCTGTGCAGAGCTCCTCTGTTTGGATAACTAAGAGAGTGGGGTACTCGGTTTCACCCATTCTCTTGGGAATTGAGAAGGCAAAGGTTACTTGACTTCGCCCGCCTCCTCGAGGTTGTACTTGCGGCGTCAAGTGGTTACTAGACTTCGCTTTGCTCTTAGCTCACACTTCAAGCACTTGAAGTGTTTGCAATCCTTCTTGTTGAGTCACTCATCGTGATTCACCTTTCATTGCCATTGAACTTCACGGAATGCAAGAAGTTATCACTCCAACTTGGAGTAAGTCTCCGATAAGATTTGGTCGCCTTTGGGGTTGTACCGCCTTCTCCATCATTTCTGTCGCCGACTCCTTTGAGTAGCAAAGGTACAGCACCGCGTACTGTCTGCTTCGATCCTTGGTCATGCACTCTTGCATCGACCCGAAGTCCTTCACTCACGGCTATCTTGATGGAAAGTCTGTTGACATTGGTCTTACGAAGTTCTCTGGCCATCGCCCTTCAGCCTTATCTTGGTACATGGAGTTTGCCAAAGCATTCTCCTCCTCCACGGCCCATATCACGACCAGGTGCTCTCCCTCTAAGAGAGCAAGGGATTGATGACTCCCCGGAAGTCCCGCCTCTGCGGTACCATGGCACTGCGACGCCCATGGCACTACTATCCGTTGTCTCGCATCTGCATCCCTTCTTCGTGATCGGTAGATCCGCCTCTGCGGCATTGTGACACTCCTCTGAGTTCACCTTCAATCTAACCGATGATTGATCTTGGGTAGCTGAGTCCCTCTTGGACTCGTCATTGCTTCCTCGCCATATTTCCGACCCCCTGCTTCAACACCTATGTGTTCTCTGAGCAGTTCCACTTGGTTGATGGAAATACAGACTGCAACTCCCATGTGTGGCTTCCACCATCATGTTGCAGGGTTAGCACCACTTCTGTTCTCCTTAGCTTCATTGGCTGCAATGTTCGCTTACTCGGCCTTGTCCTCTGACTTGCCGGGCTCCCTTAAGCGAATGTGAGCTCTGAAGTAGTTCCACTCTTCAGTGGCTCCGATCATACCTCTGCATGATCGAGGTCCCCATCATGGGACTCTCTGGTACTTGCATCTGAACTTCTTCCTTGAGAGTGCACAGCCCCCATAAGCTGATGTCCAAGGCTTCCATTCAATGCAACATTCGGTGCACGCACGGAAGACCCGCCTCTGCGGTACCATGGCATTCACTGCTTGAATCCATAGCTCTTCTTGTCGTCATGTTGTCCATCGATGTGGAGCTCCTAGTCGCGCTCCCGATCATACCTCTGTACGATCTAGTCCCCCCCATGGGACTCACTGTGTGTGTCGCCTTGCCACGAACCATTCCACCACGATCTGCTGCATTATGTCGCGCTGGTGACATCTCTCGCATTCGATCCCTGTGGTATGAACTCGAAGCTCGCGATATCTCCATGTGTGGACTCGCCAACACATCGCAGGCCTTCGCCGACTTCGACTGTTCGCTCCTTTGGCAATCGACCTTCGCCCACCCACTCTCGGGTCACACTCGGACGAAGGCTAGCTCTAGGACAATCCATTGCCTAGCGGCTCCTCCGAGTCCCTCGACTTGGCCTGAAATAGGTGCACCATTATGCGGATCCTGGGACTCGCCCCTACCAAAGACAATCTCGCTTTGGCACCGCTTTCCTCATGGCAACTCGAATGGCAACTGCGTGGCATATTCTTCAAGAGTAATCGCCTCTGCATCCTCTTGCCCGTGTCAAGGCCTTTTGACACCAACTTTGCCTCAGCAAACTGCATCGTCTTAGAATCTCCACCAAATGCTTCATCGAGATAAGGTGCATGTGCCTCAAAGCTCCCTTTGTCTTTGGCACTATGCAAGACGAGTCGGCTACATCTGAATATGAAACCCATGGAACGACATGATCCGATTCCTGCCTCTGCAAGAGTCCATGTCCTTGACCTCTCTAGGAAAGCTCCAAGCCTCCGCTCCACATTCCATCTTCTAAACCAACTCCTTCATGCGGCCTGGGTACTTCACCAAGTTACCCCCAAGTTGCTTTGCTTCTCGATTTGCATTGCGTTGATGGTGGCCCTCGCGCCCACCATTCCACGGGTCAGCCCTTTGTTGAGACCGATCTCACTATCGGCTCTAAGTGTGCCTTCACTTTGTGTTGCCCTGGGTTGCTCCCCCACTTAATCTCGCTATGCGTCCACCAACGCATCACCACTTGCGAGATCATGCGACAACTCCACGTCGCTCGCTCGATCCATCGAGCTTTGTCTTGAGGTACTCCTCAACCGGTGCAGTTCATTGCACATAATTCTCCCTCCGAGAACGGGACTTATCCCTCCGGATATCCGCCGCGTTGGAGCAACTTCTCTCTTCGCATCCTTCCTTTGGAAGTTTTGAGACCACCATCCCCTTGGACTACTTCGCCTCACTTGAACAAGCGTGCCCAATTCGCGCTTTTGCAAATGCATTTTGCTAGATTGTGACACTTCACTAATACACTCGCCTTTGCACCGCCTCTGGGTCTAGCAACATCTTGAACTGCTTTGCACACTTCAAAGACATCTTACGAAAGTATCCTGCACATGTCGAAGAGAAAGTTTCAATGCTCCATGGCGCCGACCTTCGGTCGCCTTGGGATGGCCACGGACAGTCCATCGTCCGCATGCAAGCCCTTGCATGAGTATCGAATTCCTTGAGTTTGTAACTCCCCTCACCTCTGTGAGCTTTGCACAACTTTTTCGATCATTGAACAACCCACTCCGCCTTGCACGGTCTCATCCTTTGCCAAGCACTCCGCTTGCTTTGAGCACCGTCAAGTTTGGGTGTTAACGTCGAGCCACTGCTCGAACTCGACCATCCCGACCTTTGTGCGCTCCGCAATTCCTCTTAGCTTGTTATACTCGTGGTGCCTCGCTAGGTCCCCCACGTTTGCATGCTAAGTGTTTGTAAGTGGGCTTGTCCCGCTCTGATACCAACTGTCACGGACTTAGCTGGTTTTGCCTAAGCCGTGCGGCACCAATGCGTATCACCGCAAAGGTCAGCCTCCCCGAAATCTCTTACAATCCCTTAGGACCTACGAAAGAGAAGACAGGATAGAGAAAGCGCTTCACACGGGATCCGCAAGCCGCTCTTTTAGCAAACACTTTATAGCCAATGCATATTCCAACCATGGATATTACAAGCTCAGAATAGTTGCACAACAAAGGTATAAAATTGGTCCACTACAGACCGAATTCTAGTACAAGTATGCACTCGACGCAAACATTATGTACAAGCCTACAATGGCTACCAAACTCGCTCAAATAGGGCATTTTGCCTTTGACAAGCCCTTTACAAGCTTTATAAATTACAACCAACCAAAAGGGACACGGACAAGCACAAGCATTACACCGAACAAGCCGTTTACAATTTTGTCCGTGACAATATGGCATTTCCTTATTGGTTGGGTTTAGACATAAATAAACCACTTCCAAGCCAACATTTGTATAAAAAATATTTATACTAAAATTTTGTCAAAAAAATTAGCAAAATATTATGATAAAAATAGAGAAAGACAGGAAAAAAAAGACAAAAGAGAAGTTTTTTTTTTCACTTTCACGCATTTTATTATTTTTTTACGTCTTGAATTCTTCTCTTAAATTTTTTATTTTAATTTCAACACATTTAGATCTGTTTTGATTTAATCGAAGGTTATTTTAGTATCATTGCTCTAATATTTTAATAGTATTCCCCTCTGATTAAAAATTAATGGGGTACTAGCCCAAAAATTAAAAAAAAAACATATTTATTCATGTTAATCTTTGTGAAAGTGTTTGATTATTTGCTAAATAATTTAATTTAATTACTGGGTCAGGATTATGAAATAAATATTTTATAAGTGTTATTCTTATTACAATTATAGTTGTTTGATGATTATTTCATCATTTTATTAATCTGTAAAAAATAAATACCATTGTTGTTATAATAGTTGCATGATCATTTCATCATTTATTTGAGCTATACTTTCAGTTCATATTTTTGGATATATATTAAAGAGAAAATAATTTTAACAGTATTCTTTTATTCTATACACATCAACATTAATTTATAAAAAATTAAAAAAACTTAGCTGCATTGCATAGTATTCACTCCCCTTTCTCAGTTTAGCTTGAAAACAAATCTGACAAAGAAAAAAAATTATAATTCTATTAATTAATATATCGTAAACCAAAGCTGTGTTTTTTTAAAACTGATTCTGTCGATTATGAAAAAATGGGTTATTTTATTGATAAAGCCTAGATTTATATTCTGTTCAAAATTTGATTCTGTTGAATTTAAAAGGAACTGTGATTCTGTTAAAAAAAAGAAAAGAAAAAAAAAAGGAAGTCCTTGAATCAATGCAACTCTGTTGAGTATTCTGTTGAATTTTGCAATCTATTGAAAAAAAAAAAGCAACTCTATACAGGTTGAGTTTTCTATTGGATTTGGATTCGGTTGAAAAAAAAATTATTATGTTGAATCAGAAACAGCAACACACTGTTCTGAAATAGTTTAAGCTTTACAGAATCCAAAAAAATGTTCAGCTTAAAGATTTAAAATTGTTCACTTTAAGATTTGAACTCATCACTTTTTATAATATTATTTAAATATTACTGCCTAAGATACTAATTAAATTTAATTTATTTTGAAACTAAAATTACGCTTAATAGTAAAGTTTCTGTATAAGTTGTTCAAATTTTACAATTCGATGACTCATTTTGTTTTGTAACGTGGTTTTGTTTATCACATATTAAAACTTTTCATACATCAGAGTTTAAACTAATAGTAACTTTATTTTTATATTTAGAACCAATTGCTTATAAAATTTTATGAAATTGTTATTAATTTTATTCTATATAATTCAATAAATAATATTTTTAATTATGATTAAATTACATTTGCCTTTATATTGTGTTAGATTATTACAAAAAATTATTTGTGAGATTTGTTTGCTCTCAATGAATATCATAACAAATATTTTAAAGGGTGAAAAAAATCTATTCAACTTACTTTTATACTCCATTAAATCAAGATCTATAATCATAAGGACATTTGAATTTTATTTTATAGATATTATGCATCTATTTTATTCTCTCAAACTTAATCTTAAATCTTAAAATTACCTTAAATGATTCAATGTCCTTTGAATATGAGAAATTTAATGGGACTAGGTTTTCTAGATGGCTTGAATAATTAGACGCTAAGCTGATAACTGGAGGCTTGATTGTTACTATAGAAAAATCATCTCCCTTTCTGAATCCTTTTAAACCTATTGATTATGAAAAATCTTCTGAAGAAATTATATTTCTCTCTATGTATAGATGACCTTTTTGAAACCTATAAAAAAAAAATAAACTACTAAAAAAATCGAACAAGTTTTAGAAAACACATATTTTAGAGATTCCAAAGGTATCTTGCTTTACTGCTTCTGATTTTAATAATTTTAAAATGATAGATCATTTGCTCAATGATCAAATTTATATCTTTTAAAACTTGATTCATGAAATTCATAAAACTAAAAATATTATTTTTTAATCATATCAGATCTCTTATCCATTAAGAGATTAGGATATCTCAAACCACTCAAAATTTCAAGCATGTTATCAAGTTATTAGAATAAAAAATCAATATTAATAAAAGAACTAGAAAATCAAATATGAGCTAAAATTAATATAACTATATGAATGAATCCTAAAGTCATTTTCAAAATCATAGAATTTCTAACTAGAACCAAGGTCATGACTTTAATTCCTAAGGTAAAACTTCATACATAAGGGTAAAAGGTTTAAACTAAGATTCTCAAATCCTAATCCAAAATTTCTCTCTAACCATAAATCCAACCAATTTTAAAACTTCGTACATTCCTCCAAACCAAAAGGGAATAAGAAGTTAGGAAAAGATTACTTCTGCTATATTTATGCTTAGGGCAATCAACTTGATCCATACTGCTTCTACCGAAAAAAAAAAAAATTGGTTTTCATAAAGGAGGACTCCTTTGAGCTTAAATCTCAAGTCAATGTGACTAAGGCTGAACAATCAAATTTCTTCAGAAATTATATTTCTCTCTATGGATGCAAGTACCAGATGTCTGTCAAAACGTAATTGGATATAGATAGTCTTGAAAACAAACCAAATTGTAATATCAAAGGGAGATACATATAGAGAAAGGTTTTGTATTTAAATGAGTTTCTAAATTTAATATAATCATTCCTTCAATCTAATGGTGCAGCTTTCAATCTTTGTTGATTGAAAATTACAATTTCTAAAATTAAAATTATCAACTACACCATTAGATTGAAGGAATTTTCTTTAAGACCTAATAGAGGAGGTAAGTACATTTCTAATAATTTTATCAAATTTTATGAAGATCATGACATAATTCATGAAGTCACTGTTCCCTATTCACCTCAATCTAATGGTGTAGCTAAAAGCAAAAATTAAATCCTTTTATATATAGTTAATGCTTTGATTTTTAGTTTAGGAGTACTCTACAATTTATGGGAGGATGCTTTCTTATTTGCCTATTATATACTTAACATAATATCATAAAAAGATAAAGAGGTAACTCCCTATGAATTTTAGAAGGATTACAAACAAAAAATAAGTTATTTTTTAATGTGAGGATATTTATCTAAGGTTAGTATCTCAAAACCTAAGAGAAAGAAGATAGGTCCCAAAATAATGGATGTTGCCTTTGTAAGATACTCAAGCAACACTTATAGTTTTTCTATAGTAAATTCTAAAATACTTAACATCTCAAAGAACACTCTAATCGAATCTAAAGATGCATCATCCTTGAAAATATAGTTTTTAAAAAAATTAGATTATTTACTAATATCTCAAGTGATTGTTCTTTACTAATATCTTTTTCAAGTCCTATAAAATCTACCATTTAACCTAAATCTAGAAGAAGCAAGAAAGGTAGGATTGAAAAAACTTTGATAATAATTTTGTCTCTTATATGATAGTATATATACTAGGTTCATTTTAAGAAGTTATGTGCTCATAATTCTTTTTCGAAAAAGATGAGACGATTAATAGTGAAATAGAATCCATAATTAGTAATCATACTTGAATTGTTACTAATTTACCTCTTGGAACTAAACCCCTGATTGCATATGAATTTTCAAGAAGAAGATTAGGACCAATGATATAATTGAAAAATATAAGACCAAGCTTGTTGCTCAAGATTTTCAATAAAAAAAAAATTGACATTGATTATTTTGACACTTATGTGCCTATAGTATGAATTACTATCATCCGAGTCATACTTATTTTTTTTCCATCTATAAACTATTTGTTCATCAAATGAATGTACAAAATATCTTTTGCATGAAGATATAAATTGAGAGATATACATGAATCAATTTGAAGGATTTATCATTCTTAGATAAGAAAAAAAAGTGTATAAGCTAATCTGATTCTTATACTTAAGCAAGCATCTAAGCAATGATATAAAAAGTTTGATTTTATAATTATACCTTTTGGATTTCAAATCAATGAATTTGATAATTGATTTTATTATAAAAAGATAAAAAATAAATAAATTTATCTTTCTTTGTATGTTGATGATATTTTAATTCTTACTTCAGATCTAGATCTGATTTTGGAAAGTAAATTATTTTTATTTCACCACTTTGATATCAAAGATCTTAGTGAAGTTCATGTTATCTTAGGAATAAAAATCCGGAAGTCTCTTAATTCTATTTCATTATTTCAATCTCATTATACTAAAAAATTAATTAAAAAATTTAAATAATTTGATTATTCATCTATCTCCACTCCTTATGATCCAAATTTTTGTCTTGTTAAACATAGTAATAATCCTATAAATCAAGAAAGATATTCTCAAATCATTGGATCTCTTCTCTATCTATCAAGTAGGACTAGACCTAATATTTTTTATGCTATCTTCAAAATTAGTAGATATACTAGTAATCAAAGTTTAGCTCTTTTGGAAGACTCTTAAATGAGTTTTTAGATATCTTAAGGGTATGTTTGATTATAGACTTAATTTTGTAGAATATCTTTCAGTTTTTGAAGATTACAATGATGTCAACTGGATTCTTGATTCTTTAGATATTAAATCTATATTTGAATATGTATTCATTCTTGGTGGAAGTGCCATATCTCAACAATCAACTAAATAGACGATTATTGCTAGAAGTATTATAGATGCTGAGCTTGTACCACTTGCCACCACTTATACTAAAACAAAATGACTTTAAAAAAAAATTCTAATTTTCACTCTTCCAAAAATCTCAAGCCCTACTCCTCCCAATTCTATTTATTGTGATCATAAAATTATAATAGATTTTTGTAAAAAGAAACTTATAAATCCTAAAATGAATAAACACATAAAGGTTAGATAAAAATCTATTAGATGATTAGATTTTTATTTTCTTATTTTTATTTTTTATGTTAAAACTAATAATAATTTAGCTGAGTACCTTATTAAAAGCTTAAATAAGACTAAGGTCCTAATGTCATCAAGGGGGATGAGCCTTTGCCAAAAAAATAAGTCTTTCTGTGTTAGAAACTTCATCTTTGTAATGCGAGATTTCTTGAAGGAGGTTCAATATGGTAATATGATTGGTTGGCTAAGGAGCTTAATGCATATTGATATAAAATTTATGTTCAACCTCATTCCTACGGTGATTAGTGCTCTTATGTAGAAGTATAGATAGAGCATAACTTTGAAATAGATTCCTTGAGATTTTTTTTTGCCAGATGTGACTCGAGCTCTTCTATATTTTCATATATTATAAATTACTGTAGCTAGGGATATCAACAATCATTTCTCTCATGAATAAAATAATCTATTCACGTGTAGTCACACGTTTTCTATACTATGTATGTTAGTTAAAGTCTAGGTTAAAGGAACATAATTTGATTCACTCTGTTTCCTTTTAACAAATACTTAAATGATGTTGAGTCTTTCAAAAGATACCTCATTAACTATATAGTACATACACCAATAGTATTTATTTTTAATAATTTCATTTATTTAATTATTTCTTTATTTGAAGGAAATTTGAAATTTTTATTAGGGATTACTGAAACTAAGGGGGAAAAAAAATCAAATTCTCTTTCACCATTTAAGGACTTTAGTCCCATATTAATAGTTGACAGAGTTTTAAAAAAGCAATTAAAAGAAAGATTGACCTAAACTCATTTGATCGAATGAGTTCATATGTACAACATTCTTTTGTGGGTTCAGATGTTTGCAATGCCAATGCCAGCTCATGCTCTAAACATGTCATTGTTTATCTTCACATTGGATCAAGAGCAGGGTCAGAGGGATCAAAAACCGTTAATTCGTATTAGGTCATACTGCCCAACCGGCAACTAGAGCTGTGTATTATAACATGCTGCTTCATTTCCATTTTCTATGTTACTGCCGAAGTGTCTTTCTTGGCGATAAGGCGTGGAGTGATTGTTGTGTGGAGCGTCCCTTGTAATTGTACAGAAAATAACAGCAATTATAATACACAGTTATGGTATAACAGTGTCAAACTTGGACTCAGCTGCCAAGAAAGAAGGGATGGACTCGAGCATGACAATTCGTGCAACTTAAGCTGACGCAGCAAGTTGAGATCATGTTGTCTCCATGACTGATACATTTGAACATAAAAGAAGGTAAATTTGCGCATGTATTGCCCTTTTTTAGTTATTTTCATCTTTGTCTTTTTAAATTTAGGTTTCTCTCTCTCTCTCGCATACAAATAAACAAATATATATATATATATTTGAATTTATTTATTTTATATTTAGGTTGTGCATACATATCTTTTATAAAATTATAATATGTCAACTCAATAAATATCCATTAGTTGATGCAATCTAAAAAATTAATATTTATGCAACGATCGAAGCATAGGGTGAAAGAGGACTGCCTAGTATTACTGTAGCCCTTCGAGATCTGATGCATCAACACAGGTGCAACCAAAATCGATACACGTCTTTGAAAGGGCCCTATTTATATTCTCATAAAAAAAAAGCTGATTGCTAAGACTACATTGCTGCAATGGAGCCAAAAAAATTATTTATGTAAACCACCAGGTTGACAGGGTTGCATATTCATTCCGTCATAATATTATTTGATACATTGTGTTTTTTCTTTTCTCATGAATTTTGTTTGAATTAACGCCAAAGAATCAATCTTTTGACAACATGAATAATAATTAACTTCGTGTCTTAATAAAAAAAGTAACAGATGCATCACAAACATAGGAAAAAATGTGATGCGAAAAAAATGTAGATCTGAGAAGGATTGGATCAAGTTTGGTAATAGGAATTGGTAAGTCATAGACAACAGAATACATCCAAAATCAAACTAGGAAATCCATCTAAAGATTGTTATTTCCCCTCTCAAGACAAAGAAAACAATTATTTCAATGCAACATCTAATGCACCAACACATATTCAAAATGATAAATGAAAACTTTAAAGAATGTAACAAATGAATGGCAGCAAGAAAAGTACTACTACCCACAAAAGCAACCAAGGAATCATTAAGATTGTCATTTGCTAATGGTACTATTTTTTTTCCATCTGTTTGGAACAACAAATGGTCAGTGACCATGAGAATTTGCAGATTCTCATGTTTAAGCAATTAAGAGCACAATTGAATGCACAACATGCATTCCCCTTCAGGCAAGACAATAAATAGAATTTGCCATCAGATTCCAACCCTGTACAACTTGTGGTTTTCTTGTGGACAGTGAGATTCAGAGAGTATGTAGCACAAGCAGCTGTTGAATCTACTTGATGTTGCTCAACTGTGAAAAGATTAGTAAGAAACAATCCCATGCTTGGTTCATGTGGATTTTAATGCCAATTTCTTGTTGGTCAATTCCAATTCTTGCTGTTCCTCGAGATATCTTTTTGCCGTGGCAGTCACTATTTTCACAAAGAAGTTCATGAGCATAAGCCATATGAAAGTATTCCATATTGTGGTGAAGGACAGGTTCCACTGCTTTGCCTAAAAGAACCAGGAAGTACAGTTCAATATGGTACCACAAAAGAAGTGTCTGCCTACATTGAAAAAAGAACAAAATATTGATCTACCGTTCCATCCAAGAGAGTGGGTTCTGGAACTGGAGTTGATAAATACTTATTCTGAACCATGTGCAATTTGTCAATTAAGTTGGGCAGCACTGACGAGAAACCAGGGATGAGGCCAAGCACCCATATCAACTCATTCTCCAACCATTCCAAGAGTTGATTATTGCACAAAGAAATAATAAAAACTGTCTGTAAAAGCATATAAAAGCTTAGTCCAATCATTCAGGGCAGCAAAGCTACAAAGCAAAATCAATCATAAATGCTGATAAATAAAGCAAAGAAGAGATCATAAGAACATTGCACCTTACACCACTATAAATTTGGATGTATAAGCTTTTCCCACAACCTTGATGCTTTGATCAATCCTTGTTTGAATCACCTATAATTGCATGGAATCTAGTCTATTGGGGAAAAGGAAAAAGTTCAACAGCTAGGGAGTGGGTGTTTGGGTGTTTCAGATTATCCATGTGGGAAAAAAGGACCTCAGGTCCCTTTTTCCATACTGCTGAGTACCATGTGAGTGTTAGGGATTTTCAGTCTCCTATTCATCTTTGGTCCCCTCATGCAGGCATTGCTCTGATGCCACTCCACTGCTGATCTGCTGCTGCCTTGCAGTCAGTAAATGTCTCACAGAAGCAAGTGAGACTGTGAATTTGGGAACAGACATTGCAGTTCTGGGCCAGTGAACCCAGAGCTTGGAGCACATCTGGATCATTCATGAGATCATGGGTTTTGCAATGCTTGGTGTTGCTCTTGTTTGCTGCAGGATGTCAAAGAAGGGTTGTGATTGGTGGCGGTGGTGGTGGCAGAGTAGATGGACAGGAGGATGGAGGATACAGAACGTTGATAGAATGGCCATGGCAGCAGACACAGCATCAACGACAGCTCTGACACAATGCAGAGTTGAGCACCATGTGGAGATGTCATGTTGGGTAGCTAACATGAAAGCCAGCAGTGGCAGTGGGAGGGAAAGGCAGTGAGGATGGAACAGAAATACAGGCAGCTAACTTTATGTGGTGCTCAAGCATGCAAAGATGGAGGAGCACCTACTCTTTCCACCCTAGAGGTCCACAGCCAACCAAGGTACATACATCATGCCCTGACTTCACAGGTCACTGTCGTATAGAAGAATCCAAATACATGGGTCTTGATTGAAATATGTACGACTAGATTCATTTGGAAATGTGTTTGCATCTCATAGATTGACAGTGGAATCCTGTGGAAAATTTTTTCAAATGGTAGTTCTCTCCAAAAGCCAAATGGGCCCTAAAATACATCACAATATTTGTTGAACAAAAGAAAGCAATCTCACTATTTTTTATATATATTACCGAAAAACATAAAACATAAGATAACAAGTGAATGAAGAATCAAATACCATCAAGGATAAAATGATCACCTATTTTATAAGAATGCAGTTCTAATAGAAGATCAAGAAATTACCTGAATGTGAGTCTTTATCAATGCCTTTCCAATCAAGGTTGCCACGAAGAATCTCCAAAATGAGATTCCAAATTGCCCACACATGATACCAGCGAGATCGAAAAGTGGGTTCGGCACCTAAATTGCAGCACCATTTACAGGATAGTGATGCAATTTTCATGTAACAATCTTGTATGTAACTCTAGAAGCTCCACTAAAAAAATACTAGGAACTGATAATTTCTTCAATTAGAAAACTGTTTACTTATTAAGAACTAAAATTCAACAAGGAGAAGGACAAGAAGGAACATTTATCCTCAATGAAACCACTACTGAGCCCACTGACTACCTATTCGAGATCTGAAAGAAACAAATTTTAAGATAAATACTCGGGAGAATATGCATGTAATATGCAGGTGAAATATTATACTTGTTACATGGAAAAGAGAAGAAGCTTACTGAAGCAAGTATTAATATTGTCAGGAAGTTAAGATGCTGAGAGTGAGTGAGTAGCCAGATCTTAATTTGCTTCAAAGAAGAAGATACAAAACCATCTGTCGATGAAGCCGGACTAACATCCTCCATTTCCAAATTACTTCCAGACAAGCGTGCTGCATTGCCTTTTGTGTTAGACAAACTAATATCAAACTGCCCATTCTAAGATTGGAATTAAAATAAGATATCAGTGGGAAAAGATTACCAAAACTGTAAATGCCTATAAATCCTGGATACTTAACTAAGAAAAATACCAGATCATAGAACATAACAATAAAAATGAAGATTTTGTTTAGAGTAAAATGAAAAAAAGAAAAGAGGATAACAATGATGTATCTAAGAAAGATGATGCAGCAAATCTAATACTTAGCTACTCAATATTGTTCATTCAGTCAATACACCATTGCTGATTTGGATCTGAATTGACAAGGTTGCATTCTGCATTTAGTTCCTTCAAACTTATGCTTATCAAGAAATTATCCACCATACATGATCCAGTCCATGATAACAGCATTTGTTTTGTGATGAAAAATCTGATGGCATATTATCATACGAGAGGCACATCTGTTACAGGTTTATAGCCCTTTCGAAAGACCATGTTTAAAGGCCTGATATCCATAAACAGATGGACAACCTTAATCTAAACTATGAGAAAAGGTAGCAATCTAATAGCTTGGTATTTGATTGTGGTAACAGGCACATATTCATGCCAATAGCTTACTAGCATCAGTACTGGTATCAAGTGCCTTATGAGTCTTAGACACATACTGGCTACATACCATGAAGTTAGTGACAACAAATTCATACAGGCCCAAGAGTATAGCTGATTGCACAAAAACTCAAACAGTTACTTAAAGAACTGATCAAGGTATGAAAGTCTGATTTTACCCATAAGCCATTTAGTTCATCCTTTTTTCTTTTGAAGGTTTGAGCTAATTATCTTTGTGCCTTCAAATCAAATCTCAGTAGAGATGAAGAGATGACAAAAGAAAATTATTACTTCCCGGTAAATCTTCCTATGTCTATACGTATACCCAAAATCTGATCGTCTTACTTACAGTATATGTGGTATTTGCTCAAGAATTTCTCCAAAAGTTTGGCTTTGAAAAAATTTCACCTCAATTGCAGATTAATGACACAATAATATTATAGAACGATATTGCTAATATAGGCATGAAGACCATGTAAAAGTAAATGATATTGCTTTAGCTCTAAAACAATAACAAAAAACACTGCACAAAGATGCCATACCACAAGAATCTAGATCATGGTTTATGTAATGCAGATACAAAGGATACCTGCTCTTGAGATGAAATAAGGAGGAAGCTCTCCAAGTGCAGTACCCAAACCCCAAAGAATGGCCTCTAGCTGAACCTGAGGGAGTATACTGCTGATTGGAACCTTAACTAGGGAACCAGGTAATGATTGATACAATGGTGGTCCAAACTCAGAACAGTTCTTTTCAAGCCATGAAGGTCGCCTTTTCAACTGTATGGTATCATATGGAGCACTTTTAAGATCAACTCGACCACACTTCATGGCCTTGATTGTAAAAAATGCAATATGGGGACCCAGATACAACACAAATGTGTGCAATCCAGACCCTGAAAAAAGCAAGAAAAGTTATGCATCATGATGAACCAGTTCCATATCTCATACAACAGATGAATACAAAAGTCACGAAGCCTAGAATTATTTAATTAGTGTTAAGAAGCACATGAGCTTTTGTGCATCTTATTTTGATTATTTAATTAAATAATCAAGCACATGAATTATATTGTGCATCTTATAATTAAATAAATAAGAATTATTTAATTATAAGATGGCTCTAATGGAGTCAAGACATCTAATGAAGACAATTAACAGTCATATACAGACGTGCAAAATTAAGCCTATGCAACAGTCATCTTTGTTTTTTTGGTTCCGCTGCTCACTTCAAACATTATTTCATTGTGTATTAGCCTTGGAGCTGCAAAATATCTAGATAAGTTTTTCTCAATCTACTGAATCACACACAGGCTATACCATTAAAATTAACCAGAGAAAAGCTTTATTGTGAACCAAGATGATCATTAAGATGCCTCTTATATGGATGTTCTTTTCAGACTATTATTACCCAAAATCAATCTGTTCAACCTAATTCACTAAACTCCTACTTGCAACATACACTTACCCAGCCCAATTGATGATGCCACACCAAGTGCCACCCACCACAAACCAAATCTTGCATAGCGAGTGAACTCCTGAACATGCTGCCATCATTGAAGTGGACACGGTGATTAACAAATAAAATAATAAATTTATTTCAACAACAAAGTAGCAAGGTCAATTAAAATTCACAATAGATTGAACAAACTAGTAAACCTTGTTATAATTCCAACAGACATGAGAATTTATCATCTCGTTGAATACTAATAGTCTCTAAGTTACTTAAGCAACCTCCACAGATAGAACACAACTACAATTATTGTTTCCATCCAGTACAATGTTGGATGTCCAAGAGAGTGAATACAATCACCTTGCAACATTAGAAAATTGATTTCCTAAAGAAGAACATAATAATTCAAGGGACAAATACCTTCTCGTTGGTGCCATCACCATTCACAAGAAAGAGACCAAAAGCTGCTAACAAGATAGTCAAACCCATAAGCCAACCACCTTTCTTTAAAACATATAGAAGTGTCTGCTTAAGGTATTGCAATATGGCAAAAAAGAAGAGCTGCAATGTCTTGAAAGGTTGAGTTGTCAATGTCAATTTCTGTAGATCTCTTTGATGTTTCTCCTTAAGTTCTGCAGAAGAATATCGCAAGATTAAGATATAAAATATCTAAATGTTTAAACATTGTTAGATTTTTTTAGGAACAGATAGCATTTTCATTAAAACATCATACAATGGTGAAATTTCAATTCGTTTATTGTTCCTGTTCCAAAAAAAATTGCTATGAGATGTAAATGAATATTTGCTTTGACTGTGGAGCACTTGTAAAAGCACTGAATGTGGTTGATGGAATTACATTAATCTTTAAGATTCATATATCTAATTAGAAAATTTAAAAAACTAAAGTGAAAGAAAGTCCAGATGAGAAGTTTATATGCAATTTTACTAATTCTGCCTCTTAAAATGAAATATTACGAAAGGACCAATTTAAATCAAAGCACCAATTATTTATTAGGCTTAACATTTCATTGAACAGCTAAAAGAACTCAAAACCTAAATAGGGACCCCCTCTCAACTTATAGCATCTAATAGACTGTTGCCAGTTATTGCCTATCTTATCATAACCAAGGAATGCAATTTTGAATCGTACCGCTCGGTACGGGCGGTACATACTGGTCCGATAGGATACCGGTACGCGGACCACCTATTACCGTCGGTATCATATTTTTTATTTTTTAATAGAAAAAATCATTTTTTTTTCTCGAGCGAAATCGCCGAGGCTCTAGCGACGTTTTTTAATAGAAAAAAATCATTTTTTTTTTGCTCGGGCAACGTCGTCGAGGGGACTTCTCGGGCGAAGTCGCCTCGGCGAGGTTGCCTGAGAAGGATACGTCACACGGGCAATGTTTCCCAAGGCGATGTCGGACGGGCGACATCGTTTTTTATTTTTTTTAATATGCGACGTCGATATCGCCACGCTTCTCGAGGCGACGTCGCCCGAGAAGGGAGGCGACGTCACATGGGCGATGTCATTTTTTCCTTTTTTTTTTTTTAACGTATGACCCCGAACGGTATACCGAACGATATACCGAAATGTACCATTTTATCACGGACTTAGCTGGTTTTGCCTAAGCCGTGCAGCACCATTACGTGTCACCGCAAAGGTCAGCCTCCCCGAAATCTCCTACGATCCCTTAGGACTTGCAAAAGAGAAGACGGCATAGCGAAAACGCTAAACACAGGATCCACAAGCCACCCTTTCAGCAAATACTTTATAGCCAAAGCAAATTCCAACCATAGACATCACAAGCTCAGAACGATTGCACAACAAAGGTATAAAATTGGTCCACTACAGACCGAATTCTAGTACAAGTATTCACTCGACGCAAACTTTATGTACAAGCCTACAATAGTTGCCAAACTCACTCAAATTGGGCATTAGCCTTTGGCAAGCCCTTTACAAGCTTTACAAGCTATAACAAACCAAAAGGGACACGGACACGCGTAAGCATTATATCGAACAAGTCGTTTATAATTTATCCATGACATTCTCCCCCACTTATTCTTTCGACGTCCTCGTCGAAGCCTTTGCTGACGCTGCAACTTCTTTTCTTTGCTGGATCTTCGATCTTCTGCTCCTGCTGCGATGCGCCCCTTGGCTCTCGATTGTTCTCCGCTTGTTGTTGTTGAGTCGTCGAACTTTAATCCGCCATGCTGCTTCAACTCGCCAATGACTCTGACTTTGGTGTGGGGTTGGCAAAGTTGTACTGATCCTTGTCGGTTCTTACGAATTCATCTGATGAAGGGAAAAGACCATCTTTGATATGCACCAGTCTTCAAATTCTTCTTGTCTCTTGAACTAGATAGATGCTTGTTGGAGCTTTAACGAGCATCGCCTCGCAACCTTTGAAGTTTTCAGGTTCTTCCTCCGCAAAATTTGCTTATCGAATCTTCTTCCATTTAATTGTCTTGCCCAAGTAGGTTCGCATCACTTCCGCTTTCGATTGGCATTTAATTAGGAAATGAAGTAGACAATCTACTCTCAGTAGCACTGATCACCATTGGTGAGGACTTGACAACTGTTGACTTCCATTAGTCTCTTCGAAGGGTCTTCAAATTTGGGCAGAGCTCCTCTGCTGGATAACCAAGAGAGCTGGGGTACTCGGTTTTGCCTATTCTCTTGAGAGTTGAGAAAGCAAAGGTTACTTAACTTCGCTCGCCTCCTCGAGGTTGTACTTCGTACGTCAAGCTGGTTACTAGACTTCGCCTGCTCTTAGCTCACACTTCCGAAGCACTTGAAGTATTTGCAATCCTTGCGCTGAGTCAGCTACTATGATTCGCCCTCTCATTGCCGTTAAACTTTTGAAGTAAGTCTCCGATAGATTTGGTCGCCTTTGGGATTGTACCGCCTTCTCCATCATTTCTGCCGCCAACTCCTTTGAGTAGCAAAGGTACAGCACTGCGTACTGCCTGCTTCGATCCTTGGTCATGCACTCTTGCATCGACCCGAAGTCCTTCACTTACGGCTATCTTGATGAAAAGTCTATTGACACCGGTCTTACAAAGTTCTCTGACCTCTACCCATCAGCCTTGTCTTGGTACATGGAGTTTGCCAACGCATTCTCCTCCTCCACGGCCCATATCACGACCAAGTGCTCTCCCTCTATGAGAGCAAGGGATCGATGACTCCCCGGAAGTCCTGCCTCTGCGGTACCATGGCACTGCATTGCCCATGGCACTACTATCCGTTGTCTCGCATCTGCGTCCCTTCTTCACGATCAATAGATCCGCCTCTGCGACACTCCTCTGAGTCCACCTTCAATCTAACCAATGATTGATCTTGGGTAGCTGAGTCCCTCTGGACTCGTCATTGCTTCCTCGCCCTATTTCGACCACCTGCTTCGACACCTCTATGTTCTCGGCGTTCCACTTGGTCATTTGGAAAGACAGACTGCAACTCCCATGTATGACCACCACCATTCATGTTGTAGGGCTTGCATCGCTTCTATTCTCCTTAGCTTCATTGGTCGTAACGTTTGCTTACTCGGCATTGTCCTCTGACTTGCCGAGCTCCTTGCTTAGCGAATGTGAGCTCAAGCGATCCAACTCTTGACCACTCCGATCATACCTCTGCATGATCTGGTCCCCCCATGGGACTCACCTGGTACTTGCATCGAACTTCTTCCTCGATAGTGCACATTTCATAAGTCGATGCCCAAGGTTTTCATTCAATGCAGCATTCGATGCATGCACAGAAGACCCGCCTCTGTGGTACCATGGCATTCACTGTTTGAATCCATAGCTCTTCTTGCTGTCGTGTTGTTCACCGAAGTGGAGCTCCCAGTTGCACTCCCGATCATACTTCCAGATGACCATGCCCCGTACGGGACACACTGTGTGCGTCGCCTTGCCACGAACCATTCTACCACGATCCGTTGCATCATGTCGCATCCTGGTGACATCTCCTTGTATTCTGATCCCTGCAGTATGAACTCGAACTGCGATATCTCCATGTGTGGACTCCGCCAACACATCGCAGGGCCTTTGCCACCTTCGATTCTGTTTGCTCCTTTGGCAATCGACCTTCGTCCACCCGCTCTCGGGTCACACCCGGATGAAGCATAGCTCTAGGACAGTCCGTCGCCTAGCAGCTCCTCTAAAGTCACTTGACTTCGCTGAAATTGATGCATCATTGTCTGGATCCTGGGTCTCTGCCCCTACCAGCACAATCTCCATTGCACATTGCTTTCCTCATAGCAACTCGAATAGCAACACTGTGGCATATTCTTCAAGAGTAACTACCTCTACGTCCTCTTGCCCCATGCCAAGGCCTTCTAACACTTACTTTGCCTCTGCAAACTATGTCGCCTTAGTTCCTTTGTCAAATGCTTCACCGAGATTAGGTGCATGTGCCTCGAAGCTCCCTTCGTTTTTGGCACCATGCAAGATGAGTCTACTCCATCAGAATAAAGAACCTCTGGAACGACATGATCCTACTCCTGTCTCTGCAAGAGTCCATGTCCTTGACCTCTGTTTAAGGAAAGCTCCAAGCCTCCGCTCCATGTTCTATCTTCCAAGCCAACTCCCTTCATGCGACTTGGGTACATCACCAAGTTACCCCTAAGCTGCTCCGCTTCTCGATTTGCATTGCATTAATGGTGGCCCTCGCGCCCACCATTCCACGGGTCAGCCCTCTGTTGAGTCCGATCTCCCTATCGGCTCCAAGTGTGCCTTCACTTTGTGTTGCCTAGGGTTGCTCCCCCACTTGATCTCGCTATGCGTCTATCAACGCATCACCACTTGCAAGATCATGCGACGACTCCTTGCCGCTCACTCGATCCACCGAGCTTTGTCTCGAGGTACTCCTCAACCGGTGCAGTTCATTGCACATGATTCTCCCTCTGGAGAACCGGGACTTATCCCTCCAGGATATCTACCCCGTTGGAGCAACTTCTCTCTTCGCATCCTTCCCTCTAGAAGTTTTGGAGACCACCATCCCCTTAGACTACTCCGCCTTTGCTGAACAAACTGTGCCTAATTCTGCCTTCGCAAACGCACTTGCAAGATTGTGACACTTCGCCAATACAGCTCGCACTGCACTCCTCTGGGTCTAGCAACATGTCTTTGAACTCTGCGCACACTTCAGCCTCTTACGAAAATATCCTGCACATGCCGAAGAGAAAGTTTCAATGCTCCATGGCGCCGACCTTCGGCCGCCTTGGGATGGCCACGGACATTCTATCGTCCGCATACAAGCCCTTGCATGAGTATCGGATTCCTTGAGTTTGCAACTCCCCTCACCTTTGTGAGCTTGCACAACTCTTTCAATCGTTGAACAACCCAATCCACCTTGTACGGTCTCATCCTTTGCCAAGCACCCCGCTTTCCTTGAGCACCGTCAAGTTTGGGTGCCAACGTCAAGCCACTGCTCGAACTCAGACATCCTACCCTTTGTGCGCTACGCAATTCTTCTTAGCTTGTTGTCCTCGTGGTGCCTCTTGCGCGAAGGGTTGGCCATTCTTCTGAATGTCATTCTCGGATGCCCGCTCCTCTGAGCTACTCCTTCCCCTACAACTCCAGGTCCGTTTCTCAAACGGTCGCGCATATTGGCTGCCCTCAACGCAGCCCCGCTAGGTCCCCCACGTTTGCATGCTAAGTGTTTCTAAGTGGGCTTGTCCCGCTCTGATACCATCTGTCACGGACTTAGCTGGTTTTGCCTAAGCCGTACGGCACCATTGTGTGTCACAGCAAAGGTTAGCCTCCCCAAAATCTCCTACGATCCTTTAGGACTTGCAAAAGAGAAGACGGGACAGCGAAAGCGCTACACACAGGATCCACAAGCCACCCTTTCAGCAAACACTTTATAGCCAAAGCAAATTCCAACCATGGACATCACAAGCTCAGAACGATTGCACAACAAAGGTATAAAATTGGTCCACTACAGACCGAATTCTAGTACAAGTGTTCACTCGACGCAAACTTTATGTACAAGCCTACAATGGCTGCCAAACTCACTCAAATGGGGCATTAGCCTTTAGCAAACCCTTTACAAGCTTTACAAGCTATAACAAACCAAAAGGGACACGGACATGCATAAGCATTACACCGAACAAGCCGTTTATAATTTATTCATGACAGTTCGGTATACCATACCGTACCGTACCAAAAAATTATCGAAACTCTGGTACGATACGAAATTGCAGACCTTGATCATAACTACAATTTTGTAAGGTAAAATCCACAAAATCCAAATATTAAGAATTCCTAAGGGACTCTTCTATAAGACCTAACATTAAAAAATAAAAGGGGAAACAACATCAGAGACAAGATTTATATGTTCTAGTTTGTGAGACTCCTCTCAGCAGATATGTTCTATGAAAAATATAGAGCCCTACATTTAGGCTCTCAGTTAATCAAGCTACTTGCTTGCAGGATCGCGCTTGACCAGCTAAAGGCAACTCATTGAGCGGTCAAAATTTCTTGTAGCTCACCATATTCAATAGAGCACAAGCAGATAAAAACAGAGTCCTACCAAAATTCACGTTAGATATAGGAAGGTTTAAAAGTTAAATGTTTGCAATTATATCAAGCACAATATCAGCCTTTCAGGGAGGAGAGAAGTTGGAGGTTGGGAGAAGAGAAGAAAAAAAAGAGAAAGATGCTTTCTCTTGTTTGACAAGAATAATTAGATAAGTGTGGATAGAAACTACTTCTCTCGTTTGGATACAAACATTAGAAGTAGAGGAAAACAGAAAGAACAAAGTTCTCTCCCAACCTGTCTTTTCTGTAGTTCTATCTAAAACTTCTTTTTCTCTCCCCAAAAGTGGAGAGACCATGATAAATAATTTAAATGTATCCCATCTACTCTTGCCTCTTTTCTTCTCTTTTCTCATTGCTTAATCTTCTTTTACCTACCGTTATTTTCTTCTCATATTTGTTCTTGCCATTCTTTTAAATCTTTTCAAGTAAACAAACAGATTTGTTTTCATACAAATGTACACTATAACAGCTTGCCAACCATTAAGAATCAATAAAATCCATAATTCCTAATTCATCATTAGTAAACCAAGAGAAGCCATCATTATGCTGCTGCTTCCTTTTTCCAACTAATCATTGAAAAGGAATTAATGTAAATAAACTGCATGTTCAAGATAATAGATGGAAAGGCACATGAAAATTGCCTAGGATGTTTTAAGATCCATTGTCGTCAAAAGGGAAACTAATATCTACAGTTAGCAATTCATGCCTCTATAATCTGACATACTAGGCTAGAATATGCAAGTAACCAACAAAAACAGTTATCACAGACAACTCATAGTCACATAGCCTAGAAATGTACCATCATACTTTGGCAAGCCACCAGATCCATTAACTAATTACCATTATTCATTGAAATGGCAATGAAGCAACATCAGTATAAAGTCACAGAACAAATTGGACTTATCACCAATATTAGAATCTGTGTTCCCCCAGAGAGGTTTTAAAGGATAGCAAGGAATGGGCTGGATGGTCAGATTGGACTGCTAAATTGTTTGTTTGATTGCAAATCTAAAAGCTAAAAAAACACAAAATAAAATAAAAACTGAAAAAGCCAAAGAAATTCAAGAAATACATGAGACAAAGAAAAGACACTTAGCTAAGAGACTCTGCAGTCCGAAAAAATATGGAACATGATTTCACTCAAAAAACGAAAATATAATTAATTATTCAATAATATGCATATGTTCCTAATAATACAAATATCGAGGCAATATAAGTCCACTTCTACATGTTGAGATATTTCGCTTATACAATGTGCTATAGCTAGAAAGATCCAAAGATGAAAAGTTGCTCATAACTAAAGGGCCTGAAATCAGAAGCAAAATCCATGAGCAGATATCACAAAGAGTCAGGCGTTTGATAGCCAAATTAACTATGATATTTTCCTTGAGAGGCTTTAAAATGATAAGATAATGAGATGAAGCTACCTCAATCAAAATTGACCTAGAATGACCTTTACAAACTGATTTAGCTTGACTGCAACCAATCAACAACAAACCCTCAAGAGTAGATCAGACCAAGGTTTGAATCTCGTACCAGCCAGGTGTATTGGTCACATCAAATTCATACCATTACATCTGATTAAAATATCATGCCCATTTACCTAAAACAATATCAAATTAATGATTAAGTTCAAATCAAACCATTATACTTGTTTACTAATCAAAGTTTAAATTGCCCAGTTTGCAAATCATTAAATTGCTACAACTTGCAAATCTTTAGTAGTGCGACTCTTTAATACTTGCAAAGTGACTGCTACCACTTTTGCTAGTAATTTATCATTGAAACTTCCAAAAGCATCTGATGCGTCTGAGAAGGATAAACAACATATGCTCTAGGGATTTTGACAACATATGCTCATCTTTTGCTAAACAAAGACAAACAAGGCCTCATTATTTTGACTGTTCAGGCTGTTCTCTCCGTTAACACCTCTATTACCAACAACAGCAATGACACTAAGAACTCCTTTGAAAATCCCTCTTAGCTAAACAATCTAAAATTTTGAATATTTCCTTAGGCTTTAATTGAACTCTATCCATTGATTGAAAGAAGGATGGTGAAATTCAGAACCAATGCATATTTTTTTTAGCCCCAATGTATGACTTACAATCTCCAGGATGTACAATCATCCTGGAGACTGTATGCCAATGCTCCTACAGAAGAAACTTCAAGAATAAAAGTCGGAATCAACCAAAAACAGGTAATATCTTTTGCGGTAGTGTTACAAAAGACTATGAAGTTGTCTCTACACATGAGAAAAGGGTAATGACATCTCCAAGTTTGCTGAAAATTACTGCACAAGCCCTTGTGCCAATAAGGAAAACTATCCAAACTATTTACTATATTAAGTATATAAAATCAGTTTACAGCTTAACAAAGGAATGGAGCTAAAATAAGATTCAATTACAAAGGCTACCATTGGATACTCAAAAAGTAATCTGCGGATGAGATTGATGCCAACTTCAAAGTTGTACCATCGGTCCAAGCTAGTTCTACAAAAAGAAGAAAAAAATTGAAAATGTGGAATATTTCAGAAGTTACTAAGACTGGGAAAAGCCTGCATTCTACTAGTTGTTAAGATGCTTGGCCATATCTCTAATATTAACCTTGACATTGATTTAAGAGTTCACCAAAATGATTGATATTTACAAGATCGAGTTGGGCTTCAATGTCACATGAAACTATGAGATCGATCTATGAGGACTGGCGGATTATGGATCAATGCATTTAATGCTAATTCATGCGCCTACCTACCTGCCCAACTTTCCTAACATCTCTCTAAAACTTAAGGCGTCAAATTTGACATGTCCGTTTGGCTTGATCACCATAATCAAATGCCAAATCATTTACAAGGATTTACCCTTGTAAATCCTTTACTACCAATGAACAAACATCTTCACCCATCTCAAAAGATATACCCTCACACTTTACAAGGATGAAACCCATGCGCGTAGCCATGAAGATATCTTTCAATCCAACTAATCCTGAAGAAGCTACACAAACAAAGAAGAAAATAAAAGACAAAGCGAAACAAAAATCCAAATATTGACGAACAAATACTCCTCCTCAATACAAAAACCTACACAGTTACAGAAATTACAAGTTAATTCGATTACAAAAGGGCTCACCTTTGATCACTGGGCATAAATCCTCGGCCGATCGATCCATGTCTGCCATCGCCTCGAGGGAACCGGTCGACTCGATACCCTAAGGACTAAATCTGTGTCTCCAAAACACACATACACGCGAGGAGGGGATCAAATCGGCCCGACAAAGGCAAAGGGATCTTGACGATGGAAAGAAATCTCTCTGACACCTGAACGGATCGGGGAAAGTATGTCATGCATGAGGCGATCGACTGAGAGAAATGTAATCACCCGATCATGGGATCGCTGTTGTACATCCCATTATAACTAACTAATAAAGGAAGAAAATAAAATGTTTACCTTTTTTATGAACAATTTTCTGAAAAATCCTCATATTTTGGGTTTCTCAGATCGTATGCCCGTTATATATATATATATATATATATATATATATATATATATATATATATATATGTGAGAGAAACATTTAATCTTGTTTCTCCTCATATCGTCGATTTTACTAATGAAAATATCATAGGATTTATCACTGAGTATGTGCTGAATTTGTCTCGCTTTAGTTTATAATTAAACACATATGATATTTTCATTAATAGAACCAATAATATAAAGAAAAAAATTAAATGTTTTACTTTTCAAAATATAAATATCGAAATACTAAACATAACTAATTTTAAGAAATAATCTTTAATTAACCCTTTATTTTAGTACTATCATCGAATTCTAATGCGTCTCATTATTGACTTCCAATATTGTTATTGTTGAGTTTCAATAAAGAGTTACTCATTAATTTTATAGGATTTATACCTATGTTATATGCAAACCCTCCTTAAGAGCCTTTTGCTATTTTTCATTAACTTTGTGAGATTTATATGGATTATAATTTGTAGGTTTTATATTATAAATATTCTTCTATTAACTTCTAAATAAGAAGTTACACTCATATTTTTCATGTATCTGAATACAAGAATTAGCAAACACACTATTTACATGCTGTATTGGTTTGCATTTTGCTATCAAATTATTATTATTATTATTATTATTATTATTATTATTATTATTATTTTACTTTGGTTGGATGAAGCAAGATGCCTCATTAAAACCCATATTGTACTCTAGCCCTCCAAAGTAATTAAACACAGCCATACACATCCAATTTCTTCAATAGCAAAGGGATAAAAGTAGAAGGTTATTATTTGTTGTTAACTGCTATAAAATATTGACTATGAGTTACTTGATAAAAATAATTTGATCAATTATAAAATGATGAAATACGGTTTCAAATCATTTGAATCTCAAGTGAAAGCATTGCATTACACCCGATGCACTCCAATCTATTTTTTTCAAATTTAAAGAAGTTTTTTTAGGTTAAACAAAAAAATAACATATCACATATAAGGATTGGTTTAAATTTTTTAAAATATTAAAAAAAATTTAATTTGGACTCAGGACATAACTCATTGTTTTTCTAATTTATATTTTTTATATTTTTTATTTTTTAGCATCTAAATAATATGTCATTTTTTCTATTTTTCTCCTTTTTTATTTCTACTGAATTAAGATGTATCCATATAATGTTTTGTGACATTTATCCTTCTAAGTAGGCTGACAACCTATAGTAAAAATTTTGTGTAGAAAATATAAGTCCTGATATATGGTATATTAATTTTAGGTTTAGACCAAATAATGTATGGCATACAATGACTGCTCAAATAATTTGAAACCATCACGAAAGCATTGCATTACAACCGGATGCACTTCTACCTTAATTTTTTTAATATAGAGAATTTTTTAGATTTTTTTTGAATATTTCAACATCTTAATAATGTGTCGTTTGCCTAATTCTCCATGTTTTTCTATTTCTACTAAATTAACATGGATCAATGCAATGTTTTCTATTTTCAAATTTTCTCTCAATTTTTTATCATTTCAATAGTAATCATGTCATCAAGCGCTTATTAATTTAGTGAATTTTTCATTGAATTATAAACTCTAATACCTTTTGGCTTTAGACACTAATTAATTATGTCATTAGGCACTTATTATATGCAAAGAATTTTTAAAGCCAACTGAAAATTGTTGATTTAAGCATAGGTTTGCTCTTGTTTACATTCTCTTATAATTATTTTCGTTTAAATTATCATTAAAATTTTTTAATTTTATCTTTGAAGTTTCATGTGTTGATAATCGTGAATTATGTCATTTTGATGATGAAGAGGGGTCCAAAAGCTCTTCTAGTTAGATGATTCAAGGATGAAACTTTATGGATCATTTTCATCACTTTCTTACGACATCTGCTAAACATAGTCAAGCGAAATTAGTCTCCATATCACTATTATCACCAAACGAGTAGATTATATGTTCTTTCTTTTTATTAATAACAAAGGAGAAGAAGTGCTAGGTATGTTTATCTTTTCTTTTTTTATGATGCTTTATGATAATTTTATAATTGCTTTTTAATTGACATTATACATTGATAATAATCTAATTTTTGTAATGATTACTATTGAAAACACTAGAATTTATAATTAAATTATTTTAACTTGAATTTAAGACTAGCATTGAAAGGGTATTACTTTAAATTCTAGTTCATCTTATTTTTAAGATGACATATAGATAGGAGGTATCCATCATTAATTAGTTATCATTACAAAAAAGAAAGAGATTATTAAATCTTAAATTTTGATAATAAAATTAATTAATGAGTTTATTGGACTAATATATCTTTGAGATAACTAATGCAGAAAATATATTGAACATACACTTGTACTATCGAAGGGGCAAACATTGAGTTAGAGGATTAATTAATATGTCAAAGAATAGACTTCATGGAGGTTTAGATATTGTACTGGAAAGAATAAAAATTACATAAGAAGATCGGACATCATAGTGAAAATATGCTAAAAGGAGTAAGCGATATGTCAAAGATTAAATAACATATTGAAAGTTCATATGAAAGGGTCCTAAGATTAGAAAATATACCAAAAGCTTTGATGTTACGCCATATGCAGTTGTTAAGTCAAGATTAAAATGTTCTATATCAATTTGAGTCATTTTGGGCTCATTTTGAGCCCAAGCTTATAGCAACCTTTGGGCTTGAGTTTGGGCCAAGATTAGACCTATTAGAAGGTCAAACAAGTAGCTTATATTAAGCTTAGATAGTAGTATTATTAGGCCTTTGTGGTGATACCGCCTAAGTCAATCGATAACACAAAAAAGTATTACAAGTACTATTGATGATAGTACCACCAGTTTAAGCAATAGTACCACTTAAGGCAGTGGTAGTACTACTCAAAATTTAAAATTTATGATGGTAATATTATCATAGTATAGATTTGTTACTCATATTAAAAGTTACTATGGTAATACTACCTAATGTCAACGGTAGTATTGCCTAAACATTAAATTTGAAGATTTAAATTTTTAGTTCTATTTTTAAAGTTTTTAATATTTATAAATATCTTACTCAGGCTTGGTTGATGAAGTATCCATTCTTGAAATAGTGTAAGTGTTGTGAGCTCTCTTTTTAAGTATAGTTTGAGCCTCCTTGTCTTGAGTTTAGTTATTATACTAAATTGTCATATATGAGAGATCTATTATAAAAAAAAGTAAGTATGAATATTATCTCTTTAGCCTAAAAATGAATAAAGTTATAATATGAGTTGTTGATTTTTGTTTGTTAGAAAAAAAGTTCAACGGTAAAAATTAACAATTTTAATGAAAGAAGAATCAAGAATGGAGATGAAAGAAGAATCAAGAATGGACAAACCATTATAAATTAGTTTGTCTCTCTTTACTTATCTTTTATTTATAACTTAGTATTATTCTTTTTACTCTAACTTTTACTTGATCAATTGAGTTTTCAAAATATATTAGAGTTTTCAAAATATATTATTTTTTGTTCAAATTTTAAAATTATTTCTCTCCCTCAACCCCCAAACCCACACCCACACCCCCACAACCCACACCACCACCTATCAGTGTTAAAATATTTTGAGAATTTTATGTTCGCATGTTATGGTTGCTATTAGGTATAGGAATGGTAATCATTTTATTAATATTATTATATTGCTTACACTTACAAGAAAATCTACAATGATAAATATTTTATATAAGAAGTAAACAATATTGGATATAATAAAAATATGATCATATCGTATTACCGCTAAGAAGCATGGTTGTAAGCTAGTAGAAGAAAGAAAGCAAAAAATGAATTAATACATAGTGAGAAGAAAAAGAATAAGTGTTCAAGGTGCCAACAATTTGAACTTAATTTTTGATCATGTAAATTCACAACAGTATCATATATTTGAGGAAAATGATATTTAGATAGGATTTTGGTTGTCTAAAGCTTTTTTAAAGTAGTTTAGTGAATATGTATTCATATTTTTTAAGTAGCTTAGTGAAAACTTATTTTTAGTGACTTATAGACTTGTAATATATAAATATACAAATAGTTTTCGGATGAAAGTTGAAGCAAATTCTATTAATATAATGTGTCTTAATAAATTCTAACCATTTGATTGTTCAAATTTGAAGCAAATTATATTGGAAGTGTAAGTTTTACCAGATTCTCAGTTTTACAATATATACTTTGTTTTACATATTACAAAAACCAACAAAATTTAAGGTTAACTTTTGGGGACCAAATTTTTATCAGATGTTTTAAACCAATTTAGGAGTTCAAATGTCAAAGTACATTGTATGGATCCATGAAATTTCAATAGAAATAAAAATAACTTAGTGAAAATAGAAAAATGACATGCTATTTAGATACTAAAAAAATTAGAAAATTATCTTAAGTTTTCTCTAAATTAGAAATTTTGAGATAGAAGTCCATCTGAGTGCACTTCAAAGGTTTAATGAAAATTTTAGGATATTTTGACCAGTCTTATTTTTTTTTGACCCTAAAAATAATATATCATATATCAGAATTTGACATTTGGGGACCAAATTCTTATAAGATGTTTTAGAATAATGCATGGATCTATGATATTTCAGTACAAATAAAAAATATTGAGAAAATAGGAAAATGATAGACTATTCAAATGCTGAAAAAAAATCATATGAATTACATAATTAAAAAAATTGTGATAGAAGTCCATTTGAGTGTAATTCAAAGATTTCATAAAAAAAGTTCAAATGATTTAGATTAATCTAAGTACGACACACTATCTTTGATTTGACTCCAAAAATAATATATCACATATTATAAACTATTTTCTATGGATCAAATTTGAACCATAGAATGTGGATCTATTCAAAAGTTCAAATGTTAAAAAATATTGCATGGATCAGTCATGATTTAGTGGAAATAAAAGAATTGAAGAAAATGAAAAAAATAACACAATGTTCATATGTTGAATATTTTGGAAAAATATCAAAAAATCATAAATTAAAAACTAGTAACATATGTTCATCTATGTCCAATTCAAAGATTTCATAAAATTTTTAAAAGATTTGGACCAATCCTTTTATGTGATACATTGTTTTTAGTTTAACCTCGAAAATAATGTATTGTATATTAGAAAATATTTTCTTTGCACAAAATTTTTACCATGGAATGTAGACATATTTAAAAGTGCAAATATCGAAAAACATTGCAAGGACAAGTAATGATTTGGTGAAAATGAAAAAAATTCAAGAAACTAAAAAAATGATTCATTGTTCAGATGTTGAATAATTCAAAAAAATCAAAAAAAATTATAAATTAGAAAAACAGTGGGATAAGTCAATCTAAGTCCAATTCAAAGATTTCATAAAAATTTTAAAAGTTTTAGACGAGTCCTTATATATGATACACTATTTTTGGTTTGATGCCAAAAATAGTGTATCGAATATTAGGAAATATTTTCTTTTGACCAAATTTTAATATAGAATTTGGACATATTAGAAGCTCAATTGTTAATAAATATTATATAGACTAGTTATGCTTTGGTGAAAATGGAAAAAACTTAGAGAAAAAAGGAAAATGACACATCATTTTGATGTTTAATAATCCAAAAAAAGCAAAAAAAATTCCTATATTAGAAAAATAGTGGCATATATCAATTTGGATCTAATTCAAAGATTTTAGGAAAATTTTAAATAATTTAGGTCGGTCGTTGTATATGATATATTATTTTTGGTTTGATCCAAAATGTTATGTATCACATACTAGGAAATATTTTCTCTGCACCAAATTTTTATCATAGAATATGAACACATTTAAAAGTTCAAATGGCAAAAAAACATTGCATGGACCGATTTGGTGAAAATAAAAAAACCTTGGAGAAAATGAGAAAGTGACACATTGTTCAGATGCTGAATAATTCAAAAAAATATCAAAATTTTTTTCTAATTTAGAAAAGTAATAACATATGTCCATCTCGATCTAATTAGGAAATATTTTCTTTTGACCAAATTTTTATTATAGAATGTGGAGAAGCTTGTTACGAATCTTTTACTTTCTAGCTTTGGATTATGTTATGGAGTTGTCTAGTAGAGAGTCAGTTACTGAATCGGTTAGAAGTCAATTACGGAGTTGGTTAATAAGAGTCCAAGTCCTTAAGAAAATTCTTGGCGGGACTCTATAAATAGGGATGTAACTATTTCTTTCAAACAATCATGAATAAGAAAGGAAATATTATTTAGTCTTTCAACTAAACCTAAGGAGGCTGATCCCCTCGAAGTGATCAAGGAGGCCAATCCCCTCGAAGTGATCAAGGAGGCCGATCCCCTCGAAGTGATCATTTATCCCTTTTTTTCTTCCACTTCCTCCGCTTTTCCTCCGCTCCTTTCGCTTCTTCTACGATAAAACCATAAGGGGTCTTATCATTTGGTATCAGAGTAGTGATCCTTGGCATTCTCGCTGCAACTTCACATCATCTTCATCGCAGCTATCATCTTCATCAAAAAAAGGAGAAAAATAAGAAAAGAAAGAAGAGAGAAAAAGGGCAGAAGACCTCGGCATCCGGCCGCAGCCACTGCCCCTCTCCACCGCCACTGTTGCCAGTGACCATCGCTACCACTACTTCCTCAACCACCGCTGCTTCCTCAACCACCGCTGTCAGGGTGCGGTGTGACAGAAACAGAGCAGCCCCGGTGCCTTCTAGCTTCGGCGCTCTTCTTCCTTGCTGCCTCTCCTTGGGTAGCAGCCGTAATCGACATCCGCTGCAACCTTAGTAGTCGCACCCTAGTGCTGCCTTCCAATCGCTCCTGCTTTGCATCCTCTATCGCAGAATGCCGTCGCTTTCCCTCCTCGCGGCGATTCCCCACGGTGTCGCTGCCATCCAGCCCCCGATGCTCTCACCCCACGTAGCAACAGGGTAGCAATTTTTCCTTATTGCTGCGATCGCAGCAAGCCTTTATGCAGCTCTCAGCATCCACTTCCTCGATAGCTTCATACCAACAATACTGAATTACAGATCTATAATCTTATGCAATGACCACCAACAAACCAGTGAAAGCCCATATGGAAGCATTATAAACTCGAATTGAGGATCAAATAGAGGCATTAGAATTTCAAATTGGGAATCAAATGGAGGCATTAAAATTTCGAATTGGGAACCAAATGAAGGCATTAGAAATTCGAATTGGAAACCAAATTGAAGCATTTGAAATTAGAATTGAAAATCAGTTATAGGAGACCCTTAACGAATTCAAAAGAAGCTTGCTAGAGAACTTTAGTAAGTTTCAACAAAATGGACAGCTCGCTAAAATTTGTCAGACTTCTACAATGTTAGAATATCAAAACAGATTCCAACAATTGTCAAATCAAGCTACAAATTGGTCTGAACGACAACTAGTGGATACCTTTATTGAAGGGCTTAATCCGTATATTAAATATGAATTTAAGGTTCGATAGCCCCGCACTATGAAAACTGCAATTTCATTTGCACATCTACATGAGAAAAAAATTAGTCGAGAAAATCATTGACACAGAAGTGACTGCAAACAAATGGTCAACGAGCCACCTAGTAAAGAGCACCTATGTAAACAAGAGTAATCTCTAGTGATTGAACCAATTAGAAAGGATTCGGAAGTTGACAAAGTTGACTCCGATCATGAAGTTGAAGGAATTTGGGAACATCAGCATGTTACAGTTCGGATTGATACCGATAGCACTAACGATTTCATGGACAACAAGGGTGCCAACCGATTGGCCTACCATATTGAAGATTGTGACAAATTAGAAGTAAAGGTCAATGATAGATAAACTTGAACTTGTGATAGCAAATGTTCAAAGATAAAGGGTCAAAAATTGCTGGAGGATTTCTTTTTGCTACCCTTAGAAGAATTCGAAATGGTGATCCTAAAGGGAAGACAAAGAAATAAGGCCACAACTGCTACTAGCCATTGGATGAAGAGGGTACTCCAAAGGACTTTAAAGACTACTATACTAAAAGATCAACCTGTTGCTCACACCATCAAGTGGAGGTCGTACTTACTTGATTAGCGAGTTATGATGCGTCGTAGATACCTTATGCCGAATTTGATGCCACTCAGCCTTGAGGACAAGGCTGATTTGATGAGGGTGGAACTGTTACGAATCTTTTACTTTCTAGCTTTGGATAATGTTATGGAGTTGTCTAGTAGAGAGTCGGTTACTGATTTGGTTAGAAGTCAGTTACGGAGTTGGTTAATGCTAGAGATTTGTTAGTCGGTTAGAAGTCAGTTACGGAGTTAGTTAATAGGAGTCCAAGTCCTTGGGGAAACTCTTGGCGGGACTCTATAAATAGGGATGTAACTGTTTCTTTCAAACAATTATGAATGAGAAAGAAAATATTATTTAGTCTTTCGACTAAACCCAAGGAGGCTGATCCCCTCGAAGTGATAAAGGAGGCCGATCCCCCTCAAAACGATCATTTATCCCTTTTTTCTTTCACTTCCTCCATTTCTCCTTCGCTCCTTTCGCTTCTTCTACGATAAAACCCTAAGGGGTCTTATCAAAGCTCAAATGTCAAAAAATATTGCATAGACCAGTAATAATTTAGTAAAAATAGGAAACACTTAGAGAAAATGGGAAAATAAAACATTGTTCAAATGTTGAATAATTTAGTAAAATATCAAAAAATTTTCTAAATTAGAAAATAAGTGGCATATAACCATCTGGGTCTAATTCAAATATTTCATGAAAATTTCAAAAGATTTGGACCAGTCTTTAACTTAAAAACTAATTTATCATATATTAGGAAATATTTTTTTAAAACTAATTTTTTACCATAAAATGTAGACCTATTTAGAAACTCAAATATTAAAAATCATTGTCTGAACAAGCCATGGTTTGGTGGAAAAAAATTTAGAAAAAAAAGAAAAATAGAACATTGTTCAAATGTTGAATAATTAAAAAAATCTCTAAATTTGCATAAATATGGCATATGTCTATCTGAGTCCATTCAAAAGATTTCATTAAAATTTTAAAAGATTTGGTTTGATTTCAAATAAAGTGTATCATATATTAAAAAATATTTTCTCGAGATTAAATTTTTACTAAAGAATGTGGACCTATTTAAAAGCTCAAATGTTAAAAAATATTACATTGACGAATCATGATTTGGTGAAATCAAAAAAAAGAAAAAAAAAGGAAAATGACACATAGTTCAGAAGTTGAATAATTCAGAAAAATATCAAAAAAATTATAAATTAGAAAAATAGTGACATATGTCCATCTGAGTTAATTCAAATATTTTATTAAAAAAATATTTTTAATTTGATATACTATTTTTTTATTTGGACCAGTCCTTGTTTATGATATACTATTTTTAATTTGATCTCAAAAAATTATGTATCACTTATTAGAAAATATTTTCTCTAGACTAAATTTTTACCATAGATCTGCTAGAACTTTGCATTGATACATTATGATTTGGTGGAAATCAAAATAACTTGGAACACATAAAAAAAATAACACATTAGTCAGATTTGAATTATTTAAAAAATATCTATTTTTAAATTAAAAAATAGTGACATATATCCATTTGGGACCAATTGAAAGCTTTCATAAAAATTTCAAATGATTTGGATTAGTCATTATATGCAATATATTATTCTTTGTTTGACATGTATCGCATATTAAAAATTATTTTCTCTAGACCAAATTTTCATCATAGAATGTGAAACTATTTAGAAGCTCAAATATTAAAAAATATTACATGGATCTATAATGTTTTGATGAGAATAAAAAAATAAAAAAGAAAAAATGTCACACTATTTAGATGTTGAATAATTAAAAAAATATCTAAATTTTTTTCTAAATTATAAAAACAATGACATATGGTCATGTGGGTCTAATTAAAATATTTCATAAAAGTTTTAAATGATTTAGGTCAGTCCTTATATACAATATGTATTTTTGGTTTAACCCCAAAAATAATGTATCACATATTAGAAAATATTTTATCTAAACTAAATTTTAATCATAGAATGTGGACCTATTTAAAACCTCAAATATAAAGATACATTGCATGGACAAGTCATGATTTGGTGAAATGAAAAAGATTTGGAGAAAATGGGAAAATGACACATTGTTCAGATGTTGAATAATTCAGAAAAATATAAAAAAATCTCTAAAGTAAAAAAAAAATAGTGACATATGTCCATTTGGGTCCAATTCACAAACTTTATAAAAAATTTAAAGAATTTGGACTAGTCCTTATTTGCTATACACTGTTTTTTATTTGACCCCAAAAAAAGTATATCACATATTAGAAAATATTTTCTCTGAAACAAAATTTTTCTCATAGAATATGAACCTATTTAGAAGCTTGAATGTCAAAAAATATTTTATGGATCCATTGATTTGGTGAAAACAAAAAAAGAAACTTAGAGAAAATAGGAAAATGACACACTATTCATATTTGAATAATTTAGAAAAATATTTAAAAATTCTCTAAATTAGAAAAACAATTATATACGTCCATCTGGGTCCAATACAAAGATTTTTTAAAAATTTTAAATGATTTGAATTAGTTCTAATATATGATATACTATTTTTTATTTAACCTAAAAAATAATGTATCACATATTAAAACTTAATTTTTTTGACAAAATTTTAACAGGTTGTCTATATATTAGAAACTCATATATTAACAACTATTGACAATCTAAAAAATAAATGAATAGGCTGCTGGTGCCTACTTATTCAAAATTTTTAGATTGTCAATAGTTGTTACCAATGATCACTGCAATCTGTAGTTATTTTGATAAAATAATATATATACAAATACATATAGCACATACATGTTACAAAAATTTATCACTAATTTTTCATCTTCACATGGATGCAATGCTATCATATGCTTTTCCAAATTCCTATGGGTTGGTCTTTCAAATAAAAAATACTTATTTGTAAGATACTCTTCAAATTCAGATGTCTTCAGATCAATGATTTCTTTAGTATTTGATAAATTAAGAAGAAGAGACACATCTAATATCGAAATTGATAGTTCGATTCTATTCACTACAAACTAATTATTTTCATCCTATTATTCTATAATTGCTTATAATAATCCAGAAGAGAAAGCTATGTAAGGGATATCTAAAATACCTAAATAAAGAGGGACTTGGAGGAAGGAGATACAAGGAGATTGTGGAAGAGGTTTTGAGAGAGAAGGAAAAGGTTTTAGGTAAAAGTAATCGGCCAAGGTGAGGAGAAGCGGTATTGATGGGTTTAGGATGGTGTTATCGTAGGCCTTCAGTAGAAAGGGATCAGGTTTGGATCTTTGGCGACAGTACTATTGGCTTGGGTGATGCTACTACATGTGGATATAAGGCTCTAGTGGTGGAACTCAATCTAGTGGTACTACTATCGACCTTTTTTCTAAACCTGTGTTCAAAATATGATCAAGAATAATTTAAATAAGTTTAATACACCAAATTGTTCCTCACTTAGGGGTTTAGTAAAAATGTCTACTAATTGATATTTCATATCAATGAAATCTAAAAATATAACATGATTGATAATATGATCCCTAATAAAATGATATCTAATGTCAATATTCTTGATTCGAGAATATTGAATAAGATTTTTTTAATAAAAAAATTACATTAATATTATCCACTTTATAGAGATATTTTTCAAGTAAAGTCTATAATCTTCTAAAGTATTATTTATCAAGATTACTTGCGCATAGCATGCGCTTATTGTAACATATTCAGCCTTAATTATAGATAATTTAATAGAGTTTTACTTCTTAGATGACAAGGAAATAAGTGTATGACCTAACGAAAAAGTTCCAAAAATATTTTTTCTATCCACTCTATATCTAGCAAAATCAATATCAGCATAAATAATTAAATTAAAATTATTATATTTAGGATATCATAATCTCATATTTGATGTTCTTTTTAAGTATCTAATTTTTTTTACTATTTCATAGTAAGATGGTTTGGGATTAGACTAAAATCTTATATAAAGCTCAACACTAAATATTATATCATGTCTGATTGCAATAAGACATAGTATACTAACTATCATGCCTCTATTACTCTTTTGATCAAAGTATTCTATTTCATTGTCCATGTCTAGTAGAGATGCTCATTGGTGTATTGATAGCCTTAACATTACCCATGTAAAATCATTCAAATAGGTTATGAGTATACCTGGTTTAACTAACGAAAATTTTATCATTTAGTTATTTAATTTGTAGACATAAGAAAAATATCAATTTATCATCAAGCTCATTTCAAATTCTTCGCTTATACTCTTAGCAAATGATTCATGTAAAGATTCATTAGTGATAAAAAAATAATATCATCAATATAAATTTAAAAATAAAAAATTATTATCAAAATATTTAATAAATAATATGATATTCTTCTTATCTTTTAAAAAATTAATTTGAATAAGAAAAGAACTAAATCTCTTATACAAAGCCCTAGGGGCTTGTTTGAACCCATAGAGAGCCTTAAGATAATTTATAAATATAATTTTAAAAAAGTCATTTTCAAATCTAGGTGATTATTCAATGTAAACTTCTTCAAAAATAAAATCATTAAGAAAAATATTTTTAATATTTATTTATAATAATTTAAAATTTTAAAATATGTATAGGTCATGAGCATTCGAATGACTTTAAGTTTAACCACAAGAGCGAAGGTTTTTTTATAGTCTATACATTCTTCTTGGTTGAAACTCTTAGCTATTAATCTAACTTTATTTTAAATCATGATGCCTTATTCATCTTATTTATTCCTAAAGATCTAATTGTTACCAATTGCAATATGATCACTACGTCTAGAAATAAGAATTCAAATTTTATTTCTTTCAAATTGATTTAGCTTTTTATGTATTGTCAAAATCTGAGTTATCTGTTAGAGTATCATCAATGTATTTATACTCAATTTGAGATAGAAAAGATATTTACATAAATAAATTTTAAAGAATAATGAGTTTGAACATCTTTTGATGTATCCTTAATAATTTACTTCGTAGGATGTGCATCTATATATATTCATTCCTTAGGTAAGATTTATTTGAAAAAAAATACATCCAAATTGATTTAGGAAGTAAAATCATCATTTAAATTTAATTTATTAAGTTCAAAATTAAAGATCATTTAAAATTATATTTAATTAGTATCATAGGATTACTTTATTATTCATTGTCCTATATTTAATGAGACAGATTATACCTATTGAAAAACACAAATGAGAATTTTTTTTTTCTATGGATTTTGATTTATGGAATATTATCAAGTATAGATTTTAAAAATCTTCTAAACTGATAGGCGAATGGAACGAATTTAAAAATATATATTATTAAAAAGCTAGCTATGAATACTTTATTTTATATCTTAGATAAAAATAAATTTAATCAAGTTTCTACTTATGATACCGCAAATGACATATGACATATCCTTAAAGTCACATATGAAGGAACTAATAGAGTAAAGGAATTTAAAATTAATCTTTTTATTCATAGTTATAAGTTATTTAAAATGAATCTATTGGTAGCATATATATTTATTTTACAAATATTATCAATGGATTAAAAGCTCTTAGTAAAACCATACTAATCTTGAATTAGTAAGTAAGATCTTAAAGTCTCTTCCTAAAAGCTAGAATTCAAAGGTAACGACAATATAAGAAGTTAAAGATTTGAATAATCTTCCTCTTGAAGAATTTATAGGATCTTTAATGACTTATAGAATGACATGCAAAGCTTCATTGAAAAAGAGAAAAACTTTCTAAAGAAAAAAAATGATATGACTCTCAAATCCAAGGAAGATTAATCAAGCAAAAGTTCAAATAATGATAATAAAGATATAACAATTATTACAAAAAGATTCAACAAGGTTATGAAGAAAAATAGGACTAATCTAGCAAGTAGAAAAGTAAAGACTAAAAATGAGTCTAAGAAAAATATAGTTATATGCTATGAGTGTAAAAAGTCAAGATACTTTAAAAATGAATATCTACAATTGAAAAAGAAGTTACTAAACCAAAAGAAGAAGAAAACATTCAAAGCAACGTGATGAATCAAGTGAGTAGAAGCAAAAGAGTAAACCATTAAAGAAAAAGTAACAAATTATGCCTTAATGCCACTCAAGGATAAAATATTTGACTCTCTTAAAACTTCTTTATCACATAAAGAATTACTTGAAATATTTCATGATTTATATAATAAACTTATAAAGATTGATAAAAATTATAATTCACTAAAAAGAGATTATGCATTACTTACTAATAAATTTGATATAATAAAAATTATGCATAACGAATATATATCAACATCTTATACTCTTTGCTCTAAATGTGAAGATTTAAAACAATCTAATTATGAACTTAGAAAGGGGTTATTTCAAAAATTACATGCTTTAGAAAATACAAAAAAGGACCTAAATGTCATGAATGAGAAACTAGAATATTGCTTAGAAAAATCAATTGATAGTAATAATATAATAGAATCTCTTAAAAAGTAAAACAAGTATTTACAATAAACATTAAAAAAATTAAAATTCGAAATAAATCATTCGATATGATTCTTACTAAACAAGGTTTTATATTTAGAAAAAAAGATATTGGTTTTATGAATAATAGCACATATCAAAAGCTAACTGATTTTGTAAAAAGACTCACTATATATTTCTTCTAAAGTTAAATATAACTTCTGTGAGAAGTTCGATCACTATTCTTACATATGCTCTTTTAAAAAATAAAGCCATCTTAGGTTTAATTATTTAGGACCCAAAGTTAAATAGGTACCTAAAGCAAATCTTTTTTTCTTATAGATATGTCTCCAAATAAGAGCTAGGACGAAAAAATGGTATCTTCGTAATGGATGCTTAAGACACATAACTAGAGATTCAACAAATTTATCAAAGCTCACTAGTCAAAATGGATGATTGTTACAATCCTTTTATTTTCTGAATTTTTAAATAATATTTATTAAGTTGTATTTTATATAGAAAGAGTCGAATAGGGGTTTATTTAATATTTATTTATTATTGAGAGTCTAAGTCCTGGTGGACTCTAGATGGAACTATCATATCCCAGATTTATAAAATATAATAAATCATCATTTTATTAATTGTAATTTATAGAATACACTCCTTTCCTTTTTTTCTTTTCATCCTTGAATTCAAATTATTACCTTTACAATAGTAAATATTTTATTAAAAAAAAAGATCATATCTTTTTTGATAAGGTCACAAGTCTCTTCCACTCAAACTTCAGATCTATTGCAAAATTATAGATTATGCTAAAAATAAATATAAGATAAATATATATCAGCAACCACACATGCTGGTAGGAACCTCAGAAAAATCATAAAAATAATCTAACATTCGTGAAACAAATGTCAATAATTTAATAAGAAATAATAATATATGGATTCATCATAAAACTTAAGCATCTGAAAAATAATGATAATATCTTAAGCAAAATCATGCATCAACCACATGCAACATATACAAGATAACTGGAAAACAAAGACGTACATCACACCCAATGGTATACTCTCCCAATAGCAGATAGAGAGGCATACTCCACGGGATGGATTCCTCCTAACAGCGGATGGAGATAATCTATATCGCACTCCCAACAATAGATGGAGTGGTATCCCTCACCCGCCCAAATGGGGACACGTTCCTCCCAACAACGGATGGAGGAACCGTCTAACCATCACGTCTGATGGTCCGCTAATCCCCGAAGGGAATCGTCATACCTGTCCTCCGCAGGAATACATAAACATCCATGATCATTCATTTACATTCACTCATTCATTCACACATGCATCCAAGAAATAGTATGATCAAATATTATAAGAGACCATGCTTTATGTATGATCTACTAGACTATGTCCATTGGTGGCTCCGTACTGTGATGAGCCCACAACTCTTTACACAGGTTGCACTTATAACGTAGACCATTAGCCTAGTTATATATACTATATGGTACAATCATATCAATATCATAAACGTAAGAAAAGTAAAAACCAATAATCATTTTCAAATGACATCTTCAAAGAAAACTTTTAAATTCATCAAATCATAAAGGCTTAAAACATCAATCTCTCAACAGTCTTTAATCAACCAAAACTTTAATTCGAATAGCTCAATTGACTTAAACCATATTCAGTTCAATTATGACCTAACAAAACTAACCTTAAATCTTTATAGAACCAGACTTAAACCATATTCAGTTCAATTATGACCTAACAGAACTAACCTTAAATCCTTATAGAACCAGTCTGGAATCACTCTAGACTAGTCTAATTTAGATTTGATTGATCTTGATTAGGTCAAAGTAGGATTAAATTGGTCAAGTTAGTCTGGAATCACCCTAAATTGATTTTAACCAATCAAACCTATCTTATTTAGTTAATTAAAGAGCTTAAACGAATAAAGGAAGAGAAAATCGGACTATGTCGTACAGTGCTAGCCCAAATTGAACCAACCCACTTAAGTCTTGGACAGGTCATATGCGCTACACATACCTGTCCTAACTAATAGGTTAAGTTTAAAATACAATTGGCTAGATAGAGGAGCGATGATATGTCTAACATCAATCTCATTGGGCTAAGCCTTACCACTGAACTAGGCAATGCTTGGCTCGTGAGTTAGGTCATGTTTAGACATATGATTTGGTGTCGTATCTGATTATATGGATTGAGTTATACCTAGTCACATAAGTTGGCTTATGCTTGGCCACATGATTAGGTCGTACTTTCCCACATGGGCTAGGAGGTACAATGCCACATGGACTGGATCATACCTAGCCACATGGGTGGATCAAGCCTAACCACATGTATTAGGTCATATCTTACCACATGAGTTAGCTCCTACCTGGTCACATGGGCTAGGTCATGCCTAGTCATATGGGCTAATTGTACATAACAACATGGGCTGGGTCGTATATAACCACATAGGCTGAGTCGATCTAGTTTGATAGATCAACTTAACTCAAGTTAGATCCAAATTAGAATCCTTTTATCAAATTATATTTCAAAATTCTAAATTATCAGGAATAACTCAAATCCATGAATTAAAAAATTTAAATTCATAATCTTAAATTTAAAACTAATTAAATCATAAAAATTCATATATAATTCTTAAAATACAAAAATATCTAATTAAATAAATTAGAACCATTAATCTAAAAATAATAATTTTAATAGTTAAATCATTATTAAAACTCACTTAAGCTTAAGAGATTAATATCAATCAAATAATTATTCTAATATCACAAATTAATTATCATTATTTATTAATCATAAAATTTTAAAAATTTAAATCTTATTATGCATCATAAAATTTGTAACAATTCTAATATCAATATTTCAAAACATAAATCAAACAAAAAAAAAGAGAAAGGATCCTACCACTCCTTGGCTATCCTTTTCTCGAGATCATCTCCTAAGACGCTCTTTCCTCAATCCTCCTATTGTTAGGCTTGGTGAGAAATGAGTGAAGAGAAGCCCTCCTTATATAGGAGAAGATGAGATTTCTCTAAAAGACAAGTAAATATTTAATTTTATATTAAATTTATTTTTATTTTACTTTCACACACAAAAATAGAAACATAATATTCATTTATAATGGTTCACACTTAAAAATGGTATGTATACTTTTTACTTCCTAAAAATCATATCACTTATTAAGAAATAAATTGATTAATAATCTAATTGATTAGTAAGATTCCTAACTTATCCACATGATTAGGGAAATCAAATTTAATTATTTCCTTAACTATAATACACAAACATGAAAGTTAATAATAAAGTAATATATTATTTATAGTAATTAATTAATGTTAAGGGAGAAATTATCGGTGATTACATTTCTCCCCCACTTAATAGAAATTTGGTTCCCAAATTTGATTAAAAATAATATTAATTAATATCGTTAGCTCTTGAAATACTAAGTCAAAAGATAAATTTGAAAAATATTTAGATTAAATATACCACTCAAAAACTTTAAGTTAAGATATATATATATATATATATTAACATAAAGTATATGATAAATTAATGAAATTCATTGAATAAATTTGGTTTTAGATTACTCATAACAAGTATATCAAATTCTATATCTAATAAATCAATGAAATTTTTAAGTTTTAAAAGTTAATTGATTGATGACAAAAATATAAGTTGAGGTGTAACTTAACAAACAAAAACAATTGAAATGTTGAAAATTTATCTAACTATTCAACACATATTCTTTTATAATTTCAAATTATTTATATATCATATGTGTCAAAGAAATAACATTATATTTAATTCTCATTAGATCTCATCATTGTCTTAAACAAATAATATATGATAATTAATTTGATATTAAATCAAAATTTTATTCAAATTAATTACTCGTACAATCAATGCATGATCAAATTTATTCAACTACAAAGGCATATATTTTATTAATATAAAAAAATAATTTCTACAAATCATCCTAATACATGTCAAATCTAATTTCAATTTTAAAAATAATATATGGTAACAAAAATTATACAAATAAAAACTTTTTAATTTATATTTTTAAAATATCAAATAAAATTTTTGCACTTAAAATTATCAAAACTTTTATATCCAAGAGAATAACTGAAACTTAGTATAATATTTAATTAGTAAAACTAGATATGTTAACTATAAGTATTCATAACGATTGTAAGATAAAACTGAAAAAGATAATTAATTATCAATCCTAAAACGACACAAAAAGTAACAAATATATTTTATTTATCTTACTCATAATAATATTCTAGAACAAAGGGTAACAAAATAATATGTCAAACTATAGTAAAAATTTTGTCAAACTTCATTCATATATCATCTACCTTAAATTTATAATAAAATTATATGAATGAATTTTTGGTCCCCAACTTGAAAATGACATGGCCAAAATAATAAATACTATAAGACTTATGTAATAAACTTAATTTATTTTTAAAATAAAAATCTAAATATTTTATAGTAAACATAAGCATCATAAGATATTTCTAGTTACATTGCCAACTTATTTTTATTTTAAGTATTATATATAAATTTAATATGTTCATCTTCATGAATAACTAAGTCAATTGATATTATTTATTTACTATATGTATCTAAAAATATCTATATTCTATAATTAAATTAATAATTCTTATTTACTTTTCATAAAGAAGACAAGAGTATCATGACAAAATTATATTCAAGATGTAAAACTTTATAGGAGTTTTTTTAAAGATAAACTAATACATTACTTATTTTAATTTAGAAAAAAAAATAAAATTTTGGCCTTTTACTCAATAATCTCAAGTAATTTAACGAGATTATTTTTGTGTAACATCTTTAATCAATCAATTTCTTATCAAATTATAATAAAATAATCCTAATCTCCTAAAATCATATTTAGTTGTATTGCTATGAAATTCTTAAAATCTACCTATCAAAAACTAATTTGGTCATCTAATCCTAAGATCCCATATTCCAACAGGTCCTCAAAATCATTGCTTTGATACCATTAAAATTATCACATCCTAGATTTATAAAATATAATAAATTATCATTTTATTAATCGTAATTTATAGAATACACTCCTTTCTTTTTTTTTCTTTTCATCCTTAAATTTAAATCATTACCTTTACAATAGTAAATATTTTATTAACAAAAAAAAGATCACATCTTTTTTGATAGGGTCACAAGTCTCTTCCACCCAAACTTCAGATCTATTATAAAATTATAGATTATGGTGAAAATAAATATAAGATAAAAATATATTAGTAACCACATATGCTGGTAGAAACCTTAAAAAAATATAAAAATAATCTAACATTCATGAAATAAATACCAATAATTTAATAAAAAATAATAATATATCGATTCATCATAAGACTTGAGCATCTGAAAAATAATAATAATTTCTTAAGCAAAATCATGCATTAGCCACATGCAACACATACAAGATAACTGGATAACAAAGACGTACATCATATCCGATAGTGCACTCTCCCAACAGTGGATGGCGAGACATACTCCATGGGATGGATTCCTCCAAATAGCGGATGGAGATAATCCATATCGCACTCCCAACAACGGATGGAGTGGTATCCCTCACCCGACCAAGTGAGGACACGTTCCTCCCAACAACGGATGGCGAAACCGTCTAACCATCACGTCTGATGGTCCGCTAATCCCCGAAGGGAATCATCATACCTACCCTCGGTAGGGATACATAAACATCCATGATCATTCATTTACATTTACTCATTCATTCACACATGCATCCAAGAAATAGTATGATCAAATATTATAAGAAACCATGCTTTATGTATGATCTACTAAACTATGTCCATTGGTGGCTCTGTATTGTGATGGGCCTGCAGCTCCTTTCACATATTATACTTCTAATGTAGACTATTAGCCTAGTTATATTTACTACATGGTACAATCATATCAATATCATAAACTTAAAAAAGTAGGAAACCAATAATCATTTTCAAATGATATCTTAAAAAAAACTTTTAAATTCATCAAATCAACTTAACTCAAGTCAGACCCCAATTAGAATCCTCTTATCAAATTATATTTCAAAATTCTAAATTATTAAGAATAACTCAAATAGAGTTCTGTGATGAAACAGAGTTCTTCCCACATCCACAGAACGTTGCTTTCTACATATCTAACCGGCAAAGGTTAAAGGTGAAAGCAAAGGTTGAAGTTGGTAGCCACACAAAGGAGGAAGTTGTTGCTTCCTAATCGGCAGCCACGAAAAGGTTGACATCACCGTCGCTGCCCCCGGCCAACGATCTCTCCCCTCTTCGCTGCTGGCATCAATAGCAACCGCTGCAGCCAGTGTGCGATGCAAGATCTCTCCCCTCTTCACTGTCAGCAATTTACAACAACCGCAGCGGCCAGCATGCGATGTGACAGAAACAAGGCCCTCGTTGCCTACCTCCCCACATTATCATCGTTGCTGTTTCCATAACCGCAACGAGCTCTCGGTGTCACTGCCCTCTATCGTTGCCAACGTTGTTCCTCGACCGTAGTGGGCCCTCGATGACACTGCAAGAAGTGTGGCCATCATTGTTTCCTCGACGACACTACTCCCAGCCGCGGCCCTCATTGCCTCCCTTTGGGTCGCAACCGCAATCGACATCCACAGCAACCATCGCAGCCGCCTTCCAATTGCCCCTGCTCTGCGCTGCCTTTCAATCGCCCCTGCTTTGTGTCCTCTGCCATAAAATGCCACTGATTCCCCTTCCTCACGGTGACTCTCCACGACGTCACTGCCATCCAACCCCCGGCGGTCTCCCCCTCGCTACCTTAGCCACATCGATCTGCAGCCGCAGCCGCCCTTGTTCTATGGCGAAATAGAGTAGAAGAATGCAGGAAAGAAAAAGGGCAGGAGAACGCAGCTACCGACCTTGGCATCAACCACTGTCGCTACTCTTTCCTTCCCCCCGCCATGCAACCCCGTCGTCATAGCTCTCCGGCCCGACCCCGACCCCTGACAACTAGCATCATAGCCTCTGATCGTGTGATCATCCCACCGGTTGCTACAGCGCGAGAAGGGTTGCCGTTGCTTTTCGACCTAGCCCTCGATGGTGCTACCCTAACCGCACCATCATCACAGCGACTACCACCGTTGTTGCTCCCAACCGCATCACCATTGCTGCTAGCCATTGAGCCCTTGCAGCACTAGCAAGCCCTTGCAGCACGTAGCCGTCGGTTGTCATCATCGCTTCCTCTTCTCCACAAACTGCGACAGCAACCTCTGCAGCCTTATCTGCAACCGCCACAGCCATCGCCATTTCATCCTCTCTTCGCTGGTAGCATCGACAGCAACCGTCGCAACCATGTTCATAGCAACCGTCATAGCTGCAGCCACCACAATTGTTGCTGTTTCCTTCCCTCTTCGCTGTCGGCGTCGACAGCAACCGTTGCAGCCGCATCCCATTGCTGCCTCCCTCTTGCTTTGCATCTTGTCGTAGCCATCGGTTGCCACCAGATTACACTGACGCTACCGCCTTCCATCCTGCGGTGCTCTCACCCCATGCAACAATAGAAATAGGGAATGACTATCGATAACTCAGTTAAGGCTCAAATTGAAGCATTGGAAACCAAAATTGAGAACAGGCTATAGGAGACCCTCAATGAATTCAAAAGAAGCCTACTGGAGAATTTCAGTAAGTTTCAACAAGATAGATAGCTCGATAAAATTTGTCAGACTTCTACTATGTTAGAATATCATGGTAGATTTAAACGATGGTCAAATCAAGCCACAGATTGGTTTGAATGACAGCTAGTGGGTACCTTTATCGAAGAGCTTAATCCTGATATCAGATGTAAAGTTAAGGCTCGGCAGCCCCACACTATGATAACTATAATTTCATTTGTACATCTACATGAGGAAAAAATCAACTGTGAAAATCATCAAAATAGAAGTGACCACAAATAAATGATCAGCGAGCCACTTAGTAAGGAGCACCGATGTAAACAAGGGCAACTTTTGGTGATTGAACCAATTAAGGAGGAGTCGGAAGCTGACAACATTGACTCTGATTATGAAGGTATGGATTCTGATAAAAATATTGAACCTACTGCACATACAATGCATACATTAGCTGGCTATTCTAACTCACAAACTATGAAAGTTAAAGGAATTTTGGAGCATCAACCTATTACAGTTCTGATTGATACTGGTAGCACTAACAATTTCATGGATAGTAAGGTTGCTGATCGATTGGCCTACTATATTGAAGACTGTGATAAATTTGAAGTAAATGTTATTGATGGATGAACTTTAACTTGCGATAGCAAATGTTCAAAGATAAAACTGATTATACAGGGCCAAAAACTGCTGTTGGATTTCTTTTTGCTACACTTGAAAGATTTTGAAGTGGTGATCCTAAAGAGAAGACGAAGAAGTAAAGCCACAACTGCTACTAGCCATCGGATGAAAAGGGTTCTCCAGAAGACTACAATGACTACTACACTAAAAGATTGACATGTTGCTCATACTATCAAAAGGTGGAGGCCGTACTTGATCAATAAGTTGTAATGCGCCGCAGATACCTTGTGCTAAAAGAGAAGCTTCCTAAATTTGATACTACTCAGCCTTGAGGACAAGACTGATTTGAAGGAAGTGGAACTATTATGATTCTTTTATTTTTTAAATTTTAAAATAATATTTATTGAGTTGTGTTTAATATAGAAAGAGTCGAATAGGGGTTTATTTAATATTTATTTATTATTAAAAGTCTAAGTTTTGATGGACTCTAGGTGGAACTCTATAAATAGGGTTGTATTTATTTATTTTCATCAAGCAATGAAAAACTTATCGTTTAGTAAACCCTAGGAGGTCGATCCCTTCAAAACGATCATCCACTTTTCTTTTACTTCTTTCGCTTCTCCTTCGCTTCTTCTACTTCTTTCACGATAAAACTCTAAGGGGTCTTATCAATGATATGTTACCATTGGAGATAACAATAAAGAAAAAATTATTAGTATTAAAAATATTAGTAATAAATCAAATCTTTTGATTGAATATGTGTTTTTGGTAGATAGTTTGAAATATAGCTTTATAAGCATTAGCCAACTTTGTAATAAGAGATATAATATTAAATTTCATACTAGCAAGACCAATCTAATAAGAAGAGAATGAAAGACTAAAAATGAGCCTTATAAAGATATAGTTATATATTATGAGTGTAAAAGGTCGAGACACTTTAAAAATAAATATCTATAATTAAAGAAGAACTCACTGACCGAAAAGAAGAAAAACGTATTCAAAGCAATATAAAATGAATCGAGTGAATGGAAGTGGGAGAGTAAACCATTAAAGGAAAAGTAATAAATTATGCCTTAATGCCTCTCAATGATGAGGTATTTGATTCTCGTATAAAGAATTACTTGAATCATTTCATGATTTATATAGTGAACTTATAAAGATTGATAAGAATTATAATTTACTAAAAAGGGATCATGCATTACTTATTAATAAATTTGATACATTAAAAATTATGCATAATGAATGTATATCAACATCTTATACTTTTTGCTTAAATATGAAGATTTAAAATCTTCTAATCTTAAACTTAAAAAGGAGTTATTTCAAAAATCACATTTGTTCGAAAATATAAAAAAGGACTAAATATCATGAATGAGAAACTAGAATATTGCTTACAAGAATCAATTGATAGTAATAATATAATAGAATCTCTTAAAAAGGAAAACAAGTTTCTACAATAAACATTAAAAAAATTTAAAATTAAAAATAAATAACATAATATGATTCTTACCAAACAAACTTTTGTAATTAGAAAAAAAGGTATTGATTTCATAAGTAGAAGCACATATCAAAAGCTAACTGAATTTGTAAAAGGACTCACATTACATATTTTTTCTAAAGTTAAATGTAACTTTTATAAAAAGTTTGGTCACTATTTTTACACATGCTCTCTTAAAAAATATAGTCATTCTAAATTAGTTTGGATTCCTAAGGGAACTATAAATGATTTAAAGTTAAAAGGTGAAAAAAGTAGATATAATTGTGAATGACCTAATGTTAAATAGGTATCTAAAGCAAACTCATCTTTCTTATAGGTATGTCTCCAAATAAGAGCTAGGAGTAAAAGATAATATTTTCATAATGGATACTTAAGGCACGTAACCACAGATCCAACAAATTTTTCAATGTTTACTAACTAAGATAGAGGTCATGTTACCTTTCGAGATAATAATAAAGAAAAAATTATTAGTATTAAAAATATTAGTAATAAATCAAATCTTTTGATTGAATATGTGTTTTTGGTAGATAGTTTGAAATATTGCTTAATAAGTATTAGCTAACTTTGTGATAAGAGATATAATATTAAATTTGAATCTCTTACAGCATAGAAACTCTAAATAAAAATAAATCTATGATATTTTAAAGAAGTTATAATGTTTATATTCTTGATTTTGATGATTTTCATGATGCAACTTATTTTTTAATTTTAAATGATGATGCATGACTTGGGCATATGAGATTATGACATACTAGTATGAAATTAATTTCATAAACTGGAATGGAAAAACTTATAAAAGGAATGCCTAAAATTAAATTTGTCAAAGATAAAATTTAGGATGCATGCCAATTGGGAAAACATATAAGGAGTAGCTTTAAACCCAAAAATCAAGTAAGCACCTCTATACCATTACAATTAATTCACATGGATCTATTTATCCTACTGATATCATAAGTCTAGGAGGTTGCAAATACTTTTGTGATTACTGATGATTATACTTAGACATACTTCTTAGCATATAAAAATAATTATTTTAAATATTTTATCAAAATTTATAAACTAGTTTAAAATAAAAAAAGATTCATGATTTCTTCTATTCGTAGTGATCATGGTCGTGAATATAAAAATCATGATTTTCATAAATTTTATGGTTTGAATAAGTATGTCCATAATTTCTCCATACCAAGAAATCCGTAACAAAATGAAGTTATTGAGAAAAAGAATAAAAGCTTATAAGAGATAGTAATAACTATGCTTAATGAATATAGCCTATCAAATACTTTTGGCCAAAACTATTAGCACGATATATTATGTCATGAATAGGGTTATTATAAGATCTCATATATTTAAAACTCCTTATGAATTATGAAACAATAAAAGATCCAACATCTCATATTTCAAAGTTTTTGGTCATTAATATTTTTTTAAATGATAAGAATGTCTTAGAAAAATTTGATACAAAAACCAATGAAGTTATTTTTCTTAAATATTCCTCTATCTCTAAATATTATCAAGTTTTTAATAATAGATCCTTAGTTATTAAAGAATCTATTTATGTTATTTTTGATGAATATCTTGAAACTAAGAAAAATAATTTTAATGATAATTTTGAATTTGATAAAGTAAATTAGAATGAGGATTCTACTCTTCAAAATAACTTGGATATATCTAAAGAAATCTTACCCAAGAAATGAAAGTATATAAATGTATATCCTAAAGAGCTAATTATTAGAGATAAATCAATAGGTATTCAAACTCATTCTTCATCAAAAAATATTTATGTAAATACTATATTTTTATCTCAGATTGAGCCTAAATACATTGATGATGCTATTAAAGATGACTCATGGGTCTTGGCGATACATAAAGAGCTAAATTCATTCAAAAGAAATAAAGTTTGGATTCTTATACTTAGACCGAGTGGTCATCTTATAATTAACACTAAATGAGTCTTTAAAAATAAGTAAGATGAACAATATATTATGGTTCGAAATAATGCTAGATTAGTGGTCAGAAGTTTTAACTAAAAAAAAGGTATAGACTGAAGAAACCTTCACTCTTTTGGTTACACTTAAAGTTACAATAATATTTCTTACCTATACATATTTTAAAATTTTGAATTATTTCAAATGGATATCAAAAGTATTTTTTAATAGTTTTATTTTCGAAGAAGTTTATGTTAATCAATATTTAAAAATGATCTTTTTTTGAATTATATTTATAAATTATCTAAGCTTCTCTATGAGTTGAAACAAGCCCTTGGGGTTTGGTACGAGAGACTTAGCTTATTTCTTATTCAAAATAATTTTTCAAAAAATAAGATCAATACCAAATTATTTATTAAATATTTTAATAATACTTTTTTTATTATTTAAATTTTTATTGATAATATTATTTTTAGTTCTACTAATAAATCTTTATCTGAAACATTTGCTAAAAATATGAGCCAAAAATTTGAAATGAGTTTAATAAATGAATTAATATTTTTCTTATGATTACAAATTAAACAACTAAATAATGAGATTTTGATTAGTCAAACCAAGTATACTCTTGATCTATTAAAATAATTTTACATAGATAATGCTAAGGCTATCAGTATACCAATAAGCATATCTTTTTTAGACTCGGATAATAAAGGAGAGTGTTTTTATCAAAAAATATATAGAGGCATAATATATAGTTTATTATACCGTATTATATTTAGACTTGATATAATGTTTAGTGTAAAGCTTTGTGTAAAATATCAATTTAATCTTAAACAATCTCACTATAAAGCAATAAAAAAAATTTAGATACTTAAAAAGAATGCTTAATATGAGATTATGGTATCCTAAATTTAAAATTTTTAATTTGATTGTTTATGCTGACGCTAACTTTGCAAGATGTAAAATTGATAGAAAAAATGTCACTGGAACTGGTCAATTCCTAAGTGATGCTCTTATTTCTTGGTCATCTAAGCAGCAATACTCTATCACACTATTTACGGTTAAAGCTGAATACATTATGGTAAGTGCATACTGTACATAGGTAATTTAGATGAAAAATACTTTAGAAGATTATGGACTTTATTTAAAAAAATATTCTTATAAAGTGTAATGATACTAGTATAATTTACTTGTTAAAAAATCCTATTTAATATTCTCGAACTAAACATATTGATATTAAGCTTTATTTCATTAGGGATCATACAAGTAATTATGATATATTTTAAGATTTTATTAACATAAAGCATCAACTAGTAGATATTTTTACTAAACCACTAAATAAGGAATGATTTAATTTTATTAGAAGGAAATTCAACAGGTTAAACTTGAATGAATAAATTTTGATATCATTATGTGAGAGCCTAAAAAAAAAGATGCTCGACAGTAGCACCGCTAGACTGGTGTTACTATTATTAGATTATGTGGCCCTTTGTAATTGAATAAGATATATAATAGAAGTAATTAGATTCTAATGACAGATATTGGCCAACAGAAAAGAAGTCCATATTACAGTAGGATTCCTTCGGGGATGTCCTTGATGGGAGGAACTCTTTTAATAACTTATCTTAGACTTTCTGCTCTAGCGTATAAATAGACAGGACCTCTAAGGACTAAATGATAAATCTCAAAAGGACGTAGTTGAGAGATTATAATTTATCTCTCAGCCTCCCTAAATCATCAATAATAGTGGTCCTGTAAAAAGATAGGGAGGGAGGAGGAGTGTCTAGTTCTCCTTACAAATCTACATCAGTGCAATATTCGGATCTGGAGGATAGTGCCCTTGTAGATCATATTGAGACTTTTTTGAATGACATCTAAAGGTATGCATCGTAAATATGATCTAATGTTATTCTTGGCATAAAAGTTTTTCCACATTACATATAATATATCACACATTTTATGCTTATAATTGGTATCAGAGCTTGGATTCTTCAAATCAAATATCTTATACCTATTATTTTCTAATTTACGATATTTGAATGATCCATGTATTATCAATCTATTTTCCTTCTTTTTGTCTTGTCGCCTACTTGCGGGAGATGAAAGATTCGTTGTAATGTGATCTTCGATGATCGCGAAGCAGCAAAGGTCACTTTGTAGCACTGCTATCGACCTCGTTGTGTATGGTCACTATGGTGGATATGCTAGTGGCAACGGCTATGTCAGGTAGTGTGCGCGTCGCAATAACAACAATGGCTGCGAACGACCGCCAAGTGATGAGACCACTAGCGACGACCACAAACCGAACGTTGGACCGATCACACAAGCAACGACCGTGCATGGGCAGCAGCCATGCACAGGTGCGTAGGCAGCCTCACGGGCAACAACGCACACACGCGACGATTGCATAGCGGTGGCTACGTGAGCACAGCAACCACATCCAGGCAATTGCCCTACGTGGGCAGGCCACACCTAGGCGATGACTGCGTGTAGGGTTGGTACTACAGGGGCTAGCCACCCACAAGTAGCGGTTTTGCAGGCCATGGCAGCGCAGGAAGCATATTAGGGTTTTTTAGTCAAATTATAGCTTTACCCATTTGTATTTTATTAATATCGTTTAGTATTTTGATAGTTCTACCCTTTACAAATATCGTAATTCCAGTTTATGTTATGTCAATAAATTTACTATTTTACCCTTATGAAATTGAGAATTTCTAATTTATATCCTCAATTATAAAATTGATCAATATATTTTAATTGAATTTGAACTTAATTATATTTTGATTATTTGATTAGATTTAATTTTAATTAAAAAATATAAATTACTATTTTTTATAGTTTTCTCATATGATTTATTGATTGCATATGGTAAATAAAATTTAATTATTATTCTTGGATATTTATTTTATTATTCATATGTATATATTTGAAATTATGAAATAATATTTATCTTACGCATAAAGTCTCTTCATGATTTATATTTTATCATGATTATAATTATCATATGAGTTTTTTCTCTTTATTGATTAATGTTCAATAATTATTATTGTTATTATTCTATTATTAAAATATTTTAGTATAAATTAAAATAAAAAAATTGATGAATATTATTTGTAACTCATCTTTCTATGTTTTATCTGACCAATAACTACTAAAGTGGCTTGAGATGATATACTTATGAGATATGAATTATAATAAAAGTCTTATTATTTATAGGATATTTTAAACTATATTTTATATTATTATATTGGTCTTGTAGCCACTAAAGTGACATAGACCAATAACTTATAAAATGAGATTAAGGAATTAGCCCTAAATGATATTAAGAAAATAATATTCACAATGACACACATAATTAGGAGATTTAGATAATTTTAAAAGAGAATCTACTTCAAATAGTTATGTGACGGGGTATGATGATACTGTTTTGAATATCATTGTAGTTTAGGATTGTAAACCTAAAAGTAACAATACTATTTCACAAAGATGCTATTAATTCTTCATAGATGATCTTGAGTGAACACTATGAGATTAAGGAATTAGCCACTAAAGTGACTTAGTGACCTAGACCAATAACTTATAAAATGAGATTAAGGAATTAGCCCTAAATGACATCAAGAAAATAATATTCACAATGACACACATAATTAAGAGATAAAGATAATCTTAAAAGAGAATCTACTTCAAATAGTTATGTGATGGGGTATGATGATACTGTTTTGAATATCATTGTAGTTTAGGATTGCAAACCTAAAAGTAACAACACTATTTCACAAAGATGCTATTAATTCTTCATAGATGATCTTGAGTGAACACTAGATATATCAATATTTTACCCAAAAGTAAAATATGGATGATATCAATAGTTCATCATATTTTGAAAACTGAAAGCATTAATGTTATTTGATATTTTTTACAATGATACTTCCTTCGATACATGCTCATATTTTTAGTGTCCCTATACTCTCTGGATCAAATTATTCATAATGGTTAGAGCATGTACAATTCATACTAGTCATAATGGTTAGAGCATGTGTAATTCACACTAGGCATATTATATCTTGACTTAGCATTTCTTATTAAAAAACCTGTAGACTTGACTAATGAAAGTATTATCGAATAAGTTAATAAAATGAATACTTGAAAAAGATCTGATAGGCTTAGTTTAATGTTAATAAGAATAACGATTGTAAATAACATAAATACTTTATTGTCGGTTACAACTAGTACACGAGAATATTTGAAGGTTATTGAAGATAAATTTAAATCTGTTGATAAGTCATTGGTTGGCACACAAATGAAAAAACTGACTACAGCTTAGTATGATAACACTCAAGGAATTCAAGATCACATCCTCAATATGACTGATAAAACTGTAAAACTTAAAGCATTAGGCATGAATGTTAATGAGACTTTCCTTGTGTAGTTCTTATCAATTCTCTTCCTTCTCGGTTTGACCCATTCAAGATTCACTATAATATAAATAAGGATAAGTGGGACTTGAATGAGTTAATTAGTATATGTGTTCAGAAAGAATTAAAATTAAGGCAAGAAAGTTTATATAATATTATGATTACTATTTAAGGAGATAATAATAAGAAAAAAAAATTAAAGCATCATCCATCAAAGAAATTTATCTAGTTAGGAAATGTTAAACAGACTAATGGAAAGAAAGATATTATAGTAAAGTGCTTCTTTTGTAACAAGAAAGGACATGTAAAAAAAACTACATTAAACACAAAACTTGATTTGAAAAGAAAGGTATGAACTTGATCTTTGTATGTTTCAAATCAAATATTACAAAAGTTTCTTCTAATATTTGGTGGATTAATTTTGGTTCTTCAACTCATATTACCAATAATATGTAGGAATTTCTTTCAATTCAGAAACAAAAAAATGAAAGATTCATCATTTTGGGAAATCGTCTCAAAGCGAAAGTGATATCAGTGGGGACATATCGCCTACGCCTAAAGATGAGTAATCTGATGGATCTTGCTGACACATGTTTTATTTCTACTATTTTTAAAAATTTAGTTTCTCTATCTAGAATTGATGAGTTAGGATTTTGTCTTTCTTTTGGAAATGGTAAACTCAGTATATTTTATGATTCAATAAAAGTTAGTTATGTAATTCTATATGACAGTTTGTATAGAATTAATTTGAATCTTTAATTTGCAAAGACATTATTGACCCTACAATCAAGTGTTAGATTGAAATATAGTTTCAATAATAAAATATTTTCTATACTATGGCATAGATAATAGGGGCATATCTCCAAAGAAAGAATAGACATATTAGTGAAGAATAATATTTTGAAAGATTTAGACTTCACTGATTTTGATATTTGTATAGATTACATTAAGGGAAAGCAAACTAAACATATAAAGAAAAATACCATAAGAAATAAAGAACTCCTTAGGATTATTCATACTGATATCTATGAAGCACTCCATATTTCCTGTTTTAGTAGAGAAAGATATTTCATCACATTTATAGATGACCTGTCTAGATATGACTATTTTATCTAATATATGAAAAGTCTCAGGTTGTTAACACTCTTGAAGCGTACATAAATAAGATTGAGAGACAATTAGATAGAAAAGTTAAAATTCTTAAAAGAAAAGGAAACATATCATTTCTGATGATTATGTGGTATATTTATAAGAATCAGATTATGATATAGGAATAAAAAGAGACCCCTTATCATTTTCACAAGCCATAAAAAGTAATGATTCTGAAAAATAGTATGATGCAATGAAAGAAGAGTTTAAATCAACCAGAATAGTATTTGAGAACTTATTGAATTGCCCAATAATTATAAAAGAGTCAGTTGTAAATGGATCTTTAAGATAAAATATGATTCAGTGGATAATATTGAATGATATAAACCCAAACATGTGGCCAAAGGGTTTCCTCAAAAAGAAGGTATCAACTATAATAAAACTTTTTTTTTCAGTTTCTAGAAAGGACTAATTGAGAATCGCCATAGCATTAGCAACTCATTATAATTTTGAGTTATACTAGATGGATGTGAAAATAATATTTTTGAATAGGAATCTAGAAGAGTAAATATATATAAAACAACTTGAAGGATTCCTAGAAAAAGAAAAAGAAAGTTAGGCTTGTAAACTTAAGAAATATATTTATGGCCTTAAACAAGCTTCTGGACAATGGCATATAAAGTTTCATGATACCATTACTTTGGATTTAAAGAAAATACTATTGATCAATGTATATATCTGAAGGTAAATGAGAGCAAGTTTATTATATTGGTCTTATATGTGGATGATGTTTTGCTTGCCAGTAGTGATCTTGGTTTATTGCACGAAATTAAGATATTTCTCAATAAGAACTTTAAGATAATTGATATGAATAAGGTAACCTATGTTATTGGTATTGAGATATTCAGGGATAAATCTCAGGAATTATTAGGACTATCTCAGAAATGATATATTAATTGTATCTTGGAGAGATTTAATATGCAGCTTTGCTCAATCAATGATACACCTGTTACTAGAAATAAAAAATTCAGCTAAAACCAATGCCCAAAAAATAATTTAAAAATAAATCAAATGAAGAATATTCGTTATAGGTGCACAATTAGAAATCTATTATATGCTTAAACTTGTATAAAATCATACATTCGTTTTGTAGTTATAATGTTAGGTAAATACTAAAGTAACCCAGGAATAGAACATTAGAAAGCTGTAAAGAAAGTAATGAGATATCTGTAGGGGATAAAAGATCAGTTTAAAGTGATAGGATATTCAAATGCTGATTTTGTAAATTACTTTGACAATAGAAAGTCTACTTTAGGATTTATATTCATGTTAGTAAGTGGGGTAATTTCTTGAAAAAGTATAAAATAATCGCATATTGCATCATCAATAATGGAAACTAAATTTGTGGCTTGCTTTGAGGCTACAGATCAAGCTTTATAATTACAAAATTTCATTTCAGGACTTAGTGTGGTCAACTCAATTGCTAGGCCATTGAAGATATTTTGTGATAATACTATAACAGTTTTCTTATCTAAGAATGACAAGTAGTCTAGTGGTTCCAAGAACATTGAGATAAAGTATTTTGTAGTTAGAGAAAGAGTCCAAAAACATCAAGTATCAATTAAAAACCTGAGCACCACTATGATGATTGCTGATCCATTTACCAAAACTTTATAATACAAAATATTTAAAGAACATATTCTTATAATGAGGCTTATGAGTAAGCCATGAAAGATATAATGATGCATGTTTAAGTGGATGTTATTATTGATATTTCATTTTGCATAATTAAAATTATTTATTTTTGCTATCTTGTTTATATTCATGTTTATGTATATTATGATTAAATATAATAATAAAACTGTCTTGACAAAACATATTATAAAGGTCATTATGGATTATATTAGGAAAGACTAATAATATTGTGATACATAAAAGGGAGAATGATATTGATGATATACAATTGCTATGACTCGCATTGATAATTGGACTGAATATAGTATTATTATGTTTATTAGATTTATTAGCTTGTTTTTAAAAATTCATGACCATGTATAAAATGCTTTTTGAAAATGTTCAAAATCTAATTAAGTAAAATTATTTTTAAATAAATTTTATTTATTTATTTTTATTTTAAATATCTTTTAAAATCTTATCAATTAATAGGCTAAGTGGGAGAATGTTAGGTTATGTGACTCTTTATAATTGGATAAGATATATAATAGAACTAATTATATTCTGATGACATATATTGATCAATAAAAAAGAAGTTCATATTATAGTAGGATTCTTTAGGGGATGCCCTTGATGGAAGGAACTCTCTTAATAACTTGTCCTAGACTCTCTGCTCTTGACTATAAATAGTCAGGAGCTCTAGGGACTAAATAATGCATCTCAAAAGAGCATAGTTGAGAGATTATGATTTCTCTCTCAACCTCCCTAAATCATCAATAATAATAGTCTTGTGAAAAGATAGGAAGATAGGAGGAGTGTCTAGTTCTTCTTGCAAATTAACAATAGTCTTGTGAAAAGATAGGAAGATAGCAATGCTCAATCTAACAATACTACCACCAGCAATCTAATCCAACCCTTTTTAAGATTAGGGCTAGTAGTAGAATCACCCTAGACTTTCTCTAAGCCTCTCTCCTCTCCATAACTAACATCTTCCTTTTATAATCCTCTTCTTCCACCCTCTAAATCTCCCTCATAACACGCTTGCACCCTCTTCCTCCTCAAATTTTCACCTCTAAACCTTCATCTAATCTCTCAAGATCTCTTATTCATGTTTACTCATATGAAATCAAGGACTCTCATCCCTCTTCTCTCTAGATGACTATGGATCAAACTAAGAACTCTGTCAATGTTCTTAATGATCAAGAAAGAGACTGAACTTAGCAAAATATTAGACTACAAGGATAGCATCTAAATCTTTCTCTTATTCTTAATTTATAATTTATTTTTATTATTATTATTATTATTATTATTATTATTATTATTATTATTATTATTATTATTATTATTATTATTATTATTATTATGTTATAGTCTTCATGGCACCTAGAAGATACTTAAGGGATAAAATAAAAAAAAATAAATGAAACATATGACACTACTCTATTTGATTCTTATGAATATGCTTTAACTATATTAACTTTGAAAGTTATCACCAAAAAAAAAAAATTGCTTCTTCGTATAAATATTTGGACTTCAAGATGCATTGTACCTACTAAAATCAAGGTAACAAGATTGATGACTAAGGGTGGAACCGGTGTATGAGGCTTAATGGATGTGAGGATCGTGGCATTGTACCAAATGTCACAGTCTTCAATTATTATTTGATTGTTTTATTTTTGGAATCGAATTGATTATGCCTCGATTAGGTTTGTTTGAACTTTCTTTATAATTTTGAGTTACATATGATTTATTTTTTAAAAACTTTTTGAACATGATTCTAGGTTAAGAAGATACATGTACACATCAAAATTAATACACCTAGTCTTCCGAAATATTCAAAAATTATTTATGGATGGTATAAGAATAAGTGTTCTATACTTATTTCACCATGCAATAGGAAAAAAGAAAAAAAGGAGGAATCGCAAAGAGAGGAGTTAATTATGCTTGAGGAAACTAAATTAATGAGAAAAAGGATTTAAGATGATGAGAATAATGATGGTTTGGGATTCCGAAGGCAAGAACATAAACATTTTCTCGGTAATGATAATATTTTGGATATACTAGAAAATCCTAATAAGTATATATGTACAGTTGAATAAAATAAAAAAAATAATTGTAATAAATTCAATTAGACCATAGATACTTGGTGTTTTAACCTAATTAATTAATAGAAATACCACGTACACGTACTGCAATATTAACCCTGACTTTGGATGGGCCTTGGGCCTTGGTTCGAGTTAGGTCACAAACATAAACATCAAACATAGAACAACAATAAGAAAGTGGAATAATATGTTATATTTAAAATATTGATATAGTTGAAAGGGGAAAAATATGTTATATTTAAAGCATTGATCCAGTGGTGATATATTAGACATGCTTATTAAATGATGTTTAGCAATATTTTGAACTTGCTTAGTCAATAAAGAGGGATCAAATATTATTTTCACCACTTATTCTTTAAAACAAACAATACGTGTTTCTCTCTCTCTCTCTCTCTCTTTCTCTCTCTCTCTCTATATATATATATATATATATATAATTGTAGTTAAAGTTAAAATGAAACAACAAAAATGAAAATATCTATTCCCTGAAATTAAAAAAAATCTTATTTTACTATTAAAAACATTATTATAATTTAACAATTCCGTAGAAAATAAAATATTTATTATAAGATACATTTTTGGTAATCACTCCTTCCCATCTTTTCTTCTTTTTGCATACAAGAATAAATAAAAACGATCATAATCATTCTCAAATAGTTACCACTAGAAATGATAACATGATATAATAAAAAAATAAATATTATAAAAGAGTTTAAAATAAAAGGCAATAAATAAAAAATAAAATAAATAAAGAAACTCCATCAAAAATATAAAAAATAAGTAGTAAAAAGTAATATATTGAAAATAAATTATGATAGACCTTGGAAAACCTTTAGTTTATAATGAAATTATCTACTCATTGTAATTGTGCAATAGAATACCAAATATTATATATTTTATAATTTTCTAAAAGATATCTCGCTAAGAATAAGTGGTGAACATTGGATATGCAATAGAACTTTTTGTTCAGATAATGATCAAAGGACCACTGCCAAAAATAGATTGTCCCATGACCTAATAGTTCGCAAGATTTTTCCCCAAGATTTTAGAGAAATCTAATTTTATTTTCAATAGTTGCCACTACTTGATAGGCATAAATGTTTAAACAAGAGTTACTGACATTATACATATAATATATGACTAAAATGGTTAAATAGGAGATATTACGATCTCTCATTTAAGGATATGATGTCTTTGTCAAAGATTATTATAATATAGAACTAAATGTTTAAACTGAAGTTAATGAAATTAGATATATAATATAGGACTGAATTGGCTAAATTGGAGATATTGTGATCTGCCATTTAAGGGATTTGATGTCTTTGACAAAGACTATTATGATTGAGAACCTCGTAGTCACTTTACATGTAATGCAATCCCTTACTTACATGCAAGGGATTTGTTTGTCTTTTACAAAGACGGGGAAACGAAGGGGTTGGTGTAGTCAATAGATGGAAAGAAAGTCAATGCGAAAGGACAGCATTATCGGGCCGAGCTGCCTCATAAACCCGACATGAGGAATCGAAGAGGACGAGGAAGACGAATCATCTTAAGCACGTTTTCATTGTATGCGAAGACGTCGGATGGACGATGGAGAACCATCTCCTCGGTGAACAGACAAGAATTTGCCACGTGATTATATCGAGATGCGTGCCCATTCATCGCGTTGTCGACATCGTCGTGGCCGACACACAGCCCGCCCTCTCTTGCCAACGTCGTCTCTCTCTTTCTCTGTGGCTCACTGCGTGAACAACGTGTGCCCGCCCGGGGAAGTGTGAGCTGTCATGAACGTTGAATGAGTTGCGTTTGTACGATCTATATTTATGACACAGCTTCTACAAGTAGAATGTTGGTCAATTCATCCCCAAAACACTTCACGCAATGGACTCCTACCGGGGCGAATTCATGGGAAAAACTCTTGGGAAATTTTATATCTGTATCACTGCATGAACAACGTATGCATGCGCGGAGACGAATAACCTTTCATGCACGTCGAATGAGTTGCGTTTGTCCGATCTGTACATGTGAAAGAGCTTCTACAAGTCGAATGTTGATCAATTCACCGCGAAAAACTTCACGTAGTGGACTTCTACCGGGGTGAATTGATGGGAAAAACTCTTTTTTCAAGGCTTGCTGAAAGATGTTCCCTTTCTGATTTTCCCAAGATCATTTATTTATCATAATCCTTGAATTATTTCTTGATAAGATAATTGGTGCAATATTACATCTTATATATCGGTTTACAGAATGAACTAGTTATCGGTATATTATGATTCAGTCAAGTCCCCACGCATAAGATTTGCAACATTAGTTGCAGTGTCCTCGACACCTTTATCAAAACATTATAAACTTATCCAAAAGCATGTAACTAAATGAATTGTAGAAGTCAACTCATGCAAAAATAGGATTTCAAATATATAGCCTTGTTAGTTTAGGAACAATAACAATCAAGTGGGGAGGTTTCTATAATGGTCAAAGTGTTTTGGAAAATCCTATAAACTAAAAAAAATTATAACTGTGGAATTGAACCAATTCACCATATGGAACGATCCATAGGGTATAATTGGGTGCCAATCAAGTTGTCTTGACATGGGAGCATTATAGGGATTATGATATATAGAAAACTTTATTTGATAAATATAAATAATAGCATAGGAGAAACTAAAAAAGAGAGGCTTTTTCTTAACCTTGATCCTTTTTTTATATGAAGATATCATTTTATAAAAGTTATCTAGAAGCCAAATTCTGAAAAGGTTACATGAATAATTAAGTTGGACTTAAAAATTATAAAAATAATAAAAAAATAGAATAACTATTTGTATCATATTGGATAACTTTATGATGTTATATTCATAAATGAATTGTGTTATAGTTACTTATAGAATCAAAATGGCAATGTGTTAAATTAACGTATAGGTATTGCTTAGCTAAAGATTTTGACAAATTATTGTAAGGTGCTGAACTATATTTATATCAATTTATTATTATTATATTTTGGATGTAAATTAAATAAATTTTATAGTGTTACGCTTGTAAAATACTATGTTATACTTGATTGTAAAATCAAGTATAACCTAGTTCATTTGCATATTGATTTTGCAGCGGAATAAAACAAAGTCTATTTACGAAATAAAGTTTTATAAAATTTGTTTTGCTCATATCAATTTTACAAGGTAGCATATGAATATGATGTACATAGCAATTCTGTTGTTTTTTCTATTTTCAGGTGAGTTTAGGAGTTTTCTAAGTCAAATTTGATATATTTTAAGGTTGATTCTACAATTTATGTCAAAAGGATCTTATAAATGGCTCACGATGAAAAGAACACAAATAATTTAACATTTGTATACCATGCATTATATATACATTACAAATTATTTTATATTTTAACAAATATTATCGCCGATCTTTTATCTTTTTAATCCCGTAAAATATTAGTTAACTCTGTTCACATAGAAACTATAAGATGTAATACTGTCCAAGAAAAAAAGTGCACAAAAAGGATTTAACTAAAAAAGCCTTAAGTGGAAAAATAAAAATAAAAGTATTTTGTTTTTCAAGATAGACCGAAAATAAAAAGTAATTTCATTGACAGACTACTAATTCGAAGATGAGGGGTATTTCTTAGAAGTAAAAAAGTAATCTAATAAAATAAACAAAATTTATTGCAGTCACAGAAAAAAGAAAAGAAAAATAAAAACATATGTGATACATTGTTTTCCTTGCTGCGACTCTAAATGAAGAAACCTTTCTATCAATAGTCACGCTAGTAGATATCTTCAGGAAATAACGATATTAATGATCCTTTTACTTTATTCACAACGTCTTTATTATTATTTTTTATTTTAAAATTTCTAATAAGGTGATAAGAACTAAAGAAAAAAGGACTCAATATGCATAAATTAAAAACAATTTAGGGCCTTATTACCCAAATCTCCAACTATTATCAAAATTTCCGAAGCTTCTATTCAGCTTTTCAAATGGGCACTCTGGGACGATGATAAATGATGACTGTGAGCTCTTATCTTCTTGGTTTTTTGTTATTTGTCCCTTTGTCACTTGTGGGACCAATTGTCAATATGAACTCATTATCTTTATCATCACGTGAAGTTTTTGTTGATTGGAGAGTATTGGTTTGGGTATCTTTTATATATGCATGTATGTATGATCCATAACTTTGTAATTGGTGAGATTAAAGGCTTATGAGTTCAAAAGAGATTAACATGTTTTAGTTGAGAGTGGGATTGAGATTAAAAGAGATTAAAAGGAGAATAATAATGAATAAAAGTTCTATTAGTGACTTTTATATAATTGACTCACAAATTATTGAAGTTCAGCATTCATCCGAGCAAAATTTTTAACATGAAAACTTTTCTTTCAATTGTTTTTAGTACTTCTATTATAAATAGGGACCATCATGAATTATTTCTCTAAAAATGAAAGAAATATATTGATTTTAGGATCAATAATGACTAATATGAACTATATTTTTACAATTTTGAGTTTGACAATAAGGGGAACAATATACTTTAAAGGTTCCTTAAGAACCATCATCACGAATTATGGTTGTGAGCTCATATCTTTGCTTTCTTTTTTCCTTTTTCCTTCATTATAGAGGGATCATTTGCGGTTGTGCACTCATATATCTAATCATAAATTGATATTTATGGAGATTTTGGTAATGCCATGACGTTCTCTAACAATATCTAGTGGTAATGACAATTTATAATCGCAAAATTTATGAAAGAGATGAAAAACAATATTAAGAACGTATACTATATATATTGACAGTATCACAGAATGAAATGTCCAATATTCATATGCCATTAAGTTTCATGTATTGGATGTTGAAGTAGTGTACTATCCACATCTAATAACTGCCAAGAAAACAAATCATGTCAGGTAGATCATTTAATATTGTAAATATAATGATAAAAAGAACACAACGATCATTGTACCCAATTGGGATCAGGATGAACTATGACCGACAGTTCACACCTTCTGAATTATTGCCAATTGAGACCAGGATGAATTGTGTACTTGTAAAGCATGAGTTGCATACATCACCGTTGTGAAGCCTATCCTTGGCACTTCATTTTTAAGTGATCGATCTACCTACCGAACCCTCATTTAACACCTTTTTTAATAACATGAGAATAAGCCAGTGATTTTTGTCATTTTTAATAGCAAATATGACCAAAAAATGATCTAGTGTGCCATCTGAATGAATCAAGACAATAGAGATATCTAGGGGACCATAATAATAATAATATAGTCCATATGACAATGATATTAAGGAGGGAGATGGATAAAGATTAATATTTATATTATAATAATAATATCTTTATTATTGGTATTATCACTTATGTTCGAGTTTGGAATCGACAGTTCAACCTCCACACAAGATGTAATCAGAACAATCATTTTTTTTAATTTTATTATAGTGTTTAATGTTTATTTTTTTTAATTTTCATCTGGTTCTGATTTTGCTTTCAACGTGAAATCAGAATCGAACCACCCCCATCCGATGCCGATTCGATTCAAATCTATGAAATCATTGATCGTTTTCGTTCTAATTTTCACCGGTTCGTTCAAAGATCACTATTTGTTTGTATCATTGTTATATTCATTTTGTGTGGAAAAGATATAAAACTAAGTATCGTGCAGATGACACATAAATCAGAGTTCACATTGGACGGCGATTGGCGGCCATGTGAAACGCATGGATGCTCAATTATTTGTGTTATCCGCACATTGAAAGAGTGATTAGGGAATGGGCCCCGACAAAATACCTATAAATATACCCGTCACCTTTCCACAGCCCATTCATCCTCTTCCCTCTGCCGTTCTGCCATATCTCTCTCCTCTACCCCGATCACAGCAAACATGTTGGGACATGTCCTCGGCGACGTGGTGGGCTCCCTGGTGGGCGGGAAGGGAGTGCAGGTGCAGGGTACGGTGGTGCTGATGCAGAAGAACGTGCTCGACTTCAACGACTTGGCCGGCAACGTCATCAACGGTCTTTTCGAGCTCCTCGGTCAAGGAGTCACCTTCCAGCTCGCGAGCGCCACCGTCGGCGACCCCAGTGAGTTGCTGGTTGCGTTGATGTTGCTTGTAACGTCGGTAGCTTTTCTTCTGCTGTCTTACGTTGATGCAAATGTTCTGATGGCAGACAATGGGAACCGAGGAGTCGTCGGGGAGGCCGCCTCGTTGCAGTATCTCGGCCATCTGCCCTCCCTTGCAGCCGGTGAAAGCAAATACAGCGTGACGTTCCGGTGGCAGGAGAATCACGGGATTCCCGGGGCTGTCATCGTCAAGAACAAGCACGCCACTCAGTTCTTCCTCAAGACGCTGACGCTGGACAACTTCCCCGGCAAGGGCCGGATCCACTTCGTCTGCAACTCCTGGGTCTACCCTGCAAGCAAGTACAAATATGACCGTGTCTTCTTCGCCAACACCGTGAGTACAATACTCGAGTTCTTGCTGTGTGATGCTGAACTTAACGTGCGGTTGGATTAACCATGACCAATGTGTGTGTGTGAAGACGTACCTCCCAGGAGACACACCGGCACCGCTGAAACCATACAGACAAGATGAGCTGCTAAACTTGAGGGGGCAAGACGTCACCGGGGAGCTGAAAGAATGGGACCGTGTATACGACTATGCGTACTACAACGATCTCGGAAGTCCCGATCAGGGCGCGAACCTCGTCCGGCCTATCCTCGGAGGGTCGGCGGAGTACCCTTACCCTCGTCGTGGGAAGACCGGCCGCGCACCGACGAAGACCGGTAATTTCAGATCCGACGAGATCCTGTCGCATTAGCGTCTGACTCCATTTCTTACGCTGCCTCGATCGCCTATTTGCTTGCTGCAGATCCCAATTCCGAGAGCAGACTGCCACAGCTGGACTTGAACATCTATGTGCCCCGAGATGAGCGATTCGGCCACCTTAAAATGGGTGACTTCCTCACCTACGCAATCAAAGCCATCTCCACCGGGCTGCTCCCAACGCTGCAAGCAATATTCGACATAACCCCGAACGAGTTCGACTCGTTCGAGGAAGTACTGAGCCTCTATGAGAACGGCCTTCCGGTGCCTCAGATTCCTCTGCTGGATGAGCTGAGACAGAGGATCCCTTTCGAGATGATAAGAGAACTGCTACGCACTGAGAAGGGCCAGAACTTCCTCAAGCTCCCAAAGCCCCATGTGATTCAAGGTAAGTCCAGTAGCAAAGCTTGGAGCAGTCGAACAAGCACGCTCATCTCACCATCCGGTTCTTGTTGCAGTCGATAAGAATGCTTGGCGAACGGACGAAGAGTTTGGCCGCGAAATGCTTGCCGGCGTGGACCCTCTCATCGTCAGCCGCCTTGACAATTTCCCTCCCATCAGCCAGCTCGATCCTAACAAGTATGGCAACCAACACAGCACGATCACAGCAGCTCACATCGAGCACAACCTTGAAGGCCTGACTGTTGACGAGGTATATGACTTATGTACCTTAGCACGTACTCAGGGATCATAGGCACGGTTTGCTTGATTTTGTTGCTATTCTTCAGGCACTGAGGAGCTATAGGCTCTTCATCTTGGACCATCATGATGCTTTGATGCCATATCTTGCTCGCATAAACTCCGGTTCGAATAAGATATACGCCACGAGGACTCTGCTATTCCTGAAGGAGGATTCCACTCTGAAGCCACTGGCCATCGAACTCAGCTTACCACACCCTGATGGAGAACAAGTTGGCGCCGTCAGCAAAGTGTACACACCGGCTGAAACCGGTGTCGAGGGTTCCATCTGGCAGTTGGCGAAGGCCTACGTTGGCGTCAACGACTCCGGCTACCACCAGCTCATCAGCCACTGGTGCGAATCAAAATCCCAACATAGCTCGGTTCTTAGTTGTGCAGAACCTGTTCACTTTCTCATGGTGAGTGCACATGCGCAGGCTCAACACGCATGCGGTTCTGGAGCCGTTCGTGATCTCCACGAATCGCCACCTGAGCGTCGTCCACCCGATCAGCAAGCTTCTGACGCCGCACTATCGCGACACGATGAACATCAACGCGTTGGCTCGCCAGACGCTCATCAATGCTGGCGGGATCCTGGAGACGACCGTCTTCCCAGGGAAGTACGCCATGGAGATGTCTGCCGTCGTCTACAGAAACTGGAACTTCGTCGAGCAAGCTCTCCCTACCGATCTGATAAAGAGGTAACAAAATCCTCGGAAGATCTAATTCGGCATCGTCACGAGTGTATGCCTGGCCTGATTTCAAGCTCTGTTTCTGCTCAGAGGAGTTGCGGTGCAGGAGAGCGACGGGCTTCGACTGCTGATCAAGGACTACCCCTACGCGGTGGATGGGCTCGCAATATGGAACGCGATCCAGACATGGGTGACCGAGTACTGTTCGATCTACTACCCCAGCGACGACGCCGTGAAGGCCGACACCGAGCTGCAGGCCTGGTGGAAGGAGGTCCGTGAGGTGGGGCATGGCGATAAGAAGGACGAGCCGTGGTGGCCCACGATGCAGACGGTATGCGACTTGACCGATTCATGCACCATCATCATCTGGATCGCCTCGGCGCTCCACGCCGCCGTCAACTTCGGGCAGTACCCCTACGCCGGGTACCTCCCGAACCGGCCCACCATAAGCCGGCGCTTGATGCCGGAGCCGGGCACGCCGGAGTACCAAGAACTGGAGAAGAACCCGGACAAGGCGTTCCTGCGGACCATCACGAACCAGTTGCAGACCATTCTGGGGGTGTCGCTGATAGAGATCCTGTCGACCCACTCGTCGGACGAGGTGTACCTCGGTCAGCGAGACACGCCGGAGTGGACCACCGACGAGAAAGCCCTCGCAGCGTTCCAGCGCTTCGGGGTGGCGCTGAGGTCGATCGAGGCGGAGATCGTGAGCAGGAACGGCGACTCGTCCTTGAAGAACCGCAATGGCGCCGCCAAGGTGCCGTACTATTTGCTCTTCCCCAGCGGCGAGAGTGGGATCACCGCGAAGGGAATCCCCAACAGCATATCCATTTAGAATGGGTCCATGTCGTTATTTAATGCTGCAGTACGGAGTAAATAAAGCAGCTCCACGAAGACCTTTGGCATCCATCGGTGCGTCGCGTGTCGTGTGAGGGACGTATCCTTTCTTCAAGCACATTATGTAACAAAGCGAGCGAGGCTATATATATATGTTTTGCTGTCAAAACCTCGTCTGCGATCAACAGTCTCTCTCTACTTATTCTCTTTCAATCATCATCATCAATGCCACGCTTAATTAGCACAAGGCTAGAGTGGATGGGACGCATGGCTGATGAAGCCTCAGCTTCTTACGAGTTATATAATATTTTTAATCCATGGATGCTGTCGTTTTTACTTGAGCCTTATTATCTCTGAAGAAAAAATTATATATACATATATAATAATACAAAGATAGTATATGATATAGCTTAAGATAGAACTACTGTTTTTTTTAATATTACTTTTTATCCCTTTTTTCTTTCACTCTCTTCTCTCTATCACCTATGGACTCAAATAATTAATCAAAATATTATTAATAAATTCAATAAATGTTAATGAATAAGCTCAAATATGTTACAATGGACATTAATTCAATTAAAAAATTTAAATATATCAAATTATCTAATAAACTAGCATATATGATCCTACTCTTTCAATCTTGACCAACGCAAACTATTCTATTGGTCCTCTTTCAATCTCTTGCACATATATAAATATTCTTTTAATATTCAAGTATGAAATATCATTGATCAAAATCTGACCTATTAATAATAACGATATCATAAAAATTAATTACAACAATAATAATAAAACATTAACATATATAATAATATCAATGTATAAAATATAATATAACATAATGTAATAACATACAGCATAGTAAGTAACACAAGTATATAGCATAAAAGTGTATTTGTAAAAGTATAAAACATATCATTTAAATACAATAAGTAGTATGAAAGCAAATCGAAATATATTTGAACAAATATAAAGATATTATTGTTATAAAATAAAAATATTCTCTTCATAAATTTATCATAAAAAGAAAATAATATCAAAATAATTAATCGAAAGTTTTAATTATATTAAAAATCTATCCTCTTGTTTGATACAATAAGTTATATTTATATCAAGTGTTAAAGGGGACAATCTCACCATATAATAAATAAGAGCATACTGAGCATTTTCTGTTGCTTGCATGGTTTATATAAGTTAAAGACGGAAGGATTAAGAGTCTTTATATGGTAAAGACTAAATATGGTAAGACCTAAAGGTGTTTGTAGATCAAAGCACTCTTTTCTCTCTTCTGAATCTTTCACTTAAATCTTTCTTTATCCTTTCCCTTGTTTTTGTTTTCCTCCTGATATCTTTTGTGAAAGATAATATGTTAATTTTTATACGCAATTAAGTATTAAGATACCAACTCGAATACATGTATGCTTGGTGATGAACTTTCAAATGTACATATTATTTTTCTATAGTTGTAGCTCGTGGTCATGTTCATCGTTGGAGTCATCTTCTTCATCGGAGGAAGAAGAGTGCGTGGGCTTCGATGATCTTTTTCCAAGTAATTAATACACCCGACGAAGCTTTGAACACTACAACTCCGAAACATTATAAAAGAAAACACTGATCCAAGTGCAGATTCAACCATGATGCCTGGGACAGATGTCATGTGTATATATATATATATATATATATATATATATATATATATATATATATATATATATATATATATATATATATATATATATATATATATATATGTATGTATACATATGTATACATATGTATATGTATACATATATATACATATGTATATATATATATATATATATATATACATATGTATACATATATATATATACATATATATATATATGTATATATATGTATATGTATATATATATATATATATACATATATATATATATATATACATATATATGTATATATATATATATATATATATATATATATATATATATATATATATATATATATATATACATATACATATATATATATATATATATATATACATATGTATATATACATATATATCATATATATATATATATATATATATATGCATATATATATATATGTATATATGTATATACATATGCATATATATATATATATATATATATATATATATATGTATATATATATATATATACATATATATATATATATATATTTATATATATATATATATATGTATATATATATATATATATATATATATATATATATATATATATATATATATATCAGCATTAAGTTTGAAGTCATATTTGCCCTTACAACCTTTAATATCCCCCCATTGAAATCCATGAAAAAAAAATCTCTTATTAACGACTAATAACAATAATTATAAATAATTTATAATGTCTTGATTTTGTTCCATATATAAAGTGAGTTAAGATTTAGATTAACTTATAGGAATATGATAAATGTATTCTATTAACTTATTAACTTATAACAGTATGATAATCATATTTTATTAACTTTACTTTTAAGTATTTAGAGTAAATGATTTAGACTCAATGAAGTTAATAGATTAATTATTATATTAGATTAGATCATGACAATTTGTATTAGAGCTGACTTAATATTGAAACACGATGAAAAGTTAAAGTAAGAAATGATTATCCATGAATGAGATGAGAGACACATCATAATAGAGGTACCGTTTCGCATAGATATATCTCATACGCATCACAATAATGTTTAATTCTATACTAGGCCTATCAGTGATATAAAGTTAAGTGAGGAAGAGTATAATGCTCTCGATTTAGTCTTATATGACTTAGATTGATTTATGAAGATTAGATAGATATATTATTGATAACTTTAGTATAAGTATTTTGAGTGAATAGTTTATGTTCAATGAGATTAATAAGTCACTTATCCCATGAAATCAAATTAAGATATAATTAATATATGTTAAAAAATATAGAACATTAAAAATTTTAGATGCTCTTACTACAATTCATAGGTTGTAAAAATTTTATAGTTTTAACTAGAAGTCAAAGGTAACTAAAAGGATTAAAAATACACGTTTTTAGACTTGGCTAAGATACATAGGGTAAAGTTAATTTTAAAAGAATAAACACATAAATCAAGTAGTTTTTCAATAAAATAAAACCTAACATTCAAATATGGAGAGTGTATTTATGAAATTAAAAAAAACATGGCAGATATATGAGAGAAAGTGAGAAGAATACACCATTTTAATTATAGGATATAAAAAAGAAAAAAAAAGAGGACCCACTTCAGGACTCAGTCCAATAACTCACTTAGTTTACATGCATTACAAGAATACACCATTTTAATTGCATTTGAATCTCACTTTGCCTGACAAGATATCAAGATGTGTTTGACATCTGAATAGCTTTATTTTTTTCTCTCCTTTGTCGGTGATGTCACATGCAATTAGTTTATTGTTGGTTTGATTGGGTGAATCATTCAATATTTTAGAAGCTTGCACTGCGAGTTGTTCTTAGACAAATAAACTTCAATACCTATCAGCATGTTTTGTATGGGAATAAACTTCACATGGTTCACATGACATTGTACTAACTCATCTTTCGGGAATAGTATTTTCTGGAAATTGTATTAATAAAAAAACAGTTTTGATATTTTTCTGTACAATTACAGAGATTATGATTACCCAAAAGCAAGACATCCATTTTCCTAAAACAATATCTTTCTTGGTTATAAATTGTGAAAATAAATTTTCTGAACTTTTGAAGCATCTGAATAAATATAATAAACATTTTTTTCTGAAATATTAAAATATGTCGGGCTAATAATTTACGGCAGTTTTGATCATTACTGCATTCATATCTTTGGCTCAATAGTGTTGGATTCTTGGAATGAAACTTGCCTGCTATTTTAAGTTTTGCAAATGAAGCATTAGTTGCATGAAAGATATAATTTTGCATTTTAATTTTGTTTATATCTGGATATATATATTTTTAAAATAGAAGTAATTTTAATTACGTCAAATAGCACACATGATGATCATGCATAAATTCGAACCTGAGACCATACTTATATAACAATTTATAAACCAATCTGGATGTCTTAATAGAGATTTTCAATGTATTCTTTTTTTATGGATGACTGACTGTAAGTTAATTTCATCATGTATATTGATTACTTTATCGATCAACTATAGCTATAGCTCTATATATTTGTTGTGTTTGTCACGATGGCTGCTTAATTATCTATATAGCCTAAAACCATAGCAAGTATGCATTCTTTGATCTCTTGACAACCTTCCTGAGACTTTGTTGAGACTGTTCGTATGAGCTAACTTCTTTTTCACTGAAATAAAAGGAAATAATAAATTTTATTTTTATTTAATAATTTTTATATTTTTATAATTTATTTATTTATTATTAGTAAGTTGTCCATGTGATGAAAGATGTGAATTAAATTATCTGGTCAATGGTGACAGGATGTGAGCCTAAGACTTTAAGTAATTTAAATATGCAAACAATTTTGTACCATTAAAGCATGTAGATTATTTTTATGTCTTAAAGGAGCATGGTTTCAATGCAACATATGTGAATTAAGACACTCGAGACAAAAAATGTAATGCACAATGTATTAAGATAAAAAAAGCATCCCGATGATACGTAATTTTTCTACTAATTTAGATATGTGGTTAAAAGTCTAAGTCAGTTACTAAAATCGCTGCAATTACTAAAATCGCTTACACTTACTAAAATCGCTGCAATTAGTCAGTTATAATAACAGTTATATAAAGTGAGAATCCCTTGTGTTGTATACGATGAATTTTGTTGCAGTGACTGTTCAAGTATATGCCAAGAACATCACGTGTTCTCATATGAGGTTAATTATAAATTAATCTTTTATAATTAGTTATCTTTATAATTTTGATTCTTATAGTTTTAAAAATTATATTAGGATCCTTATACTTATTAAAATCACTTCAATTAGTCAGTTATAATAACATTTATATAAAGTGAGAATCCCTTGTGTTGTATACGATGAATTTTGTTGCAGTGATTGTTCAAGTATATGCCAAGAACATCACATGTGTTCTCATATGAGGTTAATTATAAATTAATCTTTTATAATTAGTTATCTTTATAATTTGATTCTTATATTTTTAAAAATTATATTATGATCTTTATATTTATAAAAATAAAATATTTAATTTTATTTCTACTTACGTCATCAATTTTGTTATATGGTTAAAATATGGTTAATTTTATTTCTCCTTACGTCATAAAATATGGTTAAAAAAACTCAAGAGAGAGAAAAAGATTTTGTTAGGAAATAAAATGAGATAGTGCTATTCAATTGCTCCACCTTTTCTCTTTATTTTTGAAGATTTTGTTAGAAAGTAAAGCATTCAGTAGAAAGAAACGAGCCTACATATTTTCCTTTTGCAAGTATAGAAATTCTAATATAATATAATTTTAAAAAATATAAGGATGAACCCTCTCATAAGGGGGGAGGGGGGTTGAATTAGTGCAGCGGATAAAAATTGATAATTTAAAATTAATTTCGAAAAACGTTGTGCATTGAGAAGCTTTGTCCGATGAAAACGATTTCGGTAAGTAAGATTGATTGGAGAGAATTCGAAAGAGAGTTGAGAAGAAGAGAATGAACGAGCAGAGAAGTCAAGAATTAAAAGCAATAATTTAAAACTTACACACCAAAAGAAGTACGTAGCGATTTATAGTGGTTCGATCAAATGACATAAGTCCACTTCCGAAACCTCCTCCGATGAGGTTCTCGGCTTTCACTATCAATCTTTCTTGAAGGGGAAGGACCAAACACCCATTTTTACAGAATTTGTAGGTGGCTCACTCTTTTATATAATTTTTACACTTGTGAATTCGAGAGGTGAACACTCAAACTTTCGAAAGCAAATTTACTAGAATTTTGACTAAGTTCTTATCACTTCTCAATATTCTTAGCCAGCTGAGAAGTAGATATTTATAGGCTCAATTAGCTTCAGAATTGAAGCAAAAAAGGGTCACATCTAGGATTTTCGGGAGCTGGCGGTACCACTGCCTATCACTAGCGGTACCACCACTAGTTGATCCTGGTTCTATTAGTATACTGGGCGGTACCACCGCTTAGTCTGGTGGTACTACCACCTGACAAAGTCTCGGGCTCTGTGGAGGGGCAGTACCACTGTTTGTTAGGCGATACCACTACTTGTCAAGCGGTACCATCGCTTAGCAGGTAATAATTGTCAGTGGTACCACCACTAACCTAAGGTGGTACCACCACCCAGAGCACTTGGGAATATGTTCTCGGGGCGGTCCCACCACCAGACATGATCAAATACTTCTAGATGGGTCTTGAATCCAGCCCAATCCAGTTAAATTACAAGCCTAGTTGGCCCTACCAGGGTTAAAGGATTATCATCTAATCCTAACCCTAATTACATGCTAACTATGAAATTAAAAATATATTCTATGCAAAATATAATCTAGCAACATCGAGTCTTCTTCCGACGAACTTCCGGTGGACTTCCGATGAACCCTTGGACAATCTTTCGACGGACTCCCAACAGTCTCCCATACTTTATGACAACCTTGGCGAGTTCCGACGAGTCATCTTGGTAAGCTTTTGATCCTTCTCGGTGAGCTCTGCGAACTTCCGATGAACCTTTCGACGAACTTTTGAAAACCCTTCGGCAAGCCCCCGATTTATTTTCGGCCAGTTCCAATAGCACTTCCAATAAACCTTCGAACTTCTGATGGACTCTTGAACTTCCAACACAACGATCGTACTCGATTCTAGCACTTTACTTTATGTCTTCATCGCTATCGTAGTTAATCTTACATATTTTTCTTAATAATATAGATTAAATCAAATAATATATCAATTGACTTTATCATCAAAATCCGAGATTCAACAATCTCTCCCTTTTTTAAGATAACAATCAATTGATGATGGAGTTAACCTTAACTCCCCCTATCTATATGCCATATTTGAGAAAAAAAATACTTGAATTCAAACCCCTTGAATTCAAGTCAAAACCGATAAGTTACATACATTCGAACTTATCGACATGTTCAACAAGCATGAATTTTCATCTCTAAATATGAAACTTCATATTTTTCACAATTTGAAAATGATATCAAGGCATGACATCCATTTCAAGTTTAATGTCGAATGATGATAGAATACCGAAAAATAATTCATTCATCTTATTGAAAATTCATGCCATATAAATAAAATGATAAAGTAGAAAAGATAGATCATTAAAGCAAAAATTCATAAAAAGATCTATTTTCTATCAAGAGCTCATGTCTTAAAAAAAAATTATACTCGAGACGTTAATGTTCATATTTTTCAAGTAAAATTCATGAGGTAGAAAGGAGAAATCATTTAAGTACAAAATTCATGATAAGAGTCATGAATGTTCATAAAAAAAAAGTGATATTGAAGGTTATGAAAAATTCAAGAGGCAGTTCACTCAAATAATAAAAAATTCAAGCCATGATAAGAGCTATCTCGGCACTTCCAAGAAAAAGCCTATGAAGTGGAAAACAACCATTCAAGTCATCAAGAATTCATAAATGGCCATAAAATTTACAAGAGTTACAAGAGTTAGGAAATCTAAAAATTTGCATAAAATCTGAATTGATTTCAAGAGGGCATTTAAGCTATAAAAATTGAGAGTTTCTTCTTTTCATGTAAAATTCATGACATAAAAATGTATAAAAGAATAGTTCCATGTGTCATGAAGACAATTTCTTTAGGTTATCAAAAATTTATCAAACTTCAAATTTCATGATACGAAAGTGTGAAAAGTGAATCATGAAAGCCATTTAGTCATTCCAATGGAAGTAGAGGGAAGATAAAAATGATAGAATCAAAGTCATATTATCAATTCAAAAATCATCAACCATGAGTCATGTATATGATACTAAAAATCATTAATAGATGAAACAATAGTATCAATCCAAGATACGAGGAGGATGAAAGTGAAAGCTTCATTTAAAATACGAAATCGAATAGATGTAATAAGATAATACGGAATCCGAAAAGATGATATCAAGATATGAAAATCGAAAAATTCCGAAAAGGAACATACAACAACCTCATGTATTAAGTTTAACATATATGAAACTTAAAGTGTACCAAAATAACATAAAGAGTACAAAATGGGAGTTATAAGCTCCATTACAACCCATGAACTCAACATAGAGTTTTTAAATTATTCCCTAAGTGGAATGCCAAAATGTCTATACCAATTATCTAACTTGCAATTCATTTGATGCACTTCATTTAGGATCTCAGCCTGTTATGATTTGAGTTGATTTATTTCAGTCATAATCAGATTGTCAGAAGATGGATCAAGAGCTGGATCTGTCGATGCAGCACCAAAGAGATTAGGAAGAGGAAATTCATTACCCCTAAATACAGGTATTTTGGGTTCTATTATTGGAGGGGGAGGATCGGTCCTTCTAGGCTGCCTAGTCTAGATTCTATTCCTAAATGTGCATCTTAATCGCTTGAGTATGTTTCTGTTTATAACATTGTATCTATCTAATTTTATTATTTCTTCGTTGGGTGATATTCTAATATTATATGCATGTAATAATCTAGTGATTAACCCCCCATATGGTAGCATTAAATACTTAGATGCTATGTCCATCATGTTTTGTCGGATTAAGTATCCAAAATAATTTTCTTATCCGGTCATTATCCAGTACATAGTACCTAACTCCATTTGATTGACTTCATCGTGGTGATATTGTTTAGGGATTAGAATACTAGTAATGATGTGATGGGGAATCTTAGAACTAAACGGTAGCAAATGCTCACAGCTTTTAAGGACTATGGCTAGGTTAGGATTTCAAAAATAGTCCCTAAAGCCTTGAAGTAGGTTACTCCGATTGCATCCAAATCCTATTGGCCTTTAAAATAACAGCCTCTATTCTTTTTAGAAATTCCTATTAGATCGCAAATCATGCCATCCGTAATTGAGATTTGGTTTCCTAAAAAGTAAGTTAACATATTATCATCTTCATTTATGCTTAGGTTAGCATAAAACAATCAAACTAGCCTAGGGTATATTGGTTTGCTAATTTATAAAATGAGTAAGACATCTAGATTGACAAACCAATGAATAGGTTCTATGTTTCCTAATTCACTTAGATCAATATACTTACCCTTACGTATATTTATAGTTTCAAAACTAGGATACCTAAGGGCATTTTTACTAGAGCTAAATAGGGATGGATCATATAAATCTCTTTCTTTCCTCTTCCCTTTATCCCTAGATAATCTCCTATAAGCCATTTGTCTACAATTGATAAGAATGAATAAATAATTTTAAAAGGGCAGCAATGTATTGAGAGTTCAAAGAGAGAATGACAAAGAATATCTTAGTAGAGATTTCTTGAAAGGATAGTAGTCTTGATCCAAGATTTGAGAAGTTGGAAGCCTCTCTTGGTTTTCTTGAGAAAAGATAGAGATTTGAGAGGTAGAGGAGTGGTTTTGGAGGCTGTAGCAAGAGTTAGGGTCGGTTCTACCGTCAGCCCTAAAACTCCTTTATATAAGGGGGCTCTCGGACGATGTCACTGCCAACTGGGCGGTGCCACCACATGGGAACAGAATGCCCAGGCAGTACTACCGCTAGTTCAAGCGATGCCACCGCTAGCACCCATACTTATGTAGTTTTCTTAGAGGCAGCAACACCTTGACTATTTGATCAATTTAATTTTTATATTTAACATCTATCTCATATATGTTCAATTTTATCGCCATGAATTGAAATGATATCATTTGAATAACTCCGATCTCATATTATTTATGAAGTAATTTTTATTAGGTGTAATGACTCATCAAATTATTTAAATAATTAATTAAAAAATATAATCAAGAGATATCGAAAACTTTTTCTTTGAGAAGATCAAGGAAGAATGATAAATTAAAGACATGATGACTCAAATAATACAAGAGTGATTTCCGAAAGTTATGAAAACTTGCGTATCATTATCAAAATTAACAATGATCAACTTGTGAAATCATGAAAGATGTAAAGATCAAACAAAAGATGTCATTCATAGTTCATAAATATCAAAATCAAGAATCATAAATCACATTATCTCAAGTTATAAGTCCGAGATATAGAGATCAAGAGAAGGAAATTTCGAGTCGAGAACAAATTATCGATTCATGCATTACTTATCATATATAATTTCAAAATAAATAAAAGATCATTAAACATAATTCAAAATATTCATCATAATTTTTAACTCATTCATCGAATCATCAAAATCAATATCATAGTTTGCGAGATTCAAAGAATAGATTCATCATTAAGAATCACATCCGAAAGATATTTCACAAAGGATATATTGCAATCGTAAATATCGATAAGTGACTCATTTGGATGTATCATCATAATCCATGCATAAGGAGCATCAAGCCATCAAGATCAAAAGAAAATTTGAATATCAAATGCATTTAAACCATCAATGTTCAATAAGTTATAATTTCAACAAAATAAAGTTAAAATTCCAAGAATTTTAAAAATAGAAGTCATGAATCGTTTTGAAGGATCTCATTCTAGTTCAATTCATCAAAATCATATTCAAGAAGTTCACGAGATTCACAAAATACATTCTCTTTTAGGTATTTCAATTTAATTGATTTGACTTTTCATAGAAATGTTCAAAGCCAAATATAATCATATAGATTTGAAACAAAGTTTCATCAAAACCATCAAGACTAAAAACACATCATGCATGATTTTATAAAGCATTTTCAAAATCATTTTTAAGATATTTAATAATAGTATTAATTAAGGTGCATAAATAATCAATACATTGCACTCAATGGTCCTTTATTTACCGAGCTAGTGAGCTTGATAACGTTCATACATCATGAGGTATCGTTACTCGCTCCTAGCTTACGATGGTTAAGATGCCTATACAAGGTAATTTTTGGGTACTCATTTAAACTTGGGTGCTTCAAAAATTGATCTACTAATTTTATCGTTATACATTGAATTCCTTATGGTTCCTTTAGGAACCCATATCAATTTATGTAGGTTTAGTTTCTTAAACGGACATTTGTAAGCAACATATCCAGGTTTGCAACAAAAGTTACACTTTGTGTGTGGTGATACATGCAAAGTAAGTTCTTTAATGAAAGTGGTTGGATTTCGATGAGATCCACTCATAAATCCGATTCCACTTCTTTTTCCAACATGACCCTTATTTGCAAGGATCATGTTTAAGACCTTGCTACCAACTTTAAATTTATCTAAGGTTTCTTTAAGTAGCAAGTTCTCCTTCTTAATTGCCTCTAAGTGTTTACACATAGAGCAGGGAGGCAAGGAGGGAGTGTTATATTTAAGATTTTCAAATTTATCAACTAAGAAGACATCCTTCTTTTTCAAAGAATTGAACTTTTTACTAATTACTCTACACTCATCAGATAATTTATGAAAGACATTTGAAAGCTCAGCTAAAGTTAAATTGTCATTAAGTAAATCATTTACCTCTTCTCCGAAAGCTATTAAAGAGAAGTTGGTGACCTTCTTATTGCTTGTTTCTTCATCTTCGGAGCCACTTGAGTCACCTCATGTTGCCTTTAGAACCTTCTTTTTTTTTGTTACTTCTTCTTGGCTTGGGGGCATTCACTTTTGAAATGCCTCGACTTTTTACATTCATAGCATATTACTTATTCCTTTTTGGGTTCAAGTTTATTTTTAGAGTCATTTTTAAATTTATTTCTTCTTATAAATTTTTTAAATTTTCATGTCAAAAGTACAAGTTCGTCATCAAAGTCTTCATCACTTGAAGATTCTTTCAAGTGGTCTTCTTGTGTTCTTAATGTTATATCCTTCATGTTATTTGGAATGAGATTCTCAAGGTTATCATAAGCATAACATGCCATCTCATAGGTCAATAATGACTCAATTAGTTCTTCGAAAGGAAAGTTCTTTAGATCCTTGGCTTCTTGAATGATCGTAACTTTTGGATCCCAATTCTTCGGAAGGGATCTTAAAATTTTAGTTACAAGTTTAAAATTAGAAAAACCTTTCCCAAGTACTTTTAGTCTATTGATGACATCCGTAAAATGGGTATATATGTTTTCGATAGACTCACTTGGTTTCATCCGAAATAATTCATAAGAATACACCAAAAGGTTGATTTTAGACTCTTTCACTCGGCTAATGCATTCGTGAGTGATTTCAAGAATATACCAAATATCAAAAGCTGATTCGTAAATTGAAATACGATTAAATTCATTTTTATCAAGAGCGCAAAATAAGGCATTCACAGCCTTGGCATTAAGAGCGAAAACCTTCTTCTTCGATTTATTCCATTCATTTATCGGAAGAGAAGATTTTTGAAAGTAGTTTTCAATAATATTCCAAAGTTCAAAATCTATGAAAATAAGAAAAATTTTCACATGAGTCTTCTAATAAGTATAATCCGACTCATTAAATATAGATAGACGTGTAATTGAATAACCCTCTTACATGCCGGAAAATATCATCTCTCTTGGGTTTTAAACCAAATAAGAGTGACCTTGCTCTGATATCAATTGTTAGGATCTAGAGTGACACTGAGAGGGGGGACTGAATTGGTGCAGTGGATAAAAATTGATAATTTAAAACTAATTTCGAAAGGCATTGTACGTTGAGAAGCTTTGTCCGACGAAAGTGATTTCGATAAGTAAGATTGATTGGAGAGAATTCGAAAGAGTTGAGAAAAAGAGAATGAATGAGTGTAAAGAAGTAAAGAATTGAATACAACAATTAAAAACTTACGCACCAAGAGAAGTACGCAATGATTTATAGCGGTTCGATCAAATGACCTACCTCCACTTCCGAAACCTCCTCCGATGAGGTTTTCGGCTTCCACTATCAATCCTTCATGAAGGAAAAGGACCAAACATTCTTTTTTACAAAACTTGCAGGTGGCTCACACTCTTTTACAAAAATTTTATACTTGTGAATTCGAGAGGTGAACACTCAAACTTTTGAAAATAAATTCGCTAGAGTTTTGACTCAGTTTTTATCACTTCTCAATGTTCTTAGCCAGCTGAGATGTAAGAGGTATTTATAGGCTCAATTGACTTCAGAATTAAAGCAAAAAAAGATCACATCTAGGATTTCCAGGAGCTGGCGGTACCATCGATTGTCACTAGTGGTACCACCACCAGTTGACCCTAGTTTTGTTAGTATACTGGGCGGTACCACCGCTCAGTCTGGTGGTACTACCACCTAACAGAGTCTCGGGCTTTGTGGAGGGGCGGTACCACTGCTTGTCAAGCAGTACTACCGCTTGGCAAATAATAACTGTCGGCGGTATCACCATTGACTTGGGTCGGTACCACTGCCCAGAGCACTTGGGAATATATTCCCAGGGTAATGGCACCGCCCCAATCTAATAGTACCACTGCCAAACATAGTCCAGCATTTCTTGATGGGCTTTGAATCCGATCCAATCCAGTTAAATTACGGGCCCATTTGGCCCCTACCAAAGTTAAAGGATTATCACTTAATCTTAACCCTAATTACATATTAACTATGAAATTGATAACATATTCTAAGCAAAATATAATTCAACAATATCGAGTCTTCTTCCGGCGATCTTCCAACGAACTTCAAACGTACTTCTGACAAACCCTCGGACACTCTTCTAATAGACTCCCAACAGTCTCCTGGATTTTATGACGACCTTGGCGAGTTCCGACGAGTCATCTTGGCAAGCTTCTGATTTTTCTCGGTGAGCTCCGTGAACCTCCGACGAACCTTCCGACGAACTTCTGAAAACTCTTCGACAAGCCCCCGGTTCATTCTCGGTCAGTTCCAACAGCACTTCCGACGAATCTTCGGACTTTCGAGATTCAACACTATTCTCAATAATATGTATTAGATTAAATAATCTATCAATTGACTTCATCATCAAAATCCGAGATTCAACGCTATTCTCCTTAACCTATTCACTTTAAATTTCTTTTAAATGATATGATTACTATGATAAATGAAAATATAAACTTAAACTTTGTCAACTATCACAGCCAAACAAAAACAAATAAGAGAACGTTCATCACCTTGGCTTCATGTGCCAAATAATGAATACATAGTCAGATGATAACAAAAGTGACAGCTGACCAAAAACAAAAAAACAAAAGTGCATCATCAGATCTGATCTATCTTCAAACTTAGATTACTTGTCCTCATTGAATTATAAAAGTGAAAAGCGATCTGTGCTTTCACCTAATTAAATCATGCGCTCCATTAAATCTGTCCAGGTCTTGTCTACTATCACAGCCAAACAAACAAAACCAAAAAAGAAAATGTTCTTCGTCACCTTGGCTTCATGTGCCAAATAATGAACACATAGTCAGCTGATAACAAGAGTGATAGCTGACCAAAAAGAAAAAGACAAATGTGCATCGTCAGATCTGATGCATCTTCAAACTTAAATTGCTTGTCCTCATTGAAGTATAAAAGTGCGTAGCGATCCGTGCTTTCACCTTAATTAAATCATGCATAAATTTGTTCAGGTCTGTCTACGTCCACATTCATTAAATCAACGCAGCTTTAATTAATTATATATTATCCTCCTACTTGATCCGACCTTATACTTTAAATTTATATTAAAATAAAATGAAAAAAAGTCATTCAATTTTTTCTAACATCAACGGCTGTCTTAACGAAGGACACAACACACTAAGATCGATAGATATAAAGATAATTTCAATGAAAACAATATGATTGCTTCTATGGTAACGATCGCCTCATCGATATCACTATCGTTGTGACCACTATGACGTTAGAGCTTGTAAATAAGAGCTTTGGGTACTCCTTTGTATATGTCAATCCTAACATGCCCCACCTTACTAGCTCCGGCTCTAATGCCTCCACCTCCCGCGTCCACCACACTCTGATAAGGGCACTGCCATAGACACCACTATGTTTCGATCCATCCATAAAAAATGATAGTGATATAATTGACCATGATAGTATCTTTTGAAATACAAAGGAGATTGAAGATGAAACAACCACAGCAAACATCGAGGTGACGATGGTGGAGAGCCATATGAACCTCAAGCTGCTTATGAGGCGATGGTCATAGTAATTGCTCAAGTCGGTGGCTAGGTTGTAGAGCTGGCAGCTCCTATCGCTACACTTTAACATCACCTTTATCACCTAGATGGTCATCTACTCCTTAATGTTAGATCATGTAATTTATCTAATTAGGTAAAATATATTATGGATATGATTAGATTTTAATGATAATTATTGGCTAATAAAAGGAAGTTCAATTATGGTAAAATTCTTTAGGAGATATCTTGATGGGAGGAACTTTTGTAATTACTTATTCTAAACACATGACCTCCTAGGGATTTAACATAACATAATATACAAAAATTAAATAATAGAATGCAGATGTATGGATATGTGATATGAATGAGAGATTACCGATCTTCTTTTATCTTTTCTTAATCAGATTATAGATCTTCTTTCATATCCGCTTAGTCAACCAATCAATGAAAGATTACAGATCTTTTTTTATATTCTATCTATTTTTTTAATCAATTTGAATGAACTAAGATATTATATTTTTATTAAAAATATTATATTCAGTGAAAATATTTTTATCATTTTAAAAAATTAGGGCTCTCTATACATATCTTAGAAATGAGGGTTGCAAAAAATTCAGGATTATCTCAAAAATTGACTTATATGTACTTATCAAAATATTAAGATGCTTTTCCTTTACCCATCCTTTTAATATCCATTAAGAAGATCAGGTTAATTATTTCTAGTTTGAATTTTTAAAAAATATATAAATATATAAAGTACCTAAAATGGCCATAATAATCTTACCATCAGACCATCAAACAACTAGTTTCTAAAGGTTGCTAATGTTATTTAAAAGTTTAATTAATACTCAAACGAAGACTTAACTAACCATTATTTACCATTATATATAACATATATGTGTATAAAACTATATAAGAAATATATATGCATATATATATATATAATATTATAGATTGAGAAAACCAATGTTAAGGTTTATAGTTAAAGTAGTGATGTTAAAACATTGATAAGCAATTTTTTCGGGAAAATTTTGCCACATATATTTTTATCGCTTGGAGGGAAAAAGTATCCTAAATCGCTCCCATGAGTCCATTATGATATGCTCGCTCTATAGATTTCGTTCGTATTTTCAAAGCTGAAGAACCAAAATCAAAATTTATATTTCTTAGTAATGAAAGTCCTAGTTACAGTCGACACAACAATATTAGTAAATTGAGATTGGATTTCTTATTTATATCACGGCATTACTGAAGGAGAGAACGGAATGGATAATGAAACAATTCAAAATATTTAAATTTTGAATATATAGTTAATCTTGTTATGGAAAACAACTTTTACCGTGGACCAGGAGGCAGGCGGTTGTAGCTCCGAGGTTCCGAGGTCGTCGCGGTTGGATTCGGGCCAGTCGAGACCGCGACTTTTTCCCAACGTCCTTGGTCGAGGGGATCCGTATGTCGCCTCAGTTCAGTCCCTGCACGAAGGCGGGTCGGATGGTGCTCCGCCCGACCCCTCCGACGCCCAAGTCAGCTCTTCCCCGGAGGAAGATAAGTAAAGAATTAGAGAATAACCGAAGTCTCGTGTTGCCAGCCCTCCCTTTGTTCACCTTCCTCCCTGGCTTATATAGATCGGGAGAGTGAGGGGTCTCCGGTTGCGTCTGAGGGTGGAATACGGACCTGACTCTGCAGGCCGAGGTCGTGATTGACCCTGGCGTGGACCTGAGGGTTGGTAAAGGAAGGTGCCGTCTGAGGTTCGACCTTTGCCACAGCGGCAAAGAGGGATGGCTGCGACGTCATCGAGGTGGAATCCCCCGAGGCTGGCATCACGTCGCATTTAATACCCACGGCCGCTACGCCTGGGTGTCGGGCTCACCACGGCAGCCTGGCCGGCCCGGGAAGCGAAGGGCTATGGCGTCAGAAAGCGGGGTCCACAGGAGCCGGCGTCACGTCACATTCAATACCCATAACATTGCCCCCCTCGAAAAAAGCCCCTTCTGCGTGATACAGAGGGTCGAATCGCCGACGAGGTCGGAGCCGGTCGGGCAGGCACTCAAGGCCGAGAGAGCCGAACCGCCGTTCGGGATGCATAAGTGGTCGAGCAGCCGCTCAAACCGAGAAAACCGAGCTGCTGCCGGGATAGAACTGGTCGAGCAGCCGCTCAAGACCCAGAGAGCCGAACCGCCGTTCGGGATATATAAGTGGTCGAGCAGCCGCTCAAGACCGAGAAGACCGAGCTGCCGCCCGGGATAGAACTGGTCGAGCAGCCGCTCAAGACTCAGAGAACCGAACCGCCGTTCGGGATATATAAGTGGTCGAGCAGCCGCTCAAGACTCAGGGAGCCGAACCGCCGTTCGGGATATATAAGTGGTCGGCAACCGCCAAGACCGAGAAGACCGAGCTGCCGCCCGGGATAGAACTGGTCGAGCAATTTGCTCAAGACTCAGAGAACCGAACCGCCGTTCGGGATATATAAGTGGTCGAGCAGCCGCTCAAGACTCAAGGAGCGAACCGCCGTTCGGGATATATAAGTGGTCGAGCAGCCGCTCAAGACCGAGAAGACCGAGCTGCCGCCGAGATAGAACTGGTCGAGCGGCCGCTCAAGACTTCGAAGAACCGAACCGTCGTTCGGGATATATAAGTGGTCGAGCAGCCGCTCAAGACTCCGAGAACCGAACCGCCGTTCGGGATATATAAGTGGTCGAGCAGCCGCTCAAGACTCAGGGAGCCGAACCGCCGTTCGGGATATATAAGTGGTCGAGCAGCCGCTCAAGACCGAGAAGACCGAGCTGCCGCCCGGGATAGAACTGGTCGAGCAGCCGCTCAAGACTCAGAGAACCGAACCGTCGTTCGGGATATATAAGTGGTCGAGCAGCCGCTCAAGACTTCGAGGAGCGAACCGCCGTTCGGGATATATAAGTGGTCAGCGGCCGCTCAAGACCGAGAAGACCGAGCACGCCGAGATAGAAGCTGGTCGAGCGGCCGCTCAAGACTTCGAAGAACCGAACCGTCGTTCGGGATATATAAGTGGTCGAGCAGCCGCTCAAGACTCAGGGAGCCGAACCGCCGTTCGGGATATATAAGTGGTCGAGCAGCCGCTCAAGACTCAGGGAGCCGAACCGCCGTTCGGGATATATAAGTGGTCGAGCAGCCGCTCAAGACCGAGAAGACCGAGCTGCCGCCCGGGATAGAACTGGTCGAGCAGCCACTCAAGACCGAGAAGACCGAGCTGTCGCCCGGGATAGAATTGGTCAAGCAGCTGCTCAAGACCCAGAAGATCGTTACGTGTGTCACAGTACTTGGGCCGCCGAGGAGGTCGCTGGGTGTCCCGTGGTGTTTGAGTTACTTCAAAACTACCCGCCCATGCATGGCCACGGGAATCGAGGGGACGGTGTACGCCGCCCCAGTCACCCATATGGGTGGCTTGCAAGTCATCTCGCCATTAATGTGATGTCGTCGATTGGACTGCCTGATGCGAAAGGGGGTAGGCGGTACGCGCGGCAACATGCGATCATTCATTCTGGGAGACGAAAAGGCGGAGCTCGTCCCTCTTTAAATGGGGCAAGTCTTGGTTCCCTATAGCTTTTCCCCTTTGGGATTCCCTGCCTCGAGCCCTGTCGTCTCCTTCTTCCGATCCTTCATCCTTTGCTCTGCTTCAGTCGGCTTTCCTCCCCGTAGGTCAGTAAAAATGACTTCTTCTTCCGCTGCTTCCCCCTCTACCTCTTCCCCTCCCATGCCTCCCACTTCTACTCGTGTTTCGAATCCTTCACCTCCCTGCCTTTCGAATCGTTCATCCGATGAGGAGGCGTCGCGTGCACTGGAGGCCCTAATGTGGCCGCACGACGAAGACTCTACCCTTATTGATTCTTCTCTAGGCATCCTCCGGAGGCGCTTTAGTATTCCGGAGGAATTCATCCTAATAGCGCCGAGGCGGGCAAGCGGGCTTATGATCCCGTTCCCGGGGGCCGCCATTACTCGCGATGCTCTCGAGGCTGGTCTTCGCTTTCCTCTACATCCTGTCATTGTCTCTTGCCTTTCCCTGTGGCGAATCTCGCCGTCGCAAGTGATGCCTAATTCCTGGCGTTATCTCATAGCGTTTCTGGGGGAGTGCCACTATGCTGGTATCGTCCCGACCCGAAACCTTTTTCTCTCGTGTTTCCGTCTTCTTAAGGGGTCGGGAGGATACTTCTTAGTCGCCCGGACAGGATTCCGAGTCAGCGGGGCTCCCACAAACAATAAAGGGTGGAAAACACGCTTCTTCTACATCCGTAGTGAAGCGGATTGGGGTTTTGGGGTCCGGTGGTTCATGAGGGCCATCGACAATCTTGCGGTCCCGCCATTGAATGCCGAAGAATCCCGATCTCGGGAGAGGCTGAGGGATATTCTCCCCAGCTCTCAAGCCATCCGCCATATGTCGGAGGAATGGCTGGTCGAGGCGGGGCTCCGCCCGAGTTCTCGGGGTAGGTCCGCCCATTTTGTTGCGTGCGCTTCCGACACATTCTTCTAATTCTCGCACGTTTCCTCATTTCTCACAGGGATGGTGAATTTGCGGGCGCTCCAAGCCGGGGGGACATCGGCAGGCTCATCTCCACGCCCGTCTCCCACACCCAAGCGAGCGGCGAGGGATTCCCCGACAACGGTTTGAGGAGTAATCAAGAAGAAAACCAGGGTTAGCAGCATAAAGGGCTCCGAGGGACCAGCCTCTGTCCGTGGACTTGACCTGGGGGAAACCGGCCGTCTGGAGCACCCGATCTGGAAGGGGTTGTCGGTCCCTAGCAGCGGTGTGCAGGAAGGCCCCGTCTTGGCGCCGGCCTGTAAGGGGTCTATGCCGGATTCACCGGGCGGGGAGGAGCCCTTCACGACTCGGGTGATGGGGAGATCCCGCCGGGGAGGCGGCGACCCTTTGGTCGCTTTCGGTGGGGAGGCGGCGAGGGGACAAGATATGGGCTGGTGGGAATCCATCGGTCTCCTACCTCGGGGCGCTTCACTCCGACATAGCTCGGGATTTGTATCGCTCCCCTCGGAGGCTCGGCCTTGAAGTCGGCTAAGTTTGTGACGTGGGTACGCATCTCCTCCTTAGTGTTTATATATGTTCATCGTCGTTATCTTACCAATTTGTTCCATGCAGAACCTTCATTGCGCTACCGCCCTAATCGACCGGACGCGCGACGCTGGTCGGATCATCGGCGGTCTCGGCGAACGCAATCTCGAATTGCGCCTTGATTGGAGAAGCGCAGACGAGCGCTGGCCCCGAGGCGTTGTCTTGCGCGAGAAAGCAGGCGTCGACTTGGATGAGGAGGTGGCCCGCCTCAACACCGAACTTGAGGTCTGGCGTCCTCAGGCAACTCTGGCGCTGCGGAGGAGAGATGGATAACCGCCTCCGCAAGCGGAGGTTTTTGGATTTAGCTGCAAAGCTGGCCGAAGGAGGCTGAAGCCAAGGCTTCCTCGGGGCTTTAGCCGAAGAAGCGCGCCGGCCAGGAGAGGAGCGAGCAGCTATCGAACAATACAAGAAATCTGAAGGGTTTCTCCTTGGTTTGGATCGGACGGGCCGGGTATCTTATGAATATGGATACAAGGTGGCCCTGGCTCGCTTTCGAGCATGCCCCCCGGGTTCCGTAGTCGAGGAGAACCCCTTTACCTCTCGTCCCGAGGGCTTGGAGGTGAATATGCCCGAGGAGATCCCCTTCGATGATGGTTTAGAGGGGCGGTCTCCTAAGGGCTACTTTTTGTATCTACTTCATTTTGACTGAGTGCATTTTTCCTCTTTCGAGGATGTATTTTGTATTCGAAACTTTAGTTAATCAAATGTTTGTTTTTTCAACTAGTCTCAATTTCATTACAGGGTTTTTACACGAAGTATTTTTAAGATTCAGGCGTTCAGGCCCTCGACACGAGTTGTCCCGACATGGTCGTAAGTCGGAATGTGCCCGGTCGGATGACCTTAACAACACGATAAGGTCCCTCCCATTTGGGCGAGAGTTTACCTCTCGAGCGGATCGGGTCGCTTATCTCAGCTTTACGTAATACCAAGTCTCCCAACCTGAGGGACCGAGGATGAACTCTCTTGTTGTAGTTTCGGGCGATACTTCGATTATAAGATAGAGCTTTTAGGTGAGCCTCGGCTCTACGTTCTTCTAGTAAATCTAGCCCGGCCCGAACTCCTTCGGCCGAAGTTGTTGCTTCAAAGGCTTCCACTCGGGGAGTAGGGACGATCATCTCGGCTGGGAGGACCGCCTCCGTGCCAAAGGTCAGACTATAGGGAGATTCGCCTGAAGCAGTTTTTGGGGTAGTTCGTAGGGACCATAGGATGCTCGGTAACTCGTCGACCCAGTTTGATCGGGCTTTCGAAGTTCTTTTCTTCAACCCGTCAAGTATCGACTGGTTAGTCACCTCGGCGAGACCGTTAGTCTAAGGGTGAGCGACGGAACTGAACCTTAGCTGTATCTTATGAGCCGCGCAGAATTCCCCTGAAGTCTGGCGGCCCGGGGCCGTTATGCGTGACAATTACCCTGGGGAGGCCGAACCGGGTTATGATATTCCTCCACACAAACCGCTCCACCTGTCGTGCCGTAGTGGTCGCCAGTGGCTCGGCCTCCACCCATTTGGTGAAGTAGTCGACTCCTACGAGAATATATCTTCGCTGCCCGGGAGCCGGGGGGAATGGTCGAGGAGGTCCATTCCCCATTAGGCGAAGCCGGCCTGCACAATCCAAGGATGTGGCGGGGATTGTGGGGCGTTGGGGTTTCGGGCATAACGCTGCGCACGCGTCGCATCGCCGCCGCACATAGGCCTTGGCGTCTCGGTATAGCGTGGGCCAATAGTAGCCTTGCCGTAGTACTTTGAATGCCAAGGCCCGACCGCCCATGTGCTCCCCGCAGATCCCGTCATGGACCTCGGCAAGGATTACCTCGGCCTCGTCGGGATCCAAGCATCGTAACAGGGGGCGAGAGAATGACCTTCTGTAGAGTTGATTTCCGATCTCGCGATACCAGGCACGTGTCCGTCGGAGGCGTCGCGCGCAGTGATGTTGTCGGTAGGAAGGGCGCCGCCGGCGTTTGTATTTCAAAGCATCTCCTGCGCCCACGTGACCGGGAAACCGTCGTTCGGATTCGTCCGTCTCGCGATCGCTTCTGATTTGGTGAGGAGCTCCTCGACCTCGGGTGTTTTCCCAAGTCTGACCCCGCGGTTAGCTTTGCGAGCGCATCCGCTCGGCCATTTTGACACCTGGGGATTTTGGATAGGGTAAAACGGGAGAAATTAGCGGTTTGGACCCTTACCTCCGTCAAGTATCTTGACATTGTTGGGTCCCGAGCTCGATACTCTCCACTAAGTTGCTCGGCAACGAGTTGTGAGTCGGTAAGGAGGTGGATAGCTCCTAATTGCATTTCAGCCGCCAGCCGGAGGTCGGCCAAAAGCGCCTCGTATTCCGTCACATTGTTAGTGGCCTCAAAGTTGAAGCGGAGGGAGCGTTCGAAGGTGTGTCCGTCGGGAGCCTCCAATATAAGTCCAGCTCCGGCACCCTTCGAGCCGGACGATCCGTCGACTCTGAGGACCCAATCCTTTTGCTCCAGTTCCGGATTTTATGTTTCTGGTTGGGCTAACTCCGATATGAAGTCAGCCAGCGCTTTGTGCTTTGATAGCTGTCCTCGCTTGTAACGTAGGTCGGTCGGACAGCTCCCACCGACCACTTGAGAGGCGCGGCTACGTCGAATTTAGATAAAACCTGGCGAAGTGGTTGGTCGGTCATTACCTCATTGCGTGAGCCTGGAAGTAAGGCGCAGCTTCACGGCGCGAGGGCGAGCGCAACGCTAGCTTCTCGATGGGGGGATAGCGCTCCTCGCTCCTCGTGGGGCGTGGTGGCGTAGTAGACCGGGAGTTGTTCCTCGCAGGTTTCCTTGATCAAGACCGAGCTCACCGCATGTTGGGAAGCCGCTAGGTAGAGATAGAGCACCCCCGGGGCGGAGACCGAGGCAAGGCGAGGCAGGTTAGACAAGTGATGCTTTAAGTGTGTGAAGGCCTCCTCGTACTCGTCGTTCCACCAGAAGTTCTTCGGATCCTTCAAGGCTCGGAAGAAGGGAAGGCTTTTGTCTCCCGATCGGGACAAGAATCGGGCGAGGGCTGCAACTCTTCCGTTAAGGCACTGGAGTTCCTTGACTGTCCGGGGGGCTCGCATGTTGACAATTGCTTGGATTTTTTCCGGGTTTGCGTCGATCCCTCTCTCATGTATAATGAATCCGAGGAATCTGCCCGATGTCACGCCAAAAACACATTTGGCGGGTTAAGGCGCATCCGTACCTTCTCGAGTAGCAAAAGTTTCCCCCAGGTCAGCGAGGTGGTTTGATCCTATCTGGCTTTTCACGATCATATCATCGACATATACTTCCATATTCCGCCCTATCTGATGGGCGAACATTTTGCTTATAGTCCTTTGGTAAGTGGCCCCGGCATTCTTCAGCCCAAACGGCATGACCTTGTAAAAATATCGCCCCCTGGCTAGTGAGGAAAAGCTGTGTGCTCTCGATCCTCGGGTGCCATTCGGATCTGGTTGTAGCGGAGAAGGCATCCATAAGCGAAAACTGGCGTGCCAGCCGGTTGAGTCGACGATTGATTGATCCTCGGTGAGGGGGTACTTGATCTTTTAGGCAGAGCACGATTGAGATCGGTGTAGTCGACACACATCCTCCAGCTTTCATTAGGCTTTTTTACTAAAACTACATTTGACAACCACCTTGGGTATTTGACTTCTTCGATGAAATCGCGGCTAGAGTCGCTCCAATTCTTCCCGAATGGCTTGGCGGCGTTCGAGGGATTGAGGTCGGGTCTTTGCTTCACCGGGCGTGCGGTCGGGGAAATACTCAAGTGATGCTGGGATACCTTAGGATCGACCCCTGGCATGTCGGCCGGGGTCGAGCAAAGATGTCGGCATTTTCTGAAGGAGGCCCGATGAGTGTGCCGTTCTGTTCATCAAGCTCGCACCGACCCCACTATTCTCGAGGCGTATTATGAGAGGACTTCAACCGCTGGTCTTGTCGGCTCGGATCTTTGTCAGGATGTTTGGATTTAGCGGGGATCGTCGGGGACCCTCCTCGATTTCCTTTTCTTGCTTAGCGAGATCGCCGTCAGAGTAGCATTGTCTGGACTCCGAGGATCTCTCCCGGACCTCCCTACCCCGATACGGGTTGGGAACTTCAGGGTTCGATGGTAAGGGAGATGCGGCTCTTATTTTATTGAGGTGGGCGGCCTAGGATGGCGTTGTATCTTTGAGGAGGTCGACCACCAGGAAAGTCGTCATCATCGTCTTCGTCCTTGGCGAATCCCCGATCGTCATGGGTAAGGTGGTCGACCCTCGCTTGGCGAGGCCGAGTCACCCGTGAACCCGGTGGCGCCGTTTGTAAGGGCCTCGAGGGCATCGTCGAGGTAATCCCGGCTTGTAAAGGCGCGAAGTAAAGGATGTCATTTGAATCGCCGTGTCGATCATGATCCTTCTCACCTATGCGTTGGCTATCCTAGCCGAGACTACCAATGCGTCGTCATGCTCCGGTTGTCTGAGTCCTCCGTCGGGAAGCGTTATTTGCGGTTCAAGGCGTGTGGCGATCCATCGTTCGAATGGATCGGGCATAGGCCTTCGCGCTTTGAGTCTTTTTCCTCGAGGCCGATCCACCGATGATTACGTCAATGTGTCGTTCGACAGGGCCTTCGGGACGTAGGGAGGATTCCTTTTCCCGTTGGAGGTAGCGGCCCAAATGGCCCCTACGTATCAGCTCCTTGATTTGCCGCTTCAACTCGTAACATTCCTCGGTATCGTGGCCGTTACGCCGATGGAAGTGGCGTGAGCGGGTATGGTCGGCCAACATTCGCGGGTTTGACATGAGGCGGGAGGCCTAAGCATCCCCTTCTCTTTGATCTACGGAGGAATATCGGGTCGAGATGCATTTAAGGGGGGCGGGAGCCAGGCACGGGGATGTCGGGGTGATCCACCTTGCGTCTAGGTGTGGGGCATTTGCACGGGCGCCGCTCCGCTTCGAGAGGATTCCGGGACGTACTCTTTGTTGTTCTTCCCTTCTACCTGCCATCCAGGCTTCGGCCGAGACGTATTGATTTGCGCGTTGAAGCATTTCCGTGGATCGTGACGGGAGGTCGTTCCACCAGGGACCAGCAAAATCTCGAGGGTCGTAGCCCCATCATGAATACTGCATCAATAGTGTAGGGTGGCGTCGGATAACTCCCGCATCTCCGTGGTGAACCGAGCGCCGCGAAATGGGATAGTGGTTCATCCTCCTTTTGATTCAACCCTAGGAGGAGGCGATGGGCGGCTTTGGGCATGTAAGCGCCTGAACTTGCGGCTCGAAGTCTCTCGACGATTTGTTCGAAAGAGGCAATCGTCCGCTCTTCAAATCTTGTACGGTAGGCGGGACCTTTCAATGTGGTGGGAATGCTCGGCACATCAAGGCATCCGAGGTTCCATATAGAGCCATCGGGCTCGAAAGGCAGCCACGTGATCCGCGGGTCGGTTGGCTCCATCGTAGAGATCACGGAAGGGAGGCGGAAGTTTGAGGCAGGGTAATCCGGATATCACTCCACAAACGGGGACTCCCAACAAACCTGTTCTTCTGTTCTTCCTTAGACTTTTGGAGGTCCTCTGACTTGCCGTCGGCGTTGGCGGAGCGGAGGCCGAGCTTCGGAACAAGCCCGTCGATTCGAGGATCTTGCCTCGGGCTCGGGAGGGATAGCTGAGTTTTCGACGATCAGGACTCCTTCCGTGATCGGAAGTAGCGTCGGCGAGGTGGGCGCAAAGGGCGCGCAGTGGATCTGGAGGGATGGTTCGGGCCCTGGGTTCTCGGGACTCTGTCATTCGGGGAAGGAGGGGAATGACGGCTTGCACTGTTTCTGATAGCGTTCGGACCTGTCTGGCGAGGTCCTGGAAGGCTTCTGCGGTGACGGGAGGAAAGGGGGCGGAGACATTCTCAGGGGGAGGGAGTCCTGGATCATTAAACAGACGCCAATATCGCTCTGAGGTCGACGTAGGGTCGTCCGTCCTGATTCTGGTGGGGAGGGAGGCCTCCGACAAGGCCCGCCCTAGACGGATTTCCTCGGCCAGGCGCTCGTCGGGGTCGACCAAGGGATCTCTCGACATGGCCCTCCTTCTAGCGCCAATCTGTTATGGAAAACAACTTTTTACCGTGACCGGGGAACGGGCGGTTGTAGCTCCGAGGTTCCGAGGTCGTCGCGGTTGGATTCGGGCCAGTCGAGACCGCGACTTTTTCCCAACGTCCTTGGTCGAGGGGATCCGTATGTCGCCTCAGTCCAGTCCCTGCACGAAGGCGGGTCGGATGGTGCTCCGCCCAACCCCTCCGACGCCCAAGTCAGCTCTTCCCCAGAGGAAGATAAGTAAAGAATTAGAGAATAACCGAAGTCTCGTGTTGCCAGCCCTCCCTTTGTTCACCTTCCTCCCTGGCTTATATAGATCGGGAGAGTGAGGGGTCTCCGGTTGCGTCTGAGGGTGGAATACGGACCTGACTCTGCAGGCCGAGGCCGTGATTGACCCTGGCGTGGACCTGAGGGTTGGCAAAGGAAGGTGCCGTCTGAGGTTCGACCTTTGCCACAGCGGCAAAGAGGGATGGCTGCGACATCATCGAGGTGGAATCCCCCGAGGCTGGCATCACGTCGCATTTAATACCCACGGCCGCTACGCCTGGGTGTCGGGCTCCACACAGCCCACGGAAGCGAGAAGGGGCTATGACGTCGTAAAGACAGGGTCCACAGGAGCCGACGTCACGTCACATTCAATACCCATAACAAATCTTATATTAAATTTTTATTTAGACATAATCTTTACTATCTTCTCGCTTCTAAGTTAAATAGATTTTACATAAGGTCATGAATGATATTATTTTAAAATTTTCATTAATGTGATATAGATAAGGAAATGTAATTTGGATATTTTAAATAAGGGACAGAAATTTCAAATCTCATGAGATTCGAAAAGGTTGCTACACGGTGCCTGCTTCTAAATTCTTTTGATGATTTTAGACATGTTTTTATATTTTGGGTCAATATCATTACATGCTTTATTCAATATATTATTTGCCGAATAGGTTCGTCGGTTTGACTAGTGACTCCACAATTCTAATAACTATATTAACTTTGTAAGTTATCAAAGGATTTGCTTCATCATAAGTATTTGGACTTCAAGATGCCTTGTGCTTATTAAGATCAAGGTAACAAGATTGATGGTTAAGGGTGAAGCCGGTGTGAGCTTCATGGCATTGTACGAAAGGCCGCTGTCTCTGATTATTATTTGATTGTTTTTGTCATCCTTTACCAGGTTTTATGTATTTAGAATCGAATTGAGCATGCTACAATTAGGTTAGTTTGAACTTTCTATATAATTTTGAATTACACTTCGATTTGATTTTTTTTTTTAATTTTGAACATGGTTCTTTGTTAAGCAGAATGCATATATACATCAAAATTAATACGCCTAGTCTTCCAAAATGATCAAAAATTATTTATGGTTGGTATAAGAATCAAGTGTTCTATACTTGTTTCACCATACAATAAGAAAAAAAAAAAGAGGAATAGCTTAGAAACGAGTTAATTATCGCTTAAGAAAACTAAATTAATGAGAAAAAGGATTTAAGATAGCGAGAATAATGATGGTTTGGGATTCTCAAGGTAAGAACATAAACATAAAAGAATATATTTCTGGGTAATGATAATATTTTAGATATACCTTAAAATCCTAATAAGTATGTGTGTACAATTTAATAAAATAAAAAATAATAGTTGGATGGGCCGTGGGCTGGCATGTACTCTCGACAAAGCAGTTGGGTTCAAGGTGGCTCACAAACATCAACATCAAACGTAGAATAACAATAAGAAAGTGGAATAATATGTTATATTTAAAATATTGATATAGTTGAAAGGTGAATAATATGTTATTTTTAAAGCATTGATAGTGATGATATATTAGACAGGCGTATTATAAGATCTTTAGCAATATTTTGATCTTGCTTAGTCAATAAAGAGGGATCAAATATTATTTTCACCACTTATTCTTTAAAAAAAAATAGACGTGTTTCTCAATAATTTTTATCTGTATATAAACAAATATCTTTTTGTTTTGCCTGGTGATAGAAAAGAATATGACAATTTCATATTCGCACCACAATCCAATTTTGTAGTTCCTATATATATATATATATATATATATATATATATATATATATAATCAAAACTTAAAGCATTAATATTATTTTATATTTTATAGTGATATTTCATTTCATACATTCTCATACTTCCAATGTCTCTATACTATATAGATCAAATTATTTAGAATGATAAAAGCATGTATAATTCATATTATGTGTATTTGATTTTAACTTAACATTACTTATTGAAAGGCCCATAGACTTGACTTATGATAGTACCGTAGAATAAATTAATAAAATAAATACTTAAAAAATATCTAATAAGCTTAGTTTAATATTTATAAGAATGACGATTGTAAAAAATATAAAGACTTTATTATCGATTGTAACTAGTGCACGAGAATATTTAAGAGCTATTAATTTAAATATATCGATAAGTTATTAGCTGACACATTAATGAAGAAACTGACTACGATTTAGTATGATGACACTTGAGAGATTTATGATTGCATCATCAATATGGCTGATAAGGTTATGATACTTAAAACATTTTATATGAATGTTGATAAGTCTTTCCTTGTATAGTTCTTTCTTAATTTTTTTCCTCCTCAGTTTGACTCATTTAAGATTTATTATAATACAAATAAGGATAAGTGAGACTTGAATAAGTTGACTGGTATATGTGTTAAGAAGGAATTAAAATTAAGATAGGAAAGTTCTCATAATTTTATGATTAATATCAAGGAACTAGTAACAAAAAAAGAAAGTTAAAACGTCATCTATTAAAGAAATTTATTGGGTCTAAAAATGTTAAACAAACTAATAAAAAGAAAGTAAAAATATTAAACAAACTAATAAAAAGAAAGTATTTATAATAAAATACTTCTTTTGTGATAAGAAAAGATATGTGAAGATGTACTATAGTAAACGTAAGACTTAATTCGAAAAGAAAGGTATAAGCTCGACTTTTGTATGTTTCAAATAAAGTATTATGGAAGTTCCTTCTAATATTTGATAGATTGATTATGATGCTTTAACTCATGTTACCAATAATATGTAAGGATTTCTTTTAACCTGAAGACTAAAAAAATATGAAAGATTTATCATTATGAGAAATTATCTTAAAGCGAAAGTGATATTGATGGGAACTTATCACTAATGCTTAGAGACAGGTCGATCTTACTAATATATGTTATGTTTCTACTATTTCTCAAAAATTAGTTTCTCTATCTAGAATTGATAAGTTAGGATATTATCTTTCATTTGGTAACGATAAACTGAGCATATTTTATGATTCAATAAAAGTTGATTTAAAATTTGTGTAATAGTTTGTACAAAATTAATTTGAATCTTGAGTTTATAAAGATATTATTAACCCTACAATCAAATATTGGATTGAAAAGTTATTTCAATAATAAAAGATCTTCTATATTATATTATGGCATAAATGATTATGACATATATTTCCAAGGAAAGAATTAAAAGATTAGTGAAAGATAATATTTTAAAAAATTTAGACTTCACTGATTTTTATGTTTGCATAGATTGCATTAAAGAAAAACAAACTAAGCATACAAAGAAACATGCTACAAGAAGTAAAGAACTCATTGAGATTATTTATATTGATATCTACGAACCACTTAATATTCCTTATTTCAATGGAGAAAGATATTTCACCACATTTATGGATGACTTATCTAGATATTGTTATGTATATCTAATATATCAAAAGTCTCAACTCGTTAACACTTTTGAAGTGTATATAAATGAGTTTGAGAGACAATTAGATAGAAAATTTAATATTATCAGATCTGATAGGGGTGATCAATTTTATGATAGATATAATGAATTCAGTTAAATTATTAGTCATTTTGCTAGATTCTTAGAAAAACATAGTATTTATGCTCAATATATTTTACCAGGTGTGTCACAATAAAATGGTATTACTGAAAGGTAGAATTATACTCTTATGGATATGATTAGGAACATGATGAGTTATTCCTCTATATATGTGTCAATACAGGATAAACTCTTAAGACAACCATGTATATCTTAAATAGAGTTCCTAGTAAGTCAATTCTATCAAATCTATTTGAGTTATGGACTGGTATTAAATCTAATATAAAACATCTATATATTTGGGGGTGTCTTATAAAGATAAGAGTTTTCAACCCATATGAAAAGAAATTCGATTCAAGAACTATTTTAAGATATTTTATTGATTATCTAAAAACATAAGAGATACATATTTTATTACCCTAATCATACTATAAGGATAGTAAATCTAATAACACAAATTTTTTAAAAAATAATAAAATTAGTAAAAGTGAAAAATATCGAAGGATCAATTTTGATATTAAAAAGATACATGCTCATCCTCCTTTATCATCTCCTATTCGAGAGATTGTTATTTCTCAAACCACTGAAATAATTGATAAGGGTGAATAACAAAATAATATTGATGAACTCTCACATGATGTTGATATCGCCACTAATGATCTTATAGAACAACCATAACTAGCAGTTTTGAGAAGATCTTAAAGGATAAAGAGACATGTTATTTTTTATGATTATGTGATATCTCTATAAGAATCGAATTATAACATAGGGATGAAAAGGGGCCACTTATCGTTTTTATAAGTCGTAAAAAGTAAATGATTTAGAAAAGTGATATGATGCAATGAAAGAAAAGTTAAAATCAATGGATAAGAATAGTGTTTGAGAACTCATTAAATTGCCTAATAATTATAAAAGAGTTGATCGTAAATAAATCTATAGAAAAAAAATAACTCAACAGGCAATATCGAATGATATAAAGCCAGACTTGTAGCCACTTCTCATCAAGAAGACAAATATTACAATGAGATATTTTTTAAAATTTTTAAAAAAGACTCATTAAGGATGGTTATGAAATTAGTAGCTTATTATGATCTTAAGTTACATCAGATGAATGTGAAAATAACATTTATGAATGATGATTTAGATGAGAAAATCTACATTGAATAACCTAAAAGGTTTACAAATAAGAGAAAGGAAAGTTAGGCTTATATTGATCTTATATATGGATTATATTTTGTTTACCAAGAGTAATCGTGGTTTATTGTACAAATCTAGTATATTTTTTAGTAAGAATTTTAAGATGGTTAATATGAATGAGGTAATCTATGTTATTGACATTGAGATATTTAAGGATAGATCTCAATGATTACTAAGACTATCTCAAAAAGGTATATTGATTAAGTCTCGAAGAGTTTTAATAAGCAGCTTTATACAACCAATGATAATTACTATAGGTGAAAAATATAGTAAAAAATAATATCCGAAAAATAACTTAGAAAGGAATGAAACGAAGGATATTCCTTATGCATGCGTAATTGAAAGTCTATTATATGCTTAGATTTGACAAGATCAGATATCAGTTTTGTAGTTGCAATACTAGGTAGATACCAAAGCAACCCAGAAATTTAATATTGAAAAGTTATGAAGAAAGTAATGAGATATCTGTAGGGGCGAAAGATTATATGATCACATACAAGAGATTATTTTAGTTTGAAGTAATGGGATATTCAGATACTGATTTTTCAAATTACCTTGATAGTGGGAAGTCTACTTTAGGATTTATATTTATGTTAGCAGGATGAGCAATTTCACGAAGAAGTATAAAGTAATCATTTATTGTATCATCAACAATGGAAGCTAAATTAGTGATATGCTTTGAGGTTACAAATAAAGTTTTATGGCTGTGAAATTTTATCTCAGGACTTGGTGTGGTCAACTTAATTGTCAGACCACTAAAGATATTTTGTGATAACGCCGTAACAATTTTCTTATTTAAGAATGGCAAATACTCTAGTGATTATAAGCACATTGAGATAAAGTACTTGATGGATAGAAAAAGAATCCAAAAACAATAAATATCAATTGAGAACCTAAGCACCACCATGATGATTATTGATTAATTTACAAAAACTTTATAGTCTAAAATATTTAAAGAATATGTTCTTAGAATGGGGCTTGTGAATAAGTCATAAAAGATATAGTGATGCATATTTAGGTGGATACTATTATTGATATTTTTTTCTTGCTTAATTAAAGTTATTTGTTTCTGCTATCCCATTTATATTTATGTTTATACATATTATAATTGAATGTAATAGGATTGTCTTGACAAGATAAATTACTCAGGTCATTATAAATTATATTGGGAAAGATTAACAATATTGTGATACATAGAAGAAAATATGATATTAAAGACATACAACCGTTACGATTTGCATTAATAGTTTGACTTAATGTAATATTATTATGCTTATTGGACTTATTGACTTGTTTTAAAATTCATGATCATGTATAAAATACTTTTTAACATTTTTAAATCTAATTAAGAAAAATTATTTTCAAATAAATTTTATTTTATTTATTTTGATTTTGAATTTCTTTTATATTATACCAATTAATGGGCTAAGTGAAAGAATGTTAGATTATGTGACTTTATCTAATTGATAAGATATATTATATATCTGATTGAGTTTGATGAAAGTTATCAGCTAATAAAAAATAAGTCTAATTATGATAGAATTCTTTAGGAGATGATCTTGATAGTAGAAACTCTCTTAATTAATTATTCTAAACCCTCTGCTCTTACCTATATATAGACAGGACTTTGTAGGGACTAAAATGTATATGTGTGTGACATGATAAGATAGACATGACAGACATGATATATGTATACGTGATAGAGAGTCTAGTTTTTCTTGCATATTGACATCACTATGGTTTTCAAATTTGAGGACAGTTCTCCTTATATTAGATAAAGTTCTTTCCAAATGGTATCGACATCACTATGATTTTGAATTTCTTTTATATTATATAAATTAATGAGCTAAATGAGAGAATGTTAGATTATGTGACCATATCTACTTGATAAGATATATTATATATCTGATTGAGTTATGATGAAAGTTATGGTAGGATTCTTTACGAGATGATTTTGATGGTAGAAACTCTCCTAATTAATTATCCTAGACAACATGACCTCGTAGGGACTAAAGTGTGTATGTGTGTAACGTGACGAGATGGACATGACAAACATGAGACATGGATATGTGACAAAGACTCTAGTTCTCCTTGTATATCAACATCACTAAGATTTTCGAATTCTAAGATAGTGCCCCTCAGATTAAATAAAGTTCTTTCCAAATAACATTGAAAGGTACATATTGTAAATCTGATCGATTTTAAGATTTTAATCATGATATTAAAAATTTTTCATGTAATATATAACATATTATAGTCAATTTACACGTAATGAAATTAGATATAAAAAACATTGCACTCACTTTCTACATTTTGTTTGTATCTTAATCTTTACATAATTGATGACAAGGATTTATGATGATGGGAAATAAAGGAGTGGTTTGGACGCCGAAAGCTTCAGCAATATATGGAAAGAAGTCAATGCGAAAGGACAGCATTGTCGGACCAAGCTGCCTCACAAACCCTACATGAGGAAACGAAGAGGAAGAGGAAGACGAAGCCAAAGCATCGCAATCACGTTTTCATTATATGGGAATAAGGAGATGAGATTAGAGTGCAAAGACGTTGTCAGGCGGATGATGGAGAACCATATCCTCGGTGAACGGACAAGAATTTGCCACGTGCTTATATCCAGTTGCATGCCCATGCAATGCACTGTCGGCATCATCGTGGCCGACACACAGCCCTCCCTCTCTGGCCAACGCGGCTCTCTCTCTCTGCGCGGACAACGTGTGCCTGCGCAGAGACGACTTCCTGTAGAATGTTGGTCAATTCACCCCGAAAAACTTCACGTAATGGACTTCTACCGCGGCGAATTCATGGGAAACACTTTTTTTTTTTTGTCCAAGGCTTTCTGACAGATGTTCCCATTCTGATTTTCCCAAGATCATTTATTTATCATAATCCTTGAATTATTTCTTTATAAGATAATTGGTGCAATATTGCAACTTATGTATCAGTTTATAGGATGAACAAGTTATCGGCATATTATGATTCAGTCAAATCCCCATGCATAAGATTTGCAATATTAATTACAGTGTCCTTGACACCTTTATCAAAACATTATAAACCTATTCAAAAGCATGTAACTAAATGAATTCAAAACTAGTAGAAGTCAACTCATATGCAAAAATAGGATTTCAAATACATAACCTTATTAATTTAGGAACAATAACAATCAAGTGGGGAGATTTCTATAATAGTCAAAGTGTTTTGGAAAATACTTTAAACTAAATTTTTAAAAAAATTATAACTGAGGAATTGAACCAATTCACCATATGGAACGATCCATAGGGTATAATTGGGTACTGATCAAGTGTCTTGACATGGGAGCATTCTAGGGATTATGATAAATAGAAAACTTTATTTGATAAATATAAATAATAGCATGGGAGAAACTCAAAAAGAGAGGCTTTTTCTTAACATTGATCCTTTTTTTTTTATATATGAGGGTATCATTTTATAAAAGTTATCTAGAAGCCAAATACTGAAAAAGTTACATGAATAATTAAGTTGGACTTAAAAATTATAAAAATAATAAAAAAATAGAATAACTATTTGTATCATATTGGATAAACTTTATAATGTTATATTCATGAATGAATTGTGTTATAGTTACTTATAGAATCAAAACGGCATTGTGTCAAATTAATGTCAAGGTATTGCTTAGCTAAAGATTTTGACAAATTATTGTAATGTGCTGAACTTTATTTATATCAATTTATTATTATTATATTTTGGATTAAATTAAATAAATTTTATGGTGTCGTGCTTGTAAAATACTATATTATACTCGATTGTAAAATCAAGTATAATATAGTTCAATTTCATCTTGATTTTGCAGCAGAATAAAACAAAGTTTAAGTTTGATTCTACAATTTATGTAACACTAAAATTCATTTATAAGTGCGACACCATAAATTTTGCCAAAAGATCTTATAAATGGCTCACGATGAAAAGAACACAAATAATTTAACATTTGCATAGCATGTATTATATATACATTACAAATTATTTTCTATTTTTCTAAAGTCTCTTTTAACAAATATTATCGCTGATCTTTTATTTTTTTAATCCCATAAAATATTAGTTAACTCTGTTCACATAGAACTATAAGATGCAATACTGTCCAAGAAAAAAAAGTGCACCAAAAGGATTTAACTAAAAAATCCTTAAATAGAAAAATAAAAATAAAATATTTTGATTTTCAAGATAGACCGAAAATAAAAAGTAATTTCATTGACAGACTACTAATTCGAAGATGAGGGGTATTTCTTAGAAGTAAAAAAGTAATCTAATAAAATAAACAAAATTTATTGCAGTCAGAGAAAAAAGAAAAGAAAAATAAAAACATATGTGATACATTGTTTTCCTTGCTGCGACTCTAAATGAAGAAACCTTTCTATCAATAGTCACGCTAGTAGATATCTTCAGGAAATAACGATATTAATGATCCTTTTACTTTATTCACAACGTCTTTATTATTATTTTTTATTTTAAAATTTCTAATAAGGTGATAAGAACTATAGAAAAAAAAGACTCAATATGCACAAATTAAAAACAACTTAGGGCCTTATTACCCAAATCTCCAACTATTATCAAAATATCCTAAGCTTCTATTCAGCTTGTCAAATGGGCACTTTGTTGCCAACAGGGAACATGATAAATGATTATTGTGAACTCTTATCTTCTTTGTTTTTCTATTATTTATCCTTTGTCACTTGTGGGACCTACTGTCGGACTCATTATCTTATCTTGATCGGATAATATTGGTTTTGGTATCTTTTATATATGTATGTATGTATGATCCTTAACTTTGTAATAGGTGAGATTAAAGGCTTATGAGTTCAAGAGATATTAACATGTTTTGGTTGAGAGTGGGATTGAGATTAAAAGAGATTAAAGGAGAATAATGATGAATAAAAGTTCTATTAGTGGCTTTTATATAATTGACTCACAAATTATTGAAATTCAGCATTCATTTGAACAAAATTTTCAACATGAAATATTTTCTTTCAATTGTTTTCAGTACTTTTATTATAAATAGGGACCATCATGAATTATTTCTCTAAAAATGGAAGAATTATATTGATTTTAGGGTCAATAGTGACTAATATGAACTATATTTTTACAATTATGAGCTTGACAATAAGAGGAACAATGTACTTAAAAGGTTCCTCAAGAACCATCATCATGAATTATGGTTGTGAGCTCATATCTTCATTTTCTTTTTTTCTTTTTTCTTCATTATAGAAGGATCATGTGGTTGTGCGCTCATATATCTCATCATAAATTGATATTTATGTAGATTTTGGTGATGCTATGACGTTCTCTAACAATATCTATTGGTAATGACAATTTATAATAGCAAAATTTATGAAAGAGATGAAAGACAATATTAAGAATGTATACTATATATATATTGACAGTATCAGAGAATGTCCTGTATTCATGTCATGCCATTCAAGTTTCATGTATTGCATTTTGAAGTAGTGTACTATCCACATCTAATGATTGCTAAGAAAACAAATCATGTCAGGTCGATCATTTAATATTGTAAATATAATGATAAAAAGAACACAACGATCATTGTACCCAATTGGGACCAGGATGTATTATGACCGAGCGTTCATACCTTCTGAATTATTTCCAATTTTGACAAGGATGAATTGTGCACTTGTAAAGCATGAGTTGTATACATCACTCTTGTGAAGCTTATACTTGGCACTTCATTTTTGTGTGATATAGATCTACCTACCGAACCCTCATTTAACACCTTCTTAATACCATGAGAATAAGCCAGTGATTTTTGTCATTTTTAATAGCAAATATGACCAAAAATTGATCTAGTGTGCCATCTGAATCAATCAAGACAACAAAGATGGCGTACGGGACCATACTAATAATAATAATATAGTCCATAGGACAATGATATTAAGGAGGGAGATGGATAAAGATTAATATTTATATAATAATAATAATATCTTTATTATTGGGTATTATCACTTATGTTCGAGTTTGGAATCGACAGTTCAACCTCCACAGAAGATGTAATCAGAACCATCATTTTTTTTAATTTAATTTTATTTTTATTATAGTGTTTAATGTTTATTTTTTAAATTTTCATCTGGTTCTGATTTTGCTTTCAACGTGAAATCAGAATCGAACCATCCCCATCCGATGCCGATTCGATTCAAATCTATGGAAATCATTGATCGTTTTCGTTCTAATTTTCACCGGTTCGTTCAAAGATCACTATTTGTTTGTATCATTGTTATATTCATTTTGTGTGGAAAAGATATAAAACTAAGTATCGTGCAGATGACACATAAATCAGAGTTCACATTGGACGGCGATTGGCGGCCATGTGAAACGCATGGATGCTCAATTATTTGTGTTATCCGCACATTGAAAGAGTGATTAGGGAATGGGCCCCGACAAAATACCTATAAATATACCCGTCACCTTTCCACAGCCCATTCATCCTCTTCCCTCTGCCGTTCTGCCATATCTCTCTCCTCTACCCCGATCACAGCAAACATGTTGGGACATGTCCTCGGCGACGTGGTGGGCTCCCTGGTGGGCGGGAAGGGAGTGCAGGTGCAGGGTACGGTGGTGCTGATGCAGAAGAACGTGCTCGACTTCAACGATTTGGCCGGCAACGTCATCGACGGATTGTTCGACATCCTCGGCCAGAACGTCACCTTCCAGCTCGTGAGCGCCACCGTCGGCGACCCCAGTGAGTTGCTCGCTCTGTTGATTCCACGTATCTGGTTGCTGCGTTGTTAGTTCCCTTTACCATCTCGTGAATTATGGCAGACAATGGGAACCGGGGGTTCGTCGGGTCGCCGGCCTCCTTGCAGTACCTTGGCAAACTGCCCTCCCTTGCCGCCGGCGAGAGTATATTCAGCGTGACGTTCAAGTGGGAGGAGAACAAGGGGATCCCCGGAGCCGTCATCGTCAAGAACAAGCACGCCACCCAGTTCTTCCTCAAGACGCTGACGCTGGACAACTTTCCCGGCAAGGGCCGGATCCACTTCGTCTGCAACTCCTGGGTCTACCCTGCCTTCAAGTACAGATACGACCGCATCTTCTTCGCCAACACCGTGAGTACTATTCAAGCACTTGCCCTGCGTACTCCATCCTTGCATGCGATAAAGGTCAAACTCTTGCAGACGTACCTCCCGGGAGCCACGCCGGCGCCGCTGAAGCCGTACAGAGAGGACGAGCTCCGACACTTGAGGGGAGATGACGTGACCTTGGAGCTGCAAGAATGGGACCGCGTCTATGGTTACGCAACGTACAATGATCTCGGTACCCCCGACGACGCCAACTTGGTTCGGCCAGTCCTTGGAGGGTCGGCGGAGTATCCTTACCCCCGGCGTGGCAAGACCAACCGTCCGATGACGAGGAAAGGTAGCGTTACGATCTGTTCCAATGAGAGATCGAGGTAGGGTCCCCCAGTCATCCTCCTTTACCCATCTCCTTGTTTGTGATAGATCCCAACACGGAGAGCAGACTCGGGACGTTGAGCACCCTCAACATTTACGTGCCTCGAGATGAACGATTCGGACATGTTAAGATGAGCGACTTCCTCACTTACGGGATCAAGGCCGTCGTCAACGGACTGCTCCCCGTTCTGGACGCCATCGTCAACGTTACACCATTCGAGTTCGACTCGTTCGAGGACATCATGAGGCTCTACGAGGAAGGCATCCCAGTGCCCTACGTCCCCCTCTTTGATGAACTCAGGCAGACAATCCCGTTCGAGATGGTCAAAGAGGTGCTCCGCGTCCAAGGCGGGCAGCGTCTGCTGAAGCTCCCGAAGCCGCAGATCATCAAGTGTAAGTGTTCTCATCACTGCAGCAGAGGAGCAACGAGCACATTTTGTTGAAAATCTAGATAGGATGAAGGGATAGAGATTTCAAACAGAGGAAGAGTAGGAGAAGAGTAACTTTCTATTTTTCTCTCAAAAGACTCTTTACAATTTCACAAAATCTATACTTTCATGAACCAACATATCGGGTTTATATAGTCCCCAAAGATACATCATATTTATTATATTCAGAATGAATTTCTCTTTCAAGGAACCTCTTAAAAAACCAATGATCATTTTGACTTGTCATTCCATAGATTTCTAATCCATCTTTTCTTCTTGATGGATTAAATCTCCTTCTTGATGCAGTGAATCTTTTTCTTGAATTAATTAATCTCTATTGGAATAAATTTATTTCCAACATTATCCCCCCTTAAACTTGTTCCATCTGTCATCCCAAGTTTCCTTCGAAGTTGTTGAAATATTTCAAATTTGAGAGGTTTTGTAAGAATGTCAGCCACTTGTTCACTTGTCTTGACATGATGTAGCTTCACTTCTTTATTTTTGATATGATCTCTTATAAAATGAAATCTTGTGTCGATATGCTTCGATCTTTCATGGTAGACTGGATTCTTGGCTAAGGCAATAGCTGATTTGTTATCAACATAAATCTTGGTTGACTTCTCCTATGGGATATGAAGTTCTTGGAGTAATCTTCTTATCCAGATTGCATGACAAACACAAGAAGATACTGCTATATACTCTACTTCACAACTTGATAGAGCTACGATCTACTGCTTTTTTGAAGACCAAGTAAATGTAGTTTCACCAAAATAAAAGACAAATGTAGCTTCCGGCCCAATCACTATCACTATATCCAATAAGCTCCAGCCTTTTAGATGATGAATAAAACATCCTATATTTAATTGTTCCTTTGACATATCGTAAAATTCTTTTGGTGACGTTTAAATGAGATGTCTTAGGAGTTTCCATATATCTACTTATTAAACCAACTCCAAATAATATGTCAGGTCGAGTGCATGTCAAATACCTTAAACATCCAACTAAACTTTTGTAATAAGTTGGATTAATGTATTTACCTTCACCTTCCTTAGTCAACTTGGTGCCATATTCAATAGGTGTATCTATAGGGAGACAATCTTCCATAGAAAACTTCTTTAAAACCTCCTTTGCATAATTTTCTTGTGAGATAAAAATTCCTCCATTGTCTTGTATAACTTCGATACCAAAAAAATAAGTCATTAGGCCCAAGTTAGTCATCTCAAATTCCTTCTTCATGGAGTATTTAAAATCTTCAATCATGGAGCTACTATTGCCTGTAAATATTAAATCATCTACATACAGGCATATAAATAAGATATCTCCATCAGAGTTAGATTTCATATAGAGAGCATGCTCATGTGGGCATTTAGAAAAACCATTTTGAATAAAATATGCATCTATCCGAGAATTCCATGCTCGTGGGGCTTGTTTAAGCCCATAAAGAGCTCTCTTTAACTTGTATACTTTGTCTTCTTGCTCATGAATGATAAAACCAGGAGGTTGTTGAATATATACCTCTTCTTCAAGAACTCCATTAAGAAATGCTGATTTAACATCCATTTGTAAAATTTTCCATTTCATTTGAGCTGCTAGGGAGATAAGGAATCTTACTATTTCCAATCGAGCAAGCTGGTGCAAATACTTCTTCATAGTCGATCCCATATTGCTGTTTGTAACCCTTTGCAACCAATCGTGCTTTGTATTTCTCTATCTTCCCTTGTGCATTTCTTTTTATTTTGAAGATCCACTTAACACCAATCGCTTGGTGGTCTTCTGGAACTGTAGTAAGCTCCCATGTATCATTTTTGTTAATTACACGAATCTCTTCATTCATTGCTTGTCGCCATTTTTCTTCATTACAAGCTTCTTCGAAGGTTAATGGATCATATCCTGCAAAAAGACAAAATAAAGAAAGTTCATCGTTGTTAGTATCAATCCTTTGAGTCACATCATAGAGCTCCTGAACTGGTCTTGTCCTTCTTGAATCATGTGACCTAGCTGATTTAGGTGATGATTCCGGTAAAGCCTCTTCGGTGTTTCCTTGTATTATTTCATCTTCTTCTGAAGTTATGGCTTTCTTATGCTGCTCATCATTTTTCCAGTTCCAAATTTGTTGTTCATCAAACTCAACATCTCTTGACATCATAACTTTATTTGTGATAGGATTGTAGAGTTTGTAACCACTATAATTTTCAGCATAATCTAACAAAATACATTTCTGACCTTTATCCTCCAGTTTTGTTCTCTTTTCCTCTGGTATCTTAGCAAATGCAATACTTCCAAAAATTCTCAAATGATCAACTCTTGGTTTCTGTAAGCTCCATGCTTCTTCTGGTGTAACATTTCCTATTCGCTTTGTTGGAAACCTGTTAAGCAAATAAAGCTATGAAGCAACATGACATCTCCCAAAATTCTTTAGGAATTCTTCTTTCTTTTAACATGCATCGGACCATATTAAGTATAGTCCTATTTTTCTTTCTGAGACACCATTTTGTTGAGGTGAGTATGGCATAGTGAATTGATGTAAAATTCTATTGTTTTTACAAAAGCTTTCGAATTCATTTGATGTATATTCACCACCTCTATCTGTTCTTAAACATTTAATCCTACAACCACTTTGTCTTTCAACCAACTCCTTAAATTCTTTGAATTTCTGAAAACTTCTTTCTTTTCTTAATATATATAAACCCAAGTTTTTCCACTATGATCATCGTTGAATGTAAGAAAATACTGCTTCCTCCAAGTGATACTAGACTGATAGGACCACAAACATCTGAGTGTATCAAATCAAGCCGATGCCATGCTCTTCTTGTTCTTCTGACTTTAAAAGGCTTTATTTCTTGCTTACCCATAACACATACTTCACATAGTTTTGATGGGTGATCAATTCTTGGCATTCCTGTCACCATATTATACTTCTCTAGAAGTTTCAAAGCCTCAAAATTTAAATGAGCATATCTAAGATGCCATAGTGTAGAAATATCATCAATATCAGTCTTAAAACAATTTGATCGATCAAAAATACATAAATGCAGAGGAAACATTCTGTTCTTTGCCATTTTCACATGTGATATCAATATTTTATCCTTGTCACGAATTGAAAGAGTCATATCTTTCATCTCAATATTATAACCTTTTTCAAGTAATTGTCCCAAACTCAAAATATTATTTTTCATATCAGGAACATAATAAACATCTAAAATATATAACTTTTTACCATTATTTAGTTCAAGGAGAATTTGACCTTTGCCTCTTACTGGTCTCTGAGACATATCACCAAATGTAATATTTCCAGAATAACTTGTATCTATTTCTGAAAATAAATCTTTAATACCACACATATGATTTGAAGCTCCAGTATCTAAATATCATGTCATAGATTGATCTTCTTTCAGTTTCTCATATATCATCAGTAAAACTTGATTTTCATTCTTTTCTTTCTCAACAAAATTTGCCTTATCACCTTGGTTGTTAGGATTGTAATAACATTCAAAAGAGTAATGCCCGTACCTTTTGCAAATATAGCATTGTATTTGAGACCTTTTAAAATTTCTGCCACGTCCATGGCCTCGCCACGCCCCTCACTATAACCTCGGCCTCTTTGGCTAGAATTTTCTCCACCACCTTCATTGTTTGGAGATTCTTGATTGGTATGATTTCTGCCTCCTCTTCCTCTTTGTCCACGACCTCTTCCTCTTTGAAATTTTGATTCACCTCTGTTTTCAAGAGTAAGCTTAGTTTGTAGTGCTTGCTCCAAAGTTTTGTCTTCTCCTCTTTTGTAATCCTTTGTTCATGAACTTGAAGAGAACCATAAGTTGTTCTAAAGACATTTTTCCAAATCTTTACATTCTTCAATCATATAAAGAATAAAATCAAATTTTGGATCTAAAGATCTCAATATTTTTTCTATTACTCTTTGATCACTTATTTGTTTACCATTTCGTCTCATTTGATGAACAATAGAGATGATCTTTGAGAAGTAATCAGAAATAGTTTCAGAAGTACCTTGTTGTAATTTTTCAAAGTCGGCTCGTAAAACTTGCAAACGAAGTTTCTTTACCTTATCAACACCACCAAATGCTTTTTGAAGCATTTCCCAAGCCTCCTTTGAAGTATTTGCTGGAGCGATGATCTCGAACATTGTATCTTCAAGTCCTTGGTAGATCGTGAATAAAGCCTTTTTCTTCTTCTTCCTTCTATCTTTGAGTTGTTTTCTTGCTTCTGCATTCATTGCTCCTTCTTCTGCTGGACTTGGCTCAACAAATCCATCTTCTACAAACTCCCATACATTTTGGGAGCCTAGAAGAACCTTCATTTGGATGCACCATATATCATAATTTTCCTTTGTCAATCTAGGGATCTGAATTTGGATGGTACTTGGGAAAGAGACCATTGCTCAACCTATGCTGTGATACCAAATGTTGAAAATCTAGATAGGATGAAGGGATAGAGATTTCAAATAGAGGAAGAGTAGAAGAAGAGTAACTTTCTATTTTTCTCTCAAAAGACTCTTTACAATTTCACAAAATCTATATTTTCATGAACCAACATATGAGGTTTATATAGTCCCCAAAGATACATCATATTTATTGTATTCAGAATGAATTTCTCTTTCAAGGAACCTCTTCAAGAACCAATGATCATTTTGACTTGTCCTTCCATAGATTTCTAATCCATCTTTTCTTCTTGATGGATTAAATCTTCTTGCAGTGAACCTTTTTCTTGAATTAATTAATCTCTATTGGAATAAGTTTATTTCCAACACATTTCTCACCGTCGTCTTGATTCGTGCTGCAGTCGATAAGTCTGCGTGGCGCACCGACGAAGAGTTCGCTCGCGAAATGGTTGCCGGCGTGCACCCTGTGCTGATCAAACTTCTTAAGGTGTTCCCTCCTGCTAGCGAGCTTGATCCTGACAAGTACGGCAACCAAAACAGCACCATCACAGCAGCACATATCGAGGCCAACCTCGATGGGCTCACGGTTGATGAGGTGCTGCTAATTACTTCAATGATTAATAGAGTGTTCATGAAAAGGGGGATCTAATTTTGTTTACCGGCTACGAAATTCCGCAGGCACTGAGCAGCAACAGGCTCTTCATCTTGGACCACCATGACGTGTTCATACCATTGCACGGATAAACTCTACCGCACATAAGGCATACGCCACGAGGACTCTGTTGTTCCTTAACGCCGACTCCACCCTGAAGCCACTGGCGATCGAGCCCAGCTTACCTCACCCGGACGGCGAGAAATACGGTGCTGTAAGCAAAGTGTACTCGGCGGCCGAGAATGGCGTGGATGGATCTCTCTGGCAATTGGCGAAGGCCTACGTCGGCGTCATGGACGTCGGCGTCCACCAGCTCGTCAGCCACTGGTGCGCACGCATATCGAATTAATCCCCACCACGCTCTGTTCCTTACCGTTCCCGTTCTGATCATCTTCTTCTTGACTCATGCATGAGTGCAGGCTTGGCACGCATGCAATCTTGGAGCCTTTCATCATCGCGACGAATCGACACCTCAGCGTGGTTCACCCGATCAACAAGCTTTTCACGCCTCACTATCGCGACACCATGAACATAAATGCCTTGGCTCGCCAGTCGCTCATCAGTGCCGATGGCATCCTCGAGAAGACATCCGTACAAGGCAAGTTCGCCTTGGAGTACTCCTCCTGGGTTTACAAGAACCACTGGAACCTCGTCGACCAAGCTCTACCCGATGATCTGGTCAAGAGGTAAAAAAACCACAGCAGTAATGTTCTTCCCTTGCTTGACATTGAAATTCTACCTCTTGGCTAACCGGAAGCTCCGTCTCTGCACAGAGGAGTTGCAGTAAGGGATCAAAACGGTGAGCTTTCCCTGCTGATCAAAGACTACCCGTATGCGGAGGACGGCCTACAGATATGGAAGGCGATTGAGACGTGGGTCACCGAGTACTGTGCAATTTACTACCCGAGCGACGATGCTCTGAGAGCTGACGCCGAGCTCCAGGCCTGGTGGAAGGAGATCCGCGACGTGGGTCACAGCGACAAGAAGGATGAGCCATGGTGGCCCAAGATGGAGACCGTGAGCGAGCTAACGCAGTCATGCACCACCATCATCTGGTTGGCCTCGGCCTTCCACGCCGTCATCTACTTCGGGCAGTACCCCTACGGAGGCTATGTCCCCAACCGCCCCACCATCAGCAGGCGCCTCGTGCCGGAACCAGGCACGCCGGAGCACGACCTGCTGGAGAAGAACCCGTACAAGGTGTTCCTGAGGACGATAAGCAGTCAGTACCAGACCATCATCGGCGTCTCGCTGCTGGAGATCCTGTCGACCCACGCGTCGGACGAGGTGTACTTGGGCCAGCGTGACACGCCGGAGTGGACAACGGACCAGAAGGCGCTGGAGGCGTTCCAACGATTCGGGAAGGCGTTGAAGTCGATCGAGGATGATATCAACAAGAAGAACGCGGACCCGAGTCTGAAGAACCGCAATGGCCCAGCCAAGATGCCCTTCACCTTGCTCTTCCCAAGCAGTGAGGTTGGGATCACCGGGAAGGGGATCCCCAACAGCGTGTCCATCTAGGTGGCTGGAGAGGAGTGCCCTGCGATCCAGAATAAAGTCCGGCCGGTGAGGAAGCTGAGGTGGATGGAAGCTTCGCTTCACTCAAGGACATGCGGCGTGGCTTATCTTATGGTATTGCGAATTGTGTTTGTGGTGTGAGCAAGTGTAGTAAATAAATGTTTTGCATGATGGCTTGCATGCAAAGGATAAGTTTAAATAAATCTGTGATTCTGAGGATTGAACTCAACCGTTCCTCTAAGAGGGCAAAAAAAACCTGCATTGCCCTAGGAAAACGTCAAACTCTGGAATCAATTTAAAGACTCTTAATTAGAATTTTATTTAAACTTATAATATAATATAATATAATATAATATAATATAATATAATATAATATAATATAATATAATATAATATAATATAATATAATATAATATAATATAATATTTTACAATGATTTGTAGTAAACATTGGATTTGATCCTCTATCAAACACTTGATCTTTTTAACCTGTACTTAATGATTTTTTTACCTAATTGTCATCCTTCAAAATTTTTAGGATAAAAGTTGAGATATAAACTATTTGACACCTTTAAAGTTTTAGATAATAATCCAAACCCTCAACTTAAGTCAGTCTATCAAAATTTGAAGGTCTTGGCTTGCTAGTTGGATCACAAGACTAACTATCAATACTATATCCCTCGTACGTTCAATACAAAGAGTTTGCTTGGTTGTATAAAAACTGATCGAGAGTGAGAATTACTAATTTATCCCCATTGTTGAAGTTTGATTTGATATATTTCTGTTCCGATTTAATTGTGAAGGAGAATCCAATTACCCTTAAAAATTAGAATATCACTCCTAAATTATTCATCATAATTTCTATATTTAATTCACTTGATTTTGAAATCCTTCTAATTCTTCCTTACTAAAATATATGATTTAATTTGTTTGGAACTGAAATATCATAACCATAACAACAATTTGTAATAAAATAAAACAAATGACATATGGTAGATGTCACATCATGTCATGTAAACAACTATGTACATAGAACTAGAAGCATAAAATGCATTAAACTAAATAAAATGAAGTTATGATATAATAAACATAAAGTAGTATCTAATATAATATAGAGAATAATATAAATTTCTATTAAATTAAGGACAAAAATTAATACCCTTAAGAAGTCGCTTATTTTGTAAAATTCCTGGTTAGCAACTTCTTTTCCAAAAATTTCTATAAAGAGCCTCAAATTTTAAGAATGATAAAAGTAAATTTCAATCACTATTTATCTTTTCCTCTTAAAAAGCTACATAATCTATCTGCCCCTTTTTAAAAATTGAATTAAACCACTCAATTCAATTGGCAAGACCAACCCAAAACTTGAATCATATTTAACATAAATACTATTAAATAATTTGTTATTATATATCAATTTATATTAATAAAAAATAAATATATAAAATTTAAAATTTAAATAATATTAAAAAATAAATATAAATAATAAATTAAAAAAATAATTTTATTAACTAAAAGTAAAAATAGTATAATAATAATATTTATATATTTTAATAAATAAAAAATTAAAAAATTATTTAAATATTTAAAAAATCTTTAAAATAAATTTGATTAGTTCATGCTATGCTTTTCTATCAATAAGAGGAGTTATTTATATTATTATGTATTTGAAGCAAATCTTGATTGAAAAATTATTTTCTTATATTAGTTTTATTAGCATGTGTGTTGTCGGTAGTTACTGATCTATTGTTTGCTTATACCCCAATTGCTTAGATTTTTCAAGTGTTGAAGAGCAAGTCATACGTGGATATGCTTAAAAGAGCTATTGAAGTATTTTATTTTATTTCTTAAATTTGGATTTAGTTCCAATAATGATATTAATTGTTATATGGATTTTGATGTTATGAACCTTGAGAATGTAACTAAATTTATTGAATATATTATAGATATATGAGATGAGTGATAGAGTTTTCTTCAAGTGTATAAATTTGAGATGGTAAGTTATGGATTTTGGTCTTGTTTCTCATAAGAAAGCTTATGGGAATGCAACATTGTATCGCTCTTGGCTTGTAGGGCTGGAGGCATTATAATTTAATTATAGCATAGCTTATGTTATTATTTTTTAGAAAGAAAGTTATGATTGGTTAAGATGATAGAAAAAGAATTCATTTAAAGGTCTACTCATCTATATGTTTTTTTTAGAAAGATAATCTAAAATAAGTCTTGGATGTTAGAATAGTGATTTTAACATATCAGTTAGCTGCATATTTATTGATGATAATAATTTTCTAGCTAATCTTGTAAAATTAGAGGTGAAAATTTTTGATGTTGTTTTCCTAATTGAGTGGTTAGCCAGACATTGGTTAAAAAATATATGTGGATATTATTTACTTTTGTCAAACCTCAATCAAGGTAATGTGAAGTTGATGAATATATTATGATGATATCTTAATATTGATGTATTATAGAAGAATTGACTGGATTACTGGTAGATAGAAATTGAATTTATTATTAATTTAATATTTGGTATTGGATTAGCAATGGAAACTCCTTACATAGTGACATTAATTTAATTGAAAGGGCAACTATGACAATTGTCAATTCAAGATTTTATGAGATACAATCTCTCTTATTTGAGTATCTTGAATTTATTGTGAATAAGCAAGTTGAAAATTTGAAACTCTATTTTGATTACTGAGATGACAATACAAAATTAATGTCTTTTCTAAAGATTACTGATTCATTTGATCAATTGTACGGTCCAAAAAATCTCTTTTAAAGATTGATATATGATCTAATTGTTACTAGCTCAAAAATTGAAATATAAGATGAACCTTTTTGGATCGTACTTGGATAATATAATTTATTTTGTTATCTTTTAAATTTATCAATGCACCTACAACATTTATGAATTAGATAGATTAGTATGGATGATATGTTTTACTTATTATGAGTAGAAACAATGTGATGAATAATTAAGGATTACTTTATATGTCTTTTGTGATATTGATTAAATAAGATAGCCCTTTGTGATATATTATTTGAATGAATTTGAGTTGATCCAAAAAGTGATGTTTGAAATGCCCCCAATCTAGCAGAAGGCTGGGACAAAATAATGCTGCAATCATATATATATTTTACTATAGGAATGTAAGGTTTGAACCTGGACAAATAATTTACCTTCACGTAAACAATTCAAAATCATCAACAATTCAGTTTGGATATTCATAACTTGTTCAATAATTTCAACAACTCATATGCATAAGAAATCTTTCAAAAAATTTTCGATCAAAACCTAAACAGGCAATATAATTCTTAAACATTCTTGAGAGTTAGATACTATCATACAACCCTCAAAACACAATATCATATCATAGTCAACACTAGTGTATTTACATAATTACAAGATCACCATATCATATCAAAATAATATTTCACATTAATATTTTATAAGTCCAAAGTATAAGAAGGTTTCAAACAATATTATTTTCCCTTAAGCATGTCCAAGCTAAGCAAACAACAGCCCATTAGAACCATCACTCATATACTAATAAAAAATTATTATAAATGCTTATGAATAAATAATTATAAATAATATTTACAATCAATTTAGTAAAACATATAAAATGTCAAATCATTCTTATTATTTCTATCAAATACCATATGTAAGCTTTATATTCATTTTAGACTAAACAAAGCCATAATTATAGCTTAATAATATATTAGAATAAATATCATATTCATACAAGTGAAAATGATCAGTTATTTATAATTTAAATAATACTGCCAAAGATGCATATCTAAATTCAAAATAAATATCATTATAACTAATAGCACATGATGAAAACACGTAATACTAATAGCTATGACCATATTATATCTACATGATAAGGCTCAAAACTATATTTAAACCTCATGATGTATGTAACATATATCTCCCTATGTTAGGGCTTAAAAGAAACTAGTTTCTAAATAAATAGCAATATATAACCCTCGTTGTTAAGGTGCAGATTGTAATCATATTAGTCATGTAATATCATATATCAAACACAATTAAAAAACTAATATTTGAATAATTTTTTATCTTTTATTTTAAATCTAACACTTCATATAACATTTAAAACTAATAAGAACAAATCATTTTCAATCCTTTTGAATAATTAAAATATCAAAATCAATACTTCCATACATATTTCATTTATTAATGCCAAGCATACATTTCCATAAGTTTCAAACATATACATTAATTACAAATGCATAATATTACTTTGAAAACAAGCTAGATAGAGTTATTGGATACTCACCTAGGCTCGAACTATAGATTCATAACTCGTTTAATGATCAAGACATTTTTTCTCCTAATTATACACAAAATATTATTCACTAATCATCCATAAAATATAAACAAATATCATACATAAATTATTTTGATTTATCATTTTTTTCTTCTTTATTTTCCACTGTCAATAGCTCTACTTATTCTAAGAATTTTATCAATTCACAAATGCATAATCAATACTATTACAGCTTCTAGTTATGGCTTAAAACACAATCACAGCTTAAAGCTCTGTTACATACTAGCTTTTTCTCTCTTTTTTTTCATCAGATTAGCATAAAATATAATTCTTTGATGATAAACTAATGATAATTAAAAATTGATATCATTAAGGATCCTATTAACTTAGGAAGTTAAAATTAGCTAATTGATAATCCTATTTAGTAATCTAATTAACTATAAAGCTTAACCAATCAAAACCACACCTAAATTAGTTTTCTGGTCTCTAATTCGAATTCTGCCAAAAAAAACAAAGCATCCCTTCTCTTTCCTCTCTTTTTCCCTCTCTGTTTCTTCCTCCTGTTTCGTTTCCTTTGTTTTGCTTTTCTTTTTTTTTTTTAATTTGCTGCAGTGGCTGACTTGCTGTTGTAAGAGGACGTGTACTTTTGTAATTTAGTCCTTCTTAAATTTCTATTCACAACTAGGTGCCTAAATAAAACAAAAGTTTAGTTCTCTAAACCTCACATACCTATGTCCAAAAATAATTAAGAATAATTGATCTTCATAACATCTTTAAGTTTCCATGTCACTTTCCTTTCACTATGATTATTACATTATACCTTAACATATGGTATACTTTGTCGTCCTAAAGTTTTCTCCTTTCTATCCACAATTTTGATAAGTTGCTTCTTATATATTAGTCTTTCTTTGACTGCAATGGTGTTCAATTATACTGTTTGGATCTTGAATAAATTTTCTCAACAAACATGAAATATATCATGTACTATAAACCACATTCTTATTTCTCTCCAAGATTTCAAATGATCCAATAAATCTTGGACTCAATTTGACATGCATTCCAAATTTAGCAATGCCTTTGCTAGGTGAAACTTTCAGGAAAACATGATCTCCGACTTAGAAATTTTGAATCACATTTTCTATTATTAACATAACTCTTTTATCTATTTTGAGCTGCTAGTAAGTATTCTTTAATCAACTTAATATTTTCAATAATTTTATAATTATATTAGGACTCAAGAGCTTTTTGTTATCGATGTCATTCTAACAAATAAGTGATTTGCATTTCCTACTATACAAGAAATCAAATAGGACCTTTTAATACTTGCTTGATAATTATGATTATAGGTAAATTCTACTAAGGATAATCTTTCATCTCCAAATCTGTCAAAATCCATCACAGCATGTCTTCAAGATTTTGTATTGTTCTTTTTGATTTACTATATGTCTGTGGATGGAAGGCTATGCTAAAATTCAAATTAGTCCCCAAAGATTTATGTAAGCTTTCTTAAAAATAAGAGATAAACTTGGGAATAGTCCTTGGTGCACCATGTAATTTAATGACCTTATCAATATTCTATATTAGCCAATTTTTTTCAAAGGGCTATTAATCTTAATAGTAAGGAAGTGTATGATCCACAATCACACAAACAATATATCATTTTCTCTACAAGTTTTTGATAATCATATTATAAAATCTATAGATATGTCCATCCATTTTGATTGACATATAAGCAATGACTCTAATTTCTAAGTGATTTCTTATACTCAAATTTAACTTGCAGGCAAATAAGATATTGTGAAATGTATTCTATAATTTCTCCTTCCATTTTGTTCCATCAAAAGTTTTCTCTTAGATATCTATATATCTAAGTTCCACCTAGATGCATTGTATAACCTATATTATGAGCTTCCTTCATTCTCTCTTTTTTTCAACTCTTGATCATTTAGCATACAAATTATGTTACCAAATCCTAAAGAGCTATTTTCATGATTTCTAAAATTTGATTATGACCCAGCTTCAATATTATCTTAAATTTTCTTTAAGTAAATATCATGTACTTAAGTAATCTTAATTCTTTCAATTAAGGCCGACTGAACAATCAGAGTAGCATCTGAGTTTTGGATTCATGCTAACAGATTCTTAGTTTTCTTAAATCATCTAAAACATGCATTTGAGCAGTGATAAAGGCTGCTCGGTTAGTGGAACTCTTCCTACTAAGTGCATCAATAACCACATTTGCTTTACCAAGTTGATAATTGATAGTGAGATCATAAACTTTTAAGAGTTTAAGCCATCTTCTCTATCTTAGGTTCAACTCTTTGTGTTAAGACATACTTCAAACTTTTATAATTAGTAAATATTTCACATTTGTCATCATACAAGTAATGTCTCAATATTTTCAAAGTAAAGATTATCATTGCTAATTCAAGATAATGTATAAGATAATTCTGTCATACAATTTTAATTTCTAAAAGCATAATCTATAATTTTACCATGTTGCATACAGAGCACAGCCTAGTCCTATTATTAAAGTATCACTATATATGGTAAAGCCTCCACAACAAGAAGGTATAGCAAGAATAAGAGTAAACACAAATTTTCTTTTAAACTCTTGGAAGCCAACTTCACAATCCTCCAGTTATTCAAATTTGGTTCTCACCTGAGTCAATCTAAGTTAAAGGTGTAGCAATTCTAGAAAATCCTTCTATAAATTTTTTATAATAGCCAGTTAATCCTAAGAAACTATGGACCTCAGAGATATTAGTTGGTCTGTTCCATTCCACCATTGCTGTTACTTTTTTAGGATTAATTGCAATGCCTTCCTTTGAAGTAACATGACCCAAGAATGCCACTTTGTCTAACCAGAATTCACATTTTTTTTTTATTTTGTATATAAGTTATGGTCTTTCAAAAGTTGCAGAATGATTCTCAAATATTCTTCTCTACTTCTTGAATACACCAAAAATATTATCAATAAAAGCAGCATAAATTTTGTCCAGAAACAATTTAAATATCTTATTCATCATATCCATAAATACTATTGATTTATTAATCATGCTGAAAAACATAACTAAAAATTTAAAATAGCTATCTCTGGTTCAAAAAATAGATTTAGAAATATCTTTTGCTTTAATTTTCAACTGATGATAGTCAAACCATAAGTCAATCTTTGAAAACACTTATGCCGAGATAGTTGATCAAATAAATCATTAATCCTTAATAAAGAATATTTATTTTACTTTATTTAATTTATAATAGTCAATGCATAGTCTTAGATTCTTATCCTTCATTACAAATAAAAGAGGGGCACCCTTAGGAGAGACACTAGATCTAATGAAACCCTTATCAAGTAATTTTTAAAGTTGTTCCTTCAATTCTTTTAGTTTAACTCAAGTCATTCTATAGAGAGTCTTGATTATTAGTTTAGTGTCAGGTAGTAGATCAATAGTGAATTCTATTTCTCTATCTGGAGGTAATTATAGTAATTCTTTTAGAAATAACTCTCGGATATATGCTAGATTCATACCAACTTGATTGATGTTCAATATTGTAACAAGGTAATTATTAAACCCTCTCCTCAATAAATGTTTAGCTTATATTGTTAAGATGATTTGGGAAGAAGGGTTAGTTATGCTACCTTAAAGTTAAATTTAAGTATGCTTTGAATTTAAAAGTTCATAATCTTTCTATGATAATCCAAGGGGATATGATATTTAGCTAATTAGTTCATTCCCATAATAACATCAAAAATTTTCATTAGTAACTCAAGTAGATCAGCTGAAAGTTCAATTCTATCTACATTAACTATGCAAGGCTTACAAATATGGGTGGCAATCATTTTGTAATAACTAGGGTATTATATATAATTTAACATCCAAAGGCTCACATATTAAATTATGCTTCTTAAGAAAACTAATAGATATAAAAAAGTGAGTAGCATATGAGTCAACTAGCACAGAAGAATATGTATAATATATTAGCAAAGTACCTGATGCAATAGCATTTGAAATATAAGCATCCTACTTTTCTTCTTGCTTTTCGTTTCTAGTGACCACTCCTCATGTTTTTAGAACAACTATACAAAGAAATCTTATCCATATAGATTCTTCGATTATCAGAAATCTTCTTATTTTATTAGGGACATTTAGTAATTTTATGACCTCATTGGCCACAAAAGAAGCATGCCCTATTTAGCCAACGACATTATCTCCCTACATGAAATTTCTTATAGTGTTGATACTTAACTCCTTCTGTGTTATATGTTCAGTCAATTAATTGTTGAGTGTTTGATCTTTTTGTCCTTTCATGAATTCTAATCAGGATGGGAAGTTGAAGGATTACGTCTCTTCTTGTAGTGGCCATCTTTCATGCTTTGATTTCTCATAACTCCCATCTTAATAATTCGAGTCTTACTACTGTGTACTCAAATCATATGATAACACTTATTGTTTGATTAGCCTCCGTAACCTACATAAAATTCTCTTGCTCTAGTCTTATCAACGAGTACTAACTTACAAGCAAGTTTTACCAAATTTTTAGATTTAATTTGATATTAATTATTTGACATGTCTTCCTCTTGTTTTAATTTAAGAAACCTTTCCTCTGTTTGCATTTAAACAGTCCAAAAAATAATAATAATAAAGGACTCCTTAAATTTATCCAAGGTTACTATAACAGCATCTCCATTTTCATCGTTCTGAAGAATTTTTCTTTTAACCTGCCACTAATCATATGTATTTTCTTTTAGCATATATGTTTCAAATCTCATTTTCTCCATTAGTATATATCCTAATTTGAAAAACCTTTTCTATCTTTTTAAGCCATTTATTAGCTTAAAAATAGTTGGCAATTTTTTTAAAAAGGAAGATTTAGTCTTTATATTCTGCCAGTCTATTATTTGAATTATGTGACAACCCAATACTCAAATGAAGTAATTGTTGCATCTCTTGTTGACTTCTTACCATTCCGGCTAAAGTCTATGTTAACTGTAACATCTCTACTTAGATTTTGTCCCTTCCTATTCTTAACTTCTTCAGTGTTTCTAACAACACTATGATCATCATTGGCTGATTTGCATATTAAATTCTTGAAGACTTTTAATTCTTCTAGTATGTCATGACATTTAGCCATACAATCACAGAATTAATTAAATATAATTCAAATCAAATATGATAAGAAATCGATCGTGTGAAAACTTCGATCCGACGAAAAATGACTTGGTTGAAGTAGCTTGAGCAAGGGTAATGAAAAACTAAATGGTTTACAGCCAAGTAAAAGGATGAAATAGAAATTTAAATACTCACACATTCAAGAACGCGAAGATGTATAGTGATTCGGTCAAAGTGACCTACATCCACTTCCGAAGCCTTCTCCGATGAGGCTCCCAACTTCCACTAGCAAATCCTTTTGAAGGGGAAGGACCAAACACCCCTTTTACAACCCTTTTACAAGAAGTTCACACTCTTACAGATTTTCCAAAGAGAAAGAAGGAAGTGAACACAAGCTATTGAAAACAAGACTTTAGCTCAATTTCTAACTCTAAAAAAGGGTGCCCTTTCAGGTGAGAAAGGGGGGGGAGGGGATATTTATAGATCCAAAGTGGATTCAAATTTGGGCTCCAAATTTGAAATCAATTTAGATTTTCCGGTGCTAGCGGTGCTACCGCCTGTAAGTCGTTAGATTGACAGTGCACAGGCTGTACCACCGCCCAAGGCAAGCGGTACTATCGCCGCTGCACACTGGTGCTGGGTGGTACTACCGCCCCAGGCTGGGCGGTAGTACCGCTTAGCATTCGGTTGCGGTGGTTCTATACTTTCGCCCATTCAAAGAATGCTGAATGGGCCTTGTTAAAGGCCCAAAAGGCCTAGTAAGAGCCCGGTTGGTCCCTACCAGATTTGAGCATGATTAATTCGAAATTCTTGCCCTAAGTACATGCCAACTACGAAATTGAAACATAATTAATAGTGATTTGAACCGATTTTCTTCAAGTCTTATTCCGGCGAGCTTTACGATGAGACTTCGGCGGATTCTGATACTTCCCTTGGATTTCTTCCGGCGGATTCCCAGCATGCTCCTGGCTTATATGGCGTGCTCAACGAGTCTTCGGCAAGCTTCCGAATATTCTCGGTAAACTCTGCGAATCCTTCAACGATCTTTGCAGCGAACTTTCGAAAACTTCGGTAAGTCCCTGATTCGATCTTAGTTGGTTCCAGCAACACTTCCGACGATCCTTCGGACTTCCGATGAACTCTTGAACATCCGACAGACTTGACCTCAGCAAATCGTTTTATGTTTCTAACCCATCGTAGTTAATCCTGCACACTTATCTTTGACAATATAGATTAGAACAAATATTTCACTAATTGATTTCATCATCAAAATCCGAGATTCAACAATCTCCCCCTTTTTGATGATGATAATCAATTGATGATGGAGTTATTCTTAACTCCCCCTATCTATATGCCATATCATTAGAAGGTAAAAGCACTTGAATTCAATCTTTTGAATTCAAGCCAAATCTGATAGATTTCAATTAACATAAAGCTTAATAAACAAGCTTAAATATAAATACGAAAACTTCATATTTTAAATAATGTCAAGGTATTACATCTATAATAACAAGAAATATTAATTCAAACATGACAAGGATCAAGTGATATCCAAAAGAGTGTTTCAATATTAAGACATAATATCAAATGAAAACGTAGCTTATCTCAAGAATAAGAATTTTTAAGCATTTGCAATACGATACAATTGATTCATATTTCACTTTAAGTATTTACTCCATCATTGCAACAATTACTCCATCATAGCAATTTACGTTTTTCTCCCCCCTTTGTCATCAACAAAAATAATGGAGGTGGAGAAATCATTCAATACTTCGAAGAAGAAAATAAATCCTCATTTATCAAGCCATGAGAGGGAGATTACAAAATTGATCAATTATTGAGCCATGGAGGAGCATAAAATCATTGAGGAAGATATAAAGCCATAAAGTAATATTAAGGTGTCATCCAAAAATTACTAACAATATTGTGATACATAGAAGAAAAATATGATATTAAAGACATACAACTGTTACGATTTGCATTATTAGTTTGACTTAATGTAATATTATTATGCTTATTGGACTTATTGACTTGTTTTAAAATTCATGATCATGTATAAAATACTTTTTAACATTTTTAAATCTAATTAAGAAAAATTATTTTCAAATAAATTTTATTTTATTTATTTTGATTTTGAATTTCTTTTATATTATACCAATTAATGGGCTAAGTGAAAGAATGTTAGATTATGTGACTTTATCTAATTGATAAGATATATTATATATCTGATTGAGTTTGATGAAAGTTATCAGCCAATAAAAAATAAGTCTAATTATGATAGAATTCTTTAGGAGATGATCTTGATAATAGAAACTCTCTTAATTAATTATCCTAGCTCTTGTCTATATATAGACAGGACTTTGTAGGGACTAAAATGTATATGTGTGTGACATGATAAGATAGACATGACAGACATGATATATGTATACGTGATAGAGAGTCTAGTTTTCCTTCCATATCGACATCACTATGGTTTTCAAATTTGAGGACAGTGCCCCTTATATTATATAAAGTTCTTTCTAAATGGTATCGACATCACTATGATTTTGAATTTCTTTTATATTATATAAATTAATGAGCTAAATGGGAGAATGTTAAATTATGTGGCCCTATCTACTTGATAAGATATATTATGTATCTGATTGAATTATGATGAAAGTTATGGTAGGATTCTTTATGAGATGATCTTGATGGTAGAAACTCTCCTAATTAATTATCCTAGACAACAGGACCTCGTAGGGACTAAAGTGTGTATGTGTGTGATGTGACGAGATGGACATGACAAACACGAGCCATGGAAATGTGACAAAGACTCTAGTTCTCCTTGTATATCAACATTACTAAGATTTTTGAATTCTAAGATAGTGCCCCTCAGATTAAATAAAGTTCTTTTCAAATAACATCGAAAGGTATCTATCGTAAATATGATCTATTGTTGTTTGATTTTAAGATTTTAATCATGATATTAAATTTTTTTCATGTAATATATAACAGATTATAGTCAATTTACACGTAATGAAAATAGATATAAAAAACATTGCACTCACTTTCTGCATTTTGTTTGTATCTTAATCTTTACCTAATAGATGACAAGGATTTATGATGATGGGAAATAAAGGAGTGATTTGGACGCCGAAAGCTTCAGCAATATACGGAAAGAAGTCAATGCGAAAGGACAGCATTGTCGGACCAAGCTGCCTCACAAACCCTGGATGAGGAAACGAAGAGGAAGAGGAAGACGAAGCCAAAGCATCGCAATCACGTTTTCATTATATGGGAATAAGGAGATGAGATTAGAGTGCAAAGACGTTGTCAGGCGGATGATGGAGAACCATATCCTCGGTGAACGGACAAGAATTTGCCACGTGCTTATATCCAGTTGCATGCCCATGCAATGCACTGTCGGCATCATCGTGGCTGACACACAGCCCTCCCTCTCTGGCCAACGCGGCTCTCTCTCTCTCTCTCTCTCTGCGCGGACAACGTGTGCCTGCGCGGAGACGAAAATCCTTCCTGTAGAATGTTGGTCAATTCACCCCGAAAAACTTCACGTAATGGACTTCTACCGGGACGGATTCATGGGAAAAACTCTTGGGAAATTTTATATCTGTCTCACTACGTGAACAACATGTGCCTGCGCGGAGACGAATAACCTTTCATGCACGTCGAATGAGTTGCGTTTGTCTTTTCTGTACGTGTGAAAGAGCTTCTACAAGTCGAATGTTGGTCAATTCACCCAGAAAAACTTCACGTAATGGACTTCTACCGCGGCGAATTCATGGGAAACACTTTTTTTTTTTTCCAAGGCTTTCTGACAGATGTTCCCTTTCTGATTTTCCCAAGATCATTTATTTATCATAATCCTTGAATTATTTCTTTATAAGATAATTGGTGCAATATTGCAACTTATGTATCAGTTTATAGGATGAACTAGTTATCGGCATATTATGATTCAGTCAAATCCCCATGCATAAGATTTGCAATATTAATTACAGTGTCCTTGACACCTTTATCAAAACATTATAAACCTATTCAAAAGCATGTAACTAAATGAATTCAAAACTAGTAGAAGTCAACTCATATGCAAAAATAGGATTTCAAATACATAACCTTATTAGTTTAGGAACAATAACAATCAAGTGGGGAGATTTCTATAATAGTCAAGTGTTTTGGAAAATACTTTAAACTAAATTTTTTAAAAAATTATAACTGAGGAATTGAACCAATTCACCATATGGAACGATCCATAGGGTATAATTGGGTACTGATCAAGTTGTCTTGACATGGGAGCATTATAGGGATTATGATAAATAGAAAACTTTATTTGATAAATATAAATAATAGCATGGGAGAAACTCAAAAAGAGAGGCTTTTTCTTAACATTGATCCTTTTTTTTAATATGAGGGTATCATTTTATAAAAGTTATCTAGAAGCCAAATACTGAAAAAGTTACATGAATAATTAAGTTGGACTTAAAAATTATAAAAATAAAAAAAAATAGAATAACTATTTGTATCATATTGGATAAACTTTATAATGTTATATTCATGAATGAATTGTGTTATAGTTACTTATAGAATCAAAATGGCATTGTGTCAAATTAATGTCAAGGTATTGCTTAGCTAAAGATTTTGACAAATTATTGTAATGTGCTGAACTTTATTTATATCAATTTATTATTATTATATTTTGGATGTAAATTAAATAAATTTTATGGTGTCGTGCCTGTAAAATACTATATTATACTCGATTGTAAAATCAAGTATAACATAGTTCATTTTCATCTTGATTTTGCAGCAGAATAAAACAAAGTTTAAGTTTGATTCTACAATTTATGTAACACTAAAATTCATTTATAAGTGCGACACCATAAATTTTGCCAAAAGATCTTATAAATGGCTCACGATGAAAAGAACACAAATAATTTAACATTTGCATAGCATGTATTATATATACATTACAAATTATTTTCTATTTTTCTAAAGTCTCTTTTAACAAATATTATCGCTGATCTTTTATTTTTTTAATCCCATAAAATATTAGTTAACTCTGTTCACATAGAACTATAAGATGATGCGGTCCTCGAGACAAAAACTCCTAATGTCTCTATTAATGTCCCGCACGGGGCAGCATTTTACTTGTTAGTTTTAGATATAGACGACTATTCCAGAAAGCTCAGGCTCATGCTTTCGCTATACACTAAGGATCAAAGTTATCGTGTCTTCAAAGATATTTCATGCCGTGAGTCGGAAGCGAGACAAAAGACAATCAAACGATAAGATCAGAGAATGGTGGGTGAGTATATTGTGATTGCTTTGGATGATTAATAGAAACACACGACATCCAAAGTATTTAGATGAAAGTTCTCGTACACCTCAAAGATAATGCAATTGGTGCAGAGAATAAACCGCACTATCACGTGAAAGATTCGGATGGATAGAACTACAGCAAAGCTACCCAAAAGACTCAATTTGGCACAAAATTCGAGATCAGAGTTGATGTGATCAACTCATCTACCTCAGACACCTAGACATCGACTATGTCAGCAGCATGTCGTCGTGAAAGATGTTTCTATTAAGTACTTGGAGTCATTTGGTCACTGGCATTCGCATTTGCCTATACCCAAAGGTCCAAGTCGATGGTAATGACAAAAAGAAAACATCTTATCTTCTTTGTTTTCTACTTACATTTATCACCTGTTGTCACTTGATCCGGACCTACTGTGCCGGACTCATTATCTTAGCTTGATCCGGCTGCAGATTGGTCTTTAGTATCTTTTAAACCCGAGGATATGGAAGGCACTGATCCTTAGACTTTTAATAGGTGAGATTAAAGGCTTATGAGTTCAGACACACTCCACTTGTTCCTCCAGATATCAGTAAGGATGGGGAGATAAGGTGAAGATGGTAGAGCCAGCATTAATCTACCCGCAGGACATGTTGATGCAAGAAGAAGTTCTATTAGTGAGCTTTTACATATAATTGACTCACAAATCAATTGCAAATTCTTTTCATTTAGAACAACGCCACTCTTCAACATGAAATACTTACTTTCAGATTGTTAGCAAGAAGCTTTACTGATAAATAGTGACCACCATGAGTTATTTCTGTGAAGCAAATGGAAGAAGTATATTAAAAATAGCGTCAGTAGTTGACTACGCATGAACTAGATTTTTACAATTATAGAGACGTGTCGACAATATGAGCCCGAACAATGGACTTACACTGAGTTCCTCAGGATAGCATCCCCATGAATCGGCGGAGTTGTGGCATCGAGAGCTTGCATTTTCCAAAATTCTATGCCGGGCATTATAGCAGGATCTCTCATGTGCTCATAACCCTTCATCTTATCTAACCCTAACCCTAACCTATTTATCTAGATTATATAGTGATGCTAGTGGGGTTACTCTAATTAGAGATCAAACATAGCAAAGAAAGGCAAGAGTAATATTAGGGATTCAAAGAGACAGAATATGCAAAACAAGATGAAAAGACAAGGAAGAAGACAAGGAATGCTCGTAAATATGTTGACACTCATCCAAACATGTCCTGTCATCTCAAAGTCAGACTGCCATCTACAAAGGAGTTTTTCTTCCGTGATTGCATTTGTTGAAGTAGTTTTCGATATCGCTCCATCGGTTGATTGCTAAGAAATCAAATCATGTCGAGTCCCGTTACCTTCTTCAGGATATGCTGTAAAGTATAATGATAAAAGAGAACTTGAGAATCAGATATTCATTATACCCTATTGGGACCAGGGATGTATTATGACGAGCGTTTGCACCGTCACAGATTATTTACCCTTCACGCAACGATGGTTTCCACTTGTAAATCATGAGTTGTATACATCACTCTTGTGGAGGAAGCTCATGACTTTGCACTTCATTTTCGCTGTGATATAGATACCACCAGCACTAAGGCTCATTTAACATGCGTTATCACTTTATCACCATGAGAATAAGCCCAGTGATTATTTCTCCATCGGGCCAGCGTAAAGATCGCCACCAAAACTCCACGCCGTAGTGTCGCCAGCCCTGAATCAATCAAGACTAACAAAGTATGGCATGCGGAATCAAATACTAACAAAGGCCTCAAACCAACCGCATTGTTCCCTTAGCGCCCTTTAGTATCCCGCAAGGCCATGCATTCAGGAATTCAGACATCTCATGACTACAATCACTAGTAGAGCCTGTTTATTTTAAATAGGTGATTCAAGGATCATAACCATATACTAAGAGGCTTGGAATCGTTTTGTGTGCAACCTTCACAGAAGATGTAATCAGCTCCATCATTTTTATAAAGAATTAATTTATGATACATTCGTTACTAGTGCCTTCAACCCAAGTTTATTGGTTAAATTTTCATCTGGTTCTGATTTACGCTTTCAGCATTGAAATCAGAATCGAACAATCCCCATCGATGCCGATTCGATTCAAATGCTATGGACATCTTTGATCGTATTCCTCTACTCAATTTTCACGAGTTCGTTCAAAGACTCACTATTAGTTTATCATTGTTACATTATTCATTTTGTGTGGAAAGATATAAATCGCAGTATCGATGCAGATGGTCTTTTCCCTAAATCAAGATCAGCATTGGACGCCGATAAGCGGCCATGTGAAACGCATGGATGCTCAATCTGGCGTGTATATCCGCACATTGATAGATAGTGATCCCAGGGAATGCACCGCCGACAAAATACCTATACGATTTAACCGGAACGCTTTCCACAGCCATTCATGGCCGTCATTCCCTCAGCCGTTCTGGCATATGTCTGGCCACATCCAAGATCATCGGGCCGAACATGATGGGACATGTCCTCGAGCCACGTCGTAAGCCTCTCCCGTGACTTCGTCACGGGTAAATGCAGGTGCACCGGGACAATAAGATACCCGCTGATGCAGATATCGACGCTCGACCTTACCGCCCGCTTTGGCGGCAACTTCCACCAAGCGGTATTGGGCATCCGACGATCCTGGGCTTAACTAGCAAAGTCACCTTCCGACGACTCGTGCAAGAGCCGTCCGAGAAGCGATAGGCCCCATGTGAACGTTGACAAGGCTCTGATCTGATGCCTAGCGTATCTGGTTGCTGCGTTGCAAGAATTTCCAGCTCACCATCTCGTGACATTATGGCAGACAGAGGAAGAACCGGGGGTTCGACTCGGGTCGCCGGACTACCGTGAGTACCTTACGAGCAGAAACTGCCCTCCCATGCAGCCGGCAGTAATGGTGTTCAGCGTGACGTATCCGAAAGTGGGATCTTCCTCACTAGGGTTTTCCCCCGTGACTTCCCGGCTCGATCGTCAGAGTTCGAAACGCCATTCCCACAAAGTTCTTACTCAGTGTAATGAATCGTTTATCACGCTTTATTTGCTTTCCAGAAATTGTAACCGGCTCCACTTAAGTCTTGCAGCTATTTAGTCTACCCTGCCTTCCGAATTTACATTATTACGATTTTTCATCAATCGCTATTATTAAATTTCTATTCATTAGTCATTAAATTTTAATGCACTGGTCCAAACGTTAGCAAAACTCAATTAATTCTTTAACGCATGAATTTGATGGTAAATGCACGTTTCGGATGAGAACATCTATATAGCAGACGTGGTCCTCGCCGGGCATTCTCAAGAAGACTGTGGATTTCACACCATCTGTAAAAGTGAGAGTTCTCGTAGTCAAGAAGAACTGAAATACCAAGAGAAACCACTTGAGAAGTTTCGACAACAATGTAACGGAGATACGCAGATTTTGTTTCAAGATTCATTTTCATGGTTTCTACCATAGCGATTAAGAAACACGCTTTATTCTAAGTTTTTTATCTTACATTCGCACGACGCCAACTTGGTTCAACTCTCTCGCTTTGATATTTAAAAAAAAAAGGTTTTTATACCATGAACGTACAGTTTCTCGATTTAGGTTTCTTCCCGGAATTTTTAATGTATTCATATCAAGATCCGATGACGAGACAGGTAAGATTTACAATAATGTTTAATGAAATAGATCATCTATTATAGTTAAAATCGGGTTCCCACGTTATAGTATTTAATATTTAGTCATCCTTGATTTGTGCCATAGAAAATCCCAATTTTATTCAAGAAAAATGTCTAAATGATGTATATAATCTAATTAATTAGTGTGGACTACCCACAACATCTCCACTGATTAAAATTATATATAAAGTTAACGATTCGGATCACATATGAATTAGACATAAATTATGATTTCCATTATATTTAATATAATCAGGCCGTTATCCCACGGATCTGCTATTATATTTACGCCATCAATCAGTGATAAAATATCGCACTATTACAATTTACACCATTGTGATTATTTAATTGGTATATAATTGGATAGTTTTATCATAAAAAGATTAATTGAATCTATTGCAATTAAAAATTTAGCCTTGTCAAAATCTTTTATGAACTCAGGCGGAGACAAATCCCGTTCGCATGTTTCATAAGGTCAAGAGCACGAATTTAGGCGTATTAAGGCGGGCGGCAAATCTGTTCGACAGCTACGAAGCATTACGATTTTACGGATCTTTCAAAATGATGAATTCTCATCACTGATATTCGGTCGAGCATTCCGAGCACATTGGGTTGAAAATCTAGATAGGATTTGAAGAGGATAGAAATCCTCTCCATCTAGGCGGATGGACATCGAGTGATGCGACAGCAAAACGAACCACCTACAAATTACTAATTTTTCAGTACTCCAACCGAAGTCGCTCGCATACGAGCTTGGCTCAGCGATCCAACTCCGGCCGTGATACTTTCATCAAAACCAACATATCTGGCCGTTTATACGCCGCTCGCTGATCAAAGATGAGAATGTCCTATACTTGCTATTACGTATATCGGCGAATGCAATTTCGCTACTTTCAAGCGAACCTTAGCAAGTAACTTCTAATGATCATTTTGACTTGTCATTCCATAGACTTTCTAATCGAAAGGTCTGCGCGAACTTGATGATTAAATGCGGATATTGCTATCAACTTAAGAAACTCGAGGTTGATATGTCGTAATCTTTCGTGCAATTATATTCAATCTCTATTGGACATCAATACGGGCCTTTAAGATTTATATACATTATCCCCCCACATAAAGATAAAACGGTGTCCATCTGTCATCCCAAAGTTAACCTTGATGTGTGTTCAAGAAGAAGAAAGGCTATTGTTCGAGCTGGGTGAGAGTGCATCGTGGTAACCACCTAGCAAGAAGAATAAATCGACAAAACTAAGCCAATCACTTGTCTTGGACATGATGTAGCTATCACCAAGTTTATATCAAGAAAGAAGCAAAGTGTCTCTTATCAGAATGAAGGGACACAACAAGAAGGTATACTTAAAATTCTTTCAATGGTAGTGGATTCTTGGCTAAGGCAACCTCACAGAATGTTATCGACATCATAATATGGCACGTTAATATTAACACCGGTGGATCACTCGATCAATGATCCATACTGCGAGTAATCTTCTTTTCCAGGTACGCATGACCCAGCAGCCAAAGTGGAAGTGGAGCAAAGGTTCTTTTCAGCTATAATACTCTACTTCACAACCAGCCGAGGCAGCTGAAATCTATGCTTTTTGAAGACTTTGGGTAAAGGGTTTAGTTTTTAACTGAAATTAGAAAGGACCAAATGTAACCGAAGCTGATCACTATCAACATGATCAGCGCTTGCACTGACACTCATTAGATGATTCCTTGAACTTTCAAAACATCCTATAGTTTAATTGTATAAATACGATCAGTATCGTAATGGTATTCTTGTCCGGTGGTCGTTTAAATGAGATGTCTATGAGAGTTTAGTATATGACACTTATAGTTCAACGACGCTGACGCCGTATTAAAGGTGTAATATTAACGAGACCTCTACGTAATTGCATAATCTGAAATACCTTAGACACATCGACTAAGAGAGAATTGTAATATTAGTTGGATTAATTTATTACCTTCAGTACTTCCTTATTTTAGCAGTGCGATATTAGAACCTGTGTGATTGTATCTATAGGAGACAATCTTCAACAAGTCTAAGAAAAGCAGTGCTAATAGGAGTTCTACATATTAGAGATCCTTCATATCGCTATATGTTGTCCGTATACGTGGACGTTACGTCGTAAATTCTCCATTGTCTTGTATAGAATGATTACCAAAAAAATAAGTCATTAGGCCCAGGTTAGCTTCTATCTCAGAATTCCTTCTTCATCGATGTATTTAAAATCTTCAAGGTCAAGTGGAGCTACCTATGGCACTGTAAATGACTAAATCGTGAGATCAGATTAGAGCATGGATAATATTGGTGGTAGATCTAATTTGAGAGTGGAGATTCATATAGAGCATTTTGCTCATGTGGGCATTTAAGAAAAACGTGATTATCGCTCAAAATATGTCCATCGGTTATCCGCACTGCACTGGTCCATGCTCGAAGAAGAAACCAACATTCCAAGCCCATAAAAGCTGCTGAGTATGCTTAGTATGCTCCAATATGTCCAAATTCCCACGCTGCATTGAATGCACTAAAGACCGAGGAGGTTGGTTGATATATATACCTAGTTCTTCAACCAACTCCATCCAAATGACACCATTTGAACATCCATTGTAAAATTTTTCCATTTCATTTGGTACGCTAGGAGATAAGGAATCTTTTTATTTCGATCGGACAAGCGAAGGTGCAAATACTTCTTCATGATCGATCCATTAATATTGTTTGTAACCCTTCCTTCTGACCAATGCTTTGTATTTCTCTATCTTCCTTGTGCATTTCTTTTTATTTTGATGCATATAGAATCTCAACATTTCATTATCAATGATGGTGGTCTTATAGTTCATAACACTCTCAAGTACAAATCGTGTTGAACAACCAATCGTCGAGAGATTCCATTAAGCTTGTGTGATAATATTCTCATTAGATCAACAGTTAAGAATTACAACAAACCCTGGAACAATTAGTTGAACCACAAGTTCTGCAAGGAAACATTGGTACAACATTAAGAAGATCTACTAGAAATCGTTCAACTAATTTTCGATCACTACGCTTGTATATCTACAATAATCTGGCTACAATAGAGCTGAAAAATGATCTCTAAACATTTTCACAAGCCATGAGTTGCAAAGAGTCAAATTTGGTACAATGCTATGATTAGAAGAGATAAATTTGCTCTAAGAGCAAATGTCTCGATCTTGTATTAGTTGCATCTAAATTAAAGCAAAGGCTATTGGTATCTTGCTCAAAATGGGGTCTTTGCAGGACCAAGAAAGATTCATTAGGTCGATATCTTATGACACAGAAACAAGACTTGTTTGCATAGGGATTTGCCTAAAAGAAGGGACCGATTATAACGGAGACATTTTCTGGTATCTAAGAAAGATTCATCTTACGACCATTATTTAGCATTAGTTGCTCATTTTGACCTCGCAAAGTTACAGCAAATGGATACTTTAAACTGCATTTCTTAATGGATCGATCTAGGAGGGTTTATATGCTTTCAAGCTCCTCTAGTGTTGGTGCCCAGCAATTGGTTTCGACCAGCTTGGAAATCTGCTTTGACTGTAAGCTATGGCCGCTTGATAGTATTTTCCAAATTTCATGGAGTGATTTCATCATTTTGGATTTTAACAGTTGAAATCCCATGATCCAATGTATATCGAGGAAGTCGTCTGGGAGTAAATATGTTTTCTTGTTTTATTACCGTAGATGATATTTTGCTTACAACCATTTAGTTAAGGAGTTTGCGTATGAGAAACCATTTCTATTGTTTCCTACAAAACTTTGAATTCATTTGATGATATGGGTGAAGCATCTTATGTTCATTAAACATTAGATCCATAGAATGTAGCCTTTAGGTCTTTTGATCTATCACAAGAAACCTATATCAATAAGCTTAGAGAGATTTCTTTGATTAAGAAGTTCTTTCTGAGTGTTGCTCCTTTATTGTTGAAACCCATGTTAGTCCACTTTGAACTAATGTCTTGAAGAACAACTTCCTGGAGAGAATCAATGAAAACATCCCATACGCTTCTATCGCTGGAAGTGTCATGCATGCCCAGATCAGTACATGCCACAAATCTTGTTCGCATTTGCTCGTGAGGGCGCAGGCTTGGTAATCAAATAGTAACTGGTAGACCACCGAGTTTTGAAAGTGATCAATTCTTGGTATTCTTCATGTCACCAAAGATTATATGCTCTATGTGATGCCTGATGGCAAAATAAACTGATGTGATCAAGCTATCGATTCAGACCGCCAGGTGCCAGTTGGAAATATCATCAGAATCATCGGTCTTAGAAACAATTTGATGATCAAAATACATATTTTCACGAGAGAAGCGTTACAAACCTGGATCTGCCACTTTTACCACGTGATAGCAATAGTTTGTATTCGTTGAGATCACCCAGATGGTATTGCTAAGAGTCATATCATTTCATGGCTCAATATTATAACCTTTTCTAGGCCATTAAGTAATTGTCCCATAATTCGAAATAGTCGCCTCATATCTAAGAACAATAAAAGCAGTCTGGAGAACACATCGATATAAGCAATTTAGCCGTACAAGAGAAGCGGTAAAAGAAAAGAAAGTGGTCATCGAGCACATTTGCACCGACCGATTCTATCACGATCCTCACTAAAGACACGCCACCTTCAAATGTCAAGGATCATGTTAAGAAATGGGACTTCGTATCTACTTTTAGTAATTGTAATGAAACTCTTAATACCACACGTATGATTTGAAGCTCGATTTGTCTAAATATCACGTGCCGTTATCTTCTTTGAAAATTTACCATGCTTATTTGAATTCGAATAAACAGCTTGATTATTATTGGTTAAATCTTTCTCAACATTAAGATTTGCCCATCACCTTACATCGTGATTATGGATTGATAACAATCATTCAAGGACTTAATTACTCCTGTCCTTTAAATATAAGAAAAATGTATTTGGACAACACCAATTCAATTTACGCCACGTCCATGGACCTAAGTGAGAATGTAATCAAGCTTCTTATTAATTAATTGGCCTCTATTGATTTTAGAAATTGTAATCGTTTCCTCATTAAGTTCACCCTTCATTGTCTGGAGATTCTTGATAATGGTAATGATTGCCTCACTCTTCACTGTCCACACGACCTCTAAATCAAGCATGCAAATTTCTGATTCACCTGCATATCAGTAAGCAGTTTGTAATGATGAACCAAAACGCTATAAAACTTCACCACTTTAACGCGCGGAATCCTTTGTGTCATTGAATGTTCTTGATGGGAGAACATCCATAGAAGAGAAGTTTTGGTCCCTTGACCCAATCCCTCAAGAAAGTCTTCTACATTCTTGATACCATAAAGGGCGAGTTCTCAGAATCGAGAAGATCTAATTTTGGATCTAAGAGAAACTACTGATATTTTCTCACATTACAATGGTCGGATACGCACTTTATTTCCGTGATTCGTTTATCGTGTCTCGTTATGTGGTGGATGAACAATAGAGATTGTATTCTTTGAAATGTCGAAATAGTTTGAAGTACCTTGTTGTAATTTTTGAGAGTACGTACAAATGCAAAACTTGCAAGCAGGAAGTTTCTTTACCTTATCAACACCACGAATGCTTTTTGAAGCCATTTCCCACGACCTCCTTTGAAGTATTTCTTTGGTGATGATCTCCGAACATTGTACCTTCAAGTCCTTGGTAGATCGGTGAATAAAGCCTTTTCTTCTTCTTCCCTTATCTTTGAGTTGTTTTCTTGTAAGCATTCATTGCTCCTTCTTCTGCTGGACTTGGCTCAACAAATCCATCTTCGGCAAACTCATTACATTTTGGGAGCCTGGAGAAGATCAACCGTTGGATGCACCATATATCATAATTTTCCTTTGTCAATCTAGGGATCGAATTTGGATGGTACTTGAGGAAAGAGACCATTTACTCAACCTATCTTCCTTGATACCAAATGTTGAAAATCTAGATAGGATGAAGGGATAGAGATTTCAAATAGAGGAACGAGTCGGAAGAAGAGTAACTTTCTATTTTTCTCGCAAAAGACTCTTTACAATTTCACAAAATCTATATTTTCATGAACCAACATATGAGGTTTATATAGTCCCCAAGATGCATCATATTTATTGTATTCGAGAATGAATTTCTCTTTCAAGGAACCTCTGTTCAGAACCAATGATCATTTGACTTGTCCGTTCCATAGATTTCACAATCCATCTTTTCTTCTTGATGGATTAAATCTTCTTCAGATGAACCTTTTTTCTTGAATTAATTAGCTCTCTATTGGAATAAGTTTATTTCCTTACATTTCTCACAAATCGTCTTGATTCGTGCTGCAGTCAGGTAAGTCTAAGTGGCGCACCGACGAAGAGTTCGCTCATGAAATGGTTGCCATGCACCCCTGTGCTGATCAAACTTCTTAAGGTGTTCCCTCCTGCTAGCGAGCTTGATCTGACAAGTACAGCAGCCAAAACAACACCATCAGCAGCACATATCAGGGCCAACCTCGATGGGCTCACGGTTGATAGTGCTGCTAATTACTTCAATGATTAATAGAGTGTTCATGAAAGGGGATCTAATTTTGCTTACCGGCTACAAATTCCGCAGGCACTGAGCAGCAACAGGCTCTTCATCTTGGACCACCATGACGTGTTCATACCATTGCACGGATAAACTCTACCGCACATAAGGCATACGCCACGAGGACTCTGTTGTTTCGCCAGCGCCGACTCACCCTGAAACCACTGGCGATCGAGCCCAGCTTACCTCACCCGGACGGCGAGAAATACGGTGCTGTAAGCAAAATTAACTCGGCGGCCGAGAATGGCGTGGATGGATCTCGCGTTGGCGAAGGCCTACGTCGGCGTCGGACGTCCCCGGCGTCCACCAACTCGTCAGCCACTGGTGCGCACGCATATCGGGTAATCCCCACCGCTCTGTTCACTTACCGTTTCCGTTCTGATCATCTTCTTCTTCGCTCATGCATGAGTGCGGAAACGCGCATGCAATCTTGGAACCTTTCATCATCGCGACGAATCGACACCTCAGCGTGGTTACCCGATCAACAAGCTTTTCACGCCTCACTATCGCGACACCATGAACATAAACGCTTGAAAGCTCGCCAGTCGCTCATCAGTGCCGATGGCATCCTCGAGAAGACATCCGTACAAGGCAAGTTCTTGGAGTACTCCTCTGGGTTTACAAGAACCTGGAACCTCGTCGACCAAGCTCTACCCGATGATCTGGTCAGAGGTAAAAAACCACAGCAGTAATGTTCTTCCCTTGCTTGACATTGGAACTTCTGCCTCTTGGCTAACCAGAGCTCCGTCTCTGCACAGAAGAGTTGCAGTAAAGGGATCAAAACGGTAGAGCTTTCCCTGCTGATCAGAGACTACCCGTATGCGGAGGGACGGCCTACAGATATGGAAGGCGATTGAGACGTAGGTCACCCGCAGTACTGTGCAATGTTACTACCCCAGGCGACGATGCTCTGAGAGCTGACGCCGAGCTCCAGGCCTGGTGGAAGGAGATCCGCGACGTGGAGTCACAGCGACAAGAAGGATGAGCCATAACGGTGGCCCAAGATGGAGACCGTGGGCGAGCTAACGCAGTCATGCACCACCATCATCTGGTTGGCCTCGGCCTTCCACGCCGTCATCTACTTCCGGGCAGTACCTACGGAGCTCCTGTATCACAACCGCCCCACCATCAGCAGGCGCCTCGTGCGGAACCAGGTACGCCAGACACGACCTGCTGGAGAAGAATTCCCGTACAAGGTGTTCCTGAGGACGATAAGCAGTCAGTACCAGACCATCATCCGGCATCTCGCTGCTGGGGAGATCCTGTCGACCCACGCGTCGGACGAGGTGTACTTGGGCCAGCGTGATTGCGCCGGGGTGGACAACTTGGACCAGAAAGCGCTGGAGGCGTTCCAGCAATTCGGGAAGGCGTTGGAAGTCAGATCGAGGATGATATCCAGCAAGAAGAACGCGGACCCGAGTCTGAGAAGAACCGCTGTGGCCCAGTGAAGATGCCCTTCACCTTGCTGCTCTTCCCAACCTTGTGAGGTTAGGATCACCAGGAAGGATCCCCCCGCAACGTCCATCTAGGTGGCTGGAGAGGAGTGCCCTACTGATCCGAGAATAAAAAGTCCGGCCAGTGAGGAAAGCTGAGGTGGATGGAAGCTTCGCTTCACTCAAGGACATGCGGCGTGGCTTATCTTATGGTATTGGGTAACTGTGTTTGTGGTGTGAGGCAAGTGTAGTAAATAAATGTTTTGCATGATGGCTTGCATGCAAAGAGGATAAGTTCTAAATAAATCTGTTGATTCTGAGGATTGAACTCAACACGTTCCTCTAAGAAGGGCAAAAACACCTGCATTGCCTAGGGAAAACATGATCAAACTCTGGAATCAATTTAAGGCCCTCTTAATTAGAATTTTATTTAAACTATAATATAATATAATATAATATAATATAATATAATATAATATAATATAATATAATATAATATAATATAATATAATAATATAATATACTATAATATTTTAATGATTTGTAGTAAGCATTAGATTTGATCCTCTATCAAACAACTTGATCTTTTTAACCTGTGCTTAATGATTTTTTACACTAATTGTCATCCTTCAAAATTTTTTTAGGATAAAAGTTGAGATCTCAAGCTATTGACACCTTTAAAGTTTGAGATAATAGTCTCAAACCACCTCAACTTAAGTCAGTCTGTCAAAATTTGAAGGTCTTGGCTTACATAGTTGGATCACAAGACTAACTATCAATACTATATCCCTCGTACGTTCAATACAAAGAGTTTGCTTGGTTGTATAAAGCTGATCGAGAGTGAGAATTACTAATTTATCCCCATTGTTGAAGTTTGATTTGATATATTTCTGTTCCGATTTAATTTGTGAAGGAGAATCCAAGTACCATAAAATTAGAATATCACTCCTAAATTATTCATCATAATTTCTATATTTAATTCACTTGATTTTGAAATCACTTCTAATTCTTCCCTTACTAAAATATATGATTTAATTTGTTTGGAACTGAAATATCATAACCATAGCAACAATTTGTAATAAAAATAAAACAAACATATAGTAGATGTCACATCTATGTCATATAGCTCACTTCTGTACATAGAACTAGAAGCATAAAAATGGTAAACTAAATAAAATGAAGTATGATAATAAACATAAAGTAGTATCTAATATAATATAGAAGAATAATATAAATTTCTATTAAATTAAGGAACCAAAAATTGGCTACCCTTAAAGTCGCTTATTTTGTAAAATTCTAGTTACTTAACTTCTTTTCCAAAATTTCTATAAAGAGCCTCAAATTTTACAAGAATGATAAAAGTAAATTTCAATCACTATTTATCTTTTCCTCTTAAAAAGCTACATAATCTATCTGCCCCTTTTTAAAATTAGATTAAACCACTAAATTCAATTGGCACAGACCAACAAAAACAAGAATCATATTTAACATAAATACTATTAAATAATTTGTTAGCTTATATATCAATTTATATTAATAAAAATAAATATATAAAATTTAAAATTTAAATAATATTAAAAATAAATATAAATAATAAATTAAAAAATAATTTTATTAACTAACTAAAAAAGTAAAAAATAAGTATAATAATAATATTTATATATTTTAATAAATAAAAAATTAAAAAAAATTATTTAAATATTTAAAAAATCTTTAAATAAATTTGATTAGTTCATGCTATGCTTTTCTATCAATAAGAGGAATTATTTATATTATTATATATTTGGAAACAAATCTTGATTGAAAAAAATTATTTTCTTATATTAGTTTTAGTAGTATGTGTGTTGTCATTAGTTACTGATCTATTGTTTGCTTATACCCCAATTGCTTAGAGTTTTCCAAGTGTTGAAGAGCAAGTCCTTTACGTGGATAATAGCCAAAGGAAGCTGTTAAAATTATTTTTATTTTATTTCTTAATTTGGATTTAAGTTTCAATAATAGTATTAATTGTTATATGGATTTTGATGTTATGAACCCAGCAGGGAATGCTAAATTTATTGGATATATTATAGATATATGAGATGAGTGATAGAGTTTTCTTCAAGTGTATAAATTTGAGATGGTAAGTTATGGATTTTAGTGTATTTCTCATAAGAAACATGAGATGCAACATTGTATCGCTCTTGGCTTGTAGGGCTGGAGGCATTATAATTTAATTATAGCTTGGCTTATGTTATTATTTGCAGAAAGAAAGTTACATTGATTAGTTAAGATGATGAAAAAAGGAATTCATTTAAAGGTCTACTCTGCATCTATGTGTTTTTTTAAGAAAGATTAATCTAAAATAAGTCTTGGATGTTAGAATAGTGATTTTAGCAACATATCAGTTAGCTGCATATTTATTGATGATAATAAATTTTTTTCCTTATGGCTAATCTTAGTAAAATTAAGAGGTGAAAATTTTTTGATGTTGTTGCTTTTCCTAATTGGTGGTTGTAGCCAGACAATGGTTACAAATATATCATGCAGATATTATTTACTTTTGTCAGAGCCTCAAATCAAGGTAATGTGAAGTTATTAGATATATTGAAGTGATATCTTAATATTGATGTATTATAGAAAGAGATTGACTGGATTACTGGTAGATAGAAATTGAATTTATTATTAATTTTAATATTTGGTATTGGATTAGCAATGGAAACTCCTTACATACATTATTGACATTAATTTAATTGGAAAGAGGCCTTCTGACAATTGTGTCAATTCAAGATTTTGCATCTACAGATCTAGTCTCTCTCTTATTTGAGTATCTTGAATTTATTGTGAATAAGCAAGTTGAAAGTTTGAAACTCTATTTTGATTACTGAGATGCAACCCAATACAAAATTAATGTATTTTTCTAAAGATTACTGATTCATTTTGATCAATTGTACGGTCAAAAAAAAATCTCTTTTAAAGATTGATATATGATCTAGGTATGTTACTAAGCTCAAAAATTGAAATATAAGATGAACCTTTTGGATCGTACTTGGATAATATAAATTATTTTTGTTTATCTTTTAAATTTATCAATGCACTTACACACACTACAGCATTTATGAATTAGATAGATTGAAGTATGGATGATATGTTTTACTTATTATGAGTAGAAACAATGTGATGAATAATTAAGGATTACTTTATATGTCTTTTGTGATATTGATTAAATAAGATAGCCCTTTGTGATATATTATTTGAATGAATTTGAGTTGATCCAAAAAGTGATGTTTGGAAATGCCCCCCAATCTGGCAGAGAGGCTGGGACAAATATTAACACTTACTGTCCTTGCCATATATGTGTTTACTATAGGAATGTAAGGTTTTGAACCTGGACAAATAATTTACCTTCACGTAAACAATTTCAAAATCATCAACAATTCGGATTTGGATATTCATAACTTGTTCAATAATTTCCAACTTAACTCATAATGCATAAGAAATCTTTCAAGAATTTTTCGATCAAAACCTAAACAGGCAATAATATAATCTTAAACATTCTTGAGAGTTAGATACTATCATACAAACCCTCAGAAACACAATATCATATCACAGTCAACACTAGTGTATTTACATAATTACAAGATCACCATATCATATCCAAAATAATATTTCGCATTAATATTTTATAAGTCCAAAGTATAAGAAGGTTTCAAACAATATTATTTTTCCTTAAGCATGTCAAGCTAAGCAAATAACAGCCCATTAGGGGAAATCCATCACTCATATACTAATAAAAATTATTATAAATGCTTATGAATAAATAATTATAAATAATATTTACAATCAATTTAGTAAAACATATAAAATGTCAAATCATTCTTATTATTTTCTATCAAATACTATATGTAAGCTTTATATTCATTTTAGACTAAACAAAGCCATAATTATAGCTTAATAATATATTAGAATAAATATCATATTCATACAAGTGGAAAATGATCAGTTATTTATAATTTTAATAATACTACCAAAGATGCATATCTAAATTCAAAATAAATATCATTATAACTAATAAAGCACATGATGAAAACACGTAATACTAATAGCTATGACCATATTATATCTTACATGATAAGGCTCAAAACTATATTTAAACCTCATGATGTATGTAACATATATCTCCCTATGTTAGGAGCTTAAAAGAAACTAGTTTCTAAATAAATAGCAATATATAACCCTCGTTGTTAAGGGCAATTGTAATCATATTAGTCATGTAAATATCATATATCAAACACAATTAAAAACTAATATTTGAATAATTTTTATCTTTTATTTTAAATCTAACACTTCATATAACATTTAAAACTAATAAGGAACAAATCATTTTCAATCCTTTTACCCCAGAATAGTTAAAATATCAAAATCAATACTTCATGTTATTATTTCATTTATTAATGCCAAACATACATTTCCATAAGTTTCAAAACATATACATTAATTACATTGCATAATATTACTTTGAAAACAAGCTAGATAGGAGTTATTGGATACTCACCTAGGCTCGAACTATAGATTCATAACTCGTTTAATGATCAAGACATTGTTTCTCTAATTATACACAAAATATTATTCACTAATCATCCATAAAATATAAACAAATATCATACATAAATTATTTTGATTTATCATTTTTTTCTTCTTTATTTTCCACTGTCAGCAGCTCTACTTATTCTAAAATTTTATCAATTCACAAATGCATCATCAATACAAGCTACAGCTTCTAGTTATGGCTTAAAACACAATCACAGCTTAAAGCTCTGTTACATACTAGCTTTTCTCTCTTTTCTTCATCAGATTAGCATAAAATATAATTCTTTGATGATAAACTAATGATAATTAAAAATTGATATCATTAAGGATCCTATTAACTTAGGAATTTAAAATTAGCTAATTGATAATCCTATTTAGTAATCTAATTAAACTATAAAGCAACCAATCAAACCACACCTAAATTAGTTTTCTGGTCTCTAATTCCGAATTCTGCCAAAAAAAAACAAAGCATCCCTTCTCTTTCCTCTCCTTTTCCCTCTCTGTGTTTCTTCCTCCTGTTTCTGTTTCCTTTGTTTTGCTTTTCTTTTTTCTTTTTAATTTGCTGCAGTGGCTGACTTGCTGTTGTGAAGAGGACGTGTACTTTTGTAATTTAGTCCTTCTTAAATTTCTATTCACAACTAGGTGCCTAAATAAAACAAAAGTTTAGTTCTCTAAACCTCACACATACCTATGTCCAAAAATAATTAAGAATAATTGATCTTCATAACATCTTAAGTTTCCAGAGTCACTTTCTTTCACTATGATTATTACATTATACCTTAACATATGGTATACTTTGTCGTCCTAAAGTTTTCCCTTTCTATCACAATTTTGATAAGTTGCTTCTTAGTATATATTAGTCTTTCTTTGACTGCAATGGTGTTAGTTCAATTATACTGTTTGGATCTTGAATAAATTTTCTCAACAAACATGAAATATATCATGTACTATAGACCACATTCTTATTTCTCTCCAAGATTTCAAATGATCCAATAAATCTTGGACTCAATTTGACATGCATTCCAAATTTAGCAATGCCTTTGCTAGGTGAAACTTTCAGAAAACATGATCTCCGACTTAGAAATTTTGAATCACATTTTCTATTATTAACATAACTCTTTTTATCTATTTTTGAGCTGCTAGTAAGTATTCTTTAATCAACTTAATATTTTCAATAATTTTGATAATTATATTAGGACGTCAAAGGCTTTTGTTATCGATGTCATTCTAACAAATAAGTGATTTGCATTTCCTACTATACAAAGTAAATCAAATAGGACCTTTTAATACTTGCTTGATAATTATGATTATAGGTAAATTCTACTAAGGATAATCTTTCATCTCCAAATCTTGTCAAAATCCATCACAACATGTCTTCAAGATTTTGTATTGTTCTTTTGATTTACTATATGTCTGTGGATGGGAAGGCTATGCTAAAAAATTCAAATTAGTCCCCAAAGATTTATGTAAGCTTTCTTAAAATAAGAAGAGATAAACTTAGGAATAGTCCTTGGTGCACCACCATGTAATTTAATGACTCATATCAATATTCTATATTGTTTTAATTTTTTCAAAGGGCTATTAATCTTAATAGTAAGGAAGTGTATGATCCACAATCACACAAACAATATATCATTTTTCTCTACAAGTTTTTTGATAATCATATTATAAAATCATAGATATGTCCATCCATTTTGATTGACATATAAGAAATGACTCCTAATTTCTAAGTGATTTCTTATACTCAAATTTAACTTGCAGGCAAATAAGATATTGTGAAATGTATTCTATAATTTCTCCTTCCATTTTGTTCCATCAAAAAGTTGCTTTCTTAGATATCTATATATCTAAGTTCCACCTAGATACATTGTATACCAACCTATATTATGAGCTTCCTTCATTCTCTCTTTTTTTTCAACTCTTGATCATTTAGCATACAAATTATGTTACCAAATCCTAAAGAAGCTATTTTCATGATTTCTAAAATTTGATTATGACCGAGCTTCAATATTATCTTAAATTTTCTTTAAGTAAATATCATGTACTTAAGTAATCTTAATTCTTTCAATTAAGGTCGACTGAACAATCAGAGTAGCTATCTGAGTTTTGGATTCATGCTAACACACTTTGATTCTTAATTTTCTTAAATAATCTAAAATATGCATTTGAGCAGTGATAAAGGCTGCTCGATTAGTGGAACTCTTCCTACTAAGTGCGTTAATAACCACATTTGCTTTACCAAGTTGATAATTGATAGCGAGATCATAAACTTTTAAGAGTTTAAGCCATCTTCTCTATCTTAGGTTCAACTCTGTGTTAAGACATACTTCAAACTTTTATAATTAGTAAATATTTCACATTTGTCATCATACAAGTAATGTCTCAATATTTTCAAAGCAAAGATTATCATTGCTAATTCAAGATAATGTATAAGATAATTCTGCTCATACAATTTTAATTTCTAAAAGCATAATCTATAATTTTACCATGTTGCATACAGAGCATAGCCTAGTCCTATTATTAAAGTATCACTATATATGGTAAAGCCTCCACTATTAGAAGGTAAACACAAATTTTCTTTTAAACTCTTGGAAGCCAAGTTCATAATCCTCAAGTTATTCAAATTTGGTTCTTTTCTGAGTCAATCTAAGTTAAAGGTGTAGCAATTCTAGAAAATCCTTCTATAAATTTTTTATAATAGCCAGTTAATCCTAAGAAACTATGGACCTCAGAGATATTAGTTGGTCTGTTCCATTCCACCATTGCTGTTACTTTTTTTGGATTAATTGCAATGCCTTCCTTTGAAGTAACATGGACTGCAAGAATGCCACTTTATCTAACCAGAATTCACATTTTTTTTATTTTGTATATAAGTTATGGTCTTTCAAAAGTTGCAGAATGATTCTCAAATATTCTTCTCTACTTATTGAATACACCAAAAATATTATTAATAAAATCAGCATAAATTTTGTCCAGAAACAATTTAAATATCTTATTAATCATATCCATAAATACTATTGATTTATTAATCATGCTGAAAAACATAACTAAAAATTTAAAATACCCATATCTAGTTCAAAAAATAGATTTAGAAATATCTTTTGTTTTAATTTTCAACTGATGAGAGCCAAACCATAAGTCAATCTTTGAAAATACTTATGCCCCAGATAGTTGATCAAATAAATCATTAATTTTCAATAAAAAATATTTATTTTACACTATTACTTTATAATTTATAATAGTCAATGCATAGTCTTAGATTCCTATCCTTCATTACAAATAAAAGAGGGGCACCCCTCTGGAGAGACACTAGATCTAATGAAACCCTTATCAAGTAATTTTTAAAGTTGTTCCTTCAATTCTTTTAGTTTAACTCAAAGTCATTCTATAGAGTCTTGATTATGTGGTTTAGTGTCAGGTAGTAGATCAATGGTGAATTCTATATCTCTATATCTCGAGTAATTATAGTAATTCCTTTAGAAATAACTCTCGGATATATGCTGAGATTCATACCAACAGTTGATTGATGTTCAATATTGCCAATAAGGTAATTATTAAACCCTCTCCTCAATAAATGTTTAGCTTATATTGTTAAGATGATTTGGGGAAGAAGGGTTAGTTATGCTACTCAAAGTTAAATCTTAAGTATGCTTTGAATTTTAAAAGTTCATAATATTTCTATGACAATCCAAGGGATATGATATTTAGCATTAAATTAGTTCATTCCTACAATAAAATAAAAAATTTTCATTAGCAACTCAAGCGCAGATCAGCTGAAAGTTTAATTTCTATCTACATTAACTTTATACAAGGCTTACAAATATGGGTTGGCAATCATTTTGAAATAACTTTAGGTGTTATTATATATAATTTAACGTTCAAAGTCTCACAGCATAAATTATGCTTCTTAAGAAAACTAATAGATTACAAAAAAAAAAAAAAAAAAAAAAAAAAGTGAGGTAGCATATGAGTCAAATAGCTTTGAAGAATATGTATAATATATTAGCAAAGTACCTGATGCAATAGCATTTTGGAAATATAAGCATCCTACTTTTCTTCTTGCTTTTAGTTTCTAGTGACCACTCCTCATGTTTTTAGAACAACAATCTCTTATCCATATGGATTGCTTCAATTATTCTGGAAACCTTCTTTCTTTTTTGGGGACATTTAAGGTGTTTTATGCCCAGCTTGACTGGCCACAAAGAAGTGATGCCTTATTTAGCCAAGTAATTTCTTATAGTGTTGGCACTTAACTCCTTTGTGTTATATGTCTCGGGTCAATTAATTGTTGAGTATTTTGATCTTTTATTCTTTCATAAAAATTCTGGTTCAGGATGGGAAGTTGAAAGGATTAATATACTCTTCTTGTAGTATGGCCTTCTTTCATGCTTTGATTTCTCCATAACTCCTATCTCAATAATTCGAGTCTTACTACTGCATACTCAAATCAAATGATAACACTTATTGTTTGATTGGCCTCCTCAAGTAATCCTACATAAAATTCTCTTGCTCTAGTCACTTGTCAATTCGAGAGTACTAACAAACAAGTTTTTTTAGCCTAAATTTTTAGATTCAAATCGATATTAAGCTATTTGACATGTCATCCTCTTGTTTTAATTTTAAGAAACCTTTCCTCTGTTTGCATTTAAACACTCCAAAAAATAATAATAAAGGACTCCTTAAAATTTGCCTCCTAGGTTACTATAACAGCATCTCCATTTTCACTCGTTCTGAAGAATTTTCTTTTAACCTGCCACTAATCATATGTATTTTCTTTTAGTATATATGTTTCAAAATCATTTTCTCCATTAGTATATATCCTAATTTGAAAAATCTTTTCTATCTTTTAAGCCATTTATTAGCTTAAAAATAGTTGGCACTGTTTTTAAAAAGAGAAGATTTAGTCTTTATATTCTCATGTTGTAGTCTATTATTTGAATTATGCTGACAATCCATTGCTCAAATGAAGTATTTGTTGCATCTCTTGTTGACTTCTTACAATTCCGGCTAAAGTCTATGTTAACTGTAACATTCTACATTGATTTTGTCCCTGTTATTCTAACTTGATTCAGTGTTTCTAACAACACTTCCATGATCATCATTCATTGATTTGCAGATTAAATTTTGAAGACTTTTAAATTTTCTAGTATGTCATGACATTTAGCCATACAATCACAGAATTAATTAAATATAATTCAAATCAAATATGATAAGAAATCGACCATATGGATGAATATGGGTGGTGATAAATGGATTCTCAATTTCTTATCTACTCTATAGACATATCTCCTAATTTCATTGACTATAACTTAAGCTCTAATATTACTAATTGTAATGCTCCCAATCCAACAGAAGGCTGAGGATGAAGCAACTTTACAATCCTATAGATTTTGCTATATGGCTAGTGCTGGGCGGTACTACCACCCCAGGCTGGGCGGTAGTACCGCCCAGCATTCGGCTGCCAGGCGGTTCTACCTTGTTCAAGGCCCTAAAAGGCCCAGTAAGAGCCCTGTTGGCCCCTACCAGATTTGAGCAGGATTAATTCGAAATCCTTGCCCTAAGTACGTGCCAACTATGAAATTGAAACATAATTAATAGTGATTTGAACCGATATTCTTCAAGTCTTATTCCGGTGAGCTTTACGATGAGACTTCGGCGGATTCCGACAGTTCTCTCGGATTTCTTCCGGTGGATTCCCAGCATGCTCCCGGCCTGTATGGCACGCTTAACAAGTCTTCGGCAAGCTTTCAAACCTTCTTAGCAAACTCCACAAACCTTTGACTATCTTTGCAACGAACTTCTGAAAACTTTGGTAAGTCCCTGATTCAATCTTGGTTGGTTCCAGCAACACTTCCGATGATCCTTCGGACTTTCGATGAACTCTTGAACACTCGACAGACTTGACCTCGGCAAATCGCTTTATGTTTCTAACCCATTGTACTTAATCTTGTACACTTATCTTTGACAATATAGATTAGAATAAATATTTCACCAATTGATTTCATCATCAAAATTCGAGATTCAACAATCTCCCCCTTTTTGAGGATGACAATCAATTGATGTTGAAGTTACTCTTAACTCCCCCTATCTATATGTCATATCATTAGAAGGTAAAAGTACTTGAATTCAATCTTTTGAATTCAAGCCAAATCTGATAGATTTCAATTAACATAAAGCTTAATAAACAAGCTTAAATATAAATATGAAAACTTCATATTTTAAACAATGTCAAGGTATTATATCTATAATAATAAGAAATATTAATTCAAACATGACAAGGATCAAGTGATATCCAAAAGAGTGTTTCAATATTAAGACATGATATCAAATGAAAAAGTAGCTTATCTCAAGAATAAGAATTTTTAAGCATTTGCAATACGATACAATTGATTCATATTTCACTTTAAGTATTTACTCCATCATTGCAACAATTACTCCATCATAGCAATTTACGTTTTTCTCCCCCCTTTGTCATCAACAAAAATAATGGAGGTGGAGAAATCATTCAATACTTCGAAGAAGAAAATAAATCCTCATTTATCAAGCCATGAGAGGGAGATTACAAAATTCGATCAATTATTGAGCCATGGAGGGAGCATAAAATCATTCGAGGAAGATATAAAGCCATAAAGTAATATTAAGGTGTCATCCAAAAATTACGATCGAAACGAAAAATATTCATTCAAAAACCGAGTAGATGAAATGAAAGAAACATCATACAACATCATCCATAATAGTCATAAGCATAACAGACAAGTGTTTAAAAAACAACAGCTATTCCGGAGGGGGAACTCCAAAATGCCTATACAAGTGATCTATTTTGCGATTCATCTATTGCACTTCCTTCAAAATTTCAGCTTGCTGCATGGTGATTTAATTTAAAGCAAGCATGATTGGATCGTCAGTAGATGGAGCAGGAGCTAGCTCAGATGGTGCTGGATCAATGGGACTAGACGGAGGAGATTCATTTCCCCTAAAAATAGGTGTTTCAGGTCGTTCTACTGGTGGGGGTATTAGATCAATCCTTCTAGGTTGCCTAATCCATAGGCCATCTCTAAATGTGCATCTAAGTCGCTTTAGAAGACTTCTATTTATTGTGTTATATCTATCAACCTGCATTATTTCCTCATCGGGTGACATACAAATGTTATGGGCAAAAATGAATCTAGTGATCAACCCGTCATATGACAACATTGAGTCTCTAGAGAAAATTTCTATCATGTGTTGTCTAATCAAATAACCAAAGCAGTTGTTTTGTCTAGTCATGATCCAATACATCATACTTAGTTCTAACATACTAATCTCATTAGGGTGAAACTACTTCGGAAGTAGAATGCTTATAATGATGTGATGAAGTAATTTCGAATTAAAAGGTAATAAGTACTCGTAGCTTTTAGGAATGATGCCTAAGTTAGGATTAGCAAAGATCATCTCTAAGGCTTCGGAGTGGGTTGCTCCGATTACATCCATATCCCATTGCCCTCTAAAATAATATCCTCTATTCTTCCAGGTAGCTCATATATGGTACGATCAGAAATCTGAATTGTGGTTCCTAACATATAGGTAGTCAAAATATCATCTTCAATATTCATGTTAGCATAAAATAGCTTAACCAATCTAGGGTAGATTGGTTCATTAATTTGCAAGATAGGTAGAGCATTTAGATTGACAAACTATCTAATAGGTTCTAGGTTTTCTAGTTCACCTAGATCAACATGTTTACCCTTATGTATGGCTTTAGAATCAAAATTTGGGTATCTTAAGGCTACCTCATTAGATCTAAAAAGGGTTGAGTCAAATGAATCTCCTTCCAACCTTTTCCCTTTGCCTCTTGATGATTTCTTAGGAGCCATATCTATTCATGATGAAGAAACAAAAGGAAACAATAAAGAAAATACGAGCAAATGTGAAGAAAAAGCCTTCTTTGAGTTTCCTAGGGAGGTGAGGAGCTTGAATCAAGAAAAAGCCTTTGTTAGCCCTTTAAATGGAGAGGAGAGAGTTTGGAGGAGTTTAGGAGGAAGAGGGCTGAATGGGTGGGTGTTTCGGTCGGTTCTACCGCCGACCCTAACACCCCCTTTAATATGGGGGTGTTCGGGCGGTACTACCGCCAACCAGGCGGTGCTACCGCCTGGGAGCCGAGTACCCAGGCGGTACTACCACCGGTTCTGGCGGTGCTACTGCTGGCCCCATAATTTTTTTTAAATTTATTTTCTAGTGTTGAAAATGAGATGAGATGTAATCATAAATCACTCCTTGAGATATAGAATTAAAATGAGGGAGGCAAATCCACTAGAGCCGAGTTTTCGTAAAAACCACGAAAGCCGAAAGAATATATATATATATATAATGCTGCTCATACACAAGGACAATTTAACATGCCTATTTCCCTCCTAATGAAGTTAAATTGTTCTTCATTTAAAGGTTTCATAAAGATGTCCTCTAATTGATGTTTTGTATCAATAAATTCAAGAGTGACATCGTTACTGTTAACATGATCTTGTATAAAGTGATGTCTTATGTCAATATGCTTAGTTCTAGAGTGTTGAATAGGATTTTTGGTTAGACAAATAGCACTTGTATTATCACATTTTATGGGAATATTATTTAAATGAATTCCATAATCTTCTAGTGTATTTTTCATCCAAATGACTTGAGCACAACATGCACTTGCGGCTATGTATTCGGCTTTCGCCGTAGATAGTGCAACCGAATTTTGTTTCTTGGAAGTCCAAAAAATAAGTGCATGTCCTAGAAATTGGCATGTTCCGGATGTGCTCTTTCTATTTATTCTACATCCACCAAAATCCACATCTGCATAGGCTTTTAAATCAAAGTTATCAGATTTTGGGATACCATAATCTTAGATTAGGAGTACCTTTAAGATATCTAAGAATTCTTTTAATGGCTTTAAGGTGAGAGATAACTTAGGATTAGCTTGAAATCTCGCACAAAGTCCTACGCTAATCATGATATCTGGTCTAGTTGCGGTAAGATAGAGTAAGCTACCTATCATCCCCCTATATGTCTTTTGATCAAAAATTTTCTCCACCTTCATCCAAGTCTAACTTGGTGGAAGTACTCATTGGAGCGTTGATGGCTTTTGAACAATCCATATTAAATCGTTTTAACAATTCTAATATATATTTGGATTGATTAAGGAATATGCCATTATTAAGTTATTTAATTGGTAATCCAAGAAAGAAAGTTAATTCTCCCATTAGACTCATCTCAAATTCATGACTCATACACTTGGTAAAAGATTTCACATAACGATTCATCCGAAGAACCAAAAATAATGTCATCAACATAAATTTGAACAATAAAAAAATTATTTTTAAAATGTTTAATAAACAATGTAGTATCAACCTTGCCTTTAGTAAAATTATTTGAAATTAAGAAAGAACTAAGCCTCTCATACCAAGCCCTAGGGGCTTGTTTTAGTCCATAAAGAGCCTTAGTTAGTGCTGCAGTCGATAAGTCTGCGTGGCGCACCGACGAAGAGTTCGCTCGCGAAATGGTTGCCGGCGTGCACCCTGTGCTGATCAAACTTCTTAAGGTGTTCCCTCCTGTTAGCGAGCTTGATCCTGACAAGTACGGCAACCAAAACAGCACCATCACAGCAGCACATATCGAGACCAACCTCGATGGGCTCACGGTTGATGAGGTGCTGCTAATTACTTCAATGATTAATAGAGTGTTCATGAAAAGGGGGATCTAATTTTGTTTACCGGCTACGCAATTCCGCAGGCACTGAGCAGCAACAGGCTCTTCATCTTGGACCACCATGACGTGTTCATGCCCTACATTGCACGGATAAACTCTACCGCACATAAGGCATACGCCACGAGGTCTCTGTTGTTCCTTAACGCCGACTCCACCCTGAAGCCACTGGCGATCGAGCTCAGCTTACCTCACCCGGACGGCGAGAAATACGGTGCTGTAAGCAAAGTGTACTCGGCGGCCGAGAATGGCGTGGATGGATCTCTCTGGCAATTGGCGAAGGCCTACGTCGGCGTCATGGACGTCGGCGTCCACCAGCTCGTCAGCCACTGGTGCGCACGCATATCGAATTAATCCCCACCACGCTCTGTTCCTTACCGTTCCCGTTCTGATCATCTTCTTCTTGACTCATGCACGAGTGCAGGCTTGGCACGCATGCAATCTTGGAGCCATTCATCATCGCGACGAATCGACACCTCAGCGTGGTTCACCCGATCAACAAGCTTCTCACGCCTCACTATCGCGACACCATGAACATAAATGCCTTGGCTCGCCAGTCGCTCATCAGTGCCGATGGCATCCTCGAGAAGACATCCGTACAAGGCAAGTTCGCCTTGGAGTACTCCTCCTGGGTTTACAAGAACCACTGGAACCTCGTCGACCAAGCTCTACCCGATGATCTGGTCAAGAGGTAAAAAAACCACAGCAGTAATGTTCTTCCCTTGCTTGACATTGAACTTCTACCTCTTGGCTAACCGGAAGCTCCGTCTCTGCACAGAGGAGTTGCAGTAAGGGATCAAAACGGTGAGCTTTCCCTGCTGATCAAAGACTACCCGTATGCGGAGGACGGCCTACAGATATGGAAGGCGATTGAGACGTGGGTCACCGAGTACTGTGCAATTTACTACCCGAGCGACGATGCTCTGAGAGCTGACGCCGAGCTCCGGGCCTGGTGGAAGGAGATCCGCGACGTGGGTCACAGCGACAAGAAGGATGAGCCATGGTGGCCCAAGATGGAGACCGTGAGCGAGCTAACGCAGTCATGCACCACCATCATCTGGTTGGCCTCGGCCTTCCACGCCGTCATCAACTTCGGGCAGTACCCCTACGGAGGCTATGTCCCCAACCGCCCCACCATCAGCAGGCGCCTCGTGCCGGAACCAGGCACGCCGGAGCACGACCTGCTGGAGAAGAACCCGGACAAGGTGTTCCTGAGGACGATAAGCAGTCAGTACCAGACCATCATCGGCGTCTCGCTGTTGGAGATCCTGTCGACCCACGCGTCGGACGAGGTGTACTTGGGCCAGCGTGACACGCCGGAGTGGACAACGGACCAGAAGGCGCTGGAGGCGTTCCAACGATTCGGGAAAGCGTTGAAGTCGATCGAGGATGATATCAACAAGAAGAACGCGGACCCGAGTCTGAAGAACCGCAATGGCCCAGCCAAGATGCCCTTCACCTTGCTCTTCCCAAGCAGTGAGGTTGGGATCACCGGGAAGGGGATCCCCAACAGCGTGTCCATCTAGGTGGCTGGAGAGGACTGCCCTGCGATCCAGAATAAAGTCCGGCCGGCGAGGAAGCTGAGGTGGATGGAAGCTTCGCTTCACTCAAGGACATGCGGCGTGGCTTATCTTATGGTATTGCGAATTGTGTTTGTGGTGTGAGGAAGTGTAGTAAATAAATGTTTTGCATGATGGCTTGCATGCAAAGGATAAGTTTAAATAAATCTGTGATTCTGAGGATTGAACTCAACCGTTCCTCTAAGAGAAAAAAAAAAAAACCTGCATTGCCTAGGAAAACCTCAAACTCTGGAATCAATTTAAAGACTCTTAATTAGAATTTTATTTAAACTTATAATATAATATAATATAATATAATATTATAATATAATATAATATAATATAATATAATATAATATAATATAATATAATATTATACTATAATGATTTTACAATGATTTGTAGTAAGCATTGGATTTGATCCTCTATCAAACACTTGATCTTTTTTAACCTGTACTTAATGATTTTTTACCTAATTGTCATCCTTCAAAATTTTTAGGATAAAAGTTGAGATATAAACTATTTGACACCTTTAAAATTTTAGATAATAATCCAAACCCTCAACTTAAGTCAGTCTATCAAAATTTGAAGGTCTTGGCTTGCTAGTTGGATCACAAGACTAACTATCAATACTATATCCCTCGTCCGTTCAATACAAAGAGTTTGCTTGATTGTATAAAAACTGATCGAGAGTGAGAATTACTAATTTATCCCCATTGTTGAAGTTTGATTTGATATATTTCTGTTCCGATTTAATTGTGAAGGAGAATTTAATTACCCTTAAAAATTAGAATATCACTCCTGAATTATTCATCATAATTTCTATATTTAATTCACTTGATTTTGAAATCCTTCTAATTCTTCCTTACTAGAATATATGATTTAATTTGTTTGGAACTGAAATAGCATAACCATAACAACAATTTGTAATAAAATAAAACAAATGACATATGGTAGATGTCACATCATGTCATGTAAACAACTATGTACATAGAACTAGAAGCATAAAATGCATTAAACTAAATAAAATGAAGTTATGATATAATAAACATAAAGTAGTATCTAATATAATATAGAGAATAATATAAATTTCTATTAAATTAAGGACAAAAATTAATACCCTTAAGAAGTCGCTTATTTTGTAAAATTCCTGGTTAGCAACTTCTTTTCCAAAAATTTCTATAAAGAGCCTCAAATTTTAAGAATGATAAAAGTAAATTTCAATCACTATTTATCTTTTCCTCTTAAAAAGCTACATAATCTATCTGCCCTTTTAAAAATTGAATTAAACCACTCAATTCAATTGGCAAGACCAACCCAAAACTTGAATCATATTTAACATAAATACTATTAAATAATTTGTTATTATATATCAATTTATATTAATAAAAATAAATATATAAAATTTAAAATTTAAATAATATTAAAAATAAATATAAATAATAAATTAAAAATAATTTTATTAACTAAAAGTAAAAATAGTATAATAATAATATTTATATATTTTAATAAATAAAAATTAAAAATTATTTAAATATTTAAAAAATCTTTAAAATAAATTTGATTAGTTCATGCTATGCTTTTCTATCAATAAGAGGAGTTATTTATATTATTATGTATTTGAAGCAAATCTTGATTGAAAAATTATTTTCTTATATTAGTTTTATTAGCATGTGTGTTGTCGGTAGTTACTGATCTATTGTTTGCTTATACCCCAATTGCTTAGATTTTTCAAGTGTTGAAGAGCAAGTCATACGTGGATATGCTTAAAAGAGCTATTGAAGTATTTTATTTTATTTCTTAAATTTGGATTTAGTTCCAATAATGATATTAATTGTTATATGGATTTTGATGTTATGAACCTTGAGAATGTAACTAAATTTATTGAATATATTATAGATATATGAGATGAGTGATAGAGTTTTCTTCAAGTGTATAAATTTGAGATGGTAAGTTATGGATTTTGGTCTTGTTTCTCATAAGAAAGCTTATGGGAATGCAACATTGTATCGCTCTTGGCTTGTAGGGCTGGAGGCATTATAATTTAATTATAGCATAGCTTATGTTATTATTTTTTAGAAAGAAAGTTATGATTGGTTAAGATGATAGAAAAAGAATTCATTTAAAGGTCTACTCATCTATATGTTTTTTTTAGAAAGATAATCTAAAATAAGTCTTGGATGTTAGAATAGTGATTTTAACATATCAGTTAGCTGCATATTTATTGATGATAATAATTTTCTAGCTAATCTTGTAAAATTAGAGGTGAAAATTTTTGATGTTGTTTTCCTAATTGAGTGGTTAGCCAGACAATGGTTAAAAAATATATGTGGATATTATTTACTTTTGTCAAACCTCAATCAAGGTAATGTGAAGTTGATGAATATATTATGATGATATCTTAATATTGATGTATTATAGAAGAATTGACTGGATTACTGGTAGATAGAAATTGAATTTATTATTAATTTAATATTTGGTATTGGATTAGCAATGGAAACTCCTTACATAGTGACATTAATTTAATTGAAAGGGCAACTATGACAATTGTCAATTCAAGATTTTATGAGATACAATCTCTCTTATTTGAGTATCTTGAATTTATTGTGAATAAGCAAGTTGAAAGTTTGAAACTCTATTTTGATTACTGAGATGACAATACAAAATTAATGTCTTTTCTAAAGATTACTGATTCATTTGATCAATTGTACGGTCCAAAAAAATCTCTTTTAAAGATTGATATATGATCTAATTGTTACTAGCTCAAAAATTGAAATATAAGATGAACCTTTTTGGATCGTACTTGGATAATATAAATTATTTTGTTATCTTTTAAATTTATCAATGCACCTACAACATTTATGAATTAGATAGATTAGTATGGATGATATGTTTTACTTATTATGAGTAGAAACAATGTGATGAATAATTAAGGATTACTTTATATGTCTTTTGTGATATTGATTAAATAAGATAGCCCTTTGTGATATATTATTTGAATGAATTTGAGTTGATCCAAAAGTGATGTTTGAAATGCCCCCAACCTAGCAGAAGGCCTGGGACAAAATAATGCTGCAATCATATATATTTTACTATAGGAATGTAAGGTTTGATCCTGGACAAATAATTTACCTTCACGTAAACAATTCAAAATCATCAACAATTCAGTTTGGATATTCATAACTTGTTCAATAATTTCAACAACTCATATGCATAAGAAATCTTTCAAAAAATTTTCGATCAAAACCTAAACAGGCAATATAATCCTTAAACATTCTTGAGAGTTAGATACTATCATACAACCCTCAAAACACAATATCATATCACAGTCAACACTAGTGTATTTACATAATTACAAGATCACCATATCATATCCAAAATAATATTTCACATTAATATTTTATAAGTCCAAAGTATAAGAAGGTTTCAAACAATATTATTTTCCCTTAAGCATGTCCAAGCTAAGCAAACAACAGCCCATTAGAACCATCACTCATATACTAATAAAAAATTATTATAAATGCTTATGAATAAATAATTATAAATAATATTTACAATCAATTTAGTAAAACATATAAAATGTCAAATCATTCTTATTATTTCTATCAAATACCATATGTAAGCTTTATATTCATTTTAGACTAAACAAAGCCATAATTATAGCTTAATAATATATTAGAATAAATATCATATTCATACAAGTGAAAATGATCAGTTATTTATAATTTTAATAATACTGCGAAAGATGCATATCTAAATTCAAAATAAATATCATTATAACTAATAGCACATGATGAAAACACGTAATACTAATAGCTATGACCATATTATATCTACATGATAAGGCTCAAAACTATATTTAAACCTCATGATGTATGTAACATATATCTCCCTATGTTAGGGGCTTAAAAGAAACTAGTTTCTAAATAAATAGCAATATATAACCCTCGTTGTTAAGGTGCAGATTGTAATCATATTAGTCATGTAATATCATATATCAAACACAATTAAAAAACTAATATTTGAATAATTTTTTATCTTTTATTTTAAATCTAACACTTCATATAACATTTAAAACTAATAAGAACAAATCATTTTCAATCCTTTTGAATAATTAAAATATCAAAATCAATACTTCCATACATATTTCATTTATTAATGCCAAGCATACATTTCCATAAGTTTCAAACATATACATTAATTACAAATGCATAATATTACTTTGAAAACAAGCTAGATAGAGTTATTGGATACTCACCTAGGCTCGAACTATAGATTCATAACTCGTTTAATGATCAAGACATTTTTTCTCCTAATTATACACAAAATATTATTCACTAATCATCCATAAAATATAAACAAATATCATACATAAATTATTTTGATTTATCATTTTTTTCTTCTTTATTTTCCACTGTCAATAGCTCTACTTATTCTAAGAATTTTATCAATTCACAAATGCATAATCAATACTATTACAGCTTCTAGTTATGGCTTAAAACACAATCACAGCTTAAAGCTCTGTTACATACTAGCTTTTCTCTCTTTTTTCATCAGATTAGCATAAAATATAATTCTTTGATGATAAACTAATGATAATTAAAAATTGATATCATTAAGGATCCTATTAACTTAGGAATTTAAAATTAGCTAATTGATAATCCTATTTAGTAATCTAATTAACTATAAAGCTTAACCAATCAAAACCACACCTAAATTAGTTTTCTGGTCTCTAATTCGAATTCTGCCAAAAAAAAACAAAGCATCCCTTCTCTTTCCTCTCCTTTTCCCTCTCTGTTTCTTCCTCCTGTTTCGTTTCCTTTGTTTTGCTTTTCTTTTTTTTTAATTTGCTGCAGTGGCTGACTTGCTGTTGTAAGAGGACGTGTACTTTTGTAATTTAGTCCTTCTTAAATTTCTATTCACAACTAGGTGCCTAAATAAAACAAAAGTTTAGTTCTCTAAACCTCACATACCTATGTCCAAAAATAATTAAGAATAATTGATCTTCATAACATCTTTAAGTTTCCATGTCACTTTCCTTTCACTATGATTATTACATTATACCTTAACATATGGTATACTTTGTCGTCCTAAAGTTTTCTCCTTTCTATCCACAATTTTGATAAGTTGCTTCTTATATATTAGTCTTTCTTTGACTGCAATGGTGTTCAATTATACTGTTTGGATCTTGAATAAATTTTTCAACAAACATGAAATATATCATGTACTATAAACCACATTCTTATTTCTCTCCAAGATTTCAAATGATCCAATAAATCTTGGACTCAATTTGACATGCATTCCAAATTTAGCAATGCCTTTGCTAGGTGAAACTTTCAGGAAAACATGATCTCCGACTTAGAAATTTTGAATCACATTTTCTATTATTAACATAACTCTTTTATCTATTTTGAGCTGCTAGTAAGTATTCTTTAATCAACTTAATATTTTCAATAATTTTTATAATTATATTAGGACTCAAGAGCTTTTTGTTATCGATGTCATTCTAACAAATAAGTGATTTGCATTTCCTACTATACAAGAAATCAAATAGGACCTTTTAATACTTGCTTGATAATTATGATTATAGGTAAATTCTACTAAGGATAATCTTTCATCTCCAAATCTGTCAAAATCCATCACAGCATGTCTTCAAGATTTTGTATTGTTCTTTTTGATTTACTATATGTCTGTGGATGGAAGGCTATGCTAAAATTCAAATTAGTCCCCAAAGATTTATGTAAGCTTTCTTAAAAATAAGAGATAAACTTGGGAATAGTCCTTGGTGCACCATGTAATTTAATGACCTTATCAATATTCTATATTAGCCAATTTTTTCAAAGGGCTATTAATCTTAATAGTAAGGAAGTGTATGATCCACAATCACACAAACAATATATCATTTTCTCTACAAGTTTTTGATAATCATATTATAAAATCTATAGATATGTCCATCCATTTTGATTGACATATAAGCAATGACTCTAATTTCTAAGTGATTTCTTATACTCAAATTTAACTTGCAGGCAAATAAGATATTGTGAAATGTATTCTATAATTTCTCCTTCCATTTTGTTCCATCAAAAGTTTTCTCTTAGATATCTATATATCTAAGTTCCACCTAGATGCATTGTATAACCTATATTATGAGCTTCCTTCATTCTCTCTTTTTTTCAACTCTTGATCATTTAGCATACAAATTATGTTACCAAATCCTAAAGAGCTATTTTCATGATTTCTAAAATTTGATTATGACCGAGCTTCAATATTATCTTAAATTTTCTTTAAGTAAATATCATGTACTTAAGTAATCTTAATTCTTTCAATTAAGGCCGACTGAACAATCAGAGTAGCATCTGAGTTTTGGATTCATGCTAACAGATTCTTAGTTTTCTTAAATCATCTAAAACATGCATTTGAGCAGTGATAAAGGCTGCTCGGTTAGTGGAACTCTTCCTACTAAGTGCATCAATAACCACATTTGCTTTACCAAGTTGATAATTGATAGTGAGATCATAAACTTTTAAGAGTTTAAGCCATCTTCTCTATCTTAGGTTCAACTCTTTGTGTTAAGACATACTTCAAACTTTTATAATTAGTAAATATTTCACATTTGTCATCATACAAGTAATGTCTCAATATTTTCAAAGTAAAGATTATCATTGCTAATTCAAGATAATGTATAAGATAATTCTGTCATACAATTTTAATTTCTAAAAGCATAATCTATAATTTTACCATGTTGCATACAGAGCACAGCCTAGTCCTATTATTAAAGTATCACTATATATGGTAAAGCCTCACAACAAGAAGGTATAGCAAGAATAAGAGTAAACACAAATTTTCTTTTAAACTCTTGGAAGCCAACTTCACAATCCTCCAGTTATTCAAATTTGGTTCTCACCTGAGTCAATCTAAGTTAAAGGTGTAGCAATTCTAGAAAATCCTTCTATAAATTTTTTATAATAGCCAGTTAATCCTAAGAAACTATGGACCTCAGAGATATTAGTTGGTCTGTTCCATTCCACCATTGCTGTTACTTTTTTAGGATTAATTGCAATGCCTTCCTTTGAAGTAACATGACCCAAGAATGCCACTTTGTCTAACCAGAATTCACATTTTTTTTTTATTTTGTATATAAGTTATGGTCTTTCAAAAGTTGCAGAATGATTCTCAAATATTCTTCTCTACTTCTTGAATACACCAAAAATATTATCAATAAAAGCAGCATAAATTTTGTCCAGAAACAATTTAAATATCTTATTCATCATATCCATAAATACTATTGATTTATTAATCATGCTGAAAAACATAACTAAAAATTTAAAATAGCTATCTCTGGTTCAAAAAATAGATTTAGAAATATCTTTTGCTTTAATTTTCAACTGATGATAGTCAAACCATAAGTCAATCTTTGAAAACACTTATGCCCGAGATAGTTGATCAAATAAATCATTAATCCTTAATAAAGAATATTTATTTTACTTTATTTAATTTATAATAGTCAATGCATAGTCTTAGATTCTTATCCTTTATTACAAATAAAAGAGGGGCACCCTTAGGAGAGACACTAGATCTAATAAAACCCTTATCAAGTAATCCTTAAAGTTGTTCCTTCAATTCTTTTAGTTTAACTCGAGCCATTCTATAGAGAGTCTTGGTTATTAGTCTAGTGTCAGGTAGTAGATGAATAGTGAATTATATTTCTCTATCTGGAGGTAATTATAGTAATTCTTTTAGAAAAACATCTCGGATATATGCTAGATTCATACCAACTTGATTGATGTTCACTATTATAGCAAGGTAATTATTAAACCCTCTCCTCATTAAATGTTTAGCTTATATTGTTGAGATAATTTGGGAAGGAGAGTTAGTTATGCTACCTTAAAGTTAAATTTAAGTATGCTTTGAATTTAAAAGTTCATAATATTTCTATGACAATCCAAGGGGATATGATATTTAGCTAATTAGTTCATTCCCATAATAAAATAAAAAATTTTCATTAGCAACTCAAGTAGATCAGCTGAAAGTTTAATTCTATCTACATTAACTATGCAAGGCTTACAAATATGGGTGGCAATCATTTTGAAATAACTAGGTTATTATATATAATTTAACGTTCAAAGTCTCACATATTAAATTATGCTTCTTAAGAAAACTAATAGATATAAAAAAGTGAGTAGCATATGAGTCAAATAGCACAGAAGAATATGTATAATATATTAGCAAAGTACCTGATGCAATAGCATTTGAAATATAAGCATCCTACTTTTCTTCTTGCTTTTAGTTTCTAGTGACCACTCCTCATGTTTTTAGAACAACAATCTTATCCATATGGATTCTTCAATTATCTGAAACCTTCTTCTTTTTTTAGGGACATTTAGTGTTTTTATGACCTAATTGGCCACAAAAGAAGCATGCCCCATTTAGCCAAGTAATTTCTTATAGTGTTGGCACTTAACTCCTTTTGTGTTATATGTTCAGTCAATTAATTGTTGAGTGTTTGATCTTTTTGTTCTTTCATAAAAATTCTAATCAGGATGGGAAGTTGAAGGATTATGTCTCTTCTTGTAGTGGCCTTCTTTCATGCTTTGATTTCTCATAACTCCCATCTCAATAATTCGAGTCTTACTACTGCATACTCAAATCAAATGATAACACTTATTGTTTGATTGGCCTCCGTAACCTACATAAAATTCTCTTGCTCTAGTCTTATCAACGAGTACTAACAAACAAGTTTTACCAAATTTTTAGATTCAAATTGATATTAAGTATTTGACATGTCATCCTCTTGTTTTAATTTAAGAAACCTTTCCTCTGTTTGCATTTAAACACTCCAAAAAAAATAATAATAAAGGACTCCTTAAATTTATCCTAGGTTACTATAACAGCATCTCCATTTTCATCGTTCTGAAGAATTTTTCTTTTAACCTGCCACTAATCATATGTATTTTCTTTTAGCATATATGTTTCAAATCTCATTTTCTCCATTAGTATATATCCTAATTTGAAAAATCTTTTCTATCTTTTTAAGCCATTTATTAGCTTAAAAATAGTTGGCACTGTTTTTTAAAAAAGGAAGATTTAGTCTTTATATTCTGCCAGTCTATTATTTGAATTATGTGACAATCCAATACTCAAATGAAGTATTTGTTGCATCTCTTGTTGACTTCTTACAATTCCGGCTAAAGTCTATGTTAACTGTAACATCTCTACTTCGATTTTGTCCCTTGCTATTCTTAACTTCTTCAGTGTTTCTAACAACACTGTGATCATCATTGGCTGATTTGCAGATTAAATTCTTGAAGACTTTTAATTCTTCTAGTATGTCATGACATTTAGCCATACAATCACAGAATTAATTAAATATAATTCAAATCAAATATGATAAGAAATCGATCGTGTGAAAACTTCGATGGATAAAAATGACTTGGTTGAAGTAGCTTGAGCAAGGGTAATGAAAAACTAAATGGTTTACAGCCAAGTAAAAGGATGAAATAGAAATTTAAATACTCACACATTCAAGAACTTAAGATGTATAGTGATTGTAAGTGACCTACATCCACAGAAGCCTTCTCCGATGAGGCTCCCAACTTCCACTAGCAAATCCTATAGATTTTGCTAATGGATGGAAGGACCAAACACCCCTTTTACAACCCTTTTACAAGAAGTTCACACTCTTATCAATTTTCCAAAGAGAAAGAAGGAAGTGAACACAAGCTATTGAAAACAAGACTTTAGCTCAATTTCTAACTCTAAAGGGTGCCCTTTAGGTAGAAAGGGGAGGGGATATTTATAGAAAAGTGGATTCAAATTTGGGCTCCAAATTTGAAATCAATTTAGATTTTCCGATAAGCGGTGCTACAATCTAAGTCGTTAGATTGATATAACCCTACCACCGCCCAAGGCAAGCGGTATATCACAATCAACTGGTGTCGGGTGGTATTTATATACGCAAGCTGGGCATGTCATACCGCTTCATTCGGTTGCATTTCATCGCTCGCCCATTAATAATGCTTGAATGGGCCTTGTTAAATATAAAAGGCCTAGTAAGAGCCCAGTTGGTCCCTACCAGATTTGAGCATGATTAATTCGAAATTCTTGCCCTAAGTACATGCCAACTAAAATTGAAACATAATTAATAGTGATTTGAACCGATTTTCTTCAAGTCTTATTCCGGCGAGCTTTACAATGAGACTTCAGGATTCGAACTTCCTTGGATTTCTTCCGCGTGATTAAAAATGCTCCTGGCTTATATAATGCTCAACGAGTCTTTGCAATTCCGAATATTCTCGGTAAACATATAAAATCCTTCAACGATCTTTGCAGCGAATTTCTTTCAAAACCATAAGTCCCTCGATTCGATCTTAGTTGGTTCCAAAGTAAACAAAGCCATATCCTTGGACTTCCGATGAACTCTTGAACATATCAGAATAAATATTGACCTCATACAAATCGTTTTATGTTTCTAACCCATTAGTTAATCCTGCACACTTATCTTTGACAATATAGATTAGAACAAATATTTCACTAATTGATTTCATCATCAAAATCCGAGATTCAACAATCTCCCCTTTTTGATGATGATAATCAATTGATGATGGAGTTATTCTTAACTCCCCTATCTATATGCCATATCATTAGAAGGTAAAAGCACTTGAATTCAATCTTTGAATTAAGCCAAATCGATAGATTTCAATTAACATAAAGCTTAATAAACAAGCTTAAATATAAATACTAAAACTTCATATTTTAAATAATGTCAAGGTATTACATCTATAATAACAAGAAATATTAATTCAAACATGACAAGGATCAAGTGATATCAAAAGAGTGTTTCAATATTAAGACATAATATCAAATGAAAACGTAGCTTATCTCAAGAATAAGAATTTTTAAGCATTTGCAAACTGATACAATTGATTCATATTTCACTTTAAGTATTTACTCCATCATTGCAACAATTACTCCATCATAGCTTTACGTTTTCTCCCCTTTGTCATCAACAAAAATAATGGAGGTGGAGAAATCATTCAATAAGTTTCAAGAAGAAAATAAATCCTCATTTATCAAGCCATGAGAGGGAGATTACAAAATTGATCAATTATTGAGCCATGGAGGGAGCATAAAATCATTGAGGAAGATATAAAGCCATAAAGTAATATTAAGGTGTCATCCAAAAATTACGATCGAATAAAAATATTCATTAAAAACCAGTAGATGAAATGAAAGAAACATCATATGTTGAATCTCGGATTTTGATGATGAAACTAATTGAGTGTGTTTTGTTGTTTTCCAGTGTTGAGTTACGTAGGTCTACTATCGATATTATAAGTTAATTTGGAGGAATTAATTCCTACGAGGTGATCATCGATATTGGATGTCGAGTTGAGATTCGGTCGACTATCGGCAGAAGCACAATCGACTTCGGGCATCGGGCTAAGAAGTGCGGAGTTGCGCTTAAAATGGATATTCTTTGAGAGGTCAAACCGATTGGGTAATAATTACTAGAGAGGGCGATGTGCCGAAGGATCGACGAAAGCAGACCAATGATGTTCGCAAGGAATGTCAATTCGCATTGTAATATTAACTAGATCAAGTAGAGTGTTTGTTTGTTTGTGTGCAGGATTAACTATGATAACGATGAAGACATAAAGCGAAACAAAGTACCAGAAGACAAGTGGGATGGATCATTAGGAGGTCGAGAGTTCGATGGAAGTCCGAAGATTCGCTGGGAGTTTTCTTCGAACCGACCAAGAACAGTAGGAGCTTTCTAGAAGGGTTTTCGAAAGTTCGTCGGAAAGTTCGTTGGAAGTTCGCGGAGCTTGCTAAGAAAGATCGGAGCTTGCCAAAGAAGCTTGATGGAACTCACCAAGATCATCATGAAGTTCGGGAGCTTGCCGAGAGTCCGTAGAATGGTTTCCGAGGGTTCGTCGGAAGACCACCGGAAGTTCGCCGAAAGCTCACCAAAAGAAGTCTTGTCTTATGGACTTTGAAATAGATTAAAAAATCTCTTTAAAATTTGTAGTTAGCACATAATTTGGTTTAGATTAGGTGTTAATCCTATAAACCAAATTTGAGCCAATTCGACTTCGCTTGGATCAAAAAGGTTGACTAAGTCGAAACCATTGATTGAAAATGGCTCAGGTAAGTACCGAGGCTACAAGAATAAATCAGCAATTTAAGATTCCTGGTGGGGTGGTAGCCTTAATATTTGGGCGGTAGCACCACTGGAGTGATGCGGTAGCACCGCTTAGCCCTCAAAAAAGGAGACCTTTCGATGTAGGATAAATGTAGCACCGCTCTAACAAAGCGATAACCGCTTGACACCGAGAAACACCAATTTGATTTCAAATTTGGAGCTCAAATTTGAAACCATTTTGGATCTATAAATACCCCCTCTTTCTCAGCTGAAAGAAGAAACTTTTGAGAGTTAGATTTTGAAACGAAGTCTTAGGAAAGTCTTGTTTTTCATTTGCTTAAGTGTTCACCTCATTCTTCTTATGAAATCTTATAAGAGTGTGAACCACTTGTAAAGGGTTATAAGAGGGGTATCTGATCCTTCCCCTTCAAAGGATTTGGTAGTGGAAGAAGGGAGCCTCATCAAGAAGGCTTAGCCGAAGTGGATGTAGGTCACTTTGACCAAACCACTATACATCGCTGCGTCTTGATTGTGTGAGTGTTTAAATTTCTGTTTTATCTCTTTACTTTGCTGCAAGTATTTACTTATCTTTATCTTCATCTTATTACGTACGCTTTAAAGTTAAAACGTAATCTTTCCGGGTTCAAACGAAACGTTGCTTTCATCGTACAAAGTTTCCGAAGCTTGATTGAAATCGCTGAAAAAATCTATCGTTTTATCCACTGCACTAATTCACCGCCCCCCCCCCCCTCTTAGTGCCGCTCGATCCCTAACACATACAACATCATCCATAATAGTCATAAGCATAACAAGACAAGTGTTTAAAAAACAACAGCTATTCCGGAGGGGGAACTCCAAAATGCCTATACAAGTGATCTATTTTGCGATTCATCTATTGCACTTCCTTCAAAATTTCAGCTTGCTGCATGGTAATTTGATTTAAAACAAGCATGATCGGATCGTTAGTAGATGGAGCAGGAGTTGGCTCAAATGGTGCTAGATCAACGGGACTAGGCGGAGGAGATTCACTTCTCCTAAAAATCGATGTTTCAGGTCATTCTACTGGTGGGGGTACTAGATCAATCCGTCTAGGTTGCCTAATCCATAGGCCATCTCTAAAGGTGCATCTAAGTCGCTTTAGAAGACTTATGTTTATTGTGTTATATCTATCAACCTGCATTATTTCCTCATCGGGTGACACACAAATTTTATGGGCAAAAATGAATCTAGTGATCAACCCCCCATATGACAACATTGAGTCTCTAGAGAAAATTTCTATGTGTTGCCTAATTAAATAACCAAAGCAGTTGTTTTGTCTAGTCATGATTCAATACATCGTATTTAGTTCTAACATACTAATCTCATCAGGGTGAAACTGCTTCGGAAGTAGAATGCTTATAATGATGTGATGAAGTAATTTCAAATTAAAAGGTAATAAGTACTCGCAGCTTTTAGGAATGATGCCTAGGTTAGGATTAGCAAAGATCGTCTCTAAGGCTTCGGAGTGGGTTGCTCCGATTGCATCTATATCCCATTGCCCTCTAAAATAATATCCTCTATTCTTTTTTTCAATTCCAAGTAGCTCACATATGGTATGATCAGAAATCTGAATTGTGGTTCCTAATATATAGTTAGTCAAAACATCATCTTCAATATTCATGTTAGCATAAAATAGCTTAACCAACCTAGGATAGATTGGTTCATTAATTTACAAGATAGGTAGAGCATTTAGATTGGCAAACCATCTAATAGGTTCTAGGTTTCCTAGTTCACCTAGATCAATATGTTTACCCTTATGTATGACTTTAGAATCAAATTTTGGGTATCTTAAGGCTACCTCATTAGATCTAAAAAGGGTTGGGTCAAATGAATCTTCTTCCAACCTTTTCCCTTTGTCTCTTGATGATTTTTTAGGAGCCATATCTATTCATGATGAAGAAACAAAAGGAAACAATAAAGAAAAGACAAGCAAATGTAAAGAGAAGAGAAAATTACAGATTTTACCTTCTTTGAGTTTCCTAGGGAGGTGAGGAGCTTGAATCAAGAAAAAGCCTTTGTTAGCCCTTTGTTAGCCCTTTAAATGGAGAGGAGAGAGTTTGGAGGAGTTTAGGAGGAAGAGGGCTGAATGGGTGGGTGTTTCGGTCGGTTCTACCGTCGACCCTAACACCCCCTTTAATATGGGAGTGTTCGGGCGGTACTATTGCCAACCTGGCGGTGCTACCAGTGCTTGGGAGCGAGGAGCTGAGGTACTCGAGCGAGATCGTGAGCAGTAACGCTGGCCCCATAATTTTTTTAAATTTATTTTCTAGTGTTGAAAATGAGATGAGATGTAATCATAAATCACTCCTTGAGATATAGAATTAAAATGAGGAGGCAAATCCACTAGAGCCGAGTTTTCGTAAAAACCACTTAAAGCCGAAAGAATATATATATATATATAATGCTGCTCATACACAAGGACAATTTAACATGCCTATTTCCCTCCTAATGAAGTTAAATTGTTCTTCATTTAAAGGTTTCATAAAGATGTCCTCTAATTGATGTTTTGTATCAATAAATTCAAGAGTGACATCGATTCTATTAACATGATCTTGTATAAAGTGATGTCTTATGTCAATATGCTTAGTTCTAGAGTGTTGAATAGGATTTTTGGTTAGACAAATAGCACTTGTATTATCACATTTTATGGGAATATTATTTAAATGAATTCCATAATCTTCTAGTGTATTTTTCATCCAAATGACTTGAGCACAACATGCACTTTATGCGTTATGTATTCTTTCACCGTAGATAGTGCAACCGAATTTTGTTTCTTGAAGTCCAAAAAATAAGTGCATGTCCTAGAAATTGGCATGTTCCGGATGTGCTCTTTCTATTTATTCTACATCCACCAAAATCCACATCTGCATAGGCTTTTAAATCAAAGTTATCAGATTTTGGATACCATAATCCTAGATTAGGAGTACCTTTAAGATATCTAAGAATTCTTTTAATGGCTTTAAGGTGAGACAACTTAGGATTAGCTTGAAATCTCGCATAAAGTCCTACGCTAATCATGATATTTGGTCTAGTTGCGGTAAGATAGAGCAAGCTACCTATCATCCCCCTATATGTCTTTTGATCAAAATTTTCTCCACTTTCATCCAAGTTTAACTTGGTGGAAGTACTCATTGGAGTGTTGATGGCTTTTGAACCATCCATATTAAATCGTTTTAACAATTCTAATATATATTTGGATTGATTAAGGAATATGCCATTATTAAGTTGTTTAATTGGTAATCCAAGAAAGAAAGTTAATTCTCCCATTAGACTCATCTCAAATTCATAACTCATACACTTGGTAAAAGATTCACATAACGATTCATCCGAAGAACCAAAAATAATGTCATCAACATAAATTTGAACAATAAGAAAATTATTTTTAAAATATTTAATAAATAATATAGTATCAACCTTGCCTTTAGTAAAATTATTTAAAATTAAGAAAGAACTAAGCCTCTCATACTAAGCCCTAGGGGCTTGTTTTAGTCCATAGAGAGTCTTAGTTAATTTGAACACATGATTGGGAAGAAGAGAATTTTTAAATCCAGGTGGTTATTCAACATACACTTCTTCCGAAATAAAACCATTTAAAAAAGTACTTTTGACATCCATTTGAAATAGTTTAAAATCATTACTACTGGCATAGGCAAGGAGCATCTTGATGGCTTCTAATCTTGCCACAGGAGCGAAGGTCTCTTCATAATCAATACCTTCTTCTTAGTTAAAACCTTTGGTCACTAATCTAGCTTTGTTTCTAACCATAATACCATATTCATTTTACTTGTTTCTGAAGACCCATTTAGTACCAATAACTAAATGGTTATTAGGTCTAGGAACAAGCTTCCATATCTCATTCTCTCAAATTGATTTAACTCTTCTTGCATTGCGATGATCCAAGAATCATCTTTCAAGGCATCATCAATGCATTTTGGTTCAACTTGAGAAAGAAAAGCGGCATGGGCATAAAAATTTTTAAATGAAGAACGAGTTTGAATCCCTTTAGATGTATCTCCAATAATTAACTCCTTGGGATGGGCATCTACATACTTCCATTCCTTGGGTAAGGAAATTTAGGAAGAAGATGCATCCAAGTTGTCATTTTGAGGAGAGGGTTCATTCAAATTCAAATCATTAAAACCAAGATCATCATCAAAATTTTTTTTCTTAGATTCGAAAAATTCATTAAAAACCACATGAATAGATTCTGCTATAACTAAAGTTCTTTTGTTGAAAACCCGAAAAACTTTAGAAATAGAAGAGTAACCAAGAAAGATGCCTTCATCGGATTTACCATCGAATTTTCCTAAAGCATCCTTTTTATTTAAAATAAAGCATTTACAACCGAAAACTTTAAAGTAAGAGACATTGAGTTTTTTATTATTCCATAATTCATATGGAGTCTTAGATAGGGATGGTCTTACTAGAACTCAATTCATAACATAGCAAGCCGTGTTCACGGCTTCGGTCCAAAAATATTTTGGTAAATTATATTTATTTAACATGGTTCTAGCCATTTCTTACAAATTTTTATTTTTCCTTTCCACTACTCCATTTTGTTGAGGATTCCTTGGAGTTGAGAAATTATGGTTATATCCGTTGATTTCACAAAAATTTTGGAAGTCATGGTTTTGAAATTTACCACCGTGATCGTTCCGAATTGATGAAATCATGAAACCTTTTTCATTTTGAGTAAGTTTACAAAATTTTGAGAAACATTTGAAATAATTACTTTTGTGAGTCAAGAAATAGGTCCAAATGTATCTACTATAGTCATCCATAATTACGAAGGCGTATTTGCTACCTCTTAATTTTGTTATGTCAAGTGGTCCAAATAAGTCCAAATAAATCAATTGCAATAGTCTAGTGGTGCTAATTTGATTTTTTGGTTTGAAACTAGTTTTTATTTGTTTTCCTAGTTGACACGCATCACATACTTTGTCCTTGACAAACTTCATATTGGAAATTCCTCGTACTAATTCTCCAGATGAAATCTTAGATATTAGTTTCATGCTTACATGGCCTAATCTCCTATGCCAAAGCCAAGCATCATCATTCAAAACCGAAAAACATATTTCATTACTTAATTCATCAATATTTATGGTGTAGACATTGTTTTATTTTAAAGCAATCATGGATATGTCATTGTTTAGTTTTTCAATGATATAAACATTAGATTCAAATTTAACAATATAACCTTTATCGCATAATTGACCAATGCTTAAAAGATTATGTTTTAAACCATCAACTAGCAACACATCATCAATTGAAAAACTTGATTTGTTACCTATGGTTCCCTTGTCAATGATTTTACCTTTGTTGTTGTCTCCGAAGGTGATATACCCTTCTTCTTTGCCAGTGAGTATAGAAAAATGAGATGGATCTCCGGTCATGTGCCTTAAGCATCCACTATCAAGATACCATCTCTTACTCCTAGCTTGTGAGTTTGTCTACAAAAGAGGATGGTTTTTAAGTACCCATTTGATTTTGGGTGCCTCACAAATTGATCTATTTATTTTGTAATTCAATATTGAATTGTTTATGGTTCCTTTAGGAACCTATATCAATTTATGTGGACTAATTTTCTTGAATGAATATTTATAGACAACATGTCCAGATTTATCACAAAAATTACATTTTAAATGGGGTGATACATGCAATGTGGGTCTTTTAATGAAGGTGGTGGGATTTCGGTGAGATCCACTCACAAATCTGATTCCACTTTTATTTTCGACGTGACCCTTGTTAGCAAGGATCATGTCCAAGCCCTTGCTACCGACCTTAAACCTGTTTAGGGTCTCTTTGAGTAGCAAATTCTCATTTTTTATTACTTCTAAGTGTTCACACTTAGAGCATGGGGGTAGAGAAGGAGTTTAGAGGCTATTGACCTTATTTTGTAATAAAGCATGCTCTTTCTTTAGTAAATTAAACTTCTTACTAATAGTTCTACATTCATCAAATAACTCATGAAAAGCGATAGAAAGCTCATCGAAAGATAATTCTTCATTAAATAACTCACTAACCTCTTCTCCTAGGGTCATTAGTGCGAAGTTAGCCTCCTCTTTGTTGCTTGCTTCTTCAACCTCGGAGTCACTTGAATCATCCCATGTAGCCTTCAATGCTTTCTTCTTCTTGGGTTGCTTCTTCTTGGCTTGGGGGCATTCATATTTGAAGTGCCCCGGCTTCTTGCATTCGTAGCAAATAACTTGGTCCTTTTTATGTTCAAGTTTATTTTTTGTATCATTTTTAAATTTGTTCTTTCTTATGAATTTTTTGAATTTTCGAGTTAAAAGTGCAATATCATTGTCACTGTCCTCATCACTTGATGTTCCTTTCAAGTTATCTTCTTGTTTTCTTAGTGTCATATCCTTCCTGTTCTTTGGAAGAGGGTTCTCGAGCTCTTCATGAGCATGACACGTCATTTCGTAGGTCATTAGAGACCCAATAAGTTCTTCAAGGGGAAAAGTCTTAAGGTCCTTGGCCTCTTGAATGGCCGTAACTTTTGGATCTCAACTCTTTGGAAGGGATCTTAAAATCTTAGTTACAAGTTAAAAGTTAGAAAAACCTTTACCAAGTGCCTTAAGTCCATTGATGACATTCGTAAAGCGGGTGTACATGTCTCCAATAGACTCACTTGGTTTCATTTGGAAAAGTTCGTAAGAATGTACAAGAATATTGATTTTGGACTCTTTCACTCGGCTAGTGCCTTCATGAGTGATCTCAAAAGTATGCCAAATATCAAAGGCCGATTCACAAATTGATACACGATTAAATTCGTTTTTGTCTAGTGCATAAAACAAGGCATTCATAGCCTTTGCATTTAAAGCAAAAACCGTCTTCTCCGATTCATTCCAATCGCTCATCGGAAGAGAAGATTTTTTAAAATCATTCTCAAAGATATTCCAAAGCTCAAAATCCATAGAAATATGAAAGATCCTCATACGAGTCTTCCAATACATATAATCTGACCCATTAAACATAGGCGGACGTATAATGGAATGACCCTCTTGTATACCGGAATAGGCCATCTCTCTTGGGTTTTAGACCAAATATGAGAGTGAACTTAGCTCTGATACCAATTGTTAGGATCGGATAGACACTAAGAGGGGGGGGGGGGTGAATTAGTGCAGCAAATTAAAATCGTAAGTTTGAAACCGATTTTGGTAAAATAGTTAGTTCGTATGAAAACTTCGATCCGACGAAAAATGACTTGGTTGAAGTATCTTGAGCAAGGGTAATGAAAAACTAAATGGTTTGCAGCCAAGTAAAAGGATGAAACAGAAATTTAAACACTCACACATTCAAGAATGCGAAGATGTATAATGGTTCGGTCAAAGTGACCTACATCTACTTCCGAAGCCTTCTCCGATGAGGCTCCCAACTTCCACTAGCAAATTCTTTTGAAGGGGAAGGACCAAATACCCCTCTTACAACCCTTTTACAAGAAGTTCACACTCTTATAGATTTTCCAAAGAGAAAGAAGGAGGTGAATACAAGCTATTGAAAATAAGACTTTAGCTCAATTTCTAACTCTAAAAAAGGGTGCCCTTTCAGTTGAGAAAGGGGGGGTATTTATAGATCCAAAGTGGATTCAAATTTAGGCTCCAAATTTGAAATCAATTTGATTTCCTATCTTTGGCGGTTTACCACCTATAAGCAGTGCTACCGCCTATCTTATAATTTGCGGTGCTACCTTTTCGGCCGTCGATCAAGTAAGTGCATAGCGTATGAAAAATTACTTTATGAGTACTACCGCCATCGCACACTAAGTGTTGGCGGTACTACCGCCCAGTGGCGATAATCTGTATTTGTAGTCTTATTCCGGCGTGCTTTACGATGAGACTTCGACGGTCTTCTTATACTTCCCTTGGATTTCTTCCGGTGGATTTCCAGCATGCTCTCGGCTTATATGACGCGCTCAACGAGTCTTCAACAAGTTTCCGAACCTTCTCGGCAAATTCCGCGAATCCTTCGATGATCTTTGCAGCGAACTTCCGAATACTTCGGTAAGTCCTTGATTCGATCTCGGTTGGTTCTGACAACACTTCCGACAATCCTTCGAATTTTCGATGTACTCTTGAACACCAGACGGACTTGATCTCGGCAAATCGCTTGATGTTTCTAACCCATCGTAGTTAATCCTGCATACTTATCTTTGACAATATAGATTAGAACAAATATTTTACCAATTGATTTCATCATCAAAATCTGAGATTCAACACAAATCAATCCGGATATTCATAACCTATTAAATAGATTCAACAACTCATATTAATATGAATCCCTATAAAAAATTCTCGATCAAAACCTGAATAAGCACCATAATCCTTATACAATCTAGAGAGTTATATAACCCTCGAAACATGGTTCATATCACAATCAACACTAGTGTATTTATATATTACAAGCTCACTATGTCATATCAAAAATAGCATTTCACATTAATAATGACACGTTCAAAATATAAAAGGGTTCTAAACAACAGTATTTTACCTTAGCATATCCACACTAGACTATTGCTCGAGATATAAAAAATTTCAAAGAATAACCATATGAGCAAATAATAACCTAGTAAGCACAAGCACTCATATTCTAACCTAAAATTATTACAAATGCTTACAAATAAATAATTATAAATAATTTTTACAATTAATTTAGCAAAACATATAAAATATCAAATTATTCTTATTATTTCTATCAAATACCATACATAAGATTTATATTCATTTCAAAGTAAACAAAGCCATAATTATAGCTAAACAACATATCAGAATAAATATTATATTCATACAAATGATGATGATCAATTATTTATAATTTAAATAATATAGCTAAAGATGCATATCTGAATTCATAATAAATAACACTATAACTAAGAGTACATGTCAAAAACACAGTCATAGTAATATTAATGACTATGACTGTATTATATTCTTGTGACAAGACTTAAAACTATATTTAAGCCCCAGTAACACATATCTTTCTATGTTAAGGCTCAAAAGAAATTAATTTCTGAATAAATACTAATGTATAACCCTACTAATAGGTTCAAATCATATTCATATTAGTCATACAATATCATGTATCAAATATATTCAGATATCCAATATTTGAGTAAATTTCTTTTTATCATTCATTTCAAATCTAACAATTCATATAACATTTAAAACTGATAAGAATCAGTCATTTTTAATCCTTTTAAATAATTAAAATATCAAATCGATACTTGAAGCTGATACATATTTTATTTAATCAATGCAAACCATATATTTTCATAAGTTTCAAACATATAATGCTTATATATTACTTTTAAAATAGGCAAGATGGAGTTATTGGATACCTTCTAGGACTCGAATTTGTGGATCCTAAGCTCATTTAATAATCAAGACACTCCTTCTCCTAATTATATATAAAATATTATTCACTAATCATCCATAAAATATAAACAAATATCATATGTAAATTATTTTGATTTTATCACATTTTTCTTCTTTATTTTCCAGTGTTAATTGTTCTAATTATTATAATAATTTTATTAATTCCTAAATGAATCATCAATACTACTACAGCTTCCAATTACGGCTTAAAACACAATCACGACTTAACCTTTTTTTTTCCATCAGATTAGCTTAAAATATAATTCTTTGACAATAAACTAATGATAATTAAGAATTAATATCATTAAGGATCCTATTAACTTAGGAAGTTAATATTAACTAATTGATTATCCTATTTAGAATCTAATTAGCTATAAAGCTTAAGAATTTAAAACCATACCTAAATTAGTTTTCTGACCTCTAATCCGAATTCTCTACTGCCAAAACGGAAGCATCCCATCCCGTTTTCTCTCTCCCTTTCCGTTTCTTCCTCTTCTGTTTAGTTTCCTTTGTTTTGCTATCTTTCTTTTTTATTATTTGCTACGGCGGAGGTGAAAGAGGATAAAATTGTATGTTTGTAATTTATTCCTTCCTAAAATTTCTATTCATAACTAGGTGCTTAAAGAAAAAACATATAACTATTACAATGTTAGTAATGAAATTTATTTTGTTGCAATATGGTCAAGATATTCATGTTTATACTTTCATCGTGATTACTCTGATTGAAAACAAAAAGGTGACTAAGTCTATGATTGATTAAAGAAAATTGAGGTAACGTAGAGGTTAGATCTAAATCAGAATTTAGGATTCATGAGTATGGTTCCTTAATATTTGATAATAAAATGTGATGTTAATGATTGATAGTTCAAAAAAGGAGTCATGTAGGATATAATGATATCGGTTATATAATGCACCCAAATAGAATAATGTGAAAAAGAGAATTTTAGAATGTTTTATGATGTCTTATCTGCCAGTAAGTTAAATTTTGAATATAAAAAAAAGTCATTGATATATATATATATATAAATATATATATATAATTGTCATAATAATAATTGTTAGGCAAGTGTCAATATATTCTTATGACAAAAAGGTGTGCCAGCCGTCAGTTTGTTGTAGCCTGAGAAAAGTGGGACTCAAAAAAAAAAAAAAGGCTAGCCGCAGTAGGTGTGAGTTGGTGCAGCCTAGAAAGAATGTGATGTGAGGGAAGAAGAGAGAGAGAGGTGAGGGAAGAGGATGACAGTGGTGGTGCACGGGGGAACGTGCCGCCGTGCACACTAGAGAAGAGAAAGAGAAAGGCTGAGGATGATCATATTAGTGTTTAAAATTTCATATTTGTATATAATTATTAACTGATGCTTCTTATATTATTTTGGAAAGGTAAAAGTAACTTGATCTTTGTGTTAACATTAATTTTCTACGCCTAAGTTTAGTATTCGAAAGACTCCATCCAGCTTGTTTTTGGAGTATGTATATATATATATATATATATATATATATATATATTACTATATGATATGTGAAATGTTTTGTGAAGAACTATTCGAATATTTGATATATAATAAATGACATCTCAATTGTTTGTTTAGCATAACTATAGTCTGGTCATTACCAATGAGGGTTAAAAACATTGATATTTGTTAAAAATTAATTTTTCAAAAAATAATGATAGGGATAAATGTGCTATTTATATCATGCGGTCAAATAAAATTCTGGATCTTGTCACGAGAATATAGCATGGTCATAATTATCATCCCTAAAACAAAATCTATTCTAATATGTAACCTTAGTTATGTATATATGTATTTTAAAAAAAATATGTTTAAAATCTGTTGCTTTGAAAATAAAAAATAAAAAATCTTTTATTATGAGCATATGATTTGCTCGATATATGAAGCACAATTTTAATTAGCTTATGTTATGATTTTCTATAAATAAAAAGAATTATCTATATTATTATGTATTTGAAACAAATATTGATTGAAAAATGATATATAAGTTTTGATGAGAAGATTTATTTTCTTATGTCAATTTTAATGGTACATGAGTTGTCGACGCTTACTAAGCTATTGTTTGCGCATACCCATATTGCTTAAGCTTTCAGATATCGAGGAATAAGTCATAGATATACTTGGAAGAGCTTATTGAAGTATTTTATTTTTTTCTTAAATTTGGATTTAGTTTCAATAATAATATTAATTGTTGTATGAATTTGGATGTTATTAATCCTCGAAGATGTAACTAAATTTATTGTATATATTATGGATATATAAAATGAGTGACAGAGTTTTATTTAAGTGTGTAAATTTGAGATGGTAAATTGTGTGTGGATGTTGGTCTTGCTTTCTCAAAAGAAAATTTATGGGATTGTAGCGTTTGTACTGCGCCAAACTTTCCGCTGGGTTGGGGGCATTATAAGACGAGGTGTACTTGGGCAGCGAGACAGGTCGGAGTGCACCATCGACGAGGGAAGGCGCTGGCGGTTTTCCAGTGCTTCGGGGCGGAGCTGAGGTCCATCGAGAACGAGATCGTGAGCAGTAACGACTACTCATTCTCGAAGAACCGCAATGGGATTGCCAAGGTGCCGTGCTACTTGCTCTTCCCCAGCGACGAGAGTGGGATCACCGCCGAGGGAATCCCCAGTAGCATATCCATTTAGAATGAGTCCGTGTCGTTGATTAATGCGATAGTATGGAGCATATAAACAACTACATGTCGAACTATGGCATCCATCGATGGGGCTATACAAAAAGATACGTCACATGTGATGCGACGGGCGTACCCTTCTTGCAAATGTTGTAATAAAGTGAGCGAGTTTATATATGTTTTGCTGTCAAAACCTAACTTGAGTTTAACCTCATCACCTCAATTGTCACAAACCAGAGACACTCATGGCATACACATATAATATGTTATATCAACCTGTCACACCACACAACCACAGCTAAAAGTGTATCTATACTTACTGTTGATAATAACCTAAACTAATATAGTCCATGAGTTTCAACATTAAAAAAAGGTTTCAGATCAAATGAAGAGCTAGGAACAAGTTTGCTCACGTCAAATGGTCTCTTACAGTTTATTACTCCTATATTTGCTTTCCAATAGAGGTCCTGCATAACGCTCCCAACCCAGTGAGAAGTCAGGGATAATATAACGTCGCAATTCCATATGGAATGCAAGGCCTAAGCTTGTACACATGATTTACATCCAATTCCAATCGCATAACATAACTCAATCAACTAACAAATAAAGGTCTGTAATACTATTCAACGAATTTAATAACATCCTCAATGGTTCACACTTCACGGTACTTGAATTCAATTAACAATCTTACTAAGATAAGTCAAAAGCTAAGAAAAATCCTAAGATACATAAACTAAACTTCGAAGCATGTCCATGTGTGATATACTCCTCAGAAAACATAATTTTAAACCATAGGTATGAGCAAACTATAGCTCAATAAGTTTCAACAACTCAAATACTAGCGTAACTGATATATAAAAGTAATGCATTGGTCAAAACTTTAAAATCATTTTGCAACCGATAATTTTTACCTTCAAACAAAAGAAAGGGTATAAAACTTCTTTTTTTTTTCTTTTTGTTTACATCGAGTCATAGCACAACTTCATATATCTTACAAAGAAGTCTTACGCTGTCAACACATAAGATTTAAATAAAATATTCAAAGTAACATATCTTGAATGTTATTATATTTTTTTAAAGATTATATATATATATATATATATATATATATATATATATATATACTAAGAACATAGATCATAATATTATCGTTTTAGCAAAGATGACTATGGTTATGCTATATCCCGTGACAAAGTTTAGAATCATGTTTGACTCCTTATGATTAAGAAAAAACTAATTTCTGATCAAATATCAATGTTTTTTACTCATGAAATAGACGCCTAAGACGTCATATATCTACGACTATGTCAAAATTTTGAACATATCTTTACAAAACATTTGACATAATCATATAGCATTTTTCAAAATTGATTTTGCAAAGGATGTTATAATCTTTTGATCGATAAAATAATTTGCATGTCACAAATAATATTTGCAAGACAAATAAATACCTTTTTAATTGTTGCACACATATCCAATGTTTTCTGCATAATAAAATATTTTATAAACCAACCAAAACCTATACAGGTTATTAACATGTATGTTATTATTTCGAAAACAGGATGGACGGAATCATTGGAATACTTACCTTGGTCATTGTATACCAAGATTAACACAAAGACCAAAATCCCGCTTCTTTTTCTAAATAATATAAGGAGTATCAATTAATAATCATGTACAAATATTATATTATAAAATGCAGGATTTACATCACCTAGAACTAAACCTTATAACATCTGTATCCTTTTTATTAGTCCGTCAATTATTTTGTAATAAAACATTTTTTTCTCCCAACTTTCTTTTTTCATCTCCGCGTTGGTGGCACGTTCTCCACTGCGCCACCAATACGTGCTCCTTCTCTTCCTCCCACTCTCTCTCTCCGTCCCTCACATCTCTTCCTCTTTTCTTCCCTCACATAACATCTCTATGGTGCTGCAACTCACCTCTCCTGCAGCAAGCCTCTTTTTCCCATCTAAGCTGCAGCAATTCACCTATGCTGCAGAAAGTTCTGTGTTTTTTTTTTATACCGAGTGCTTGCAAGCCTTGAAGCAAGCTTTCCCATCCCACCCTCCAAGGGGTGTTGCCGCCTGCAGCCGGCGAACCAACACCTCATGCATGCTGCAGCGCCTTTCTTTTTTTTTTTTAATTTATTTAATCCCACCTCTCAAATCTATCTCTATCATGTAAACTTGTAATTTATCCTACGATCCAGTAGATATGAATTATAGATCTGAACTCTTGGTAAAGAAAAAGAAAATTTTGAATCATGGTTGATGAATGCAATACATCCAAATATCTCAACAATTATAAATTTATTTAGAAAATTCTATGACTCTTTGATTCATTAAAAAAGAAGAAACTCATGAAGCCATGGAAAACCATTTGATTTACATGATTGGTGAACAAAATAGAATAAAGGGATTCCAATGCTTACCTAGATCAATTCTTTGCGATTGTGATCTTGATCTCCTGTCTTCTCGGTCATTGACGCACAATCCCTCTAGGGTTCAGTTCCTAGGATTTATTTTGAATAAAAGTCCTCAGAAGTATAAAATTTATATTTAGATCCATAAGATTTAGGGTCTTACAACCTGACCCATTCATTTGATTCGATTATTGCCACTTCATGATTATCAGTAGTTCCATTCATGCTTGTGTGGAGTTTATGATTTGCACTTATATTTAAAGATGGTTCTATCAAAGGCATATAGATATCTTCGTTTGAGAAAAAGAAACATCAATAAGAGTGGGATGAGTATTTACACCAAATACCCAATAAGTGCACACACCTCCCTAGGGCAGGTAAGCAAAAATTTAAACACCTTATAAACTATTGATAACGTATCAAAAAATAGTGATACTAGCACATACATTTTGTACAATCAAATCAATGGGTACAAAAATAAGGAATAATACAAACTCTTCATATTCTTTGTATACTTGTATTCATGTGTTGATGTACTTTTTCATTATATATATATATCATATACTTTTTATATTCATTTTAGAAAATATAATAATTAGACAGTAAGGTATGTACTAAATCTGAGGGAATCAAATCTTAACATGTAAACGATATTTTTGGTAGACTTAAATGCACTCATGCATCAAGTTAGGATTTACCATCCAAGGGTACCTTTCTTAGATGATGATAATACATTTTATAATTTCCTGTACAAGGCTATTATCAACTTATACTATCTTATTGTCTTCGCTTCAATGGACTTCAACATCATCCATTTGTTGGTACGAAGGTTTACCATTCTTAAAATCCATAATCAAGTATAAGCCTCTTTAGTAAAATTAATAAGAAATAACTTAAAAATATATAAATACATATATAACGTTACCACTTGTCTTCTATCACTTATTGTGAAAAGGTACTATTGTTGAATCTCGGATTTTGATGATAAAACTAATTGATCATGTTTTATTTACCTAACTACATTTTTAGTTATACATGTCTACTCTCGATTAGGATTAGATAATTGATGCAGGATGAATCAGCGTTGTGCCTGAGGAAATCACGCTAGAAGATTGGACGTCGAGCCGGAGGTTCGATCGACGATCGACAGAAGGTTTCGGACAATGAAATCAGGCATCGGGCCAAGAAGAGCAGAGTTGCGCCAAGAAGATTGGGACTGCAGAGGTCAGCTGTTGATTGGACAACAAGCCACAAGAGAGGATGATGTGCCGAAGTGTCGGACGAAGCGTCGATGGGCCAATGACGTGCCGAGCGATATTTTGATTCACGTTGTAATAATAATTATCTAGATCGAAGTAGGATTAGGTCTAATTGGATTGTAATTAGGCCAACCCAGTTAGAGGCCAACTAGGCCTGCATTGGGGTTGTGTTGGGTCGAATGAAAGACCCAAATAGTGCCTATGCACCACATCAGGCGGTGGCATCGGTAAGGTTGGTGGTGGCATCGGTAAGGTTGGTGGTGGCACCACCAGAAGGTTTAGTCTTCAAGATTGAGTCGGGGTGATGGTACCGCCCAATACATTCACCATGGCAGTGTGTCAAGTGATAGTACCACAAGACTGGGTGATGGTACCGTTAGTGACAAGCGATGGTACTACTAGTGACAGGTAGTGGTACCGTCAGTACTCGATAAACCCAGGATGAGAATGTTTTTGGCTCCAAGTTTGAATCAGATTGGAGCCTATAAATACTCCTCTCATCGTTGGTTGTATATATAAGCATAAAGAATTTGAAAGAAAGAAAATGCTATAAAAATCTCTTCAAAACTTCCCTCCTCTAGCTTAGATAGATTTCAGCCTAAAAAGAGGAGTGTGCTTGTAAGGGTTACCTCCTAAGCTCGTCAAAAGGAGAACACTGTAAAGGTTGGTCTTCACCCGTTAGTAGGAAGATAGCTAGTAGAAAGCCGGTGGCCTCAACAGAAGAGGAATCAGGAGTGGATATAGGTCGTATGACCGAACCACTATAAAAATCTGGTTTGCATTTACTTATTACTTTTATCTTTCTACAAACTATTTTATTTGGCTACCCTACTTTCTTATTATTGTCTTTCTTTATCTCTAAATGCTCTCAAGTTAATTATATTTTTGATACGCTTCAATCGAAATCGGTTCTAGTCGAAATGAAGTTTTCAATGTACGAAGTTTTCAAAATTATTTTAAATCATCGAATTTATCATAAAATTACCGCTATACTAATTTACCCCCCCCCCTCTTAGTGCTGCTCTAGATCCTAACAATTGGTATTAGAGCCACGTTGTTTCTCTTTTAGATTCACACCCGCAAGAAATGGCTTTTCATGGTTTTCAAAAGGGTTTTTCGATTGTTCGTCCTCCATTGTTTAACGTATCGGACTACACCTATTGGAAAACTCGAATGAGAGTTTTCTTGATTTTTTTAGATTTAGACTTATGAAATATTATTGAAAATAACTTTCAACTTCACTCTAAACCGATGAACGAATGGTTGAATTTAGAGAGAAAATCATTTTCATTAAATGCAAAGGCTATGAATACCTTATTTTGCGCCTTAGATAAAACTGAGTTTAATCAAATTTCTACATGCGAAACGATTTTTAATATTTGGTGAACACTTAAAATCACACACAAGGGAACTAGTAAAGTTAAAGACTCGAAAGTAAACATCTTATTTTATGATTTTGAGCTTTTTCAAATAACACCAAGCGAGACTATCAGTGACATGTACACCTATTTCATAGATGTCATTAATAGTTTGAAAAGTCTTAGTAAATATTTTTCAAATTTTGAACTCACTAATAAGATCTTTGCTAGTCATATATGCCCTACAAGCCAATCACATGAGTGATGACACTTGTGACTTGATATGTACTCTTTCTTTTTGTTTATTATTATTAGGCATTTTATCACTTTATCTTGCATGTTGCATATATTGTGATGTCCTTGGATCTGTGCAATGAGAATTGGATCGTGATGAGATCACAATAATGAGATCGATTCATCTTTAAACACAAACCTAAATAATCCCGGTCATAGGTTACTCGAAAGGGATATCGAGATAACTGGATAGACTGGTGTGTTGTATACCCGTCCATATGATGGAGGTAGCTGGTCTCATAGCTACTCGTGTGGAGACACTAAGGATACAATACATGTGCTTATTGGAGAATGAGTTCACTAATTGATCCGCTTACGGAATGCTGGATGGTTATTGATACCTCAAGTCAAACAACGATTCCGTAGTCCCAGTGGTATATCTGGTCCTTAGACTTGAGACACTAAGGATGTCCTGTATGAGTATTCCACTCTTTGATATCAGACTTATGATATCAGACTAGGAAGTTTCAGATCTAGTACAACTGATTATTGGGAGTGGTAGCCAATCTTATGAGGGCTATTGAGTGTCAATAGAGGATCATTCGCACTCGGTATCATGAGAGGAATATCCCATGTATTCTTGCTTGAAAAAATCCTTGGCCAATGTTATTCGGATTGAGAGAGAAAGAGTTCTCTAGGAGAATCCGATTAGAGCGAGACTCGAGAAAAGACTATATGGGTCTGACAGCACCATGCCCGGTATAGGGTCTTTGGGATATTAGATGGATGAGGGACTATAAATACATGATAACTAAGGACAAATAGGTCCAAAGGATTGGATTCCCCTATGTCGTCTAGGGACTACGGCGTAGTGGCATAATACGTTCGCTGTCGATGAGTCAGGTGAATTATTATGGAGATAATAATTCACTAAGTTAGAAGGAGTTTTGACAAGTATGATTCATGACCAGCTCGATATTGGGCCTAGAGGGTCAAACACATATGGTAGGTGTTGCGACGAGTAAAGGTTTGGATATGAGATATCTATCAGAGCCCCTATCTTATTGAATATCCAATAAGCCCTTGAATTATTGGATCCTAAGATGAGATCCAATAAGAGCTAATAAGAGATTATTGGGTAGAGACCCATTAATCTAAGAGGCTTGGATAATTGGATAGAGATCTAATACCCAATAGGGTAGGATCCATTAGGGTTTACAAGGGGCCTTATAAATAGGAGAGAAATGAAGGCCCATAGGTTGGGGTTCTCTCAATAGCCACCTTCTATTCTCCTCTGCCCAAAAGAGGAGCATCATCGCAGTCCCTATCATGTGGATACCACTAGAGAGGAGGATGCTTAACCTTCTTCATCCTCTCCTATAGATCTGTAGGGATTCAGGGATATACGATCTCCCTAAGTACTTTCTTTTACACATGTAGTTTTCGAATTCACAGATTTCTTTTTAAGCGCACCGATCTTCGCACGATGATGGAACCTTTCATGAAAATCTAAGGTTTTTATTTTCTGTTCTTCCGCTGCGCATGAGATGTCGCTACTTTGGATTTCCCAACAATCTTAAGATCCCTTCCAAAAAGGTAGGATCCTAAAGTAACGGTGATATAAGAAACTAAAGATTTAAATGCTTTTTCATTGGAAGAACTAATTGAATCATTAATGACCTATGAGATGACACTTGTTGAACATGATGAACATATAAACCACTTTCCAAAGAACATGAAGGGTTTGAAACTTCAGACTATAAAATACTACTTGAGTGATGACTCAAGTGATGAGGACGATGATGATGAGAACTTTGAACTTTTGACAATGAACTTTAAAAAATTTATGAAACAAAAATTAAAGAATAAAAATAAACTTGAATGAAAGAAGAGGCCAAAGAAGATGAAGGTTCCTATGGACGAATCAGAAACTTCTGAAGGGGAAATGGCAAATTGCGCTTTAACGGGCTTCGACTACAAGGTAAGCAACTTAACCAAAACTCCCTTGATTTATTATGAAATCACTTGATGCCTTTCATGAATTGCTTGATTTAGTTAGTAGGAAATAAAAATTATTTTTAAAAATATATATCATGCTTTTTCCTTCTAGTGTTTTTGAAAAGTAAAAATTTAAATTTAAATGATTTGTGATAATGCTTGTACACTTAATAGGATTAATCCATGCATATGTATCTTAATGTTAAAATTATTTTTTGATTTTAATCATGATGCTTGACGATTTTATATCATGTATGAGTTTTTGAAGTAATGACCTTATAATGTGTTATATCTTAATGACGAAACTCATGTGTTGGTTTTAAACATTATACTTATCTTTTAAAACATGAGCTCACTTATATGAAATAAATAACTAAAAATGAAACACATTATGTATGATGAATGAATTTTACGTTTTGAATTAATGTGTTTCCGGTCTTAATCGCTTTCATGATGAATGTTTTTTTTAGGGATGATGTGTTGTGTTTGGTCTTGATGATTTTGATGACAAAACTTGTATTTTGAATTTATACGTGATGGTTTTCGTATAAGAATTTAAACTTGATTATATGAAATCAAATTTCATGAAATGAAACACATAAAAAGGATAATATATTATCATTGAAGATGACATATGATTGACATGCTATATTGGCCTTAATGATTTTTATGATGAAATTTTTAGATGATGTGTCATTTTTTAAATGAAACTTGTGTTTTGGTTTTTGAACTTGATACACATCTTTTATACAAAAAAGATTTAAGCATGCTTACATGAAATCAATCTCCGTTGCTCTTAATATATTTTCCAAATGAAAGATTTTTTTTATGATTTTGAATTTATGCGATTATGCTTGATGATTTATTTTATGAAATTTACCTTTCACTCTTGATTGTGATACTCATTTTTATTAAAGGCAAAGATATGCTTACATAAAGTAAATCATAAAAAGAAAATAAATATTTCTTGAAATTTTTTTATCTCTAAAGTTTTCTGATTTCTTGATAAAAGACAAATGATGAATCCATGCATATTATGTTCATATAAATTTCTTGAATCTCAAAAATGATTTTAATGATGAGTATGGAGTTGTCGAGTTAAATTTGAATGATTTTTTTTCACTCGTCTCTTAATCTCTTGGAATCATAACTTGACTTTTGTGAATCGAGATGCATGAAACAAATTGTTCTCTTTTCTATTTGCTACCAAATGAATCATGATTGATATCATTATTATTATACCTCCTATAATTCATGTTGTAGAGAAAGAATTTATAAATCATAATGCAATGAGATTTCTTATGCAATAATCAAGTGCTCATGTGATTCTTTGCTAAAGAAAATATTTATGATTCATGATCTTGATAATTATAACTTGAAACTTTTATAAATCAAGATTGTATACCATAATTATTTCATTTATCAAAAGAGAAATTTTCAAATGAAAGTTAACTTGTCTCTTGATTTCTCGAAACTATATGATTAAAAAAATTTTTGTGATCTTGATGACTTGATATGTCACTTAATTTCTTGATGATTTCTTGATGATTCATGACTTCTATTTTTAAACTTTCGGAATCACAACTTTAATTTGTTGAATCATTTGGCTTGAATGCATGAGTCAATAATTTTTTATTTTTTCTTGAAATTTCTTTTTCATGATCTTGATATCTTTATATTTAATACTTGAAATTTTTTGAAATATGATCTTGATGAGAATTCTTATGCATGAAACATGTTCTCATATGATTTTTTTATGAATAAGATGATTTCAAATGAATCATGACTTGATATTGATATGTTTTGGATATATACCCTTCATCATGAATTAAAAATTGATACATATGAATCTTGATCTTGATTTTGCTAAAAAGAAAGTTATGAATCATGAATGATATCTTTTGGTTTTGATCATTGTTGAATTTTCATATTGATATCCTTCATGAAATGATTTCTTTGCATCGTTGTCTTGTATACATCATGTGATGATTGAAATATTGATTGTTGCAAATTTATAATTGATGTAAAAGTCTATATCATTGGTTTCTCCCTTCTTTTCGATAATAATAAATGGGGAGAAAAGTTTGTTAGCTTGAACATTGAGAAGTAAAAAGTTGCTAACTCAAGAGAGGCAAAAATTTGTTCAACTTCACTTTTTCAACAAAATTGCTTGTATTTTTGTTACCAACTGTTGAATCTCATACAAGATTATTTGAAGCATTAATCCTCCCTTTCTTTTTAACATTGATAAAGGGGGAGAAGGGTTTGCTACATTGAAAATAAAAGCAAAATTACTAGCATTCTAAGAAAGCAAAATTTGCAAGCTTGCACTTCTCAAGAGAGAAAAAAGAAATTACAAAGTTGAATTTTTTTTTTAAGGTTGCATGTTTAAAGTGATGTAAAATTTATAAAATTATTAGCTCATTACATACAAATATTGCTAATATAAATATCGTAAAGAAAAGCAAAAAGTTACTATCTCTCAAGTTACAAATATTGCTAGTATAACTTGTTATCTCGAACATCACAAAAATTACTACCTTGCAATCTCAAGAGAAGCAAAATGCAAACTTGCACAAGAAGCAAGTGATGAAAAATTGCTATACTTGCATGAACTTAAAACCTTCTATGATTGACTGCTTTAAAATGATATATGTTGTGAAGCTAGCTTGATGTTGTAAACCTTACATATCTTCTTAAAACTAGCCTAGAAATAACTTTTCTTTTTTATTAATGATAAAGATGGAGAAGTAGATTGATGATTTCATACAATGAATGAAGTATTGAATATTTTATATATATTTTTATGATAGTTTGATTTTTTTTTCACAACATATTGCTTGGATTTGACATAATCCAAGGGTCCTATCAATATAGCATATTAATAGGTGGAGTTTATTTAAACTTTGGGAGTTAAGGTTAACTCCATCATCAATTGTTATCATCATCAAAAGGGAAAGATTATTGAATCTCATATTTTAATGATGAAACTAATTGATTATATTTTATTTACCTTACTAAGTTTTGAGTTACTCAAGTCTACTCTTGATTAGGATTAGATAATTGACGTAAGATGAATCAGTGTTGTGCCGGAGGAAATCACGTCAAAAGATTGGACATCGAGTCGGAGGTCCGATCGACAATCGGCAGAAGGCTTCGGATAATGAAATCGGGCATCGGACCAAGAAGAGCGGAGTTGCACTAAGAAGATCGGGGCTGTGGAAGTCAACTGTTGATTGAACAAAAAGCCACAAAAAAGGACGATGTACTGAAGTATTGGACGAAGCGCCAATGAGCCAATGACGTGCTGGGCGATATTTTGATTCGTGTTATAATAATAATTATCTAGATCAAAGTAGGATTAAGTCTAATTGGGTTGTAATTGGGCCAACCTAGTTAGGGGCCAAACTAGGTCTACATTAGGGCTATGTTGGGCTGAATAAAAGGCCCAAACAATGCTTAAGTGCTATGTTAGGCAGTGGTACCGCTAGGGTTGACAGTGGCACCGCTAGAAGGTTCAGTCTTCAAGATTGAGTTTGAGCGATGGTACTACCCATTATCAATGTACCTGGGTGATGGCACTACCCAGTACACTCACCATGGCAATGTGTCAAGCAGTAGTACCACCAGATTGGGCGATGGTACCGCCTAGTGTCAGGGTTAAACTAGGGGTGGTACCGCTAGTACATGGTAAACCTGGGATGGGAAGTTTTTAGCTTCAAGTTTAAATCAGATTGGAACCTATAAATACCTCTTTCATCTCTGGGTTGTATATATAAGCACAGAGAATTTGAAAGAAGAAAACACTGTAAAAAACTATTCAAAACTTTCCTCCTCTAGCTTAAATAGATTTCAGCCTAAAAAGAGGAGTGTGCTTATAAGGGTTACCTCATGAGCCCATCAAAAGGAGAGAGCATTGTAAAAGGGAGTTGGTCTTCACTCGTTGGAAGGAAGATAGCTAGTGGAAAGCCAGTGGTCTCAAGAGAAGAGAAATCAGAAGTGGACGTAGGTCGTATGACCGAACCACTATAAAAATCTGATTTGCATTTACTTATTACATTTATCTTTCTGCAAACCATTTTATTTAGTTGCCCTACTTCCTTATCACTATCTTTCTTCATCTCTAAATGCTCTCAAGTTAATTACATTTTCGATACGCTTCAATCAAAATTGATTTTAATCGAAACAAAGTTTTCAGCATATATGAAGTTTCCAAAATCGTTTTAAATAGTCGAATTTATCATAAACTTATCACTGCACTAATTCACCACTCCCCCCTTCCCCCCCTCTTAGTACCACTTAGATCCTAACAACTATCACTTATTGTAAACACATGCCTTTTCACACACATTAATTTATGATTAAAATAAAAATTCATAATTAAAACAATCATACATAGACAATAATTTAATAACATCATGGAATCATGTCATTATAAAAGCATTACAACATGAATCATATTTAAACCAAGAACATATAATGCTTTATCATATCCAAACAATATTAATACATGCTTACACTGATTTTTTATTATTTAAAAAAAAATATTTTTTTTAAAAACACACCTATTCGAGTCAACAAGCCACCTATCTCAAGCCCAAGCTTTCAACCAATCTATCATTTAAGCCCTAACGAAAAGACAAAATTTTGTTTATTTAATTATATAATTAATAACCATAAAAAAAATCTTACCTTTGCTTGATATATTTAGTTTTATAACCCTTTTTGAAACATTTTCTCTTTAGTTAATTAACTAATCATATTTATTATATATATATATATATATATATTCCTTCAACTCCACTGCTCCTTTGAAATATTTTAGTCAGGTCAAAGCCAAAGAAAATACATTTAGAAAGATTCTACGTATTCGTCTTAAGTCCTTCGCATGGTCAAATGCCCCACCGGGTATACGGATTGTGGAAGAGAGAGATAACAAGTGCAAGTTGAGGAGAAATCACGTGATAGACAAAGCATTAGTCTTATTCTCTAACACTTGGTGAGTGGAGAAGAATTGATTTATGCTAGAAATGTGATGATGATAAACGGAATATAATTTTTGTGATGAATAGTAAGATTATAAATTAAAATATGATAAATAAAAATAAATAAAAACTCATCACTCAAGTATAACTCATAAGGGATACATATATCATCATCCAAATGAATCAACAGGGATATTGGGCTTAAGACTCACCACTCTAACAAATTCATAAAAAAGATACAGAGTTTAAAGGAGAATGATAGCACATCTCAATATAAATAACTTATATTCTAATCACTCATGAAGGCGTGCAAGACATCGGTATATATAGTGATAGACTTAGAATATCTATCCAAGTTTGAGTATTACTCTTTCTCACATCTTATGAAATAAAATAAATAAAAATTAATTATATTCTATGGTAGATCCATTTTTAAAATTTAATACTTAATGAATATTTAGATGTCACATAGGAATAGAGAAAGATAATAGAGAATTTTTATCTATTCTTAGGTAGAATATCCAGCTTGATCTTTGTGAACAAATGTAAACATAACTTGTAGAAAAATCCAAATTGAACTCTATCAAAAGCTTTGGATTTTTGACTCAATAAGCTTTCAAATGATATAAAGTTTGCCTCATAATTATCTCATATTTAATCTTAAAATTAATTCAAACTCAACACCATGATTCTTTCATAGATGACTAAGAGACCAATGTAAAAATTTTAAATTCTTTAGTCATTATATAAAGACACCCTTATATCAATCTCTCATGGTTGAAAAAGATTTGTCCTTAAGTGGTTATGATAAAGGGATAGGTAAGCAACATTTCAAGTATTAGAGATACCATAACTATCCAATAAATCAATGTTGTATACATTTTCACCAATACATTAAAGTACTTTAAAAGGACCATCAACTTTAGGATAAAGTTTAGCATATTTTTCTTGAGGAAATTGCTCCTTTCATAGATGAACCTAAACTAAGTCATCTTCTTTAAATTCAACATATCTTCCATATTTGTTGGCATTATGCATATACTTTTCATTTTGTTGCAAATCTTTTCTCAAATTTATTTATGAATCTTCTTGATGTTTTAGGCATGGTCCTCTACATCTCCACTAAAATGATAAGTAATAGGAAGAGGGGTTAAATCTAGAGGCCTTATAGGATTTTGATCATAAACAACTTCAAACGGGCTACGACCAGCAGTTTGGCTAGTAGACTGATCATAAATAAACCAATCTAAGGCAATATAAAATCTTACTATTCAATGTTTTTGCCCATATAGCTTCATAGAAAATTCTCCAAGCTTTGATTAATTTAACCATCAATTTGAGGGTGAAAAAAAGAGCTGAAAGAAAGGTTTGTACCCAATTTTCTCTAAAGAATTCATCAAAAGTAACTTAAGAAATTTGAATTTCGGTCAGAAAGCATCGACTTTGGAATTCCATAGAGTTTTCACAATCTCATGGAAGTATAAATCTGAAATATGAGATGCATATGATATTTTGTTATATGGAACAAAATTCACCATCTTAAAAAATCGATCAACCATGACCATGATACCATTTTTGTTCCTTTAAGTTTTAGGTAAACCTACAACAAAATATAGATTAACATCTTCCCAAGGGGTATTAGGAATTGGTAATGGAGTATATAAGTCAATATTTTGCCTATGAGATTTTGTTATATGATAAACTTTGCAACGTTTCACGTACCCTCCTCACAATGTTTTTTATATTTAGCCAATAAAAATTTTCTTGCAGTGCTGCCAAAATTTTATCTCTTCCGGAGTGTTATCCGAGCCCACTAGCTTAAGCTTCCGTGATGATAGAGTCTCTTAAAGAATACTAAGGAATACATAAATGATTAGCTTTGAAGAGATATCCATCATAAAGTAAAAAATGATCATGAGAACCACTTGCACATTTCTCTCATATTTTTTTGAAATATGAATCATCTTTGTAGAACTCTCTTAAGATTTCAAATCCTATAACCTTTACTTGGGGGGTGAGTAAAGAGTATTTTATACTTAAAGCATTAGCAACAATATTTTGAACACTAGATTTGTGCTTGATAGTAAAATTATAGGCTTGTAGAAACTCAATCCATGTTGCATATCACTTGCTAAGTTTTTGTTGGCTATTGAGATATTTTAAAGCTTCAAGATCAGAATAAAGAACAAATGACTTTAGTAGTATGCATTGTCTCCAACGATTTAGAGTTCAATAAGTGTCATTAAATTCCTTGTCATAGGTTGAGTAATTCCTATGAGATTCATTCAACTTTTCACTAAAGGAGGCTATTAGTTTACCTTCTTGACTCAAAATAACACTAATCCCCATGTTGGAAGTATTACACTCAGCTTCAAAGACTTTACCGAAGTTTGGTAAAGAAAGAATAGGAGCTGCATTTACCTTGCCCTTGATTAGGTCCAAACTCTTTTGTGCTTCACTTGTCTATTTGAAATTGGCTCCTTTTAAACATTTACTAATTGGCACCATAATTTGGTGATATCTATTACATAGATCAATCTTGGAGAATATAGTTGCCCCATATAATTGGTCAATAAATCGTCAAGTCAACGGATTGGAAAGAGATAGTTAATAGTGATTTTGTTTATAGCTTTGCTATTCACACACATTTGCTAAGATCTATCCTTTTTTAGAATGAGGAGAGCCAGTACAAGACTTAAACTTTCTTTGATTAAGCCCGTCGTCAAAAGTTCATCTAGTTGTCTTTGTCATTCTTTGTGCCCCTTCAAGTTTGTTTGATAAGCTACTTTATTCAACAAAATAGCTCAAGGTACAAAATCGATGTAGTGTTGAATGTTTCTCATTAGTGAAAGACGAGGTGGAATCTACTCCGGTACAGTATCATAGAATTCTTCAAAATGATACTCCATGATAAGGGGGGGATCTATATTATCTTTATATTCCTCTAGAATTATAATAGAATATAATTGACTATTTGCATCCAATTCCTTTTTGAATCTTGAAAGAGTTAAAAAATTATTTTCCTTTCACTTTAGAGTTTTGAAAATAAATTTAGGTTATGAGGGACCTAAAATAATCTTAACATCATTTTTAATGAAAGCATAAGGATTCTTGTAGTCCTGTTGTAAAGTTCTTCTATTATATTGCCATGGACATCCAAGAAATAGGTGACAAGCATCACATGGGCAATATCATACCATATTTCATCTTTATACTTATTTTCTTATTGGAGATAAAACTAGATAATATTGATATACCTTGATTTCATTGTCCTTCTAAAGCTAAAGCTATAGGAGTTTATAAGGTTAAGGATGCTTCTTTGTCTTCAAGTTTAATTTGTTTATCATTTCTATAGACACCACATTCTCAAAGCTATTACCGTCAATTATCACACTACATACTTTCCCATGAGAGGTGTATTTGGTGTGAAAAATATTTTTATTAGCCATTGATTTTTCTTCTTGGGCAGCACTTAAGCTTTATTGGATCACCAAAGCTTCTCCATGATCAACATAAACGATGTCTTCATCTTTTAGGTTTTTGGGGTTGGAATAAGCTTCCTCATCTATTGCATCATCTCCTTCTTGACTCGAGTGATAATTTTATTATTAGAATGTTCAGATGTAATATGCCTATAGCTTTGGCATTTGAAACACCTTCAAGAGCTCCCATGAGAAGAATTTAATGATTGTTTGGAGTTAGCCCCAACATCTCCTTTGGAAGTTGTCTTTGGTGTGGATTCTATATTATCTTGATTTGGAGTTAGCCCCAACATCCCCAACATTTCCTTGATTAGATGAGCCTTATTGAGCTATAGATCAAAAACCACTCCCATGAGCTTCTTTTTGTTGCTTTTCTTTCTTGAGAGCTAGCTTACAAACATCATTATAACTCTAATAAGTTTGTAGTTGCACCACATTGTCGACCTTAAGTTTTAGACCACCAAGATACTTTGTGATAGTCCATTCTTATGATTCAACAAGATCACACTTAATCATGAGAAGAACAAATTTGGTGATGTACTCTTCGATGGATAAGTCCATTTGCCTAAAGTTGTGAAACTCAAGAAAAACATCTTGCCTATAATTATTAGGAAGATATTTTCTCTTAAGCTCTCTTTTCATCTTGTTCTAAGACTTGATTTTTCTTTCTTCCTTCTCATTCTTTTTATCTTTTAAGATTTTTTCACCATAGAAAAACATGTCTTCTTAACTTTACAGTAACCAACATGACTTGGAATTCATTTGGAACATCTTTATAATCAAAAACTCTTTTGATGGTGTGTAGCCAATCAAAAAATATCCAGTTATATTCATCCTTCGAACTCTAGGATATTAACTTTAATATTAAAGCTGCGATGATAATTAAGATTTCATCAAGGAGAAGGAATGGGGTCCTCACTTGAATAAGACTTTTGAGTATGATTGAAAGGATTGATGTCTTCTTCATTTGTGTGCTTCATCTCCGAATTATGATTTGAAATTTAAGGTTGAGTAGCCTCTACTTGTTGTAGACGTTGTTGGAGTTATTGCACTTGTCTCCTAAAGTCATCAATTTCAATATCACGAATATCTCTTTCTTGAGCTGGATGATCTACAACATTTGGAACATACTGATAATGACAATCGATCATGATAATAAAAAAATTAGATAATCAATAGCTTTGATACCAATTTGATGCTGGATGAAAACTTGATGGCGATAAACAAAGTGTAATTTTTATGATGTATAAGGAGATAAGAAACTAAAATATGATAGATAAAGATAGAAAAAAATCTCACCATCTAAGTATAACACCTAAGGGATATAGATATCACCATATAAAGGAATCAATAGGGATACAGGGCATAAAACTTGCTACTCTACAGATTCCACCAACGAGATATAGAGTTTAGAGAAGAAAGATAGCACTTTCAACATAAAATAGCCTATATTCCAATCACTCGATGCATTCAAAGCTTACAAGAAATTGGTATATATAATGATAGACTTGGAATATCTCTCCAATTTTGAGGATCTCTCCTTCTCACATCTCAAGAACAAAATAAATAAAAATTAATTATTCTAGAGCAGATTCATACTTGAACATTTAAGACCTATTAGATATTTAAATGTCACTTAGGAATAGAGAAATGTAAGAGAAAAATTTTATAGTAGAAGATAGCTTGACTTTTGTAAATATATATATATATATATATATATATATGTATATATATATATATGTATATATATATATATATATATATATATATATATATATGTATATATATATATACATATATATATATATATATATATATATATATATATATATATATATATATATATATATATATATATATATATATATATATATATATAACTTCTTGTAGAAAAATCCAAATTGAACTATATCAAATGTTTTGAATTCCTGACTTGATAGGCCAATGATATAAAGATTTGCCTCATTATTATCTGAGATAATCCTAAAAATAATTCAAACGTAGTATCAAGATTCTTTCATAGATGACTAAGCGATGAATGTAAACACCTTAAATTCTTTAGAATCTTTGTATAGAGATACTCTCATGTCAAGAATTGTCTTGTCTAACCAATCCTTCTTCTTTGTTTGTATGTTTTTTTTTTTTTTTGGGGTTTAAAATCGACATTGTGGGGTTGTGATTATGCAGTTTTCAATAAAGATGTCATTTGATTGTGTGCTTATGCAATTTTAAGAAAGGCTTAGGACGTAGCCAGTTTCAATAAAGATTTAGGACTTAATACGGTTTTAACACAGACTTAGGACTTACGTAGTTTCAGTAAAGATTTAGGACTTATGAAGTTTCAATAAAGACTTAGCACTAATGCGATTTCATTAAAGATGTCGGACCTGTGCAGTTCTAATAAAGATTTAGAACTTAAACGTTTCAATAAAGATGTCATATTTATGTTTTTGACAATATCAACAACAAAAGTTAAAGATGAGAAAAACGTAATCATTTAAAGTAGGCGCTAATATTTACAAAAAGAAGCTAAAAACCAAACACATCATGAGATGTTATTGAGAGAGGATTAACTGGGGTTTGGATTTTAGGGGTTTATCAAAAGAAAAAGAATGAAACACTACACTACTTGTTAAATCAAAATTATAAAATCTTATCAGATCCCTTTGTCGATCCCTCACTTCATCTCTAAATCTAGGGCTTCTTGATCTTGATGAAAGTGAATCACTGCCATCAATAATGATGGCTCCATGTGTCAAGAATAGGGGTGGGCTCTTTTAAGTAAGAAACCCTAATTATTTTATTCCAGTAGTGCCCTTATATTATTTATTTAACGCTTATGTCATTATAAAAAATAAAAATATTAGTCTAGCTACTTTTTGTTATTTTATTTATGAACTCTTTTTTATTATTATTTCTTTCAATCTCTTCTCTATGTCAACCATGGACTCAACAAGCTACTCGAAACAGCATCAATGAATTCAGTAAGTGCTGATGAACAAGCTCAAATACATAACAATAATTTAATTTAAAAACTTAAACTTATTCAATTATAAAAAATAGTATATATGTTTTGACTCTTTCAATCTTTACCAATGTGGACTTTTCTATTAGTCCTCTTTTAATCTCTTATAAATATGAATATTCTCTTAATATTTAAGTCTGAAAGAACATCAATAATAATAAATTCATAAAAGTAATTATATTTAAAATAAGATAGACTAAACATATAAATTCATAAATTCTTTTTTTTGAGTCATTACTAGAGTACCTTAATCTCGTTAGATTTATCTCCAAGTTGAGCATTCTCATGCATGTTACACAAACAAATAAATACATGAAACCTGCAGTGTTTTTAATTAATCCACTTGTACGTGGGAGTGTGTGTACATACAAAATTATATATAAAAATGAACTTGGTAGAAATCATAGTAGCTAGACTCAAAGAAAAACTTGGTCCAAACACCCTAGTCACTTCCATATGGGATAATTTTGGTTAAAAATTAATATAAAGTACTCTAGAAAATATTATCCATGATTATATCTCGGCAATCGAATGGCATGCCATATTGTGGACTCGATCTCAACTCAACCCAACATGGATGTTAGTTATTCCGACATATCATTGGAGAATTTCTAACAGTAACATGAATGGTCATCTGTAACCATATTATCGATAGTTCAAAATGCATCCTTGCAGCCACATAATGATTAATGAATCCACAAAATTATCTCGTGCATAACTCCCCGCTTCAATTTGACAATTATTCAAGTTCACTATATGATGTCTCTAGGTGCATCCTTTAATCTATCTGAGAGCAATAACTGATGCTTATACTTCTAAATCTTCTAAATTATTATTAACTTAAGCAGAGAGATCTTTAGATCTTTATCATCGTCGAAAACTTTTGACAATTCAAAAACTCATTTGATGAAACCATATCAGAAATACATTTTCCTTAGAGTAAGTATAATAAGCAATTAAATCAGAAAATAATAACAATGAATAGCAGAAAGAAAGTGCATACCAAATTTATAGTGATTCGGTCGTCGTAACTTATGTCCACTTCCGATTTCTCTTCTGTCGAGGCCACCAACGTTTACTAACAATCTTCTTTTAATAGATAAAGACCAATTACTATTTTTATAACCCTTTCACCTTTTCATAGGCTCAGGAGAGAACTTTTATACTCATCTTTTACAAGGATTCCCTCATACTCTCTCTTAGAATAGATTCTAAGCATAAGGAGGGAACTCCACTTTTTAATAGGGTTTTCATACTATAAATCATAACATTCTATTCTCTTTTCTTACTACCTCAAGCAAAAAAGAGTAGGACATTTATAGACCCAAATGATTTTAAAAATGAAGTCAAAATTTTAAACTTTCGGGTTTTCCAGGTACGGGTGGTACCATTGCTTGCACTAGGTGGTACTATCATCTGGTAGAACCTGGGAGATCGGGCTCTAGTGATACTATCGTCAACTTGGGTGGTACTACTGCTTGACAACTTAAGAGAGTGTATTCTTCACTTTTCTAGGTCATACGCAACTCCACCATTAGTTTGGTGGTGCCATCACTTGACCCAATCTATGGGTCACTGGATGGGCCTCTTAATGGGCCCAAATCAATCCAGTTCATGCCCAATGGGTCCCATAATTGAGTTGACATGGTTATACGTAAAACCAACTCAATTACAATCTAAACTACTTAAAGCAAGACACGATCGATTACAAGACAAGAATACTATGTTGTCTGGCATATTGTTGGTTCATCCATCACTTCATCCGAGCCTTCAATGTATCATCCTCTCTTTCGGCATATTGCCTGATTGACATGTTGACCTCCCATAACATCTGATTTCTTTAGCGTAATATCTGATCCTTCTAACCTGATGCTCGAACTCCTGACACGAAGTCCTTCTGTTGGCATGTCGACCAATCTTCTAACATGATGTTCTCTGACCCAACATATGATTCTTCCTGCTTTAATCAATTTGCCTTTACATGATCAAAATTAGCCCTGCATCACTTAAATACTCATTAGATCATAACTCCATCAATTGATTTTATTATCAAAATCTGAGATTCAACAATCTTCCCCTTTTTTATGATGACAACTAATTGATGATAAATTTATAACTAAATTCCCCTATTTATATGACATACTGAAATAAAGCATCAAGGTACATAATTTTAAATTATTATAATTTCAAAATATCAAAGTACATCATACTGTATATGATTCAAATTTCAAATCATCATCATAACTTCTTCCCCTTTGTCATCAACAAAAAGGAGAAGTGCAACTAATAAGATTTTAAACACACAAGCTAGTAAGTTCTTACTTCTCTTTGAGATGTGTAAGTTAGCAAGTTTGCTTTTCTTTTAAGATATGCAAGCTAGCACTTTTTACTTAAGCAAGTTAGTAAGTTTTAAATCCCTTTGCAATTTACAAGTTAGCAAGTTTTTTTTACTTCCTTTGAGATTTGCAAGCTAGTATTTTTTTTTCTTCTATGAGATTTGCAAGCAATCAAGCTTTTACTTCTCTTTTTGTAATGTGTAAACTAGCAATTCTTTGCTTCTCTTGAGATGTGCAAGCTAGCAATTCTTTCTCCCTCTTTTTTATTATCAAAATAAAAAAGAGGAATATAATGGTATAATTTTTTTTCTTTGACATCATTGCTCCAATCATAACATAAATACTAAGAAATTATACAAAACTCAAGTCATAAATTATCAAGATGTCAAGTAACATATCATAATTTATTAGGATAAGTCTCTTCTTTAGTGAATAGCAAAAAGAATCGTAGGAGAACAAATAATAAAAGATCATAATTCATATAAAATAAATCTTAATTCATAAGTATCAAGTGAAAGAATCATGATTCGTTTGGATAAATCTCTTCTTTAGTGAATGAAGAAATCATAAAAAATCTTGATTCATAAAAAATTTCAAGTTATAATTCTAAGAAATCAAAAGAAAAATTATGATTCATTTGGCAAAAAGGAACGTAGGAGATCAAATAATAAGATACCTTAATTTAAAAAAAAATCAAGTATCAAGTGAAAGATTTGAATAAAACTCATTCTAATTCAATTTGTCAAATCATCAAAATCACTTTCATAACTCAAGAGATTCATAGAAAATAACATAAATAGATTCATCATCAAGGATCTTTATGATAAAAACTCGATAAGCTTTAGAGAAATTTTTAAGAAAAATGTATTCCCTTTTTAGTTTAAATTTATGTGATTGATTGTATACTAGCATACTCTAATCTTCCATACATAGGTCACGCATCATCGTTTAAAAATGAAAAACAAGTTTTATCACAAAAACTATCAAGATCAATAGTGTAACCATAAACCATCAACCATCTTCAATCAAAAGATTTATTACTAATAATTTTAATTCAAATAATTTTTTTTATTATTGTTTCGCCTAGTGAGCTTTGTGAAATATGTTGGATTTTCAGTCATAAGCCTTGAGCATCCACTATCAAGATATTATCTTTTACTCCTAGCTCTTATTTAAAAATATTTTACAAGAATGATAGGTTTGTTTTAGGTACCCATTTAACTTTGGGTCTTTCATAGTTTGATTTACCTATCTTAGTTTTTGGTATCAAATCAATTATGGTTCCTTTAGGAACCCAAATTAATTTATACAAGCTATATTTTTTAAATAAATATTTATAAGTAAAATAATCATATTTTTCATAAAAATTATATTTACCTCTAGGGTGAACATATAGTGTGTGTTCTTTTAACAAATATAGTTGGCTTTCGTTGAGTGTTCTACCTACGAAGCCAATTCCATCCTTTTTACATACATGACTTTTGTTGACAAGAATCAAGTTTAATAATTTGTTATCTATTTTAAAATTTTCTAATGTTTATTGTAATAATATGTTTTTCTTTTTAAATGACTCTAATTCTTTGAATTTAATTTTTAAATGACTCTAATTGTCATGCTCATTTTTGAATTCTTTAAATTTACTAGAAAGAGAAGCATGATCTTTTTTAGCAATTTGTATTTTTTGCCAACTAATTTAAATTCATCAAACAAATCATAAAATATATTAAGTAATTCATTGTAAGATAAAAGAGATTCGTTTGAGTTACATACCTTATTGCCAAACACTATTAATGCATATTTTACCACTTCATCTTTGTTGGTTTGTTCTTTATCTTTAGATGCACTCGATTCATCCCAAGTCATCTTGAGTACTTTCTTCTTCTTTGGTAGTTTCTTCTTCAGTTAAGGACATTTACTTTTGAAGTGTCCTGACTTTTTACATTCGTAGCATGTTATTCTATCCTTTCTAAGTTCGTTTTTATTATTCAAGTTTTATAAACTTTTTAAATTTTATTGTGAGGAGTTTAAAGTCATCATCATCACTTTGAGTTTTCACTCTAGTGGTCTTATTTAGTTCTTAGTGCAATATCCTTCTTGTTCTTTGGAAGATAGTTCTCATGTTAATCTTATGTCATACAAGTTATTTTATAGGTCATTAATGACTCGATATGTTTTTCAAAAGAAAAATAGTCCAAGTCCTTTGCTTCTTGAATTGTAGTTACTTTTGGAGCCCAACTTTTGGGAAAACTCATTTTTTATCTAAAGCATAAAGTAAAACGTTTATAGCTTTAGCATTTAATGAAAGATATTTTTTTTCAAAATCATTCTATTCATTCATTAGTTTGGAGGATCTTTAAAAACTAAACTCAATAATGTTTCATAGTTTAAAATATATAGAAAGTAAAAAAAATCTGTATTCGAATATTTCAATATGTATAGTTTGATCAATTGAACATAGGAGGACAAATGATAGAGTAACCCTCTTGAATGCTAAGAAATGTCATTTAATCTCTTTTGGGTGTTAAACCAATTGAGAGAAACTTAGCTTTGATACCAACTGTTAGAATCATAAATTATTGCTTTTAGAAACTTTCGACAATTTGAAAACTTGTTCGATGAAACCGTATCGAAAATACGTTTTACTTAGAGTAAGTATAATAAGCAATTAAATTAGAAAATAATAGCAATGAAGAGCAAAAAGAAAGTGCACACCAAATTTATAGTGGTTCAGTCATCGCGACCTATGTCCACTCACGATTCATCTTCCATCAAGGTCATCGGTATTAACTAATGATCTTCTTTCAATGAGCAAAAACCAACTACCCTTTTTATAACTTTTTCTCCTTTTCACAAGCTCAAGAGAGAATCTTTACACCCCTCTTTTATAAGAATTCCCTCACACTCTCCCTTAAAATAGCCCCTAAGCATAAGGAGGAAGGAACTCAACTTTTAACAAAGATTTCATACTATAAATTATAAGATTTCATTATCTTTTCTTATTATCTCAAGTAGAAAAGAGTGGGATATTTATAGACCCCAAATAGCTTCTAAAATGGAGCTAAAATTTTAAACTTCCAAGTCTTTCGGGTATGGGTAGTACCACCACCTGCACTGGGCGATACTACCACCTAGTAGAGCCTAGGAGATTAGGCTCTAGCGGTACTATCACCGGCCTAGGCAGTACTACCAGTTGACAACCTAGGAGAGTGTGTTCTTCACTTTTTCAGATCATAGGCGGTTCCACCGCCAGTTTAGCGATGCCATCGCCTGACCCAATCTATGGGTCATTGAATGGGCCCAAATCAGCCCTAAATTAAGCCCAATGGGTCCCCTAATTGAGTTCGCATAGTTACACCTAAAATCAACTCAATTACAACCTAAACTACTTCGATCAAAATATGATCGATTACAAGACAAGAATACTATATTGTCGAACATGTTATTGGTTCATCTTATGCTTCGTCTGAACCTTTGATGTATCGTCCTCTCTTTCGGTGTATTGCCTGATCGGTATGTTGACCTCCTGCAACATGTAATTTTCTTGGCACAATATTCAATCTTTCTAGCTCGATGCCTGAACTTATGGCACGAAGTCCTTCTACTGGCACATCGACCAATCTTCTAACATGATGTTCTCCGACACAACATTTGATTCTTCCTACTTAAATTAATTTATCTTTACATGATTGAAGTTAGTCCCGAGTCACTTAAATGCTCATTAGATCATAACTTTATTAATTAATTTATTATCAAAATTCGAGATTCAATCAATACAACCTATCGAGTACCCTATAATCCTAATGCTGAGCTTGTGATGAGCTCGAGCATTGGACTCATGTTGGATCTAAATATTTAACACGTTAGACAATTGAAATCCGAAGTAATAATTCCAAATCTAAATTATCATATAGCATAATTTCGAGACCAAATTCTTAAGGGAGGACAATGTTATAATAAGGACTTTTTATCTATTATTAATAATCCAATTAGAAAGATAGAATTATTGTTTGCAATTGAATTTTATTTCCTGTTAGGATAACAACAACTTGATATATTAGTGTAGAGATAAATGCATGAATCCTGCCTTCATATTATTTGATCACATAACATCACATATGGAACATAATATGTAAATATTTTTCTTCTAGCAGGAAGCATATTAGAGTATATTTCACAATATGTAACTTATACATGTTAAAGGTGAAGAAAATAAAGCATAAGAAGATTGATAGTGATGGTACCTTTTTATACATGTTAGGATGAAGATTTCCTTAACAGATCTATAAGATTTTCTCATGTAGTTGGGAAAATCTTAACTGTTTATCAAAGAAAATCTTAACTTCTATTATGCCCCCGCAAGATGGCACTCCTGTCAAGGATGTCGATCTTGGACCGATACAATGAAAATAGTTTATAGGCTAGAGGCTTCGTTCTTCTATGTTTGTAGGGGACGAGTGGTAGGAGGCGGAGAGGAAGAAGTTACTGTTGTGCACCAAGGATGCGCTGCAGTCACCGGGGAGAAGAGAGTCTACGGTTGCGACCTAAGAGGAGGCAGCGAAGAGTGCCGGAGATCCGCTGATCGAAAAACAACTAGCAGTAGCAGGAGGATACGGCCAAAGTTACTGCTGGGAAGAAAGTGACGATTGCAGGTCGACCGTCGTCATCTCAGAAAGAGAAAGGGAAGATTCATTATCGGCAACAGGGGAGGAAACGGGAATCTGCTGATGATAGCGGAGGGAAAGCTTTCGCCCGTGGAAGCAGGGGGTAGGGGAAGATCAGTGCGGAGCTTGCTCTATGCAAGAGGCTCTGATACCATGAAGAAAATGAAGCAAAAGAAGATGTTCCCTCATTAATATGATAGTGATGGTGTCTTTTTATATATGTTAGGATAAAGATTTCTTCAATAGATCTATGAGATTTCCTTATGTAGTTGAAAAAATCTTAACTGTTTATTAAGGAAATCTTAACTTCTATCAAAAGGATATATTTAAAAAAAAATCATAAACATGATAACATAGATATGTTTTATAAAAATCTTGAAAATGCTAATCATGTTTTGGTGAGATTAAATAGAGAGAAAGGGGGTGGGATTCCTATCTCAACCCATCTTGACGATGCACCTTCATCCTTTGGTGAAATTTATAGAAAAAGGTTCGAGTGTTGGTGCAGTGATTGGCTTTCCCTTTGTTGACTTTAAGTACTCCTAAATTCCTATCTAAAGTGAGTTAGTAGAGGTTTGAGATGATGGATTGGCTTGAACATTAGATTGAGAGCTTCTCCTTCACGTCTACCCAAACCTGCATTGCTTAACTCTTGCTTGCTCTGCTCACGCACCAGTACACACTCTTTAAGTGTGCAGTGGGCATTTGAAAAAAAGCTTATCTTCTAGAACCCTTCTATTGAGGCCTTCAAGTTTTCTACTAGAAATAAAGTCCATGAACTAGCCCTATTCTATTGACTTCAAAGGTGAGCCTAGTTAGTGTAGTCTCGATCTTTATGATTCTCCTTCTCTTTGCAAGTTAGCCCACTTCTGAAGAAAGCTAAGCTCTTCTAACAACTGGGCCTTCCCTCTAATCCATTGGAAGTTCGCTTGCAACCCCTAGGAAGATTTGAATGTGAAAGTTCTGTTGTTGTGTTGAAGTCTGCCGTGAACTCAATTATTTGCTTTCCTAACAATTCCTCTAGCAATCGTCAAGGTGACTTCTCTCTCCTCGAAGAGTTCTTCTTACCCTCTAGCTACTTTGGATTCGAGGTTGGAAATTCAAAAGGTGATCTGTCGTAAGAAGCTTTTGTGCTAAGATTTTATCCTTCTACACTAAAATCGCTAATGATACTTAATCTTGTTAGGTCAAGTCAGTCACTACGGGAATCTTTATTATATATATATATATATATATACTAGTAATCTTGCCCATTTCTATGGACTCCTTGATTTTCTCTCCACTATTAATAGATATGACTAAAGAATCCAACTAAAGTAATGATACCACATACTTGATGTCAAATTTATTTGATCCCATCTTTAACTATCTCCACATTCGCATATTGAGTTGTTACTATCCTAACAAGGGACAAATCCTACTAAAAAAAATTCTACCCTTCAAATTGGATTATTAGTAATAGATAAAAAGTCACAATTATAACATCCTCCCCTATTTAGAAATTTAATCTCAAATTTTGAATATTTTCAATCAACAAATAGATGGAGATATTTCTCTTTGACTTCTTCCTCAGCATTCCCAAGTTGCCTCATCAATGAAATGATGTTGCCAATGAACCTTCAACAAGGGTATATTTTTACTTCTCAAACTATGCACCTTTTATTCTAGAATTTGTATTGGTTGCTCTATATAAATAGCATATTCTTACAGTTGAATATGTTATGCATCTCTGAAAGTACTGGTCATAGGGTGACTCTATAAATGATTAGACTAATCCTTTGTAGAACTTCGAAAGGTGTAACGAAACGATAAGTTAGTTTTCCCTTCTTTCCAAATCTCATTGCACCTTTTGTCAATGATACTTTGAGAAAAACATGATCACTAACTTCAAGCTTTCACTCTAGAATTTGTATTGGTTACTCTATGTAAATATCATCTCCTCACAATTGAAATGGTTGATAAACTAAGACATGAGAGAGATGATAAGGTACTTTTGGAGCATCAATATATGAAATATGTTATACATCTTTGAAAGTGCTAGTCATTGAGTGCCTCTATAAATGATTGGACCAATCCTTTGTAGAACTTCAAAGGGTGTAATGAAATGGGAAGCTAGTTTTCCCTTCTTTCCAATTCTCATTACACCTTTTGTTAGTGATACTTTGAGAAAAACATGATCACTAACTTCAAGCTTCAAATCTCATCTTCCTCGGTTGACACAGCTCTTTTATTAACTCTGAGTTGTTCTCAATCTCTTACGAATTGATTAAATAATCTATATATCCCTTTGAATCATCTAAGGTACAAATAATATTTTTTCTCCTAAATCATCTGAATATGAATAAAGTGGAGATCTATATCTTCTTGCAAATAAAACTTCAAAGGTGCCATATGAATCCAAAGAAATAATTATTGTTACAAAAGAACTCCACCAAGTACAAATATCCATCCCACAAATCATCATAATCCATCGAATAAGCTCTTGGAAGATCCTCTAATATATGAATGGTCCTTTCAAATTGTGAATCAATCTGAAGGTAAAAAGTTATGCTAAATTTGAGTTATGTACTTAAAACTTTCTATAAATCACCCTAGAATTTGGATTTAGATCTAGGGTCTCAATCTTAAATATTGTTCACCAGTATCACATGTCACATAATTTTCTTGACATATACTGTTACCATCTTGTTTGAGAAATGTATCTTCTTAGTCAGGACAAAATGCGTCAATTTCGTTAGATGATTAATAATCACTCAAATAGTGTCACATCCTTATTGGTTTCTAGATAATCCTAAAATAAAGTCCATGGTCATATGATCTCACTTCCACTATTATGAGTAAGTTTTATAATTTTTCAACTAGTCTCTAATGTTTAGCATTTACTTGTTAGCACAATAAACAATTAACAATACAATCAATAATATCTCTCTTCACGCCTAGCGATCAAAATCCTTAGTTCAACTTATGATACTATTGAGGACAGAGAGGAGAAAAATTATAAACCAAAAGAGAAATCTATTAGAGATTAGCAATCTAAAATATAACATAAATCGACACAAGATTTACTGTGATCGACAACTCCTGCCTATATGCATGAAAAAAAACAAATTCTTCAATATATGAGTTCAATTATAAGACCCATGAGTTATCATCACTAAGCACAATTTCCCTTGTACACCCTTTCAAATAAACCTAAAGAAGTTTTCTTTTAACCCTCTTTAGAAACCCCTAGAGATTACTCTCAGGAGTGCCTTGTCTCTTTCTCACTAAAACCTTGAGACACAAAATGCATTTGCATTTATAGGAATAAATCCTAATTTACTAAAAAAAATAATTTAATTAGGAGTCTCACAACTAATTTGAATATAACTAGAACTCCTAAAAATACTTTTCAACCTTGACAATCTTTACCTTGAGTATTTTCTTACTTTGTACCTCCTGCAAAAGTTAAAGTATTGACTTAAAGAATTCATTTTAGCCACATAAGCTAAATTAGTTTATGGTCCAACATAAGATTCCAATAAGCCTGCTAATGTGTCTTGTGTTAATAGAATTAAATCAATGATGCTGTTTGATTTTGGAGAGACTTCTATCTCATCATCTTATTACCAGTCAAATATTTTCTTTTACAATCGTTTGTATCTTGAAAACTATGAATATCATTGTTTGTTTTCTACATGGCGAATGTAGCTTGCTGTCGTAGTTACCTATCAACCTTTGCATATGTAATTTATTTCCAATCCTTTGAGATCTTTATTATACTTCCTTCTAGATGATATAACCCTTGATATAATCTTTCTTTCATCATGACCATGTAACTCTAAATAACTTTTAGAACTCCATCTTCAGCCTTGTTGTCATAACATTGAGAATCTAAAAGACTTTTAAAAAAAAAATTTTTACATCTTTAGAACATAAGTTATATCTTTCAAAGAATGCATCACTCTATTAATCATTTTAATCTTTACTTTATCGACATCCATGACCTCCACTATAGAGTCATCAGCCAAACTCAACTTATTAGTCATATTATCATTCAATGAATTAAAATAAATCTTCTAAGAGCAAACGTAAGGATACAAATAGAATCTAGAAATTAACTCTTGTAGAAAGGTATATCATTATCTTTAGATATTGTAAGGACAATTCCATTACCATCCATCACAAGAGAGCACATAACGATCTCTTTTTTTTTTTACTTCTTTTTTCTTGGGATAATTTTATAATACTTTACTCCTGGTTTCACCCATGTATGATTAAAGTAGGATTTCACATTTCAATTTTTATTACTACTATCGATGAGAGTGCAGTAAAAATTAAGGAATCTTAAAATTAAAACATACTAACTTACTAAATAAAATGATAAGATTTCTTCTGTGTATAATATTTTTAACATATATACATAATCATAACATCTAACATGAGAAAAATATAAACATAATATATTTAAAATTTATACACATAAAATATTCATAAGTCATCGTGTGTATTTATGTTGGCATGGAGAGTATAATTTTTAAAATACCTTTATAATACAAAATGACTGTTACATAAAAAAAAACCAAATATTCCTCTTTATATTGCTTTGAGAATAAGTACAACTTCCATCGCAGCACTTGCTACATGTTTGCATGTGACATTGGCATATCTCGATGTCTTTGGATAAGGATCCACTTCCTACGTGTTTCCATGTGACATGCGCATATATCGATGTCATTAGATAAGGACTAAAATGTACAAACCATATTATAAAATTTAAAAAAGGACCCACTTCGGGACTCAATCCAATAAATCACTTAGTTTACATTCACTGCAAGAATACACTATTTTAATTGCATTTGCATCTCACTTTGCATGACAAGACATCCAGCTGTGTTTCATATCTGAATAGCTACATTTTTCCTCTCCTTTGTCGGAGATGTCACATTGAATTAGTTCATTGTTGGTTTGATTGGGTGAATCATTCAATATTGTTGAAGCTTGCAGTGCGAGTTGTTCTTAGACAAATAATTATAATATAAGATTGTCCTACCTATCGACATGTTTTGTATGGGAATAGACTTCACATGGTTCACAAGACATTGTACTAGCTCATCTTTCTGGAATAGTATTTTCTGGAAAATTGTGTTCATAAGAAAACAGTTTTGGTATTTTTTTTCTGTACAATTACAGAGATTATGATTACCCAAAAACAAAACATCCATTTTCTAAAACAATATCTTTCTTGTCTATAAATTGTGAAAATGATTTTTCGGAACTTTTGAAGCATCTGAAAAAAAATATAATAAACTTTTTTTTCTGTAATACTAAAGTATGTCGGGCTAATAATTTATGGTGGTTTTGATGATTACTACATTGACAACTTTGGCTCAGTAGTGTCGGATTTTAGGAATCAGACTTGCCTTCTCTTTTAAGTTTTACAAATGAAACATTAGTTGCATGAAAGATTAAAATTGTGCACTTTAATTTTGTTTATCTGTTGGATGTGTTTCTTTAAAAACATTTGAAAAAAAAATTATTATATCAAATAGCACACATGATGCTCTTGCATGAATTCGAATCTAAGACCGTACTTGTATAACAATGCACTGACCAAATCCAATTTCTCAATAGAGACTCTCAATGTATTTCTTATGAATGGCTAAGTATAAGTTAATTTCATCATGTATATTGATTACTTAATTGATCAACTATGGCTATAGCTCTTTACTGCTATGTATTTGTCATGATGGCTGCATAATTATCTACATAGCTTAAAACCATAGCAAGTATACATTCTTTGATCTCTTGAAGACCTTGAGACTTTGTTGAGACGGTTCTTGTAAGCTAACTTCTTTTTTACTGAAATAAAAGGAAAAATAATAATTTTTATTTTTAGGGTTTTTTATATTTTATAATGTATTTATTTATCATCAGTAAGTTGCCCATGTGACGAAAAAATGTGAATTAAATTATCTGATCAATGATGACGGGATGTGACCTAAAAATTTAAGTAATTTAAATATGCAAATAATTTTGTGCCATTAAAGCATGTAGATTATTTTTATGTCTTAAAAGAGCATGGTTTCAATGCAACATATGTGCATTAAGACACTCCAGACAAAAAAATGTAATGCACAATGTATTAAGACAAAAAAAATCATCCCGATGATACGTAATTTTTCTACTAATTTAGAAATGTGGTTAAAAGTCTAAGTTAACATAACACTTACTACAATCGCTGCAGTTAGTCATTTATAATAACAGTTATATAAAGCGACAATCCCTTATCTTGTCTAAGATGAGTTTTGTTGTAGTGACTACTCAAGTATATGCCAATAACATCACGTGTTCTCCTCAACTCGATCACTCTAGGTTTCTTTTAAGTGATATGATTACTATAATAGATAGATAAAAATATTAACTTAAACTTTGCCAACTATCACAGCCAAACAAGCAGAAATAAAAAGGAAAATGTTCATCACATTAGCTTCATGTGCCAAATAATTAATACATAGTCAGATGATAACAAAAGTGATAGCTGACAAAAAAGAGAAAAAACTGCATCCTCAGATCTGATCGATCTTCAAACTTAAATTACTTGTCCTCATTGAATTATAAAGTGCACAACAATCTGCGCTTTCACCTTAGTTAAATCAGACACTCCTATAAATCTGTTCAGGTCTTGGCTACATCCACATTCATTAAATCAACGCAGCTTCTCCTTGTTCTTATCCTAATCTTTTATATACATACGCTTCTTGTATTATACAAGTCTCTCTCATGGTAGGTAAGTTGATGCTGCATCTTCTTCACGTAGACACGGTCCCCCAACATGATCGCAAATGGCCAAAGCCTGCTTTTTATTTTGCATAAGATAGATTTCATGTATTTAATTCATTGAACCCAACCACGTGAAACCCATGCCCGTAAAATTATTTGGGGAAGCTTTTGTGGACACGAGAAACCCGTGCTTGTTCGACCTACCGGCGGATGCTCTGCATCAATAAATACCACCTCCGCTGCTCACTGCAACGGTCACTCTCTAAGCTATTAGTAGTCGCTATCCGCTGTGTTACAGGAAAAAGAGAACCGAAGATGATCGGAAACATTGTCGGCGGCGTGGTGGGCGGTGTGGGCGGTGTGGTGGGCGGCATCCTTGGGGGGTCGAAGGGAGTGCAGGTGAAGGGCACGGTGGTGCTGATGCAGAAGAACGCTCTCGACTTCAACGACTTGGCCGGCAACGTCATTAACGGCCTCTTCGAGCTCCTTGGCCAAGGAGTCACCTTCCAGCTCGTGAGCGCCACTGTCGGCGACCCCAGTGAGTTGCTGGTTGCGTTGATGTTGCTTGCAACGTCGGTATCTTTTCTTCTGCTGTCTTACGTTGATGCAAATGTTCTGATGGCAGACAATGGGAACCGAGGAGTCGTCGGGGAGGCCGCCTCGTTGCAGTATCTTGGCCATCTGCCCTCCCTTGCAGCCGGTGAAAGCAAATACAGCGTGACGTTCCGGTGGCAGGAGAATCACGGGATTCCCGGAGCCGTCATCGTCAAGAACAAGCACGCCACTCAGTTCTTCCTCAAGACGTTGACGCTGGACAACTTCCCCGGTAAGGGCCGGATCCACTTCGTCTGCAACTCCTGGGTCTACCCTGCAAGCAACTACAGACACGACCGTGTCTTCTTCGCCAACACCGTGAGTACGATACTCAAGTTCCTGCTGTGTGATGCTGAATTTAACGTGCGGTTGGATTAACCATTACTACTGTGTGTGTGTGCAGACGTACCTCCCAGGAGACACACCGGCACCGCTGAAACCATACAGACAAGATGAGCTGCTAAACTTGAGGGGGCAAGACGTCACCGGGGAGCTGAAAGAATGGGATCGTGTATACGACTATGCGTACTACAACGATCTCGGAAGTCCCGATCAGGGCGCGAACCTCGTCCGGCCTATCCTCGGAGGGTCGGTGGAGTACCCTTACCCTCGCCGTGGGAAGACCGGCCGCGCACCGACGAAGACCGGTAATCTCAGTTCCGACGAGATCGTGTCGCATTAGCACCTGACTCCATTTCTAACGCTGCCTCGATCGCCTATTTGCTTGCTGCAGATCCCAATTCCGAGAGCAGACTGCCACAGCTGGACTTGAACATCTATGTGCCCCGAGATGAGCGATTCGGCCACCTTAAAATGGGTGACTTCCTCACCTACGCAATCAAAGCCATCTCCACCGGGCTGCTCCCAACGCTGCAAGCCATATTCGACATAACCCCGAACGAGTTCGACTCGTTCGAGGAAGTACTGAGCCTCTATGAGAACGGCCTTCCGGTGCCTCAGATTCCTCTGCTGGATGAGCTAAGACAGAGGATCCCTTTCGAGATGATAAGAGAACTGCTACGCACTGAGAAGGGCCAGAACTTCCTCAAGCTCCCAAAGCCCCATGTGATTCAAGGTAAGTCCAGTAGCAAAGCTTGGAGCAGTCGAACAAGTACGCTCATCTCACCATCCGGTTCTTGTTGCAGTCGATAAGAATGCTTGGCGAACGGACGAAGAGTTTGGCCGCGAAATGCTTGCCGGCGTGGATCCTCTCATCGTCAGCCGCCTTGATAATTTCCCTCCCATCAGCCAGCTCGATCCTAACAAGTATGGCAACCAACACAGCACGATCACAGCAGCCCACATTGAGCACAACCTTGAAGGCCTGACTGTTGACGAGGTATATGACTTCTGTACCTTAGCACGTACTCAGGGATCATAGGCACGGTTTGCTTGATTTTGTTGCTATTCTTCAGGCACTGAGGAGCTACAGGCTCTTCATCTTGGACCATCATGATGCCTTGATGCCATATGTTGCTCGCATAAACTCCGGTTCGAATAAGATATACGCCACGAGGACTCTGCTATTCCTGAAGGAGGATTCCACTCTGAAGCCACTGGCCATCGAACTCAGCTTACCACACCCTGATGGAGAACAAGTTGGCGCCGACAGCAAAGTGTACACACCGGCTGAAACCGGCGTCGAGGGTTCCATCTGGCAGTTGGCGAAGGCCTACGTCGGCGTCAACGACTCCGGCGTCCACCAGCTCATCAGCCACTGGTGCGAATCAAAATCCCAACATAGCTCAGTTCTTAGTTGTGCAGAACCTGTTACACCTTGTCATGGTGCGTGCACATGCGCAGGCTCAACACGCACGCGGTTCTGGAGCCGTTCGTGATCGCCACGAATCGACACCTGAGCGTCGTCCACCCGATCAGCAAGCTTCTGACGCCGCACTATCGCGACACGATGAACATCAACGCGTTGGCTCGCCAGACGCTCATCAATGCCGGCGGGATCCTGGAGAAGACCGTCTTCCCAGGGAAGTACGCCATGGAGATGTCTGCCGTCATCTACAGAAACTGGAACTTCGTCGAGCAAGCTCTCCCTGCCGATCTGATAAAGAGGTAACAAAATCCTCAGAAGGTCTAATTCGGCATCGTCACTAGTGTATGCCTGGCCTGATTTCAAGCTCTATTTCTGCTCAGAGGAGTTGCGGTGCAGGAGGGCGACGGGCTTCGACTACTGATCAAGGACTACCCCTATGCGGTGGATGGGCTAGCAATATGGAACGCGATCCAGACATGGGTGACCGAGTACTGCTCTATCTACTACCCGAGCGACGAGGCCGTGAAGGCCGACACAGAGCTGCAGGCCTGGTGGAAGGAGGTCCGCGAGGTGGGGCATGGCGACAAGAAGGACGAGCCATGGTGGCCCAGGATGCACGCGGTATGCGAGTTGACCGATTCATGCACCATCATTATCTGGATCGCCTCGGCGCTCCACGCCGCCGTCAACTTCGGGCAGTACCCCTACGCCGGGTACCTCCCTAACCGGCCCACCATAAGCCGGCGCTTGATGCCGCAGCCGGGCACGCCGGAGTGCCAAGAACTGGAGAAGAACCCAGACAAGGTATTCCTGCGGACCATCACCAACCAGCGGCAGAACATTCTGGGGGTGTCGCTGATAGAGATCCTGTCGACCCACACGTCGGACGAGGTGTACCTGGGCCAGCGAGACACGCCGGAGTGGACCACCGACAAGAAAGCGCTCGCAGCGTTCCAGCGCTTCGGGACGGCGTTGAGGTCGATCGAGGCGGAGATCGTGAGCAGGAACGGCGACTCGTCCTTGAAGAACCGCAATGGCGCCGCCAAGGTGCCGTACTACCTGCTCTTCCCCAGCGGCGAGAGTGGGATCACCGCGAAGGGAATCCCCAACAGCATATCCATTTAGAATGGGTCCATGTCCTTATTTAATGCTGAAGTACGGAGTAAATAAAGCAGCTCACGGAGACCGTTGGCATCCATCGGTGAGTCGCGTGTGGTGTGAGGACGTATCCTTTCTTCGTGCACATTATGTAACAAAGCGAGCTAGCCTATATATATATGTTTGCTGTCAAAACCTCGTCTGCGATCAACAGTCTCTCTCTACTTATGCTCTTCCAATCATCATCATCAATGCCACGCTTAATTAGCACAAGGCTAGAGTAGATGGGGCGCATGGCTGATGAAGCCTCAGCTTCTTACAAGTTATATAATATTTTTAATCCATGAATGCTGTCGTTATTACTTGAGCTTTATTATCTCTGAAGAAAAAATTATACATAAATATATAATAATACAAAGATGGCATATGATATAGCTTAAGATAGAACTTCTGTTTTTTTTCATTTTATTTTAATATTTTTCTTTACCCTTTTGTTTTCTTTCACTCTCTTCTCTCTATCACCTATGGACTCAACTAACTAGTCAAAATATTATTAACAAATTCAATAAATGTTAATGAATAAGCTCAAATATATTATGTTGGACATTAATTCAATTAAAAATTTTAAATTTATCAAATTATATAATGAACTAGTATATATATGATCCGACTCTTTCAATCTTTACCAACATGAACTATTCTATTGGTTCTCTTTCAATCTCTTACACATATATAAATATTTTCATAATATTTAAGTATGAAAAATCTGACCTATCAATAATAACGATATCACAAAAATAATTACATTTATAAAAAAGAGATACTAAACAAATAAATTCTTAAATTTCATTTACTTGAGCCATTGTAAGAGTACCTTAATCTTCTTAGATTTAGCTCCAAATTGAACATTCTTATGCATGTTACAAAAACAAATAAACACAAAATACCTACAGTTTTTAAATTAATCCACTAGTGTGTGAGAATATGTGTGTATATACAAAATCATAAATAAAAATGAACTTGGTAAAAATCATCATGTCCAGTATTAAGCAAAAACTTGGTCCAAACACCCTAATCACTTCCATATGGGATAATTCTGATTATAAATTAATATAAACTAATCCAATAAATACTAAACATGATTATATCTTAACTTCTTGAGAAGAGGGAGCGATATATGGGCAACCTAATGACACATAATATTGTAAACTCGTCATTAACTCAACCCAGCAAGGATGTTAGTTCATCATAATTTAACATTCGAGAACTACTAACATCAACATGAATCATCATTTATAACCATAACATTTGATGGTTTGACGTGTGTCCTTGTAGCCATGTATTGATTGATGATTCTACTTAATGAGCTCACATATTAATTTTTCATTTCAATTTGATGATTATTAAGGCTCATTATATGAAGTCTCTAGGTGCATCCTTTGATCTATCTAAGATAATTAATTAATGTTTCTATTTTTGAATCCTCCAAATTTTTACTAACCTAAGTTTTGAAGGGGTTTTTGTCAACACTCTCAACGTAGGTTTTATAGGACTACCTATTGAATATCTTATAATCCTAATGCTAAATTTATAACGAGCTCAAACATTGGACCCACGTTAAATTCAAATTCTTAACAATAATTTAAATATGAAGTAATAATTCAAAAATTATTTCAAATGGACCTACAATTTAAATTGTCATAGAGCATAAGTTATAATGGTGAGTTGTCACAATGATAAGTTACAATCTAAATAGTCATAGAGCATAATTTGGGGACCAAATTCCTAAGGATAATCCAACTGGAAGGGTAGAATTATGGTTTGACGTAAGATTCTATCTCTTATTAGGATAGTAATAACTTTATATATGGGTGTGGATATTAACGCATGATTCGCATCTTCATATTATTTTATCATATAATTTTATCTATAAAATATAATATATAAATCTATTTTTTTGATGCATGATGTAGCAAGTTTGCAGAACATCTCAATTCATGCATGAGCATCATAAGATAGATGATATTTTGTAAGATCAATATAAGAGATGATAATCATATTTTGGTGAGATTAAACTAGGAGAAAGGGATGAGATGTCTTTCTTAATTCTTCTTAGCGATGCCCCTCTGTCCTCCGGGAAACTCGCATGGACCTCCCGATTAACTTAAGTAATCCAACTTAAGTAATGAGACTATGTACATGATGTTAGATTAACTCGATCCCTTTCTAACTATTTGCACACTCATATATCAAGTTGTTTCTATCCTAATAAGGTATAGAATCCATCCTACTACAAAATATAATTCTACCCTTACAATTAGATTATTAAATAATAGATAAAAAAAAGTTATAGGTATAATATCCTCTTGTTCTCTAGGAATTTAGTCTCCAAATTTAAAAATTTCAATCAACAAATAGATAGAGATATTTCTCCCTAACTTCTTCCTATCAATCCAAAGTTGCCTTATGAATGATATTGATAGTGAACCTTCAGTAAAGGTTTACCTTCAGTAGGGGTTTGCTCTTCCTTCTCAGATTATGCACCTTTTGTTCTAGATTATGAACTTTCAGCAACATAAGTAGTATCTTCGATTATTAGTAGGATAAGACATAAAGCATTGATATATAAAACATAAGTCTCTTTTTTCTTAATTAGCATAGCTCTTTTTATCGACTCTAGACTATTAGCAACGTCTTATAAATTAATCAAATAATCTCTATATCCCTTTAAATCATTTGATGTCTAAGTAATTTTTTTCTCCTAAGTCATCCCAATAAAATGAAAATTCGTATTTTCTTTTATATAAAGTTTCAAAATGTACCATTTGAATTCTAGAGTAATAGTTGTTATTATAAGTGTAATTAAATCCTCAATTTAGGCATAAAATTTTATTTTCTTGCTTGATAATAAAATTTAGGAAATAACTATTCAACATTTCAAGTAGGGTGATGTCATTTTTGTTAGTAAATATATATATATATATATATATATATATATATATATATATATATATTAGCTTTTCTAGAGAGCTCACCTCCACCTATTTAAGAGGAGAGATTCCTCTCCTTTATTCCTTACTAAAAAAGCCTAGCAACGAAATGAATGAGAAATTACATCTTATTGAGAAGAGATAGGTTCTCCTACATTTCTTAAAAAATAAATTTTTTATTCCATTAAATATTTAAAAATTTATTTTTTTCAATTAAAATATATTATAATTATGCATATTATATGTAGTTCTAAAATGTATTTTATTCTTTGAAATGTCTAAAATTTTATTATCAGATTGACACATGTTATAATCATTCATATTATACGAGGTTTCTAAAATTCATTTATTCTTTAAAAAGTTAATTTTATTTTGGGATTAAAATATATTATAATTATTCATGTCCTATAAAATTTTTGTATTGGATGCATGATATTTGATTTCTATTAGATTTATATAATATTTAATTAGGATTGTTATTTTCTCCTTATCTAATTTTATCTACTTTTATTATGTTTTAATGATCCATTGTTAATGAATAAATATTTTAATTATAATTCCATGATGTAATATTTCAGAGTCAAAGAAATCGATTAGAATTTGGGTTGAAATCAACCATAAGGCTAGGCCCAGTTAACAAGTTGGGTTTAGCCAGTAAGTTAGACTCAATCCACAAGTCAAGCCTTAGCCTATAGATTAGCTCAACTGAGCCCAACATGGGCAATCATATACGATACGATACACATGATCAATTCATGAGCTATGGGTTAACCTAGTTTGGAATAGTGCATAAATAGTCATGTGTAGTACACATGACCAATACATGGGCTAACCCAACTTAGCCTAGTGTTTTGTAGTATAGCTTATTACGCTTACATTGTTTGATTTGTACTCAAATATTAATTGAACCAAATCAAATTTGATCAGTTTATACCAATTCAGGATGATTCCAAACTAGTTTAACTTATTTAAGTCCTTTTTTACATAAACTGAACCCAATCTGATTTAAATTATACTAGTCTAAAATCATTCTATATCGGTTAAATGAGAATTGGAGATCGATTCAGCTAGACTCTAGTTAAATCGAGTTCAATTGAACCGATTGAGTTAAGTTTGAAGTCAATTGAGGACTAATTGATATTAATTATGTTTGAAAGATAAATTATGATATTTTAATATATTATTTTATCTTGATATAAATATGACTAATATAATATAATTTTTATTTCCTATCGAGGGCAAGTAAGGTAATTTTATTCTGAGATTAGCTAATCATGAGATATGACGGTTAGATAGTTCCTCCAACCATTATTGGAAGGAACATGCCCTCACTTTAACAGGTGAGAGATACCACTCTATCCACTATTTTGAGTGATATATAAGTTTGTCTTCATTTGTTATTGGGAGAGTCTTTATTCGGGTATTCAATATACACCAGTGGAATGATTGACTTTTGTACATATATTTAATTTATAATTGACTTATAAGGATTCCTACTCAATATTATTAATTTTTTTTATTTTTAATTTTCAAAATAGCCTCCTAGTAGTACTAGACTAGATTTAAATAGAGAATAGATTTTTCTCTATCACTGGGTAGATTTAGTTAGACTTTATGTTTCTTAATAAATCTCATAGTTATTTTCAATTTATATTTGATAAATAAATAAATTATAATAAATATTTATTATTTATGTATATTAATAAAGTGAAATTTACTTACTTGGCTCTTGATAGACTTGTGAAAGATGTTGTAAACTTATAAAAAAAACTATGATATAATAATTAAAATTTTCTACCAGGAGCAAATGTTTATCCCAACTATTGCTATAGTTCAAATGGTCCTTTCAAACCATCCATCAATTTTGAGGTAAAAAATATTTTAAATTTGAATATAAACTAATTTATGAATGGTCCTTTCAAACCATCCATCAATTTTGAGATAAATAGTTATCCTAAATTTTAATTGTATATCCAAAGCTTTTTGTAAGTCGCCCTAGAACCTTGATGTGAATCTAGGGTCTTAGTCTGAAATATTGCTAACTGGTACCCATGTCATCAAACAATTTCTTTAACATATATTTTTGCCAACTTATATAAGGAATGATTCTTTTTAATTGAGAGAAAGTGTGCTAACTTTGTTACATGATCAATGATCACCCATATAGTGTCTCATCCTTCTTTGAATCTAATTAGTTTTTAAACAAACTTTAGTCATATAATCTAACTTCCACTCTAGTATGAGTAGATTTTGTATTTTTTTAATAGATCTCTAATATTCAACTCTTATTGAAACACTAAACACTTGGATGCATAATCAATAATATCTCTCCTTATATCTCGCCACTAAAATTCTTGGTACAAATTATGATATATTAGTGTTGCTTGGATGAACGACAAACCTTGACTTATGTCCTTATCTAGTAACTATTGCATCACTAGAAGGCTTTCAAGAACATAGAGTTGATGTAAAATTTGATCAAGTTATCCTATACCTAAACAAACTCTTATTTCAATCCCTATACTAAGCCTCTAGCCAAGGTTTGTAAATAAATATCTTCTTTCTAACACTCCTTGATTTTCTCTAATGGTGAAAATTTTACCACCAAGGAAATCACAAATTGTCTCCCCCACAAACAGTTCTATATCCACGAAGCCTTCAATTGTCTGCGATATGAAAATATGCAACTAAGAAAGATATCCTATAAACTTCTACCTTAAGGCATCAACCACAATATTGGATTTTTTTAGATTATAATTGATTATAAATCATAATCCTTAGGAAGTCTATCCATTTTTACTATCTAATATTAAGCTCCTTCAATGTGAATAGATAGATAATTGAGACTTTCATGATCAATGAAAATCTCAAAAGTCTAACCATAAAGATAGTACTCCATATCTTTAGAGTAAAAATAATTATAATAAGTTTTTAGTTTCAAATCATCAACAAAATAGTTCCTTTCATATGTTTTTCTTTGTTTGAAGCCATACACAATCATCCTATTATGTTACATCAACACACAATCAAGTCCTTAAATCGAATGAAAATACCACTAAATACAGTGAATCTATCTCCACTAGATGGAATCACCTATGTAGGTGTACTAGTTAGTCTATATTTCAACTCTTAAGAACTCTACTTGCACTTGTCATCCCAAGTGAGCTAAGTTTAAAGAATAGTTATCTTGGATAATAACCTCCTACTCCAAGTAGGCTTCTTATATAAATATTAGAAAGTTGTTTTTAATTTACCATAACTTTCACCTTTTAGTAACCAAAATTACACCACAAAAAATTTCATGGCCAAGGAAAATAACCTCCTTAAGCCAAAAAATATATATATATTTATTGAATTTAGCATATAATTTCTCCTTTCATAGAACACCTAACATAGTTCATAGATGCTTCTCATGTTCTTCCATACTTTAAAAACATATCAATATATTATCAATAAATATAATTACAAATTTGTCTAGATACCAGTGGAACTCAGTTCATTAAATCTATAAATGTGATCGCTGAATTGGTCAAATCCAATGATACAACAAAAAAACTCATAGTGGTCATATTATGTCTGAAAAGTAATCTTTTCACCATCTACCTCTCTAATCCTCAGTTGATAACTTGATCTAAGAATACACTTAGGTACTTGTAATTGATAAAAAAGATCACCAACTCAAGGAATTGGGTATTTATTCTTGATGATTGCTTAATTCAATTGTCTATTTTTGATGCACAACCCCATCGACTCATCCTTCTTTACAAATAAGACTGCAGCATCTCATGAAGAGACACTAATCCTTCTTTACAAATAAGACTGCAGCATCTCATGAAGAGACTAATCCTTCTTTACAAATAAGCTCTTGTCTAATAGCTATTGTAGTTACCTAATGCCAAGTATCCTTGGCTCGCTTTCTTTAGCAAATGTATCATTGAGAGTTGAAATAATAGGCAGGTGATCTTCTCAAACACTCACAAATATCAAGCCAAATTGCAATTAAGGCTGTAATTGAATTGTTCTCCCCATGAAACTATAAATTAGCTAATATGATAAATAAATAGAATACATAATAGACATAAATTATGAAATAATATAGAATATATACAAAATAAAATAGTTAATATGCATATTAAATGTCACAAAATGTTAAAGATATACAATAACAATAAAACATTAACATATATAATAATATCAATGCATAAAAATTATTTAACATAATGTAATAAAATACAATAAAGTAAGTAGCACAAGTAAATAGCACAGTGTATTTTTAAAAGTATAAAACATATCATTAAAATACAATAAGTAGTATAAAAACAGATCAACATGTATATGAACAAATATAAAGATATTATTGTTGTAAAATAAAATATACTCTTCATAAATTTATCATAAACAGAAAATAATATCAAAATTATTGATCAAAATTATTAATTATGTTATCAATGTAGCCTCTTGTTTGGTACAATACGTTATATTTATATCAAACGTTAAGGGGACAATCTCACCCGACGATAAATAAGAGCATATTGAGCATTCTATGTTGCCTGCATGGTTTATATAAATTAAAGACGGAAGAATTAAAAGTCTAAATATAAAGGCGACATATGGCAAGACCTATAGGTATTAATAAATAAAATTACTCTTTTCTCATCTTCTGAGTGTTTTACTTAAATCTTTCTTTATCCTTTATCTTTTGTTTTCCTCTTCAAATTTTTTATGAAATATCGTAGGAAAAATTTTATGCGTAATTAAGATGCCAACTTGTGATGCACGAATGCTTGTTGAACTTTGAAATGTATTTATTATTTTGCTATAGTTGTAGCACAAGGTCACGTTCATCGTTGGAGTCATCTTCTTCCTCGAAGGACGAAGATTGGGTGGGCTTCGATGATCTTTTTCTCTGTAATTAATACACCCGATGAAGCCTCGAACACTACGACTTCAAACTTTATGAAAGAAGACATTGATACATGTGTAGATTCAACCTCGATGCCCGGGAAAGTAGCCATGTGAAGAATACTTCCCACTTGGATATCTATACCAACCGGAAACTGAAGGGAATACTAATCCCCAATATGTCAAATTATTATAAAAAAAAGCATCTTGTAAATATATATATATATATATATATAATATTTTTTTGAATTCCTGTAGTTCCTCTGTATCTCTTTACTCTTTTCTTATCTTCTGAGTCCACTTAATCTTTCTTTATCCTTTCTCTTCTTTTATTTACCCCTGAAATGTTTTATATAAAGATCATGTATTAAATTTTATACGTAATTAAGGTATTAAGATGCCAACTCGAGTTGCATGTAAGCTTGGTGATGAACTTTCAAATGTATGTATTATTTTGTTTTCTATAGTTGTAGCACCACATGGTGTTCATTATTGGAGGCATCTTCTTCCTCGAAGGAAGAAGAGTGGGTGGGCTTTGATGACCTATGTCTTAGTAATTAATACATCCGAGGCAGCTTCGAACACTCAAACTTCTAACTTTATGAAAGTAGACATTAATGCAAGTGTAGATTCAAACCTTGATGTCATGTAAAGAATACTGCTCACTTGAATATAAAACCAACCTGAAACTAACGGCAATATAAAGAATACATGATGTCAAATCCGAGAAAAAGATTTGGAGCCATATTTACCCTTGCGGCCTCTAAGATCCTGCTACTGATATCCATGCACCCAAAAAAACAACCCTTATTAACCATTAACAATAATAATTAGAAATAATTTATAATGTCTTTGATTTAGATTCATCTACAAAATGACTTAAGATTTAGATTGACTTATTAGAAGATTGATATGTATCTTATTATTAACTTAAATTTAAATATTTTGAGTCGATGATTCAAACTCAATAAAATTAATAAATTAATTATCTTATCAGGTTGGATAGTGATAATTGATATTAAAATCAACTTAATATTAGAGCACGATGAGAAGCTTAAGTAGAAAATAATTATTAGGGATGGAAGGACATGTCACGATAGGAAGATATCACTCGTTATAGCTATACTTTATATACACCATGCTAATATTTGATTATCAGTTATATTTGAGTCTTATTGAGGATGTCAAGTTTATAAGTGAAGGACAATATGATGCCCTTAATTTAGTCGATAGTGAGTAAAACATAGATTTGTTTATAAAGGGTTAGATAGGTATATTACTATTAACTTCAATCTAAACATTTTGAGCTAATAGTTCAAGTTCAATGAAATTAATAAATCACTTATCCCATTAGATTAAATTATGATATAACTAATATACATTAAAAAAAATATAGAATATAAAAAATTTTAGGTGCTCTTACTACAATTCATAGGTTGCAAAAATATTATAGTTTTAACTAGAAGTCAAAGATAACTAAAAAAGAAGAAAAATACACGTTTCATAGGGTAAATTTAATTTTAAAAGCATAAACATATAAAACAAATAGTTTTTCAATAAAATAAAACCAAGAGTGTGTTTATGAAACTGAAAAAAAACATGGCAGCCATATGAGAGAATGAAATTGAAAAGATTAATATGTCAAAGTGAGAAGAAGGTATTCTTTTTAAAATACCTTTGTAGTACAAAAATGGCTGTTACATAAAAAGCCAAATATTCCTCTTCATATTGCTTTGAAAATAAGGACAACTACTATTGCACCTCACTGGCACTTGCTACATGTTTGCATGTGACATGGGCATATCTTGATGTCTTTTGATACGGATGCACTTCCTACTTGTTTCCATGTGATATGCGCACATATCGGTGGCATTAGATAACGACTAAAATGTACAGACCAAATTATAAAATAAAAAAAAGGACTCACTTCGGGACTCAATCCAATAATTCCCTTAGTTTACATTCATTGCAAGAATGCACCATTTTAATTGCATTTGCATCTCACTTTGCATGACAAGATATCCAGCTGTATTTCACATCTGAACAGCTTTAAGGTTTTTCTCTCCTTTGTCGGAGATGTCACATGCAATTAATTTATTGTTGGTTTGATTGGGTGAATCATTCAATATTATAGAAGCTTGCAGTGCGAGTTGTTCTTAGACAAATAATTATAATATAAAGATTGTCCTACCTATCTGCATGTTTTGTATGGGAATAAACTTCACATGGTTCACCAGACATTGTACTAACTCATCTTTGGGGAATAGTATTTTCTGGAAAATTGTGTTCATAAGAAAACAGTTTTACTTTTTTTTCTGTACAATTACAGAGATTATGATTACCCAAAAATAAGACATCCATTTTCTAAAACAATATATGTCTTGTTTATAAATTGTGAAAATGATTTTTCTGAACTTTTGAAGCATCTGAAAAAATATAATGAACTTTTTTTCTGAAATACTTAAGTATGTCAGGCTAATAATTTATGGCGGTTTTGATCATTACTATATTGATAACTTTGGCTCCGTAGAGTTGGATTCTAGGAATCAAATTTTCCTTCTCTTTTAAGTTTTGCAAATGAAACATTAGTTGCATGAAAGATATAATTTGCACTTTAATTTTGCTTATATTTTGGATGTGTTGCTTTAAACAACATTACAAAAAAAAAAATTATTACATCAAATAGCACACATGATGCTCTTGCATAAATTCGAACCTGAAATCGTACTTGTATAACAATGCACCATGGAATTTCTCATTTCTTATGGATGGCTAAGTGTAAGTTAATTACTTGGTTGATCAACTATGGCTATAGCTCTATATTGTTGTGTGTTTGTCATGATGGCTGCATAATTATCTACATAGCCTAAAACCATAGCAAGTATACATTCTTTGATCTCTTGAAGACCTTCTTGAGACTTTGTTGAGACAGTTCTTGTAAGCTAACTTCTTTTTTACTGAAATAAAAGGAAAATAATATTTTTATTTTTTTTAGGATTTTTATAATGTATTTATTTATCATCAGTAAGTTGTCCATGTGATGAACAAATGTGAATTAAATTATCTGATCAATGATGACAGGATGTGAGCCTAAGAATTGAAGCAATTTAAATATGCAAACAATTTTGTACCATTAAAGAATGTAGATTATTTTTATGTCTTAAAAAGCATGGTTTCAACGCAACCTATGTGCATTTAAGACACTTCAGACAAAAAATGTAATGCACATTGTATTAAGACAAAAAAAATCATCCCAGTAATTTGATAAGCAATTTTTCTACTAATTTACAAATGTGGTTAAAGTCTAAGTTAACATAACACTTACTAAAATCACTGCAATTAGTCATTGATAATTACGGTTAAAGCAACAATCCCTTATCTTGTCTAAGATGAGTTTTGTTGTAGTGACTACTCAAGTGTATGCCAATAACATCACATGTGTTCTCCTCAACTCGATCACTCTAGGTTTCTTTTAAGTGATATGATTACTGTAATAGATAGATAAAAATATTAACTTAAACTTTGTCAACTATCACAGCCAAACAAGCAGAAATAAAAAAGAAAATGTTCCTCATCACATTAGCTTCATGTGCCAAATAATTAATACATAGTCAGATGAAAACAAAAGTGATAGCTGACAGAAAAAAAAAAAAAAAAAAAAAAAAAACTGCATCCTCAGATCTGATCTGTCTTCAAACTTAAATTACTTGTCCTCATTGAACTATAAAGTGCACAGCAATCTGTGCTTTCACCTTAATTAAATCAGACACTCCTATGAATCTGTTCAGGTCTTGGCTACATCCACATTCATTAAATCAACGCAGCTTCTCCTCGTTCTTATCCAAATCTTTTATATACAGACGCTTCTAATATTATCCAAGTCTCTCTCATGGTGGGTACACTGATGCTGACAGCTTATTCACGCAGATACAGTCCAATATGATTGCGAATGGCCAAAACCTGCTTTTATTTTGGATAAGGTAGATTTCATGTATTTAATTCATTGAACCCATGCACGTAAAATTATTTGGGGAAGCATTTGCGGACACGAGAAACCCGTGTTTGTTCGACACACAGGCGGATGCTCTGCATCAACAAATGACACCTCCGCTGCAATCGATAGCTGACTAAAAACGAAAAGCCAAAAAGCAAAGTGCATCCTCAGATCTGATCTATCTTCAAACTTAAATTACTTGTCCTCACTTAATTATAAAAGTGCATAGCAATCCGTGCTTTCACCTTAATTAAATCATATACTCCAATAAATCTGTTCAGTTCTTGTCTACATCCACATCCATAGCTTCCCCTAGTTTTTATCCTAATGAGCTAATTACATATTATCCTCTAACTTAGATCCTCTTAATATTGCAAATCCTATACTTTAAAATTGTATCTTAAGATTTATATAATTATAAAAATAAAATAATTCATCTAATTTTTCATAATATCATCTATTGTCTTAACAAAAGGCATAGCACGTGACATCACTTATAGAATTGATACAAAATCGATGGACATAAAAATAATTTTATAAGTAACGAGGTGACTACTTGTATAGTGACAATTGCCCGTCGATGTCACTTTCGCTGTCACCAATATGGTGTCGGAGCTTGTCAATAAGAGCCTTGGGTACTCCTTTGTCTACACCAACCCGAACGCACCCCACCTTGCTAGCTTTGGCTTCAATGCCTCCTCCTCTCTTGTGTCCACCACTCTAATAAGGGCTTCACCATAAATACTACCATGTTTTGATCCATCCATCGGAAATGATACTGACATAATTGATCATGATAGTATCTTTTGAAACACTGATGAGATTGAAAATAAAAGAGCCACAACAAACATCAAGGTTATGATGGTGGAGAGCCATGCAAACCTCAAGTGCTCATGTGGCGGCGACTGAAGTAGCTGCTCAAATTGGTGTTGGCTTTGATTCCATACTGTTGGCTTTTTTTTTTTTGCAAAACTTTTAAGGAGATGGGGAAGAGAATAGTAGAACGAACTAGGAGTACTTTTAATATGCAATGTTTTGGATTGATCTAACAGCACTTATTTATATTGACTAAAAGATATAGTACAAGTTTTTTAAAATAATAAGAAAAATATCATATCTCAATAAATTTTTTCATCCTAATCTATTTATTTAAATCTAAATTTTTATTTTTTATTTTATCTAATCATAACTATTTGAATTAATCTTAACACACCCCCTTAATTCAAATAGATATAACTTAAAGTTGTCTTCGAAAAAATTAAAATTTTTCTTTTGCCAAAGCTTTTGTGAAGATATCGTCAAACTGATCTTCGGTGTTGCATCCATCATTTTTGCATCGTTAACCTTCCTTAGAGTTTTCAGTGGCTGTTCATTTTTACTTTCTTAAAAGATTTATCAGAACCACTATTGTCTTTTAATACTTAAGATTTCTTAACTTGTTGCCCTTCTTAATGTTCATCATCAGAACTTTCTTCAAAGTTGTCATCCTCATCTTCATCACTATTGGTGCTCTCCATTTTGTTGGTCTTTGTAATAGGTTTACTAGCGGTAGATGAAACAGAATTTAGAACTTTTCGTTTCTTGAATTGTGGCTCCTCATCACTCTCATCAAAACTTTCATCAACTTTAGTCTTGTTCTAGGGTATTTTCTTGTCAATTTAAAATTTGTAAGATTCGTTATATAAAATAGTTTGTACAGATCCACAAAAATATAGATGATTATAGCTTTTATGCCATAATGTCGATTCATTAATAACAGTAGCATGTAAGGAGAAATCCGAAAATAATAAGGGAAACACTTTGTTTTTTGTCATCCTCACAATTGCTATCAATTTCTTTTTTTTTTAATCATAAATCAAGTATTTTTCATTATCAAAATAGTATAATATCATTTTCTCATTAGTTATCCTATGCTAATGAAAATTTGTTTTTAAATAGGAATAAACATCACATTATCAATAATTTTTTTAATTGATGTTCACAACAATTGTTCCTTTTCTTTTCACTTAAATCTTACTATCATTTCCCATATATACTATAGATCTGATTAAATTATCAAGCTTTTGAAATAAACTTTTATCTCTTGTTATATGATTACTGCATCCATTATCTAAAAACCAAACAAATCTAAAATATTTTTCATCAGATGTTATAAAGAGAATATTTTCTTCATCCTTCACTATTATTTTTCTCATGATAATTTATTTAATTTTTGTTCCAACAATCCTTTTCAAGATAGCCATATTTTTTATAATAAGAGTAGAGAGGAACATTTGAATTTTTATTTTTGTACTTGTAATCTTTTTTAATATGCCCTATTTTTTTACAACAAAAATATTGATGGGTTTCTTTATTACCTTTATTTGATCGGCCTCGTCTTTCACCATTTTGATATCTCTTGAGATCTGGTTTCTAAAAATTTCTTTGTCTTTTTTTAAATTTATCTTCATTTGAAAAGCATGTTCTGAAGTTTCTTCTGAAGATCTATTTATTTTTGTTTGTGAACTAAAAAGGAGCCTATTAATTCATTAATAGGCAATGTACGTGTCTCTTTATCTTCTTCTCTTCTATAGTAACTCAAATTTTGGAGATAAATTCTATAAAATATTTTCTTCTACAGTTTAATCTTTTAAATTTTTACTATAAAATCTTATTTGATTCATAATAGAAGATATTTTTGAGAAGAAATTAGTAATAGATTTAGAATTTTTCATTATAAGAGTTTCAAATTCACATCGAATAATTTGAAGCTTTGAAACTTTTACCTTGTCTATATTTCTAAACATAATTTTTAATATTTTCTAGGCTTTTATTAATGTTGATGCCATCATGATTTGAAAAAATAAGAAATAATTTATTGTTTATTGTAGCATGTAGAGGGCTATTGCATCTTTCTATATATTCTCATTCATCTATTTTTTTTAATCTTTAGTAATATTAGGATCCTATAAATCATACTTAAAAAAATCACCTTCTACTAAATTCCACAATCCTTGTGAGATAAATAAAGTTTTCATCTTAACAAACCAAAATTGATAATTATCACTTTTGAAGATAGGAAGAAGTAGATTAAGAATACTTCCTCCAATGCTTGTCATCTTCTTGTTCTTTTTCTAGATCTATTGGTCTTTCCTTCTTTTTTAATCGATATACTCCTATTAATTTTTTTCAAATTAGGCTTTGATACTATATTGTTGGCTCTGATATCATACTATTGGCTTTTTTTATAAAATTTGCAGATGAAGGGGAAGAGAATAATAGAAGAAACTAGGAGTAATTTCAATTTACAATGCTTTGGATTGATTAAGAACACCAATTTATGTTGACTAAAAAATATAGTATAATTTTTTTTAAAACAATAAAATTATATATCATATCATAATAAATCTTTTCATCCTAATATATTTATTTAAATTTAAATTCTTACCATTTATTTTATCTAATCTTAATTATTTGAATTAATTTTAATATTTGGATTGTGCTTATGGAGACACCCTCATCAAAGTAGTGGGCACAGGAGGAGGAGACCTTAGAGCTAAAAGGAATAAGGTAGGGTATATTAGAGTTAACATGGACAAAGAAGCACCCACGGCTCTCGTTAACAAGCTCCGATGTCATAGCTGCCATAACAATGTTGACAAGGCAACCATCGTCGTAGAAGCAACAACTCCCGTGTTATTGAAATAATTTTTTGGTTTATCAGTTTCATATCAATTTAATATGTGATGTCACATGTTATGTCTTTCATGACGATATTAGAAAAATAAAATAAAATAAAATAATTTATTTTCATAATTATGAGAATTTTAATATAAATTTTCCAAAATAATACCAATGGCGACGATGAGAGGTCCAAGTCTCTCATGCTAATATGTAATTAGCCTTCTTCTATATACGTACGCTTCTTATATTATCCAAGTCTCTCCCATGCAAGGTAAGTTGATGCGGACAGCTTCTTCACGCAGACACAGTCGTCCAATATGATCGCCAATGGCCAAAGCCTGCTTTTATTTTGGATAAGGTTGATTTCATGTATTTAATTCATTGAACCCAACCACGTGAAATCCATGCACGTAAAATTATTTGGGGGAAGCATTTATGGGCCACGTGAAACCCGTGCTTGTTCGACCTGCAGGCGGATGCTCCGAATCCATAAGTACCACCTCCGCTGCAGTCGATCTCACTGCAACGTTCACCCTCTAAGCTATTAGTAGTCGCTATCCACTGTGTTACAGGAAAAAGAGAACCGAAGATGATCGGAAACATCGTCGGTGGCGTGGTGGGCGGTGTGGTGGGCGGTGTGGGTGGTGTGGTCGGCGGCATCCTCGGGGGGTCGAAGGGTGTGCAGGTGAAGGGCACGGTGGTGCTGATGCAGAAGAATGCCCTCGACTTCAACGACTTAGCCGGCAACGTCATCGACGGATTGTTCGACGTCCTCGGCCAGAACGTCACCTTCCAGCTCGTGAGCGCCACCGTCGGCGACGCCAGTGAGTTGTTCGCTCTGTTGATTACACGTATCTGGTTGCTGCGTTGTTAGTTCCCTTTACCATCACGTGAATTATGGCAGACAATGGGAACCGGGGGGTCGTCGGGTTGCCGGCCTCCTTGCAGTACCTTGGTCGCCTGCCCTCCCTTGCCGCCGGCGAGAGTAGATTCAGCGTGACGTTCCAGTGGGAGGAGAACAAGGGGATCCCCGGAGCCGTCATCGTCAAGAACAAGCACACCACCCAGTTCTTCCTCAAGACGCTGACGCTGGACAACTTTCCCGGCGAGGGTCGGATCCACTTCATCTGCAACTCGTGGGTCTACCCTGCCAACAATTACAGATACGACCGCTTATTCTTCGCCAACACCGTGAGTACTAATCAAGCACTTGTCCTTCGTACTCGACCTTTGCATGCGATGAAGGTCAAACTGTTGCAGACGTACCTCCCGGGAGCCACGCCGGCGCCGCTGAAGCCGTACAGAGAGGACGAGCTCCGACATTTGAGGGGAGATGACGTGACCTCGGAGCTGCAAGAATGGGACCGCGTCTATGGTTACGCAGTGTACAATGATCTCGGCACCCCGGACAACGCCAACTTGGTTCGGCCAATCCTTGGAGGGTCGGTGGTGTATCCTTACCCTCGGCGTGGCAAGACCAACCGTCCGATGACGAGGGAAGGTAGCGTTACGATCTGTTCCAATGAGAGATCCAAGTGGCTTCCCTCAGTTATCTTCCTTTACCCATCTCCTTGTTTGTGATAGATCCCAACACGGAGAGCAGACTGGGGCTGTTGAACACCCTCAACGTTTACGTGCCCCGAGATGAGCGATTCGGACATGTTAAGATGGGCGACTTCCTCACTTACGGGATCAAGGCCATCGTCAACGGACTGCTCCCCGTTCTGGACGCCATCGTCAACATTACACCATTCGAGTTCGACTCGTTCGAGGACATCATGAGGCTCTACGAGGGAGGCATCCCAGTGCCCTACGTCCCCCTCTTTGATGAACTCAGACAGAGCATCCCGTTCGAGATGGTCAAGGAGGTGCTCCGCGTCCAAGGCGGGCAGCGCCTGCTGAAACTCCCGAAGCCGCAGATCGTCAAGTGTAAGTGTTCTCATCACTGCAGCAGAGGAGGAACGAGCACATTTCTCACCGTCGTCTCGATTCGTGTTGCAGTCGATAAGTCTGCGTGGCGCACCGACGAAGAGTTCGCTCGCGAAATGGTTGCCGGCGTGCACCCTGTGCTGATCAAGCTTCTTAAGGTGTTCCCTCCTGTTAGCGAGCTTGATCCTAACAAGTACGGCAACCAAAACAGCACCATCACAGCAGCACATATCGAAGCCAACCTCGATGGGCTCACCGTTGATGACGTACTGCTAATTACTTCAACGATTAATAGAGTGTTCATGAAAAGGGGGATCTAATTTTGCTTATCGGCTACGCAATAACGCAGGCACTGAGCAGCAACAGGCTCTTCATCTTGGACCACCATGACGTGTTCATGCCCTACATTGCACGGATAAACTCTACCGCACATAAGGCATACGCCACGAGGACTCTGTTGTTCCTTAAGGCGGACTCCACCCTGAAGCCACTGGCGATCGAGCTCGGCTTACCTCACCAGGACGGCGAGCAATACGGTGCTACAAGCACAGTGTACTCGGCCGCCGAGAATGGCGTGGATGGATCTCTCTGGCAATTGGCGAAGGCCTACGTCGGCGTCATGGACGTCGGCGTCCACCAGCTCGCCAGCCATTGGTGCGCATGCATATCGAATTAATCCCCACCACGATCTGTTCCTTACCGTTCCCGTTCTGATCATCTTCTTCTTGACTCATGCACGAGTGCAGGCTTGGCACGCACGCAATCTTGGAGCCGTTCATCATCGCGACGAATCGACACCTCAGCGTGGTTCACCCGATCAACAAGCTTCTCACGCCTCACTATCGCGACACCATGAACATAAACGCCTTGGCTCGCCAGTCGCTCATTAATGCCGATGGCATCCTCGAGAAGACATCTGTACAAGGCAAGTTCGCCTTGGAGTACTCCTCCTGGGTTTACAAGAACCACTGGAACTTCGTCGACCAAGCTCTCCCCGATGATCTGGTCAAGAGGTAGAAAACCTCAGCAGTAATGTTCTTCCCTTGCTTGACATTGAACTTCTACCTCATGGCTAACCGGAAGCTCCGTCCCTGCACAGAGGAGTTGCAGTAAGGGATCAAAACGGTGAGCTTTCCCTGCTGATCAAAGACTACCCATATGCCGAGGACGGCCTGCAGATATGGAAGGCGATCGAGACGTGGGTCACCGAGTACTGTGCAATTTACTATCCGAGCGACGATGCCCTGAGAGCTGACTCCGAGCTCCAGGCCTGGTGGAAGGAGATCCGCGACGTGGGTCACGGCGACAAGAAGGATGAGCCATGGTGGCCCAAGATGGAGACCGTTTGCGAGCTGACGCAGTCATGCACCACCATCATCTGGTTGGCCTCGGCCTTCCACGCCGTCATCAACTTCGGGCAGTACCCGTACGGAGGCTACGTCCCCAACCGCCCCACCATCAGCAGGCGCCTCGTGCCGAAACCAGGCACGCCGGAGCACGACCTGCTGGAGAAGAACCCGGACAAGGTGTTCCTGGGGACGATATGCAGTCAGTACCAGACCATCATGGGCGTCTCGCTGCTGGAGATCCTGTCGACCCACTCGTCGGACGAGGTGTACTTGGGCCAGCGTGACACGCCGGAGTGGACAACGGACCGGAAAGCGCTGGAGGCTTTCCAACGATTCGGGAAGGCGTTGAAGTCGATCGAGGACGACATCAACAAGAAGAACGCGGACCCTAGTCTGAAAAACCGCAATGGCCCGGCCAAGATGCCCTTCACCTTGCTCTTCCCGAGCAGTGAGGTTGGGATCACCGGGAAGGGGATCCCAAACAGCGTGTCCATCTAGGTGGCCGGAGTGGAATGCCCTGCGATCCTGAATAAAGTCCGGCCGGTGAGGAAGCTGAGGTGGACGGAAGCTTCGCATCACTCACGGAAATGCGTTGTCGCTCATCTTGTGGTATTGGGAATTGTGTTTGTGGTGTGAGCAAGTGTAGTAAATAAATCATTTGCGTGATGGCTTGCATGCAAAGGATAAGTTTAAGTAAATCTTTGATTCTGAGGATTGAACTCAACCATTCCTCCAGAGGGTTTTAATTTGATTTGTGAACTTAATTGTAAATATAAAGAATTACAGGGACAAAATATAAAAAGTATATAAAAAAAAGGTTTTCACTCTCCGCTTCCCGCGGCCCCGCAGCTGCCTCTGTCAAAGCAAAAGAGGCGATTCATGGGAAAGTGAGGGAGAGGAAAAATAGAACAGAGTGAGGCGAGAAGGAGGATGTGGGCTAAGGTGCACGCATAGGGAAGAGGAGACGAAGAGAACAAAGAATGGAAGCTTACGTGATTTGAGGGGGAAAATATAAATACTTGTCACCTTAATAAATAAAATTAATAGCATATCTCTCAATTCATTAGGAAGAAGAAGAGAAGGGACGAAGGAGGAGAGAAAGAAAATAAAAAACAAATAAAGTGGGGTTGGGGGTGCGGGGAAGAAATAAAGAATCGGGTGTGAGAATAGAGAAGAAAAAGAAGAAAAGGAGACAGAGAAGGAAAGAAAGATAAAGAGAAAGACTTGACATGAGCAGAAAGTAAGAGAAAAGGAAGAAAGAAAGACTTGATAATGAATAATAATAATAATAATAATAATAATAATAATAATAATAATAATAATAATAAATTATGAAGAATTCGGTTTCACATTAGATAGATTCGAATCAAATTATATGAGGTATAACTTTGAATTCTCTTATATTCTTATTAATTAATTTATGTTTTAGATTATAGATTCAAAAATTTTGATGTTCTTAATTAATTGAATGTTCATATCGTGAAGCGAATAAAATAATGAAAAATGATGATGTTGAAAAAATTAAAAAAAGAAAGAAGGCATCATAATTATATATTTGTTTTGATATACAATTAAGATAAATCTGCAATGATTCGGTCTGACCAGTTTTTAAAAATATTAACGTATGTATTTGATATTTATAAATTCATATGATTTACATAATTTAGAAGTTGTTTTATTATTTAAAAGCATTAAAAAAAATTATATGTTGATGATTTGAAAAAAACATATATTTTAAATTTTTTATTTTGTTATGAGTATTTATTAATTTATGTTATTTGATTTATATGAAAATATTTATTCAACATTATATTTGAAAGGATCAAATAATATGTGAATATTATTAGTTTTAAATAATATATGATTGTATCAATTTGAAATGATATACAAAAATTATTTAAACACTTAATTTGGTAATAAAGTAATTGATATATTATTTTTAGCAACATGGCAATTATATAGTTATAATTTAGATCTCATGAGTGACAATTAAACATTGAAATATGTTTTAGAAACTAATTTTTTTATGTCTTGACATAAGGAGGTATACGTTATCTATATTATAGGAATTAAATATAGTTTTATGTCTTCTTGTGAAGATATAGTTGGGATCTAAAGCGGTACTAAGAGAGAGGGGGTGAATTAGTGCAGCAGTTAAGAACGATATATTTTGACGATTAAAACAGATTTCAGAAATTTCGTGCGTTGAAAACATCGTTTCAACTAAAATCAATTTCGATTGAAGCGTATCAGAAACGTAATTAACTTGAGAGAGTTTAGAGATGAAGAAAGACAGTGATAAGGAAATAGGGTAGCCAAATAAAATGGTTTGTAGAAAGATAAAAGCAATAAGTAAATGCAAACTAGATTTTTATAGTGGTTCGGTCATATGACCTACGTCCACTCCGATTCCTCTTCTCTTGAGGCCACTGACTTTTCCACTAATTGTCTTCCTTCCAAGGGCGAAGATCAACTCCCTTACAGTACTCTCCATTTCATGGGCTTAGGAGGTAACTATTACAAGGCCTCTCAACCCTTTCTAAGGCTAGATCACACTTTTAGAATAAGAGGGAGGAATTTGACACTATTACAATAGCGTTTTCTTTTTTCTTTCTCAGTTCTAGTGTATATTTCAACTATGGATGAGAGAGGTATTTATAGGCTCTAAGAAGATTCAAATTTGGAGCCCAAATTTGAATCAGCCCGGATTTTAGGGGTACTGACGGTACTACCGCCAATGTTGGGCGGTACCACCACCTAGGCTTTTTGCCCCTGTCAGTGCACTGGGTGGTACCACCACCCAGCTTGGCGGTACTATTGCCTAACACACTGACACAGTCAGTGTACTAGGCGGTACCACCGCCTAGATGTTCTGGGGAGCTGGACCTGGGCAGTGCCACTGCCCTAATCTGGCGGTGCCATCGCCAGACAATGTCTAGCACTCCTAGTTGGGCCTTAAACTCGGTCCAAATTGATCCAATACAAGGCCCAATTGGCCCCTAACAGGGTTAAAGGATTAACACTTAATCCTACCCTAATTATGTGCTAATAACGAAATTAAAGATATTTCCTAAGTTATTACAAATTCCGCAAGTCAAGACTTCTTTCTCCGACGAGCTTCCGACGAACTTCCGACGAATTTCCAGCGGTCTTCCGATGAACTCTCGGATACCATTCTGCGGACTCTCGGTAATCTCCTGGACTTCACGATGATCTTAACAAGTTCTAACGAGCTTCTTCGGCAAGCTCCGATCTTTCTCGACGAACTCTGTTGAATCTTCGGACTTCCGTTGAACTCTCAAACTCCCAATGATCTATCGCACTTGACTCCGACACTTTGTTTCGCTTTATGTCTTCATCGTTATCATAGTTAATCCTGCACAAGCCAAAACTCTACTTCGATCTAGATAGTTATTATGACGCGTATTGACATTCTATTGCCCGACACATCATTGGCCTATCGACACTTCATTCGCTTCTTCGGCACATCGTCCGTTTTTGCTGCCTGTTGCCCAACCAGCGATTGATCTCTGCAACCTCGATATCCTTGGCGCAACACTACTCTTCTTGGCCGATCCTCGACGTCTGAAGCCTTCTGCCGATTGTCAACTAGACCTTCGTCTCGACGTTCAATATCTTGACGTGATTTCCTCCGACATAACGTCAATTCCTCCTGCGTCAACTGTCTAATCTTGATTGAGTAGAGTTGCGTCACTCAAAGCATAGTTAAACAATAAACCACAATCAATTAGTTTCATCATCAAAATTTGAGATTCAATAATCTCTCCTTTTTTGATGATGACAACTAATTGATGACTGAAAGAGATAACCTTAACTCCCCAGAGTTTAACCAAACTCCCCCTATCATTATGCCATTGATAGAACACTTGGATTATCCCAAATCCAAGCAATATGTATCAAATATCATGTTATCAAAAACATCATGTAAATTAAAATATTCAATACAATGTATGAAGTCATGAATCTACTTCTCCTCCTATGTCATCAATAAAAAAGAGAAGTAGCATCTAGCTATATTTAAAAATAAGTAAATTTTTACAATATGAAGCTAGATTTTCATCACAACATATAAGCGCAAAAGCATAGCAAGTTTTTTTTAAGTTAAATCATGATAATTTTTACTTCTTGAGATGTGTAAGTTTGCATTTTGTTTTTTCTCTCTTGAGAAGTGCATTTTAATTTTGCCTTGCATGTTTGTAATTTTTGCAAAATTTTCATCACTTAAATATACAAGCTAAATTTTCATTACAACATACAAACATAGAAGCATGACAAGTGTAAGATTGTAAATTTTCTAAGTTTTGCACTTTTTGCTTCTTTCGATAGGTAAGATATTTCTTCTCTTTTTGAGAAGTGCAAGCTTGCAAGCTTTGCTTCCTTTACATGCTAGGAATTTTGTATTTATTTGCAATATGCAAGCTAGCAAAACCTTATTCCCCTTTGTCAATGTCAAAAAGAAAGGGAGGATTAATACTTCAAATAATCTTGCTTGAGATTTAATAATTGGTAACCAAAATACAAGCAATTTTGTTGAAAAAGTGAAGTTGAGCAAAAATTTTGCCTTTCTTGAGATAGCAACTTTTTGCTTCTCAATGTTCAAGTTAGCAAACTTTGTCTTTTGATGCATATGCTAGCAATCTAACTCCCCTTTTATCATTATCAAAAAGAAGGGAGGAACCAATGATATAGATTTTTACATCAATTATAAATTTGCCTCAATCTATATTTCAATTATCACATGATGCATACAAGATAAAGTAATCATGTCATTTCTAAGTCATGAAAGATATGAAATTAAAGCTCAAGAAAAAAACATGATTCATCATAAAAGATATCAAGATCGCATTTCATAAAGAAGGACTTCAATCATCAAGATATTAAGATCATGACTTCATAATAAAAATTTCAGAATTTTAATTTTGAGAAATCAAAATCATGATTCATGAAACTCATTCAAGTCATCAAAATCACGAGATTCATAAATAACATAGATAGTCTTGGATTGTTTTTCTCTTTAGTGAATAATAAGATGAACGAATCATAGAGGAAAATGATTTAGATTCCCATTAAAAATATCTCAAGTTATCAACATCACATTAAAAAGATATTTCAAAAAGATATATCGATAAGTGATTCATTTGTATCATTTCATTCGAATTTAAGATTCATTTGGAAGGTTCTCCTCTTTAGTAAATAAAAAAGAATTATAGGAGAACAAAATGAATTAAGAGAGATAGAACATGATTGAAGCATTGAAGCATGATTCATATTTAAAATATATCTTATATCGTAAATACGAATCAAGTATTTGCCAAATCCGAAATCATCCTTAAATTCACATTCAGTAAATTCATACATGACAAGCATAGATTCATGAATTTCTTATTGAAAAATTGATAAGATTGAGATAGAGGATTGCATTTCGTTTTTACAAGTTTTTATTCATGTGATTTGCTTCTTATAAGCATGCTTTTTGCCCTTAATAAAAAAAAATATTATCATTCAAGATGAAAAGGCAGATTTTGTTATAAAGATCATTAAGTCAAATCACATCAAGTATGTGGCATTTTCCAAAAGATTCGATTCAAGAGATTCACATTGATTCATCAAAACTGAAAACTTTAGAGATAGAAAAGTTTTCAAGATCATGCATTTCTCTTTTAGCGATTTCAATTCATGTAAGCATATCTTTGCCTATAATGTCAAATTGAGACAATCATGAAAGTTCAAGACGTAAAGGCAAAAACATCATAAAAATGATTTAGATCAAAAACATATAAAACAAGACATATGATTCATCATGCATAGCTTTAAGATATGAGTTCATCAAGCATTATACAAGCTTTCGTTGCTAAGACATTTGTCATTTTTTAGCTCATTCAATTTTATAAAATAAATCATCAAAATCATTTTAATTCTTTGTTTCATTAGTTAGTTATAACAAGATGTTTACCATCTTACATTATTCAAGCTTGGTGTGAGATCTCTAGAATCAAACTCAAATTTTTGCTAAAACCATGTATCATTTTATAAATCTGAAAAATCATCAAGCAACATCAAACAAAAAGTCATGATAATTAAATTTTTGTGTCAAAATGATGCATCTTGTTTGAAACCAATTTCGTCATAAAGATCATCAAAATAAATGCATCAAATTTTTTCATTCAAAAATTTTATTAAGAGTAATGGAGATGGTTTACATGTAAGCATGCTCTTGTCTTTTTCTACTAGATTCATGTATCAACATTTAAAAACGAGACATAAGTTTCGTCATAAAGCCATCAAGACAAATCACATCAAAAATAAAACATCATGATATCACATCTTCAATTTTTATGTGTTTTATTTTATGTAGTTGACCTCATATAAGCATGTTCACATTTTCACACAAAAGCCAAGCATCATTTGAAATCATTATCAAAGCCATGTTACTTTCATTTTAAAAAAATGATAGCAATGTGGGTCAGAACTTTTAGATTTTCAATTGATTTCATGAAGACATGCATTATCTAAGAATTTCATCATAAAAAGGATTAAGACCATTAATCTAAGATAAAAGTTTTTAAAACAACATTACTTCAAATCCTCATTACATGATACCATAAAATCATTAAGCATAAAACCCGAAATCATCAAGATATACAATCATGGATTAATCTTAGGCAATATCACAAATCATGCAAGTATCATTTTAATTTTCAAAAACACTAGAAGGAAAAGCATGATATAATTTTTGAAAACAATTTTTATTTCCTACTATCTAATTTAAGCACTCATGAAAAACATCATGTAACTTCAAAATAGTTCAAAGGAGTTAAGTTGCTTACCTTATCGTCGAAGCCCGTCAAAACGTAATTTGTTATTTGCCTTTCGAAAGTTCTTGATTTGTCCTTGGATGTTTTCCTCTTCTTTGGTCTCTTTCTTCATTCAAGTTCATTCTTAGTTTTACATTTTTGTTTAATGAACTTATTAAAATTCATTATTATGTGTTCAATGTCCTCATCATCGTCACTTGAGTTATCACTCAAGAGGTCCTCATTTGTCTAAAATTTCAAATACTTCCTGTTCCTTTGGAAGGTGGTTCATATATTCATCATATTCATTGTATTCCAAGAATGTCATCTCATAGGTCATTAAAGATCCAATGAGTTCTTCAAGAGGTAAGTTATTTAAATTTTTAGCTTCTTGTATTGTGGTTACGTTAGGATCCCACTTTTTTGGAAGGGATCTTAAAATCTTATTTATGAGATCAAAATCCAAAAAAGATTTACTAAGAGCTTTTAGACTATTGACGACATCCGTGAAACGGGTATGCATGTCGCCTATAGCCTCACTTGGTTTCATTCAAAAAAGCTCAAAATCATACATCAAAATATTAACTTTCGAGTCTTTGACTCTACTCGTTCCTTCGTGTGTGATTTCAAGAGTATGCCAAATATCGAAAGCCGTTTCACACATAGAAATCTGATTAAACTCAGTTTTATCTAGAGCGCAAAATAAGGCATTGATAGCCTTTGCATTTAAAGAAAAAGATTTCTTCCCCAAGTCCGACCATTCGTTTGTCGGTTTAGAGGGAAGTTGAAAATCATTTTTAATAACGCTCCATAAATCCAAATTTAAAGAAATCAAGAAAACTCTCATTCGAGTTTTCCAATATGTGTAGTCAAAACCGTTAAAGAACAAAGGACGAACAATCGAAAAATCCTCTTGAAAGCATTGAAGAGCTATTTCTCACGGGTGTAAATCTGAAAGAGAAATAACGAGGCTCTGATACCAATTGTTGGGATCTAGAGTGGTACTAAGAGGGAGGGGGGGGGGTTGAATTAGTGTAGCGGTTAAGAATGATAAATTTTGGCAATTAAAACGGATTTCAGAAACTTCATACATTTAAAACCTCATTTCGACTAAAACCAATTCGATTGAAGCGTATTGGAAACATAATTAACTTAAGAGAATTTAGAGATGAAGAAAGACAGTGATAAGGAAGTAGGGTAGCCAAATAAAATGGTTTGCAGAAACATAAAAGCAATAAGTGAATGTAAACCAGATTTCTATAGTGGTTCGGTCATACGACCTATGTCCACTCCCGATTTCTCTTCTCTTGAGGCCACCGACTTTTTCAATAGTTGTCTTCCTTCCAAGGGCAAAGACCAACTCCTTTACAGCACTCTCCTTTTGATGGGCTTAGGAGGTAACTCTTACAATGCCTCTCAACCCTCTCTAAAGCTAGATCATACTTTTAAAATAAGAGGGAGGAATTTGACACTATTACAGTAGCGTTTTCCTTTTTCTTTCTCAGTTCTAGTGTGTGTTTCAACCATGGATGAGAGGGGTATTTACAGGCCCCAAGAGGATTCAAATTTGGAGCCCAAATTTGAATCACCCCAGATTTTAGGGGTACTGGCGGTACTACCGCTAGTGCTGGGCGATACCACCGCCCAGGCTTTTTGCCCTTGTCAGTTAAAGACCTTGGTGTGGGGTTGAATGAATACTAACCGAGTTGAGAGACTTATAAGTCGAACTCGATTGGGATGGAATACTTAACTCTTAGGTGATCCAGAAGTGGCGCACTCACTACTAAATCATAGTCATGCAAGCTTTTCATGGACTCTAGGTCCCGAAGAACTTTTAGGTATATAGGAACTACCTTTCTCGACGAAAGGGAGGTTAGGACTTTCTTCACCCTAAAGCTATCCAAAGACAAAGTGTGGATCTCGACCATCTACAGCCAATGGATCAAGAGGAACTTATATGAGAAAGAAGAGACACCCTGATCTAAGAAGATAGAAAAACAGAATGGTAGAAGACCAATCTATTACTGAATTGATGCTAGGCCTATGAGAGACCTAAAAACCAACTCGCCCTATAAGGAACTAGAAGGAAGCAAAGAAGATTTCTAAGGAGACTTTGGAGACTTGAATGGAAGAATGAACCTCACTCATGAGGTGAGCAGGGAATTATAGGGAAGGAGTTAGTCTCTCTCCTCCCACGATTAAGACAAATGTCCCTTCAAGACATATCCAAAGGGATGCTAGCGAATTAAGGACTTGAAAAGTATGGGATAAAGGATTCAAAATATATTGGATAAAGGATTCAAAATGCACCAAATGAAGGACTTGAAAAGCATTGAAATCCACCATAGTGAAGGTGTAAGATAAAATATACCTAACGCGTATAAGTTGTGAAAACCTAACCCCCGTGAAGAGAAATCTACCACAGCGAAGACACAAGGTAAAATATGATCAAGACACATGAGTTAGAAAAATCTAATCTATGTGAACAAAAATCTATTATGGCGGAAGCACATGACAAAATATGTCAGAGGCGCATGTTGGGAAAAGCCGACCTATCTGAAGAGAAATCCATTACAGTTGAGGCATAACATAAAATATGTTCAAGGCACATGAATCGAGAAAACTTGACTTACATAAACAAAAATCCATCACAATGGAGGTATAAAGTAAAATGTGCCTGAGGCACATTCATTGGAAAAACTCGATCTGCATGAAGAGAAATCTGTTATGGTGGAAACGTAAGACAAAGCATGCCTGAAACACATGAGTTAGGAATACCCAACCCACAAAAGGAAATCTTGAATGCTCTCATGTCATATGAACTAAATGCCACACTTCAAGCCCCTCTCGTGAGAGCCCTAAGCACTCCTTCGAAGGGGGGAGGACAAATGATATGAGATACATTGTCAACTAATCATTCGACATGTCATCGCCACGTGATGTCTAGAAAGGGAGGAGTAGATAAAGTTTTCTTCCTATCATTTATGACCAAGAAGGTAATACAAACTTTTTCTTATCATTTATAATAAAAAAGATAATCATAAGCTTTCTTCCTACCATTTATAGCTAGAAAGACAATCACAATCTTTCTTCTTACTTTTTATAATCAAGTATAAAAGCTCACCTTTTAACATAAAGAATAAGACTTCTTTAGACTATTCATGTCCGCACTCATATACCTCGAGTTACTAACTTAAACGTCGGAGAGATTGGGTTGGGAAACCTCTCTCGACCTTGGCTTTCTTGCAGGTGGCATCTTAGGAGCTAATCATTTCTACCACGGAGGCATCTCGAGTAATCCTATGCATACGAGTTCAGACCATATCGGATTGACTAAGATGTCAACGATTTCTCCTAATAATAATGTATTTAAATATATTTTACTTTGAAAAGTATTATGAAGAAGCCATGATTTGAAGTGTCTAGAAAGTTAATGATTTGTAAGTCATATAAGCATAATGAAAGATTTGATATTCAATTATTTTATATTAACAAGTCATGATTTTATAATATATGTAAAGTTTAAGTTTGTATGAACATGAGAAAAGTATTTAATATCTATGTATATTTTGAAAATATATTTTGAATGCATAAAAAATTTGATTATTTATGATAAGTTTTGCTAGCAATGAGTCATGGTGTTTACTGAATTGTAGTTTTCTCATATGGTTATCTTCAATTTTTCAGAGTTGCATAATAGAAGCATGGTGGAACGATTACTGATTGAATTATTTAACTAATCTATTAAGATTATTATATATTGAGATTATTATTATATATATATATCATTTGGATTAAAATGTTATGAATTTTTAAGAAACTAATGAATCTATTGAATGTCCTATGAGTGGATTGAGTTATGTTATTAATGCTTTGTGGGTTAATTAATTATGCACTAGATTATATAATAATTATACTGTGAAAATTATTTAATTTTGATTTTGATCTTGCATTCTTAAAAGCAAACCTATAGGACTATGACATTGTACAATCCCTAACTTTTTGCTGATTGGGGTTGTTACATTACCTCCATTTAACTTACCGATTAAGCTATTTGATGTGCAAGAATCAAAATCCTCTTAAATGTTAGAATCTCACTACGGAATTATCCATCATATTTTCTATGCCTAATCCACTTGATTTGGAAATCCTCAGAATTCTTTCTTACTAAAATATACAATTTAATTTGTACAGAACTAAAATAACATAACCATTACAGCAATAAACAATACGATAAAACAAATAACATATGGTTGATATCAAATGATATTATATACATAAATATCATATATATAACTATGTACATCGAAATAGAAGCATAAAATGTGTTAAACTAAATAAAACGAAGTACTAAAACATAAAGTAGTATATAATATAATATAAATAATATTATATATTTATATTAAGTTAATAAAAGTACCAAATATTAGAAAATAAGACTAGCTTATGAGACAATAATTAATAAAGTACAGGAGAGGGCAGCATAATATTGATATTAATATAATATAAACCCATCACATCCATAACTTGAGACGTAAGTCGTGCATTTAGTAGCGATAAGCATCGTTCCTAACTCTTTTAACATAGATTCATCAGAACACTGCTGTAAATAGATCTGCATCAGCAAACTCAAAGAAGCTCATCACTGGATCCAAATCGTTGTCCAGGTTCCACTGCTCTGGAGTCAGTGGTATGTTCGATATCTCATCAGAGAGAAGCAGGTGGGTCATCTGTGGGTCACCACTGGAGGGGGTATCAGTTCGGCTCTGGTTCTTCACCAAGGAAGCTTCAGCAGACTCCATCACAAATGGGTTGTGTGTATCAATGGATCTGCACCTGTGTTGCATGTGATAGACGACAATAAACTCTGGTGGATCTGCATCACTATCCACCTTTTGCACTGTCTTTGTTGCTGGGCAGTCCTGGTCTTTGTGATAAATGCACCTGTGGTAGCTCCTTGAGAGAAAAAGGAAACATGGAATCAAGTGATGAAGCATCAATGTGGACGTTCTTTGGTATAATAATATATATATATTTATATATTTATATTTTTATATACTTATATATATTTATGTATGCGATGATGAGACTACCTTGGATATTTGGCACTGTTAATTCGTTTCTGCCCATACTTTGTCCACTGATGTCCATCTTCGTACGGAACAGATGTAACTATGGACCATGCGTTCTGCGACTTCCTGCATCGTAAACTCCTTCCTTTTACTTACCTTTTTTTTGTTGAAAGAGAAGATTCCTCCGTGGATTAAGTATGTTATTATAGATGTACGCACCTTCTCTTGTGACCATCAAGCATGGGTCTTCCTCCCTGACCGTGCTGTTTACTTGTTTGATGGCCATGGCCGCCGGACTGGAGCATGAAGACAGCCAAGGAGGAGGACTTGATGATGTTGTCGAGAATCTCTCGGGCGACCTCGGCCAAGCTTCCTGCAGGCAGAGATGGGAGAAGAACTGCTCGTAGTTGCCTCGTGAGCTCATGCGCTTCGTTGATCTCCTTGATCGCCAGGTGATGATCGCAGTGCGATAGGTTAGTGGAAGTGGAAACCAGCAGGTTTTTGTGCTCCATCCTCTGCAAACGAAAGTGGTCTCCCTTGCTCTCGTAGATAAGGAAGCTATGAGAACCAACCCCCTTATATAGCAACTTTCGATAATGCATTAGTATTTCATCGTTTATGAGTAAATATAACCTAAACAAATTATATATATATATATATATATATATATATATATATATATATATTCTCAAGTAGAATTATTTTGACAAAATAGCTAAAAAAAATGTCTCATTTTGATTTTTTTTTTTTTGGGAGGTGCCTCTTTTTATATTTTCCAAAGGATACCCCTTATTTATTATAATTTTTGAAATACCCTCTTACAAGATAATTAAAATAACACTTAGTTAGACCATATAGACTAGTATATAAAGCAAACTGATCCATCAATTTGGATTGGTTGTCGCTATGTTATATCTGATTCCTCGTGTATAAGATTTTGATTTAGCATCACCTCTAAAATACTATAAGTCTATTCAAAAATATTATAATAAAAAAATTAGATCCATTTGTTTTATGCACCGGTCCACATGACCTTTTAATCGTCTTGTGAAGAATATTTTAGAGATTATGATAAATGAAGAATGACCTTTTAATCATCTAGTAAGTGGTATTTCAGGAATTATGACAAATAGAAAACATGAGAAATATGAAAAGTATACCTCTCGAAAAAAAAAAAGGATTTTTACGTGAATTCACATTTTTTTTTATTTGGTAACATTTTCTATTCCTCATCTTGAGTTACAACCATATACGTCGGAGAAGTGATAAGGTTCCTATGTTCTCACCATGATTTTGACAATGATTAAATGCATGATTTGACAGTGAGTGAATCACGACCACCAAGTATTTCCTATGATGTCGTACGTGATGGATTGATACTGACACGTAAGAAGTAGCAAATTTAATATAGGCTCCGGCAAGATTTCCACCTTCTGACCATGGGCTTTGTGTTCATATCAAGGATTTAATGCGAGCCACCTACCAATCTGTGAAACTTTGTTCTTCTCATTTTAGTTAAGTACCTTCTTGTCCACGTATTTTAGGCATCATCAATTGAAGGTTTCTGTTCTTCAACTTATTCAAACAATTAAATGTTTAAAGCACCTTGTTATTTGGATCATTGGATATATAACTCTCATGTTCATATATATCTTCAATCAATCGACGGCTCTTAATTCACAAAATGTCACACCATACAGTTGGAGACTCAATAATAAAGGTTTCAACGAAAATTACCCATCAAATGATGTCCATATGATCCGAAAGTTAATATGATGTAGTGGATTAAATGCACCTTCTTCTCGACAGTTAATATGGTGCCCCTATTAACTGATGTATGATGGGAATAAAAAAGAGGATAATAAACAAGGAAGAATTTTTGTATATGAACAAATACTATCAGACCGTAACACACAGCGGAATTATATGAAAATCACAATCAAATATAACATCAAGATTTACATGGAAAACCCCTTCAACGTGAAGGGTAAAAACCACGGGGCAAATTAGAGAAAATCCACTATAGAAATAATGAATGTACAATTCTTGAATCTCTTGCCCAAAACACAAGCAACAATCATAAGAGAATAACTAGGATACAAGGATCATGTCACTATGCACAATATCCAAAACCTCCTCAAGCAATCACAGAAGAATTCACTGAAGATCTGATCTAACCTGAGATGAGAAACTGTCTGGATGAATGAGAATAATTTCTGTATTTTTCTTATCTTCTTTCCTTTCTTTTTCTTTTATTTTTCTGCCCTTTCTTTGAATCCCTAATGCTGCTGCGAAGTTTTTGCCCTTTGTTGCGATTTTAATCTTCTCTAATTTTCGCAGCCACCATTAGTCTCTATTTAAACTAGAATTTAGGTTAAGATAGGATTTTGGAGGAAAAGATGGACTATGGGCTGATAAAACCCATATTGATTGAATTTAGACTATCAACCCAACAATGTAGTGACTTAACATAATATGATGTGTATGTGGATATGATTCATTTTCTCATGACGAATAATTTAATAATATGACATCCAACTCTAGTGTGAAGATAAATTTTTGGAGGTCCATATAGTTTTCAAGTCAGATCATGAAAAATCATAATAAATACATATGACATTAGAGTAATGACAAATGAAAATTTAGGATTACAAATATTCTTGGAGGTTTGGGCTGTGACCAATGCTTAATGATGTATTAGGACTTGGATCATATCGATGGTGATACATATTAGGTTTGGAACCATAAGGACGAATATCATTCTCTTATATTTGTCGTAACTCAAGTATGGAATCATATGAAATTAACCTTACATCAGGCATTTTGTGAGTAGCATAAGATGTCGCAATTACGAAGGCCTTTTCTACATTCACACACCATAAATGGCCTATATCTTCCAACAATCCATTTGATGTGATGTTTCGTAATCAAATCAAACAGTGGCTTAAGCTTAAAATATAGAAGGAAAACTTTTTTGTATTTTTGCACTACAAATTGATATCTTGCTTAGCACTAGCAAACGTCCTCTAGCTGACGTATATAACATGACATCATGAAGAGGAAGCATTCATGACCTAAGGAGATGGAAAGAAGTGATATGATTGATATAGTAATCCTTTAATGACTCCATCATAACGTTGTGTGGTTTGTATGTGTTCGTGGTACCTCGGAGCAACGCTATGCTATACAGGAGAGGATGTGAGTATCTATCGCCTACCTATTAATGATATAATTCTATACTTCTGTTTGATTCGGTTGAAGGACATATAAATTAATAGCTTCGACATGTACTAAAATTTAATTAATAGATTAGGCTTATCAGCTCATTTTTATAAGATTAATTTAAATAATTAGAATTATATGAAATAAAAAAAATAAAAAAATAGATTAAAATAAATAGATAATGGTAAAATGATTTATTGGGATATGTTGGATTTTATTATTATTTAAAAAAACTTATACTATATCTTTTGTCTAAGTACTTTTGGATGAATTTAAAGTACTGTACATTGAAAGTAATCCTCCTTATTTCTATTATCTTCTTCCCTTTTTCCCTAAAGTTATATAGAAAAATCAACAAATATGGTATAGAGCTTGGTTCGAATAACACCAATTCGAGTATGTTAATTAAAAAAAAGGAAACACCAGTAGATCCAGAAAAAAGAATAAGAAGATGACAAGAATTGGAGTAAATATTTCATATCAACTTCTTCCTATCTTCAAAGTTTAAAAAAAATTATCAATTTTAGACCATTAAAATGATAACTCTATTTATTTGACAAGGATTGTGAAATTTAATAGAAAATAGTTTTGTTGAGTATGATCTACATAATCATAATATTACTAAAGATAAAATGGATCAAATAAATGAGAATATGTAGAAAGATATAAGAGCCCTCTACACGCTACAACAAGCAATTGATGAGTCTTTAATTTCTCGAATCATGATGGCATTAATATCAATAGAAGCCTAAAAAATATTAAAAAAATATATTTTGAGACATAGACAAGGTAAAACTTTAAAGTTTCATATTCTTTAATATGAATTTGAAACTTTTATGATGAAAGATTCTGAATCTATCGTTGGTTGTTTCTCAAGTCTCTCTTATTGTGAGTTAAATGAGATATTACAATCAAAATCTAAAAGATTAAACTATAGTAGAAAAGTTTTATGGAGTTTATCTCTAAAATTTGATATGATTTCTATTATTATAGAAGAAGCTAAAGATATAAGTATACTGTCAGTTGATGAATTAATGGGCTTATTTTTAGTTCGTAAACAAAAAATGAATAGATATTCAGATATAGCTTCAGAACATGCTCTTTAGATAAAGAAAAATCAAAAAATTGATTGAAAGAAAATTTTAAAAACTATATCTCAAGGGAGAGATCAATGGTAGAAGTCGTGGATGATCTCGCGCTTGAGGTAGGAGACGAGGCCAATCAAATGAGGGTCAGAGGAACTCTAATGAAGATAACAAAGAAACTCATTAATATTTTTGTTGCAAAATAAGTTAGATGATTTTGCATTTAAAAAATATTATCGGTACAAAAATAAAAATTTAAATATTCCTCTTTACTTTCATTATTAAAAATATAGCCATCTTAAAAAAGATTATTGGAATAAAAATTAAGCAAATTATCTTGAAAAAAATAATGGTAAAAAAAGGATGAAAAAAAAAATTTGCTTGATGGCATCTAATGAAGAATAGTCTAGATTTATTTGGTTTTTGGATAGTGAATGCAACATTTATATGACAGAAAATAAAAAATTATTTCAAAGACTTAATGATTCAATCAGATCTATAGTATAGATAGGAAATGACAGTAAAATTCAAGTGAAAGGAAAAGGAATAATTGTTGTTAACATGAAATTTGGTAAAAAATTTATTGATGATATAATGTTTATTCCTGGTTTAAAACAAAATCTTATTAATATAAAGAAACTAATGAGAAAGGATATTATGTTATTTTTATGATAAAAAATATTTGATTTATAAAAAAATAAAAGAATTGATAGCATATATGAGGATGACAAAAAACAAAATGTTTCCTTTATTATTTTCAAAATTTTCCTTACATGCATTCACTGCTACTATTACTAATGAATTGACGTTATAGCATAAAAGCTATAATCATTTGAATTTTTAAGAGTCTATGAAAACTATCTCACATTGTAGCTATGAGATAAAATACCATGGCATAGATCATGGTAATTGGGGAACTGTAGCTAATGAGATACATGCACAGGAAAAAGAAGAGGTCATAAACTCTGATTATAACAAGCTTATAATTGAAAAATCATAAAATAGAAAAAGTCAACATTATCCGAAGAGACCAAGGATAACAATGAAGATGCAACTAATGATTAAAAAAAAAGAAAGAGGATAAATTGATGACTCTGAAAGAATGTAAAAAGACTAAGGAAGAGAAACAAAAGACCCAATGAAGTCTGAGGAGAGAAAAAGATTAAAACTAGCATGAAGTTGCAATCAATCAATATAGCAATTGTCTATAGAAAAGAAAAATGATCCTATCTTTATTAACTTGGGTTCTGAGTGATAGCGGATAAGATTTTCTTAAACAGTATGAGGAAATCTCATTGGTTTATTGAGGAAAATCCTCCCTCCTATCCGTTGGTTGTTGAGGGAAATCCTCCCTCTTATCCATTGGTTGTTGAAGGAAATCCTTCATTCTATCTTGTATAAATATAACTCATATTGTACTAATCAAAATAAACTTTCACGATTATATTTTTATTCTATCATGGTATTAGAGTCACTTGTCTAAGTGCAAGCTCTTTTCTCGCTGTCCGACGACAACAATTGATCCTCACCGAAGCTTGTCATCTTTCGAGTTCGGTGTTAAGGCGCAGCATCTAAGGGGTTTTCGTTCCTCTATTACGACCAATTATCTGCTCCTTCGGCAGCATTCCCTACCCCAGATCTCGTGGAACTCCGGCCGAGCAAGCTCGCTCCTCACCGATTCTTCCTCTCCGCCCCTTGCTTCCACGGGCGGAAGCTTTCTCTCCGCTGTTCCGACCAGCGGACAACCCCCTCTACCTCTGCCAACGACCAGCGGAAGCTTTATTTTCGCCTGCAATCATCGCTGCTGCTTCAACCGATGGTCACGCAACCCATCGTCGTCGCTATCATTATTGAAGAACTACTAAGGACTAGCAGTGCATCTCACCGGCAACATTATTTCTTTTTCCACCGATCGTTTTCTGTCGATTGGTACATATCCTCAACATGCCCGTAAATTATTTTCATTACATCGATCCAAGATTGGTATCCTTGATAGGAGCACCATCTTGCGGGAGCATGATAGCGGATAAGATTTTCTCAAACTGTATGAGGAAATCCCATTGGTTTATTGAGGGAAATCCTCCCTCCTATCCATTAGTTGTTGAGGGAAATCCTCCCTCTTATCCGTTGGTTGTTGAAGGAAATCCTCCCTTCTATCTTGTATAAATATAACTCATATTATACTAATCAAAATAAGCTTTCACGATTATATTTTTATTCTATCACTTAAAAGGATTCAAGGAAAAAGAGGAAAACACTGATTATGATAAATAAAGCATAAATTCATTAAGTATTAATAAATTCCTAAAGACAGCTAAAAGAGTTCTTAGACACATTAAGGGAACTCTCAATTATAGCATCCGTTATGAATAGATAAAAGATTTTAAGCTATATTCTTATACTGATAGTGATTGAGTTAGTTATGCAGATGATAGAAAAAACACTTAAGGATTTGTGCTCAGCCTTGACTCAGGTATAATTTTATGGATAACAAAAAAGTAAGAATGTGTTGCTCTCTCAAACTTTGAGGCAGAGTATATTACAATTATAAGTACAACATATCAAACAGTTTGACTTCAAAGACTTCTAGTAGATCTCTAAAAAAATAAGATGGACTAACTAAAATCTACTATGACAACAACTCTATTATTACAGTGACAAAGAATCTTATCTTTCATAGGCACACCAAACATATTGAAGTTTAATATCATTTTATTTATGAATTGATTGATAAGGGAGAACTTTAAATGCATTATTGTAGCACCGAAGATCAGCTTGTCGATATTTTTATAAAAGCTTTGACAAAAAAAAAGTTTATTTTTTTCGAAGACAAGTTCAAATTACAACTATTTTGAATTAAGGGGGTATGATAAGATTAATTCAAATAGTTACAATTAGATGAAACAAAAGATAAAAATTTACATTAAAATAAATAGATGAGGGTAAAAAGATTTATTAGGATATAATAATTTTTTTTTATTTTAAAAAATTTATATTCTATCTTTTGACTAATATAAATATGTACTCTTGGATGAATCAAAGTACTACTTATTGGAAATACTCTTTGTTTCTTTTCCTTCCCCCCTAAAGTTCTATAGAAAGTCAATAATTTTTACATTTTTCAAGAAGCACATATCCTTCAATCTCTTGAAAGTATCATTCTACAATATTTTAGGTTATCATTTTATCAAACATCACAACTCTACCAATTTGTGGCATTTATTTTTTGGATTAAGTAGACATCCAAATTTAAACTCATCATATTGTCAATAAAAGAATATTCTCATTTTTCATCAAATTCAACTTTATATTGAGAAAAGAAGAGTAGATGAAGCACAACCAAACATTTTGGATTGATTCATTAAAGGTTTTAGCTAATAATGAACTTTAGGCACTATTGTATTGAATCATTTCCCATCTTGATCTTGAATTTGATGTTGACCAGTCTTTAATAATGCTTTTGCAATACTTTTCTCCTTTTCCTAGTGTTTTTTAATTAATACTATCTCAAATAATAGGGGGAACATTCACCCTATTTGATAACTCAACATATGGCCACCAATAAAAAAAATCAAAAAGCTTATTAGAATGAACCTATTGAAATTCAAATGAAAAATATTTGAATGAAGAATATTTTTCATTCAAGAGAATATCTTATGGCTACTCAATTTTAGAGGAGGCTAGTTATAAAAGAGTCGACGAGGTAATAGTTAGGTAGATCACTTTTTCCCCACTATTTTCTACTAGCTTCATTTGATCTTCATGTAGGTTAAAGATCTTGGCAACTCAATGACATCTTAAAAGCATCCAATAACTAGGGATGGAATCGACTTTCCTATGCATGAGGTGAACTTGGACCAAGTCGAGCCAATTAATCGCTGGTTTTGAAGGGATATGCAAGCAATTTTAAATTTTGTGTAAAATACAAAAATGTTACTTTGAAATTTACCTAAAATCCCCCACTAAAGAGAAATATTACATAGAGTGAAATATAGCTCCTTGAGCTATTTTATGTTGATATTGAAGTGAACCTTAGCTTGTCCAATTAGTGACATTACTTTTTTCTTTTATTGAATAGTTGTTTAAAGAAAAAAAGCTTTGAATTTTTGTTGAGATTGATCTGAGTTGATTAGGCACGGGACTGGATAGATAAAATTCATTCATTAGCTTTCCTAAGTTCAACCACATGCCACATATTATTCTTCACCATTTTATTACTATATATATATTATATATATATATATATATATATATATTTTACTTCATCCTCCCAAAGAAGAAGCTTAGTGATGACAAGAACTTGCAATTGCATTTCTAGAATTATTCGGATGAAGTTAATTAGATCAGTAGTGAGAAGTTCCAGGTGTTGGAGAGATTAGACTGAGAAACTATAGGTGTTAAGAGAGAGATTCTACTCAGAGATGGGAAAATCCTCTCTTTGCCCATCTCCTCTCCTCCTCTTACCCCTGCATTGCTACCCTTGACTGCTCTTCAACTTCCTTTTGAAGGAAGATATGTTCACTCAGCACCCTTTTGACTTTTATTATACCCCCACCTGCTCCATCAGGGGTTGTCCCATGATCATCTTCCTTATATAGTGCACTACTAGTGATGAGAAGATATTATCGATAAACGATCTGCCCCTCTTATCCTCTCTTAAGGTGTGCCCATCTAAACATATATTGGCTCTAAGTAAAATGTATTTTGGACATAAGTCGTGGGACGAGTGCCTTCCTTAAGGGAAATGTATTTTTTTTTTTGTACTCTAGGGTTTTCGATCGAATTAAGGATTCTATAGAGGGTCATATTTTGTTTCCAAATTATGAACTCTATAAACTTCATAAACCTTAGTCATGTTCCTTGATCAACAAATTTTTAAGGAGGCCTCCTCTACTTGATGTTATATGGGCTTCTATCAGATGTTTTATGGACTCTTTCATTGTTAGAATTGATAGCTATTTTAGAAATCCAAATTAGGTTTTGGCTACTTGGGAGGAGTCCTATTAAGTTTAAACTCCTTGACAAATTAACATTATGATTTAAATTAGATCTTTAAATAGGAAATTCCTTAAAGAATTAGGATTTATTTATATAAATATATCTTGAGTCTCAAGGTTTTAGTGAGAGAAGAGATATAAAAAAAAAGATATTTTGGGTGCCCTTAGGTTTCAAGCTACGATGTCTGGAGAGAGTTGAGAGAAGAGTTTTTTGGATTTATATAAGAGGATGTATAAGGGGTTTTAGGCTTGGGATTATATTAACTCAGGGGATAGTTATTTTTTATTATTTTTTATACTAAAGAATTTATTTTTTTATTGGACATTTATTGAATCACAATAAATTTTATATTTTTTGGTTTGTTATTTATTTTTTAATCTCTCATTTTATATTTATTTGTTAAAAAAATATGAGTAATGAAAATTAGAAGGAGCTTAAGGGAAAGTGCATAAGTATTATTCATCTTTGCATCATTGATAATATAATCAATAATGTTATTAATAATGACTCATCAATAATACTATCAATAAGTATTATTTAACTCTGAAATAAATTTTAAAAGCTTTAATATCTCATGCTACTAAGAAAAAAGGAGTAACTTGATAATATGAATGGTGAGACATTAGCTACTTAGGGTAAAGGTCAATGATAAAGATTTTTTGATAGGGGATCTCAATATGATAGGTCGAGATCAAGAGTTAAGCCTTTGGATGATGTTTAGTGTTATAGATATAAGGAGTACGGATATATCAAATAAAATTATCTAAAAGAAAAAACGAGAAGAAGAAGTCGATGATTGCTCTCTTGTGATGAATAGTGATGGAGATATCTTTACAATCTCCAAAGGTAATGATACATCTTTGTAGAAGAGTTAATTTTAAATTTTATTTTTATTGTTTATGTTGGGGCTCAAAAGGATTATTTTGATTTACTAATGATAAGTTGATTAGGAAGTAAAGTTTGTGTGATGATTCAACATTGATGGTCATGAGTGTCGATAGAGTGAATATCAAGATATTTAATAGAGTGGTCCATACTTTGAGAGATATGATTTATATTTCAAAAATATGAAAGAATCTTTGATAGAGTCTTTTATATTATTCCTAGGGTTATGATTGTAAGAATAGAGGTAGAGTTTTAAAAGTCACTCGGGGCTATATGACTTGATAAAAGAAGGTTATATTAAGGTTATACCATCTAAAATAAAAGTATAATAAATATCTCAAAAGGCTCAAAATAGGTTACACGTGTAGGGGATGAGTACCAATGGTTGTAAGCTTTATACACAGTATAGGAAATAAATGGTGTCATAGTTTTAAGGATATAGATATTTGTGAGGAAAAAATCCTACTTGTAGTAAGATAGTGAGATGAAGGTCTCTCTAGAATTAAGTAGTGCTATTGATTAAGTTCCAACTATACATGATGCATTGGTAAGTTTGTTAAAAAATTAGATATTGAATCATAAACCGATCATTTTATGAAGCTGTAGTGAATTTTTTATGCCAATAGTTCAATTTCTATAAAAAGTAGAAAGTTGGATTATACTCACCAAGGTAAAGATTGTTAAAGTTGATAAGTATTTTAGAAAGTACTAACTAGGTTCTAAATACCTAGGAGGAGTTTTAATTAAATTCAAACTCCTTGATGGATTAAGATTATGATTTATATTAGAGATTCAAGTAAAAAGAGTCGTTAGAGAATTAGGATTTACTTATGAATATACAATGAGTCTCAAGATTTAAATAATAGGGAGAGGCATATAGGAAGATACTTTGGGTGCTTTTAAGTTTCTCTTTAAATGTCTATATAGGATACTCTCTAAAGTTTCCAAAGAGGATAAGAGAAAATGCTTTTAGATTTATATGAGAGGGTGTTTAGTGCATTTCAAGCTTGAGTTTGGGTTAACTCAAAGGGAGAATAATTCTATATATTAGTTTTCCTTATATAGTAAAAATCTTAATTTTTTTCATAGATGTAGGCAAAGAGTTATTAAATCACGTTAAATTTTACATCAACTTTCTAATATATTATTTATTTGTTGATATTCGATTTTCAAGTTTTCTTTTCTTGATATGGCGCATGGTTTTTCTTGTTTCTGTTTTCATTAGAACTTTATACTTTGAGGGTCCTCACTATGAACCCCTGGTCTCTTGTTGGTAGCCATCAACTACCATGAAGGTCTAAATGCTTGAGCCTCTTGTTGGTAGCTAAATTTTGAATGTTTATTCAAAAATTTCTCATCAACTACCATGAAGGTCTAAATGCTTGAGCTTCTATTTGAGTACTAGACTCCTAAGTATATGTTCCACATTGCATCTTTGATCGATTGACCTCTTAAACTGGATGATCATTTGATGTCTTTTGAATGAATGTTTTGTAAGGATTTTCGTCAAACTTGATATGTTGAAGCCCTTAACATTAGGCATTTGGATGGGAAAACCCTATGAGAAAATTTTAAATTTTGATCTTATGAGAAATTACTGTCAATTTGTTTTTCCTATGGCAATATTGGACACAAAAATTTTGAATGCCTTAAGGTTAAATCTAGCACTATGCCTGTGCAAAGAAGGGTGGTGTCGTCACCAAAGCAATCATAATGGCTTTGGTCTATCAAGTGAACCCCTTTTGGAGGAAAATATTTATGAGCTATAAATTTGTGTTCAACATAAATGTCTTAAGTAAAAGAATGAGACAAGAACTAGTGGTAGTCGATGTTAGAGACTCAAATAAATTTAATATAGCTATTTTTCTTAATGGAGCATAAGTAAGCACAATGGTCAAGCTTTTCATAAAAGTTACGTTTAATTTTAAGGGATGCATAAATATATAATATGGATCATTTTACAAATTTGATTGGCTTTTGATAAATGATATTATTAGTGAATCCAATACCTTTTATTCTAAATACATAATATTTTTTAACAAAAATCATATCAACTTATTTTTTGATGATATTTTTTTATTATGGGTATAAGTGTCCTTACTTATAACATATAATTTATATCTTTCTTAGGCTCACTTTTGGTTATACCTTATGTTCTTATTGGATTATCATTCTTTTTCCTCATGGACTTTTTAAATTTTTTTGTAAGAAGTGTTATATCTTCATAATCATCACATGAGCTTTCGTTTAAGTAATCTTCTTTAGATTTAAGAACAATATTTTTTTTTTCCTTGATGGGTTTTTCTCTTCTTTTTTACGAGCTTTGTATATCATTTCATAGGTCATTAGAGTTTTCTTGAGTTCTTCAAGAGAAATTATTTAAATCTTTAACTTATTGGATTGTCGTTATTTTAGATCTTAACTTTTAGAAAGAAAACTTAAGATTTTACTTATCAATTCAATATTAGTATAATTTATTAAGTACTTTCAATCTATTTATAATATCCACAAAGCGGATCATAATGTCACCAATAGACTCATTTGACTTTATTTTAAATAACTCATGACTATAAACTAAAAGATTAATTTTAGATTTTTTTACTTTATTTATTCATTTATATGCAACTTCAAGTATATGTTTTGTATATATATATATACACACACACACACACACACACATATATATATATATATATATATATATATATATATATATATATATATATATATATATATATATATATATATATATATATATATATATATATATATATATATATATATATATATATATATATATATGTATGTATATTGTCACAAGTGAATGAAGCTTATTTTTAACTAAAGCATAAACTATAGCATTCATGATCTTATGATTGCCTAAGAAAGTAAATTATGATTGTCTAAAAAAGTTATAATCTTTCTTGAATGTTAATACAATTAAGAGAACCATACTATGATATTAATTATTAGGATTTTAATGGTACTAAGAGGTGAATTAGTGTTATAGTAAATTTTAACTAACTTTTGATTTCGATCGAGAAAAATATATATTAAAAATATGATTAAACAAAAAATGAGTGTAAGTAAGAATTACGAGTAAAGTGAATAATGATAAGTAGTAAGCACTTATTAAAAAAAATTAAAGGAAAAGAATGAATGATAAATTAATTTATAATGATTCAATCTTTCTGATATCTATATACTCTTGATTTCTTTATCCTCGAGATTATCGACTTCCACTATATATGATCTTTTTTTCAATAGGTGAGAAGATCAATTATCTTTGTTATAACTTTTTTCTTTTTCAAACTTAAAGAGAACCTTCATGCTTAATCTTATACAAGAGGCCTTTCTCCTCCTATCATTTGCATCATAACTAAACTTAGGAATAAGGAAGATACTCAAGTAATACACAAAGTGAGAGCTATAATACTTTATAAACTCATGAATAAATGCTTCATTATCCAAGTCTGAGTAGAGTAACTATAGACTCCAAAAAAAAATTAAAAATGAAGCAAAAAATTTAAATTCTCTATATTTTAGTATATTAGTAGTACTATTGTTAATTTTGAGTGATACTATCATAGTAACATTTGACATAGAGCTGCAAATCTAGACTCCAATGCTTATACTACTACCATAAGCAATACCATCGTCGCCTTAGGTATACTATCACCACTATAGGCAATATTATCATTGAAAATATTGATAAAGTACAAACAATGTTCGTTAACTCAGGTAGTACTATTGCTTAGGTCTGATGGTACCATTATTCAAATTACTTTAGGCCACCTGTTTGCTCTTCTAATGAGTGTAATTTGGCTAACTTCAAGCTTTGACTTTCATCACAAGCGAACTCTATTTTGGTTTGATACGAACTTAAATTGGTCCAAAATGTCCTTAACTAAAGTCTTGACTCATCAATCACTCATCTAACATATTTTTGAAACATTCGGTATATTGTTCACTCTTTTAACATATCGTCCAATTATCTAGCACTTCGTCTAAACTTTTGGCATATCACTGTATCATCCGATACATCACACAATCTATATTGACTTAACCACAATATCTAATCTTCTGATATGATATCTAATCTTTTTGATATGATGCCCGAACTTTAAACATGAAGTTCGATCTTAAGCACGTCAACTAGTCTTCTGATTCAATATTTAATTTTTGGTATAATAATCTTTTAACATAATGTCTAACTCTCCAACTCGATATTTGCCCATTTAATAGTTCAAGTGTATGGTAGAAATATTTCTTACATCACTTATTCCAATAATATATTCATTCATTAAATTTATTAATTAATTTCATCTTAAAATTTAAGATTCAATATTTCATTTATTACTAGGTTGGCTAAACTAAATATTTATACTGGCCATGTTTGTTGTGTTGGGTGAATTTTAACAAGCAAAACCATAGTGTTTTTTGGTCTTTGTTTGGGTGAAACTGTATAGAGTGGATTTTTAAAGGGGCGTCGGATTGCTAGATCCTCAGGACCCTGATAGTCTATTGCCTTTGATTGATATGGAAGATCCGAAATAAGACCACCTTTAATGACGTAAAGGATACTTCTTTCACTGTTATTGTTAGAACTGTATCTTATGTTTTATGTTGTAAATATTTAAACCAGTATGGTGGATGCTTGGGAAATGCCAAATCATTGTGACCTAAGCGAAACGAATAGTTTGGGTAAAGCTTGATAGATCTTTTGACATGTAGGACACAGTGGGAGGGGCTAGTTTTATAATCTGCACAATTGATGGCACATGTATGCTAGCTGATTATAATTATCTACTGGATACAACCTCCTGCAGAGCAGAGGTTGATGCCATCAAATATGTAATAAAACATGCTTGTGAAGCAGGTATGACACATCTGGAGATAGAATCCGATTGCAAATTACTCGTCGAAGTCCTCAGCAAAGAGGAACAATTACCATGGGAGCTATTGAACTGTGTTCGAATTATTCTTTTTTTTTTTTGACTGAATGCTTCCAAGAATGCTCTTGAACCAAATTTTATGCCGGAGAAGCATGGTTTACCTTGTTCGAGAGCTTTAGAGTAATATATTTCTTCTTATTTTTTAAAAAAATAATTAAACCATCATTTCATTGAATGAGATAGAAACTTTGGTTAGTTTGATTGGGGGGATTCTTTGTCTGTTCTTTACATCCAAACATTGATTATCCACATCTTTCATCTTTCATCTTTGTAGTTATCCATATATATTTGCTATAACTATCCATGCTTAATAAATTAGATATATAAATTGATTAAATAAATAAATTAAATTTAAGATTGATATAAATCATCACATATTTAGCTTTTTATCTGGATCATGTGATATCCTTATAACACAATTATTCATAAAAGATTAGTCTCTTTATAATCTCATACAGTCTAGTAAAGACATATATGAAAACAAAAAAAAAGCAGGTTAGCGGTAAATAAATGTTAGTCAAATTGTCATTGTCGCATCATTGCTCCGCTACTTATGAATACAAGGACTGCACAAGCAAACCAAATATAAACACATAAGAAAAAAGACAGATTAGCGATAAATAAATGTTAGTCAAATTGTCACTGTTGCATCATTGCTCCGCTACCTATGAATATAAGGACTGCATAAGCAAACCAAACATAAACACTTATAAGGCAAATTAATACAACTTTATAAGCTTAAAACTATCACATAACAAAGGGTCTAACACTAATTCATCACTCATAAATCCCTTGGCAAAAGTACCCATATGATATATGGATATGAAACAAATCTTAAATACCATCTTGAAGTCCTTAAAACTCTATTTTCCATGCCATCAGAGGGTTTTTAGGATATTGAGAAGACTATCATTCTTGTGCATAAGTCTCCACATGATACATGTCTATCAAGCATGAATGGACCTTAGATACTATCTCATCGAAATCAAGAGATTTTAGGGTGCTGAGGAGATTCACGTTGCATTAAAAAATGAGCGCACCTACCCTATTAGAGTATAACAAACTTTATACTGTTCATATCTAACTAATAAGTCAGATTAAAATATTCGTTAATCAGATTTCAGGACGTATTGGCAGGAGAATAAATATCAAGATTTAGCAGGCTCGCGGACCATCTTTTGTTAGTTGGCGCTTCTGCCGTTCCCCAACTGCAGCTTTCGCCACAAGTATACCTCAGTTTAATGGTGAGAGCTCGAATGGGAGCCACTTGCACGGTCGCAGTACCTCCGTCACGGGAGGAAAAGTTATTTTACATTTACGGCTAAAATATTTTATCATGGTATCATCATTCATGCGCGTCGTCATCTCCACCGTTATGTCTCCCCCGTCAAGAGTGGTACGTGACCCAACCCGGGATAGTGCATGAGCCAATGCCTGCAGCTTGTTGCCGACTTGAGGAACGACTTTGAGCACAATATGTCGACGTGGCGCACGTTGACGAGGTTGGTGGCCGGCGTTCTCGGCTTCCTGAAGCACACCAACACAGCTCCGCAGGTTTTATTCGTAAGTTAAGTCGTGCCCAGCATTTCCGACCCGTCGAATTTCCCAATCTGTTGCTGTCGCTTTCTTTTCCTCCCAATCTCACCCACCAGAGAGAGAGAGAGAGAGATCGATCGAGCAGCTTAGGCGATTACCGGGATCAATTCCTAGGGATTTCGATCGATCAATTGATTGATCACTCCGTGCTTGGCTTCGGTGCTCGCCGATCAGGGTATATTTGACTGGTGATTTCCTTTTCATTGTTTGATTCGGGTTTTCGGTCGGAACTGATGGAGAAAGATATCCTCGAGACCTTCGACGCCGCAAAGAAGGCGGCTGATAAGGCGGCGGAGGCCGGCGATGGGTCATCGGAGGTGGATCGGTGCGTGGACGCGCTGAGGCGGCTGAGGAGGATTCCCGTTACTATGCAACAGTTGGTCGAAACTCAGGTACTGCCATCTCTTTTTCTTGATCGTATGCGATGTACGTAAATCGATGCCTATGATTTTGGGACATCTGTATACCTCTTTGAAAAGTTGTTACATTGGCTAGCTCTGTATATGAATTTTCGAGAAGCTTATGTTGAAAAGTTGATCTTATCCTCAAATTTATGATGCCCCATCAAAATCTGTGATTTGTTTTCTGAGATTTGTATTACAGTGATTGCGACAATTCGTTTTACATAAAAGACTAGGCTTGTTTAGGTTTTTTAATTTATTTTTAATGTTGTATTCCGATTATAATGCAGTAAGGCTCAAGTTAGATAGTAAGTGAGACTTCAGGGTTTTATCATTATGCTGCGCAGGAAGAAATTGTGCAATGTCATTGATAGAAACATAAAGGCATTTGCTTAGTCAAGGATGAATACAAGCAGGATGTAAATTTACCAGTTTTTCCAATGTTCTGACGGGGTGGCATATCCTTAAGTGCTGTTGTTTTGGCTGATTCCATATTATACCTTGCTCATTAGTGATAGTGATGCCACATGGATTGATGGTAGTGTACTGCAAATGTAGGAGGTCATGATGGGATGAAAACTAATTTGTAAGCATGGTAAAATCAGAGGCATAGTGTAGGTGGCAGAAGTTCCTAAATCTAATTTTATATTTAATTATCTCATATTGTAATTTTTACTCTAATCTTTGAGTTAGTTTCTAGTTTTATATGTAACTTTAAGTTGAATCATGGTGTCATATATATGACAATGTTTATACCTTTAAATCCATGTTACATATTTGATTTGATATCATTATGAGAAGTTGTTCTATGACAAGCGAAAACCACTTGACAAAACTTGTAGTGAATTTTATCGTTAAAAAACTTCTCAATCTGATTCATCAATATAATCAAAATCCTCCAACTTGCTCCACTGACCACCTCTACGTTTCATTGAATATGAGGGGCCCTTTCCGAGGGCTTAAACAAAGCTTTACAATTCAGTCACTTCTAATATTTCACCTATCACTTTGATGTCTTCTTATATGAGTTGGATATATGCCACTGTTTGGACCCCCGAAATTTATGTTACTTAATTTGATTTGATATCAATATGAGAAGTTGCTTTATAGAAAGTGAAAATTACTCGACAAAAGTTGTGATGAATTTAATCCTAAAAAAAATTACTAAATCTGATATGTAAATTTAATCAAAATCCTCCAACTTGTTCCACCGACCACTGACAACTTGCTCCACTGAGCACGTCTACGTTTCATTGAATATGAGGGGCTCCTTTGCGGGGGGGGCGCGCTTCAACAAAACTTTACAATTCAATCACTTCTAATATTTCACCCACCACTTTGATGTCTTGTTGTATAAGTTAGATATCTTATCCTATATGCTTCAAACCCTTTATAGAATCAATGCTAGCATTGAACCAACAAATGGTTAATGGTTATCAGAATGACTGAAAAAAACCAAACACGAAGCTATACTTACAATCTTGATTATAGTCTTACTAGAAATCATCAAATTCTAGAGGAAACAAAAAAAAAAAAATCAATCCAACATATTATAATGGAAGAACTCACGGAAATTAATAAAGTAATAATGGTAGTAAAATAAAATAAAAAATCAAGTATGTGGAACATTGACAGTTTGCAAACATTGATCAATGAAACTCTTAACAAACATATTGTTCAGTTGGCAGCAAAAGTCATAAAATTCTGTAGTATTTTATAAAATCATATGCAATAAATTCAAATCAGATCATAAAGAAGAAGCAAGATAACAAAATGTAACAAAAATTTATCTTTCATATAATCAAGACAAACTCGAACATAAGATCAAACAGTAGTTATAATGTTCAGAAAGATAAAGAAAAATAAAAGGAAAAAAAAAAGAAAAACACTGAAAGTACTATTTGATCTTATGTTTGAGTTTCTTCCCTGATCATATGATAGGTAAATCCTTGTTGTTTTTTGTTATCTTACTTCTTTTGTATAATCTGATTTGTATTTATTGCACATAACATCATAAAATACTATATAATTTTATAATGTTGTCAACTGGAAAATATACTTAGTTTTGAGTTTTGTTGACCAATGTTTGCAATTTGTCAATGATCCACATGCTTGATTTCTGTTTCATTTTACTAATATTAATGCTTTGCTATATCCTCAAGTTCTTCCTTTATAATCTATTGGACTGGTTGCTGGATTGGTTGCTGTTTGACTTGCTCTAGAATTTGGTGACTTTCAGTAAAACTTTAGCCATAATTAGATTGTCAGTACAACTTTATGTTTGGTTTTTCTTGTCATTCTGATAATTGTTGCAGAGTTCAATTCTGGTATTGACATCTTCTATAAAGAGTTTGAAATATACATACAAGAAATGATATCCAACTCATACAACGAAGATATCAAAATGATGAGTGAAATATTAGAAGTGGTTGAATTAGATTCATCAAGTAGCTTTTGCTTGCTATGTATCAACTTCTCATAATTGATATTAGATCAAATAAAAAACATGAATTTATGGGTCTAAACATTGTCATATATACTATTGGCATATATATGAAACCACAATTCTAATTAGTTTGAGATGAAGGCACTCATGACCTTGCCATTTATTAGTCCAAACATGCAAAAGGTTCAAATGCACCATGAGAGAAGACTATATACCATGGTTCGAATTACCGGTCCGTACCGGTGTATCAACCAACTATCAGTACGATAAGTACCAAGCTGTACTGAGCGTACCGACACATAGTACACTGGGGTGTCCTGATATATCACCCGTATCGGTTCTCTATCGGATTGGTACATATTGCCCATACCGAGCGGTACGTTTCAGTATCAAACCTTGTTATATACCACCAAGTTTTATGGACTTGTTATTTTACCGAAGATAACATGGCATGAAGATCTGGCATGAAGATCTGATTATCATACCAATAAAGGCAAATCTTATGGATCTCAATTGGTTTAGCAGATAGCAGGCTTCATGCTTTAGCTGAAATACTACAGTGATTTAGTACAGAGAGAAAGGTATTCAAAGAAACATATACCCAACAATCATTGGTCTCTAGTTTTTTTCAAGTTAGGCAAACCCTTAGTTGAGGTAAGTCGAAAGACCATCAACTACCGTTGGTTATATACTAACGATGGTTAGAGAGCAAACATTAAATGAAATCCATTATGTAAATGTAAAGGATTTTCTATTTCTATGCTTATTGCTTGAATGTGTAGGTTACTTTTGTAGATAAGTACCTAAGATCTAACACCAAACTAGAACAAAAACCCAAACTAGTAATCCACCAAGAGCCTGAAGAAGGAAACAAAAGAATCAGATAATAAAGAAAAGATGTTCATTACTATGCTACCCTTTGGTGTTGACTAGACGTATGACAGTAACTGAAGATAAGATGTTATCATCTTAAGCTAATCTCTGAAGTTTGATGGAATGATCAACTATGGACTGTGCTAGTTGACTTAGGGAGTTGCATGAATGACACTTTAGAAGAAATGGTCAATATATTAAACTATAGTCTGAGTCTCATCCTAATCACTAATCACTGTGATGGCCTAATTTAGTGGCTAGTTGTACAAAGTTATGAATACAGGAGTGAAACATGATGCCTTCTCACTTGCCTACTCCAATTATATTGGTTTACAATGATTACATGCTTGTCAAAAACCTACTATCAGAATAAAAAATGACTACAGGTATCTTCTTAGTGGAATGAATGGATGATTATGGACATGAAATTCTTAGCTCATATCCATATCAAGCTAAAAGCAATATAAGTCGATGACACAATCACGAGTGTGATGTACAATTTGGAGGAAGAAAATTAAAGCTTGGACTGATGAAGTTGTGTGGAAGGAGATCATAATGGGAGGAAGGTTTGATCTCAAACAAAAGAGTTAGGGGCCTGATGTGACTGGTGAAAGGCCCTAAATCTGAATTTTAATCAAGTTGCCTTATTTATTATATTACTTAGGCATGTTGTTATGTCTAATCTAAATTTAAATATGTTTATGGAGTCGATATAACAGATTAAAAGTCTGAAACTGTTAATTCAAACTACTGCTCTATTGCAACATTGATGAGTAAAGAAATTACAACAATGCCTTATTTGAACTTTTTTGCCTAAGATAAATTCACGGATTTCTTTTTGCTCTTTTTTAGCTTCTTTCAAGAAAGTCAGCTTTATTTTAAAATGATGCTTATCTCACCATGTAGTTGTGTTAATGCTAATTTTGGTCGTCAAATAGATGTGGTCAAGATTGTCGAACCCACTTTCCTACCTAGAATTGGAAGAGGTTCCATAAACTAGGTCACAGAATCAGATCAAAGGATCATGAGATCCTATAAACTAATTAAAAATAACTTAAAAACCATGCTAAGTCATGAAGGGTTAGATCCTTCAATTTGGAAAGGACTTAGATTAATAGCTTATTTATTATATAGTTATGAAGCCATACGTTTGAAAATTGTGAGCACATGAGTATGAAAGTGTAACATGAAATGAGGATCTCGGGCGTTATAAAATCAAAGTTAAGATTTTTCTCTTACTGCAAGGTGCTTGAATTCAGACAGATTTAATTTTGTCAGGCATGCTATGCTGCAAGTTTTCCTCATTTTAAGGGACCACTATAAATATATCATTCAGCATGTTTGAAGGTATGTATCAATCTGATGTGATATTGTTTTGATTTTGAAAGGGTGGTTGAATCTATTGTAATTGCTGTTCTTGGTACTTCAGAGGTCTACAAATTCAACCATATGAGTGGGTATGTTGATCAGAAGATTGTGGTGACACAATCCTGAATCCACACAGGTGAAACAAATGGATGCACCAAGGTTTTGGTTAAGCCCTGTTATATTGCGTTTAGGTGTAAGATCATAATTTATGAAGGTCTAACTTTGAGTTTTCCTAAAGTGACCCCATGTGCTGTTATTGAGGGTCAAGTATGGTATATAAAAAGTGTTCATTATCCATCATTGCATGCCGTGGAATGCTCAGGGGAATAAACGTATTGTTAGTGCACGTTTAAAAGTGAAATAGGAGTATTTCCTTTGGTGAAGAGGGTCCCTCCATATTTTCATCCTGTTTTGCTGTATACATGCTGCTTTTGTAATGATCTTCCAGCAGGTTACTAATTCAAATAATCCAGAACAGCTTCTTGCTGGTTGGTTTTGTGCCTATCTGTAGTGTTGTGAACACTGGACATTGAGATTGCACCATGAATTTTGGTATTATTATTATTTTTACTCAAAAGAGCCTGGGATCTTGGTTGGATATGGTCGGCCTGTAATGTTCTCTCTGAAAAATAACTTGCAGAACCCTCACATTCTAGTTTTTGAAGATTTAGTTCCCAGATAAAATTTCCAGCATGTCACTCAGGATCCTCATGCATTTTGCAAGATCCAAGACCCTTCTATGAAACATTCTGAACATGTAATTTGCTAACATCTACTAATTCTGTGACAGAGGTTCTAGATGTTTTTAATTATCAGTGAAATTTTTGACAGTTGAACATTGAAAGAAAAATTAGTTTGCAAATGAAAATTTAAATTCACTTACCATTTAATTCTGATATCTTACTGTTGATGACTATTTGATTGATAGAATATTCTGTGCTTTATGATGCTTTTCTCTGTGATGCTTTGAGTTTCAGAAACTTTTGAGGAGAGTCCAAAATTAGCAACCTATTTCATCTGCTTTGCTAATTATGTCTGAAATAGTATCTTGGTCTTTTTTGATGGGAGTCCGGAGTTAGTAACCTATTTCATCTGCTTTTCTGAGGATGTCAAATGTAATCTTGGTCTTGGAATTACAAAAGAAAGTGTTTTGTACAATCACCCTACATTTCAAATTTGACCAGACAAATTGCCATTATGATTCCAACACTGTTAGGCAAACATATACCTTACTGTTGAAGCTTAGCCATCCCTTTAATTTTCCTGTTGGTGTTTTGGAAAGAACTTTCTCGAACCATCAGATGTTTGAGGACAAATCAGTTTATTTTGCATATGCCTCATCATATAAATAATTCTTGTTGACAGCTTATGTTTCTCTTTTCTGGAAAAATTGAACTTTTCATTTAACATAACTGCATATGTTATAGATCCTCGACAGTTATTTAATGTAAAACTTGTTGGATTTGGCCTATTCTTTTTTCCTTGGAACTTAAACATGCTTTCTTTTTCCAGGTAGGCAAACGTCTCCGCAGTCTTAAAAAACATCGTAATTCAAAGATTCAAGCTGAGGCATCTGTTTTGCTAGAATTCTGGAAAGATGTAGTCATTCAGGAGACATCAAATTCTAAGAAAAATGGTGGTTCTGAAAGTAAAAGTTCAATAGAAGTTAATATCAAATCTGAGAGAACAGAAACGGTCAAGATTGACAGGACTTCAAAGGCTGGGCCTGTCAACATGGATAGGATTTCAACTTCAGAAAGTCCCAATTTTGTTAAGAAAGACAAGAACCAGGATTCAAAGACAGAAAGGCACAAGACTGAGAAGAATGAGAACAGTGAATCTGGAGGGTGTGCTATCAAAGCTAACAGAATCCCCAATGGAGGTCATCAAGCATCTACTACCAAGAAGCCATCAACAGTATCAGCTGCTCCTCCAAAGCTGACGACGATGATCAAATGTAATGATCCTATCCGAGACAAAATTCGGGAACTTCTAGCAGAGGCGTTCTCAAAAGTTTCCTGTGAGACCAGTGAAGATGAAAGAGATGAAGTGAGAAATATACTGGATGAGGTAAATGTGTGTGATCCCATCCGAGTTGCGGTGGTTGTGGAGTCCGTGATGTTTGAAAAATTAGGCCGTTCTAATGGTGCTCAAAAGCTGAAGTACAGATCCATTATGTTCAATTTGAAGGATGGCAACAACACAGATCTTCGAAGAAGAGTTCTCCTTGGGGAAGTGAAGCCTGAGAAACTCGTAGTTATGACTCCTGAAGAAATGGCCAGTGACAAGAGGAAACTTGCAAATGAGCAGATTAAAGAGAAGGCTTTATTCGAGTGTCAGCGGGAAGGAGCTGCTAAAGCTACAACTGATCAGTTCAAATGCGGTCGGTGCGGACAGCGGAAGACCACTTACTACCAATTGCAAACCCGAAGTGCTGATGAGCCGATGACCACATTCGTCACATGTGTAAACTGCAACAACCATTGGAAGTTCTGTTGACTACAAATTCAGCAGACTATTAGTGGGAAGATTTCCCAAAAATCCTGTAATCTCTCCTATTTTGGAGCGCTTCTATTCATTCTTCAGAACTCATTAGCATTTGTTGCTGGATGCATGTAACACCGCCTGCACTTTCATTTGAGTTGCTTTAGTTCGGCAGCTGCTCACTGCCTCTATCGTCAAGTAAAACGTTGTATTGGTAGCATATCGCGCCAAGTGTAACGTTTATGTATATTAAGATGTGACAATCGAATGTTTTGCATTCATCATCATTTTTGTGCTCGGTCTCAGCTGGATGCGATTCAGCTTGTCGACTGTGAACTGGAACAAATATAATGCTCGGAACAACAATATTGCTCGTATCCAACTCTTCGTCAGAGAATGCGAGTTTTATTGCAGGCATGAAAATTATTGATGAAGCATCCAACGGGAGAATCGTCTTTTCGATGACAACATTTTGGGTGCATGTATCACTGCACATCAAATCCATCTAAACTCCGTGCCACATCAGCTAATTGTCAAACCGATGTAACTCATTCGAGTAGCAACCATTGGTTAACTTCGACAGGGATTCATATGCTTCGACTGTTCTCCAAGTGGGAACCAAAGTGCTACTAATTCCAAAACGTTTGGTCAACTATATTCAAATTTTAATTGCACAAGTAAACATGAAAAAAAATAACATTGTGCACCATAACATTGTAAACGAGACCATCACCCTATGTTTTTGCTTAGAAGGAGAAATTGTCAGTTAACTCTCTCAGTTCCTTCTCTAAATACATAAGAGATTTCAAGACAAGGATTAAACATCTTTGACTATGCGACGCGGAATATAACTGTCTTGTAGTAAAATTTAAATTCTCATTCCACATGAATAAATATGAAACCATCCAATCAAGGCAACCTAAAGTCTCCGCACTTAATAAGAACATTTAGTCCCACAATAATTAAAAAATAAAAAAATTAAGAACTGATAAGTCCGTCAGATCATTCTTATCCTCTTGAAGCTTCAAAAAAATAAAATCATATGAAAACACTCATCATTCAAAATGAATAATTTTTTATGAGCCCATCGTACCAATGAGAATAAAATTTGATAAGACTTTTCATATTGACACTAAAATGAAAGCTATGAGCTGTTAGCCCAAAAATAATAATAATAATAATCGTGAGCCCATCTAAATTAAAATCATGGGCCTCCTTCCCCTTCACCCCAGCCGAACCGTCACAGTCGAGCGCTTGAACTTACCCACTCCGACGTCTACACCGTCAAATCTGCCATCAGGTCCCATCGTTTTCTCCACCCACAAAAGAAGGAAACGAACGCCATCTTCCACACTGCAGCTCTCATTTTAGGCCTTCTTTTAGGGTTTGCCCAACGACGACAAGTCGACGTGTTCCGCGGACGCTGACATGCAGACAAGCTTTAACTAGAAACCCTAACTAGTCCAAAAAATCCAGCGGAGATCTCTATTTGAAGTGTCGTGAGGTCAGCGACGAAAACTAGGGAGCGTGTCGGCCGGCATTTCACATTCACGTCACTGCAGTCGTTTCCTCGTGCATGCACAAAGGACACGTACGCTGAGACATGCAGGAACCAAGCCACTGCAGTCAACCTGTTCTCATCGCGACAGCTTTGGGTGTTACCGGATTGATGCCTTGTTTGTGGTCAGTTTTGGTGGACTGCGAGCATCACCTTCGAAGAAGAAGAGGAACGGCAGCAACTGGGACGTTGCTTGCATGTATTCTTCGTCTGTCAGAGAATAACCCGACTAGCAGAGGTTGACATTGATATTTATAATAGAAGGAAACCAGCCATGAGTCTTGACCTAGTATTGTCCCACAGACCCCCATTTGGCATCATGATCAAGCGGTGGAAAAATGATAGTTTTTGTCGATGATTGTTCAGTGAACACTTCGTTGGAAAATAGTTGGAAAGTGTTATGATCAACATAATAGAGGAAAAATATAGGAGACAAAGTGCCTCTTACTTCCATGGGACTTTCAATACTAATCAAACTACTAATTTCATCTCTCTCTCTCTCTCTCTCTCTCTCTCTCTCTCTCTCTCTCTCTCTCTCTCTCTCTCTCTCTATATATATATATATATATATATATATATATATATATATATATATATATATATATATATATATATATATATATATATATATATATATATATATATCAATTGTTTCCGTGATTCTTCGATTTTTTGGAAGGATCACGTTCGATTTAGAGAAATCTTTTTTCTAAATCAACATGATGGATTACAATTCTTAATATAAATTACAATTCCTTCTCGAAATGAATTGTTCACTCCATGACGTAGAGCCAAATACAATACGAGCTTAAGAATACGTACACTCAACCAAGAAGAAAAAGTAGCAGTGCAAGGACGGGAATTTGAAGTGGTATTCGTCGTATTCCAAGCTCAGGTACGTTTACGTGGACAAAACCATAGTTGTACGTTAGCTAGTTTGACACGGTGATACACGTTTCCTTCTGTATAAGAAACATGGAACGCTTGCTAAGAGGGCAAGAGAAGGGAATGGAGGAGGTGACGGAAGGGCATCACTTCGTGCTGGTGCATGGCGCCGGCCATGGAGCCTGGTGCTGGTTCAAGCTCCGGTGCCTCCTGGAGGCCTCAGGCCACCGCGTCTCGTGCCCGGACCTGGCCAGCGCCGGCATCCACCCGGCCGATCCCAATTCCATCCTCTCCATCGATGAGTACGATGCACCGCTCTTCAGCCTCATGTCTGCCTTGCCGGAGCACGAGAAGGTAACCCACCCCACACCCACCCGCCCCCGGCCCCCCCCCCCATGCACACCGGAGCTTGTTTCCCTTCAAACAACTCCTCCTCCAGGAAACAGTAACTTGCAAGCCAAGGATGGATAGATGGCTAGAAATAGTCAACTTTGACCGTCCGGGAAGATGAGATCTCCATGTTGCAGCTGAGATTGTAAGGTTTGTGTTTAGGTGATAATGGTGGGGCACAGTGCGGGAGGACTGAGCGTAACTCACGCGTTGCACGTCTTCAGCAACAAGATCAAGGTGGCCATCTTCGTTGCAGCAACCATGCTTCCATGGGGATACCAAACCGAAGAAGACATCAAAGACGTACCTTTCTTGCCCTCTTCTGTGCAACTCGTGTTAATAACTGTGTGATCATTATTTCTTAAGGCATGGGATATTTTACCTTTCATGCTCTTATATGAGGTAGGGAGTTCCTGATCTATCACGATTTGGAGATGTTTATGAACTCAAATACAGCATGGGGCCTAATAATCCACCCACGAGCGTGGCACTGCGAAAGGAATTCCAACGCAAAATACTCTATCAGTTGAACCCAATTGAGGTAACAAACGCTGACAATGCTCATTAGATTAGATCTGATGTAAATATAAAATAGTCTGATCGACAAGTATCGATCAATGTTTGCCAGTCTAACCAAAGATATATTTTCCTTCTTTGTGTCGAGTCGTCGACTGATAAGTACAAGATATAGATTTGTAGTCTCAACATGTGTTATGATGCATGGCTCAGGACTCCACGTTGGCGTCCATGCTACTACGACCATGGCCGGCCGCTCTACCCAGCACAAGGTTCCACAAAGACAAAGTAGATGGTTTGAAGCACGCAAGACGAGTGTATATAAAGACCACACATGACAACATGGTGAACCCACAGCAGCAAGACGCCATGATCCGGAGGTGGCCACCGGATGATGTGTTGGTCATGGAGACCGATCACAGCCCCTTCTTCTCGGCGCCAATGGAGCTCTTCAAACTGGTGATGAAGGCATCCACCTGCGCCCATGATGTCCCATGAGATCCATCTCTGTTAATGATCATGTATGTGTTGTCATGTTCATACATCGAGTTTAAAGTACAATAAAGTTTGCGCAAGACGCTTGGAAGGTGAGGAAAGATTTTGATGTTGAAGAGACTAAATCAATCATCCATTAGTCCATAAACATGGAATATGTTTGTTTCAGAGTGTTTTCAAAATTGATGGACTTAAATGAGGAGGATCAAAAAATACACCAGACATGGAATGTGATTCTAATAAGTTCTCTTGGTGATGAAGAAGAAGGTTGCTCTGTCTACCTCTTCTTCAAGCCCAATTGCATCCACACTAGATTTTCTACCTCTTCTTAACTGCCGTAATTCTCTCTCTATACATGTTTCCATATCTCAAATTTCTGGATGATTTGACTTCTAAAACATTGGAGTTTGACATGCATGAATGATTCACAAGACAAGAAGCATTTTGATGGGAATAGTCGTACCTGTATTCTACAGTGAGAATAGTTGAAAATGCTGGCATGAAACAGTCCGTCCCTATGGTAATGTCCTACATCAGGGGCAGGAAAGTTCTCCATTTCTTTACCTATAAGAATAATAAGTAGTTTTAGACAATTCAGAATCCACATATTTGTATGTATGGTTAGCACATGAAGAACACTTAGAAGATAGATCAGACCACAAGCCAAAGGGAAATATAGTCGCATTTAAAGACCTGGTTTCGGAAGTAGATGCAGTTGTCTTGATCTCCATAATCCCCAGTCACATCCCATGGATAGAAACCATTCAGGGTAATGAGCACAAGCACTGACCCAAATTGAGCCAATTCATCTCTAAAGGAACATCTATTATACGGAGTACTGTCCCAATTCCCAAATTTGAAACCTCAATGTCAGCCAATCAGGCTGGATCAATGATATACCAATAATAAGAAAACATATTAGAGGTAGACTATAAATCAATGTGAAGAATATGTGTTCCCAGCCAGGAACTTCCTCTGAGAATATGTTTCTGGAATAGGATCTTACCAGAATCTCCAGGGCTAGTCAGGACTTATAGAGATCAGACATGTCTATTCCAACTTTAACTTCTTATGTTTGTTTCCATTACATGATCAAACAGTGTATCCTTGAAGCCAACTGCAAGAAAAAGAAGCCAAATAGTTCGGCACTCTGTAGAAATTCAAGAGCACAACAGTGTTAAGAACAGCAGCAGAAAACCTGCCATTGAGATTGAACCAGGACTATTGGACATCAATATCAATAACTACGGATCTCTGAAAAGTTCAACACATGATATTCACACCATAAAACATGTCAAAGAGTCAATCTCAACCTAGGAGCATAAATATTATATGATGTAGAACCATATAAATATCCAATGTCTTTTCAAGCTGTATACAAGGCTACAAGCATTATTAAACAACATAACCTGATAATTACAAAGACAATACAGAAAATAGAACATATGGTACAAATAAAAGAGCAGAACACTGACTACTTGATGTGGTCAGTAATGGAGTCACAAAACCCAACTAAGGCTTCTTCTCCAACATGTCAAAAGAATGTGTACAATTTTCTAGACAGACATGCTAGCAAGAAACTCAATGAACAGATGGTTATGACCAAGCAAGAGTTCTTTGAGGACTATATCAATAAAATGAGATTCATTAGAACTTCATGCTGAAATACTTGCTAAGGAATAAACTTAATCAAAATCCATCTTTACAAATTCTACGCACAACTTTGCAGCAAAGTAGTCCTAGAGCTTTGATTAAATATAGCTCTAAAAATATGTGATTAAGTTGCCAGATCAGTTGCAGCAATTGTAGAAAGTATTAGATCAGAAGCATATCAGCTCCAGAAATTATCGCATGGTTGCATCTTTGGATTTATTAAGTTATAACCCATACCAAAGAAATGTTGAATTTCCATGGTGAAAGATATTAATCCTATCAGTCTTATTCAACATCATTGTGAAAGTAATTTGAAATGAGATTTTGGATCAAAAATAATCTGTCACTGTCCATGAAAGAGATCATGAATAATTATCTGACAGCTCATTGAAATGTATAATTATGCAATAAAAAGAACAATGTTGAAGCTACATTTTCAAAACGGTTTTGATAGAGTTGAGAGGAAGCCCTTATTTAATCTTTTAATAATGTTTGGAATTTTTCTGAATGGTGCCACTGGGTCTTAGACATTCTAAAAACACATAAAATAGTTGTCATTCTTATGGAGGTTCTCTTTGAAGAAAGCTACTTATTTCTGAAGAGTGACCTGTCTTCCGTTGCTATGGATTGCATGATGATCTTTAAGATGCCAAAGTGGGTTATTTAAATCCCAAAGAGGCTTATGTGGAATGGGAGTAAAGAAGAAAAGGCTCCAAAAACTATGGTTTAACTATAGCATATAAAGGGAAGGATGCAAGGGGGTTGAGGATTGTGGATATTCACGTTAAGAAATCATCTTCCTATGAATTCTGGTTAAGGCATTTTGAACATCAGAACAAAGTTAATTTTATGGATGTCATTTTAAAAGTTAGCATCCTTTTGGGCACCTTATTGTCTCTGACTATTCTTCATGTTGAGAAGGTTTCTTTTGATGCAGAGATACTGTTTTTGCTGGAATTGTTTTCCCATTGGCAATGGACTGATAGTGAGGTTTTGGCAGGATGGTAGTTGATAGAGGATTTTCTTCGTGATAAATTTTATAAAATTTATTATTGATACCATGTGGCATCAAATCAAGATTTAGTTGCTGGTATTGCTCATCCTACAATCTCTGGTGTCTTGCCTTGGAATATAATGTTCAATAATAATGTTCAAGCTATGAGGCTTAAAGATCTTCAGTTACATTATCTTCTAAAGTAGATAAGATCTTATGGTGGGGTTACGACAGTAAATTTTCTACCACACTGAATACAGTTTTGAAGCGAGAAGAAACAAAAGACTAGGTATTGGAAAAAAAAAGGATTGCACTAACTCAGGAAAAGATGAAGTTTGTTGTTTGGCTCCTATATAAATAGCAGTCTGGCAAAGAAAGGAATACAATTATCTCCTGTTGTGTCTTATGCAACAATGAAAAATGAAGATGTTTAACCCTTGCTTTTCAACTGTATTTTTCAATAAGTGGTGCATGCTGGCTGATAATGGTTAGTCTGCAAGTCTTGCATCCTGAGCATCTTGGATGTAGTTCGTAATAAAAGAAATCCCAGAGAAAGAAGGTCATGGAGGAGATTGTTCTGAAGACTAGAATTTATTTGGAGAGAAAGGAACAATAGAACCTTTCGGGGTAGTTCCAAAACTCTGACGGAAGTTGTCAAATCTACAGTATTGGAGAACAATGGAGCAAAACCTTAATTGTCTATGTGAACCTCTGTGGTGGCTTCAGTGAGGCAATACTGTAGTTTTGCTTACTACTTCCTCTTTCCCTCTTTTTTCTTGTTCTTTACAATCTTGTGCTTTCTTTTCTATGTTTGTCTCTTAGAAAACTTGCATGCCTCTTATAAAACTCTTAAAGATGTGTGGTCGACTGACAGTCCTCACGCTATGCCCCTGAGCTAGAGACATAACATTTTCTACAGCATGAGTTAACTAAATTTCAGATTTAATGATGTCCTATTTAAGGAGGGGGAGCTTCCTAGCAATTAACTGTATTCAAACAGCTTATATACTACAAATTCAAATTCACATTTTTTTTATTTATCTTCATACTGGGAAAGAGAACTATAGAGTCATTTACCTCATAAAGAACACCATAGAATGATCAAATTGTGAATCTTGTATTTGATAGAGATTGAAAGCAATTAGTCCAATACATACGTTCACCAATGGCATAAAAATGGTGCCAGCATTTCAAGTCAAACAAATAGCATACCATTGTTGGGTCTGGGTTTTCTCTTGTGCTTTAATATCTCAGGTGAGGAATTCTGGCTCCAGGCACTGCTAGTCCTGTAGAGACTGTGACCTTAGTTCCATCTTCCAGATATTTATAGACAATCCTACAGTCTCCTGCATTATTCACAAGCACTTGTACATAGCAACCAAAATCGAGGATTAGAAAATGCAATATCCAGTCGAAGAACATACTGGCCTTATATTATCCAGTGACTAGGCCACTTGACATTTGAAACATGAGGAGGAGCCTCAATGAAGAAGATTCCACCTTAATGTGCTTTTTCACCTGAAAATGGAACTAAATTAGGGAATACAGATTGTAAAAACCATTACAAAAAATCAAATTCCATGCATCCTAGTCACAAATACTGTGAAAACAATAAAACCAAGAAATTAAATCATAACAACGAGAGACAAATTATCAAGTAAAAAATTCTCAGGATGCTAAGTTGTGTGCATGGAGGCCAGTTTTTATTCATAAGATTCGTGGATAATTTTCAAGAACATTTAAACAATGATGTTTCATGACCACAATTTATAAAACTCAGTATTGATATGAAATGCGCCTACAAAAAAGTTTCTAACTCTGAAGTAGTGGAAAATTCAAAGCTTTGTCCTAAAAAGACAAACACAACAATAAGCAGACAACAAGCTTACACTTTACGTAATCTCCATAAATTGATGGCATGTGGATGCATGATTGGTCGGCTATCAATGTGAAACTTTTGAAGAGCACAATTGTTCTGCAAAGAAAATCTTGTGATTAGAACAATTGTACTTAGCACGAATAGAGAAAACAACATTTTCTCCAATCTGCGTCATAGTTCAATTGAAGCTAATGATCTCAAGAAAACCTCTGAAGAATAATAGATAATGGCAATCTTTAACTACATAACCAATGTGAAGCCTCTTGAAGATTTCTATATGAGATCAAAATATAGCTACCACTTATAGAACGATCGATCTAAATCGAACAAAATCAAAGAACCAATTAAGCAGTTCCTCAGTATAAGAGAACCAACCAGATTCTTCCCTTCAAGGATGACCCTATTCCGGGATCGGATAACGCGCTTGATGATGATTCTTCCCTTCAAGGATGACCCTGTTCCGGGATCGGATTACGCGGTTGATGATGCCAGTCTCGCCCTTATTCTTCCCTCTTATGATCATTACTGGTGACAATCACCAAAACACATCAACTTTTGACCCAAAAATAACCAAAATTAAAGAGAAACACAAGCAGATGAGAGATTACATTGTCTCTCCTCCGAGGATCTTACCATTGCTGCTTTCTCTCCTCTCTTACCAGGGTTTTAACTGATTTATGTCGCGACTTACCGACCGAAGACGGACGGGGCGCGCCGACGACGGTGCGGTGGGGAAGGAGTGAAGCTTCTTCGATGGGCGTCGCATCATCTATTCGTAACGTATGACATGAAGCAATATCCCGGTTTTAAATGGGCCCTAATTCCTTGTTGGGCTTGTTGCGATATAAATAAAGGTTACAATGGTGACGCCCGTTATGACATTTATAACGTTCATTATCACAAATGAAACTATAACGGTTCCTGTAACATTTTTTAAGGGTAGAGTCCCCGTTAGTGCCACGTCAGTGTCTCACCTTTCTCTGTGTCATCAAAATGCCCTAATAGAAGAGGAAAAAAAAAGGTAATATCATCTTTGGACCAATCCATAAGGTGAATCGATCCACTATTATGCCAACTATAATATTTACCAATAGGTTATAGGTTTTTAGTATCAAAATATTGTAACTCTATTCAAATATAATGAATGAGATAGATGTCAATCTTTTGAACATTCTTGTTCCTATACCAATAATACTCAGTCAACCAAGATTAGGTAGTTTGTATCAAATATTTTGAAGCAGTTACAGTTTTTTTTTATAATTTTTATAAATGTGTTTAAAATATTGTAAAAATATAGATCTATCCAATACATAGGGAAGTTTCCTTTTTTATATCATGTTAAGGACATTTGGTGAATATAGAAACTGATTTTAAAAAAAAAGAAAAAGAGTTGTCAATTGGAGAAACTTATTCCGAGAATATACCATATAATGTAAGTGCAGAGTCAACCCTCTTCTTACCAACGCATAATAAAATCAGATTGTGTAGGCCCAACATACAAACCCAATCTTCAGGCTATTGCATTCTAATCTGTGTGATCTTCATGTGTCGTGTTACAGCAACTTGGAAGGATCCTTTATTTCAAATGAAATGGTCATTCAAACCAGAAGACTATTTATTATCGGGCATCATCGCATGAAACTTTAGTCATCAGTGTAACTCGGAAGGAATCACAATATCATTTTTCACAAGTTCATCAGTGAGAGAGATACCAATGTCACCTTACGAAAAGGAATTCTGTGCTGTAAAATGCAGTAACCAAGTTCACAAGGACATGATGGAACAAATAGAATGGTTAGCAATCATCAACCACAATGTGCACAAATACAGGCCAAGACAACTACGGCGATGTTCAAGCTCGGGGACAGCCACAACAATGGTGGTACATAATGCCCTTGCGAGCAAAATTCACCATGCACGACTCAGACACCAAAAACTACCTCTAAATTGGCTTTTTCTGCGACTCCTCATGGTGTTTGGACACCATCATCCTTAGACTTGTTCTCTGAGGATGGCCGGTTCTCTGAGTTAGAGCGTCGGACGTCCTCAATCATTCTAACCACATCCTCCAGTTTAGGCCGTTGTTCTGCAACTCTTGCAACACATTGCATTGCAACCTGAAGCATCTGAACCATGTCCTCCTCGATGTTGGGATACCTCATCAGCTCCACATCAAAAACTTCAGCAGTCCACTCTTCTCGGACCACAGATTGGACCCATCTAGGCAGGTCTACTGCATCATCGCGGCCTGGAGATTGAAATGGAGATTTCCCAGTGAGTATCTCAAGCAGGAAGACTCCAAAGCTGTAGACATCAGACTTCTGGGTGGATTTTCGGTGCTCTATAACTTCAGGTGCACGGTAGCCCACAACTCTGGATGGGGTTGCTGCAGAGCTCATGAGTGTGGCGAGACCAAACTCAGAGACACAAGCATCGAGTTCCTGAGTCAGGAGGACATTGGAGGATTTGATGTTGCCATGGATGAATTTTCCACCACCTTGAGCATGTAGGTGGGCAATTCCACGTGCTACGCCTAGTGAAATCTTTACCCTGGTGTCCCAGTCCAAGGGAGTTCTTCCAGCACCTTTACCACCTGCAGATTAGAGTTCAGATATATTTATTTTAGGACAGGAAATTTGTTAATTTAAACACCAATGTTGGTAGCATCATTTTGTTAAGTTTCATTTTATATGGAATGATGCAAGAAGAGAAAATTCATGGAAATTCAGTAAAAAAGGAAGCTTCAGTAAATAAATTACACTAGAAGATATCCTAATGACATGGCTTGAATGAATTGAACAACAAGAATAGGAACACATCATGGAGCAAGAATATGGTACACGAGTTCTTATACAAACTTAGTCTCATTGGTTTGGATGTGTGTTTTACATTCCAAGTCCATGTCACTTGTTCCATCAGGCCAAAACTAATGTCTAACATTCCCTAGCAACTACAAACTGTTTTAGATTTCTTATCATTTATTTTCTTATATTTTAGTTCCAAATATTACATATGTATAAATTTTGATACCTTAGATGATAATATTAAAGATGAAATAAGGCAGTCTACACTAAAAAAATCCAAGTGAATGTCAGATTTTCCTGGGAGGCACCTCTGTATTGAAGCACAACATAAGCAATATAAATTTCTGTAACTTAAAAGTGAAATTATTTAGATCAGATTGTGCTTAAAAGTGTCTGTTCCTTCGAATGGTACTCATACAGATCTTTAAGACATTTACACCAGCAGAACATTGTCTTGAATTATACACCTGACTACTAAGATTTTCGAATAATATAGTTGGCCATGTTTGAAACTAGTACTGGCTAGGAATCTAGATAAGATCTAGACCTTGTTCCAGGAGATCTAATATAAAATAGCCAAATAGGGAGTGATTTCTCTATGATGGAACGTAACAGTTGTGTAAAAGAAAGTGGCCCTGACCATGTTACTAAGTAAAAATTATATTATCTCCACAATGGAATTTCATCACTTGCTTTTGCATTTCAAGATGCATTTTGTCAACTAGTTTACAAGCATTCCAAATGCAGAAGAAGACACCAAATAGAGTAGCACATATAAAATGCCAGTAGATGTATTGAATAATGACTTAACTATAATAGTCCAAAAAATTTAATGAAAAAGCAGCTCAATTTACCATAAAAGAAAGTGGTTCTTTTTCAAGCTTCTTGGCAAACAAAGCTGAAGGGCATATACGCACATGGTGCAGACGACAGTCCAACCTTGTCTTGTCCAAAATATCCACACATGCTATGATTAGTGTGCTGAAAATAATTTCTGTGGAAATAGCTTATCTGGGAGTCTATAAACATAGTAGTTTATTATTTGAATCCATGACTCTATGACCTGCATGTTTGACTAGGTGAACTATTCATATTGATTTTAAAGTAATTATCTAGGTTTCATTTTATAGAGCTGAAACACCAGTTGGCATAGGCATCGACATAGGAATTAGACACCAGTTAAACTCAAGAACTTCAGCTCATAGGTGATGGTTCAACATTTGGTATACACCAATCCTGACTTCTAATATTTTAGCCATGCAGGATTATTTGAGTCTTCGCGTGATCACTGACTGCAAATCACGATGCAAAATTGGCTAACAGTTATTAAGATAACTTTAAAACACAGCATTGTTTCAAAGAAAGTGTTTCACTAAACAAACAACCTTGTTTGAAAGAAGCAAAGTAGAGTTTTGAAAGTTATACCATGCAAGAGGGTAGAGAAGGTCCCAGAAGGGGCATAGTCATAGACCAAAAGCTTCTCATCCTTGGAGTAGTAATAAGAACGAAATGGCATCACATTTTGGTGTTGTCCAACCCTTCCGATTATTTCCATCTGCTGCTCAAACTCTCTCTTTCCCAACACTACCTCCTTCAACCTCTTCACTACCACAGTTACACCATCTTCTAGAACAGCTTTATATGTTGTTCCATAACTTCCTTTCCCAAGAACTTCGGCAGAAGCTCTTAACAGATCTTCTAAGTCAAAATTGTAAGTACATCCTTCAAAGAAAACCAACTTATTCTTCTCTGCCTCTGGAGCACTACTGCTGTATTCCTCAGGTTTCTCAGCTCTTCCACCAACAGAACCCTTTCCTTTCGGTGTACCACCACCTTCCCTGCTCTTTTTCTTTGAAATGCATACCAGGAACACAATCACCAATAGAAATAGAAGGCTTGATCCTCCAGCAGCAATTGCTATTATGATCCCTGTACCTACCTTTTTCCAAAAACTTCTTTTGGGCTTTGTAGGTAGTACTGGTGCGGGCGATACGGGTGATGGAGCAACTGCAAAGCATTGTGGTAATGGAATTCCACAGAGGAAAGGATTCCCCAAGAAACATTCCGCAGGGAACTTCTTGAGCGATACTGGTATGGGACCACTAAGGTTATTGAAGCTCAGATTTAGATGTCTTAGCTTGGGAAGTTGAAGGTCAGGGATGGGTCCAGAAAGAGAATTGTTCTCAAGATACAATGCAGTAAGTTGGGTAAGATTTTGAATTGACAAAGGAATTTCTCCCATGAAAGAGTTATAGGAGAGGTCAAGGAATGTGAGCTTGGAAGAGAGAGAGGAAGGTATATTTCCAGATAATTTGTTGTGCTGAAGATACAAAGAATGCAGAGAAGGAATTGATGGGACGTCAGGAGAGAGATCTGCTGCAAGGCGATTGGACCGGAGACTCAAGACTTCAAGGGCATCAAGCTTACCAAGTGAGTCAGTAGGGACTTGGCCAAGAAGCCCAACCCCTGGCAAACGGAGGCTTCGTACACGGGTTTGATCTGGTGTACATGTGACACCAACCCAAGAGGAGCAGACTGAGGTCCGAGAACTCCAGTTAAGTTTCCGGCCATGAGGGACAGATGCAGCAAATTTAAGGAGGGCTTGCGCATCAGAAGTCAAGTTACCAATTGCTAAAGCTTGGAGACATAGCATGAGTATAAACAAAGGAATCAACAACACCATCTGGCGAACCATAGATAATTGAAGGTGATGACACCAAACAGACGTTAATGGTAATCTCAAGAAACTATATGCAGATCCTCATTCCTGCCGTACTGCAAACAGAAGAAATAAAGAGCAATAACATATTAAGTCAGAAGAAAAAAAGTCATAGAATTCATCAAAGGTACAGAGTATCCTACGTTATTGCTAACAAGTCCAGAAAAGTATATGATTTACATACTAATTTGCCAACCACTCCAGAAGTAAGGATTGTACACTATATCAATGATTCTTACCTATGTTTTCTGTAAGTCTTTTTCATGGTCTGCGCAAAATTCCAAAATACTAACTATATAAACACAATGCTCAACTGCTTATTTCCTGATACATGGTGCTCTCAACATCCCGAGGTCCTACTTCCCCCTATAAACACAAGGTTAATTTGCTTTTGAAATTTTTCTTAAAATTTCAACTACTTATATCCTAATAACTGCAAGGCAGGCAACTATTTCAAACTGCAGTAGCCTTCAAGAAGGAAGCTTCTTTTTTTTCTTTCTGTCTGCTTCTCTTATATTTCTTCACTAAGCTGTTCTACTTGCACTAATTTACTAACCACTAAGGGGGCAGCTGCATTATTTTCAAATATTAAGAATTAGATTCCTTCACAAAGAAACGACCAGGATTTTCCGAAACGGTGAAGAAAAAGCCACAAAAAGAAAACATCGAATTTTCTTCACAAAGCAAATTAGAGTGCTTGAGCCACAGAAATTTCAACAGCATGCAATAAGAAAATGAGGAGCAAACCTCCAGCAATCACTGAAGCAAAAGAGTGGTCAACTCCCAGTGGAGTGTGGTACTACTAAACTCTACTTGACAAAGAATCACCCACAACTGCTACAAAGTCATTATAGATCAAAGGCAGAGGCACATTCATCTTTTTCTCTTTTCCTTTTCTTACCAACAAAAGGAAAAAGAGCTTGGAGTTAGCAATGGAGCAAGCGGGGGACTGTCCCAACCCATGGATGCGGTAACATGGGCCACCCTGGCGCATGTTAGACTCGCCCGTTAAAAGGACAGAGACTAATACCAGAGTGACAGGCATTGCAAAAGGATAAGCTTAGTTAAAGCACAATTCTTTATTTAGAAAAGGGCTTCAAGTCCCACCTTCTACTCTCACCTGATTCAAAGCGGAGAATCTGGGCATGTGTTTACTTCCCTTAACCACTTCTCGGAGGAATCACCATTGGAGCACCTGAAATCTGCAAGAACCAGCGGGAAGAGTTGCAGACGTATGAGACACATTCGAAGAAAGCAGACAGCGAAGGATGCTAAACATTGAATTGCAACATACCAAGAAAACCTTTGCAGCTCACACTACTAAAGATCCAAACTTTGGCCAGACCAGCTCAGTATCGTTGCTCCACAATCAATGTTCTCCACCGTAATGCGACGCAAGCGTCCAACCGAAGCAAGAAACTATGATTCTTGCCAAAACTTCCACAGAAACCTCTAAAAAGTAGACCAAGAACCGTAGAACCCACGGCGCTCGTCTAAAAAAGAGATTTTTAAGGCTTCCCAACAGTCATTGAAGCCGAACGAAAAGATGTCGAGCAAAAACCAAACACCAGGATCAAAATCCCACCTATGGAGCTCCCCCGCCACGAAATCCTCTCTCCCCGGTTCGCTGTATCGACTCCTCAAGCAACCGAGTCCGCCATTAGAGCTCGAATCGGAACTGCTCCGTCTCGGCGACCACCTTGCGCAAGGGGAAGAAGGGTATTAAAAGGAGCAGCCTTACAGAAAGGCCCTCGTAATATGACAAACTTACCATTTTGGCATTGTCGAGCGGTCGGTCACGTGCATCAAACGTGATGGAGAAGCGAAGCACAAGCCGTAAGATGGGCGACTGCCATCACTGAGGTGATCATGACCGTCAATTTGAGTGGGTCCAGCTGCATCTTGGAGTACATAGCAGCTCATAGTACGAGTACAACCCATCATTGGTTGGGGGCTTAAGAAATGACATCTAATACATCACCCAGAAGTGAGATGATGGACCGACACATTTTTGTGCGCGAAACGAGAGGAAATGATCTCATCCATTTGGCTTCATTGGCTAAAAGGCTAAGAGGATTCTTCGTACCTCAAACCAAAAGAGAGAGAGAGAAGAGAGGGAGGGGAGAGGGAGAGAGTGGAAAAGATTACATGGGCAGGTCAAGCATAGGTATTGTTATTAGATATTGCCATGTTGAGATCTTGTGTGTGTTTGGATGTGTCCTTTTGAATGCTAGCGATGCTACAGTAGAGAATTGGAGTAGGCAAGCAGAAGCTGCGTTGGCTTTTTCTAAACACTGTGCAGCTAAAGGAAGTCAATGGCCAGTGGGGAATCTTGTTGGCACTGACCACTGATATCGGAGAGAGAGTTATGTGATTTATATGAGTTAGGTTTAGGAGCTGATGATGAAGCAAATGGTGGTGATTATGTTCATTTACCAGTGATGATACTTGGATTTCTTATCTTTCGATAAAATGTACCATTTTCACATATGCTTTTGCAAAAATAGATGAAGTTTATATTTTGGCTGATCACAGTGTATGACGTTGCAAGTAGGAGAAGATGAAGTCTAAAGCACTTGCTTTAGACATTGGATTGTGAAACAAGTTGCTTGCATTAGTGAAGATGAAGGTTAGAACTTGAGTTGGGCATGTGACAATGGCTGTGCTTTTGAGCATATTGATTTAAAGACAGACTTGGATTTTGTGCTAATATGAAGGTTAGACTATGGATGTTGCTTTAAGGACAGACCTGGATTTTGTGCTAATACACATGACAACGGCCAACCCCATCCCCCAAAAGGCCCCTACTCACTATTTGCAAATGACAATGGCCAACCCTATCCCCCAAAAGTATTTGATGATGGGGGTTTTCATGGCTCCATGATAAGAAAAATGCATGTCCCTCTAGTACAATAATCTTAGTCTTTTTATATCTTATTGGTATCAAGAAGATGAGAAGAAACAAGCACTATGAATCCTAACAACCTCTAAGAGTCGAGTCGATAATAAGTAGAGTTGCTGGAGAAAAGTATGTTTATTATAGTCGCTTGTTTATTCATGTTGAGCTACCTCACCGATATGAATTAAACATCAAGTACTGTATGTCACTTAGCTTTCTACTCTTTTAGAATGTAATAAGATGGAGAGAGAAAGAGAGAGAGAGAGAGAGCTACAACTTACCATTTAATGCAAAAGTTGAGGATGATATTTAATCTTCCACTCATGGTAGGAAGAGAAATACGGTGTCCAAACCTTCATATGTGCTCAATATCTCCTTGGTGAATTCTGTCGAGTTTAATTATGTGAGGTAGAGATAAATCTCCAGTTGCTCTGGAAGATTTCCTATGACAACTCAATGCACAGAGGATATTTATGAGCTTTTGACTGAGGTGTATATGCTTTGGAGTTAGGGCACTGGCAGAAGCGGTACGCATGCTTTAGTTCCCTCGGCTTGCAACTCGACTCACTCATGGACATGATCATATGGGCACAAAACACAAGGCAAAAGAATTACTCATCATACCAAACAATTTCAGCTCATTTACTAACATTTACTTCTGCAAATGAATGCTATACTGTTGTAGGGTAGAGAACATGCGTTGCAATACAAAGGTGAGAATATACATTCACCTGTAGCCAGTGACACTTTCCAAAACATGAATGAATCAATCTGACTTAAACTAGAATGCTCGATACTAAAGGGATTGCTTCATGCTGGCGAACATGGTTTTGTGGTCTAATCTTAGAACTACATATGGAAGCTTTGAAGAGTAAGGGAGCCCTAACTTACACAAGTTTTACCATTTGCACTGAGTCATCTCTTTTGCTAGTTGTTGCATGTACCCTTCCAACCAAGCTGGTCCACACTTCGTGTCGTTTTGTAGCAATTGTTTTGCCAACTGCCTCAATCCTTGTTTGCTTTTTAGTGAGTGTAAAGCTTCAACAACATGGGATCATTTCCTGAGCTTCTTCATGACATGTCACTGTTAAAACCATCCCAACACTTGTTTTTTTTTATTCTTTCAGTAGATGTGATGAAATGTTCATTTGGTCGATGAAACCCTGAATAATAAGATACATTTATTACATGAGAATATTGGCTTTTGAATATATTAACATGAGAAGAAAAATGCAATTATCGACATAATATTGCAAAAAAAGGATGTGAAATGAAATATTCTCTAAAAATGTACCATGCAGAGACAATACAAGGTAGTGTAATCTTTAAATCCTGAACTGCCTTAGACCTAATGGCATATATTAGCCAGTGTATGTAGCAACAAGCTACTAGTGGTCCTTGATACTGTAGGACAACTCCAATGAAAACTTGGTCACATGAGCTGCTGCTGCTTCCTTTTGTGATATCTTTCCATGGGGTCATTGTCAGTGAACTCAGTTAATCTCCATGCTTTGTGCAAGTGGCAAACAAAGAGATGTAGAATACCTCAGAAGAAAAAAGAAAGAAAAGAGCCACTTGTGATGGCACATAAGAAAAAAGAGGACATAGAGAGAGAGAGAGAGAGAGAGAGAGAGAGAGAAAAAGGGTGGGGGAAGAGATGAAAGTGATGGTATATAGTAGTAGTAGATGTGAGTGTTTGCTCTCGTCATGCAATGGTTTTAAGGCATTAAGGTAACGTGTTTTGCTTCTTGTTAAACTCATACCACTTTATTGCACAATAATGCTAAATCCTACAAAATTAGAGAAATAAAAAATAAATAACAAAAAATATTAACTTTGAAAACCGAGTATTTTAGTTGATAAAAAGGGAGAACTTTTCTTATCTGCAGTTGCAAGCATAATTTGTCTTTGCAAGAGATTGATGGGTTTGGGGGATATTAAGAATATAAATGAACATATCATATCTCTTTCTATTTGAGTTAAGCTTGTTAATGGATTGATAGACTCTTAAAATTCAACATAAAAATAAGCTTTAAAAAAATCTTTATTCGGACAACTCATTAGGGGGAGTATTAAAGTTAAAAATGAATAGCTCGGCATTATCTATTAACTTAAACTTTTAAATAATTTGGTAACCAAGCATAAAATATAGCAAGAGATAAAATGTTCATGTGAAATGTTCATGAAAGGAAGAGAAAGAATAAAGAAGAAAGGGAAAAGAATTACAAGAAAAAAAAAGATTTTGCATATGTATCCTTTTCTCACTTTCTATAATGGAGTTTTTTGGGGTGAAATATGCAGGGTTTATTTCATCACTTCTAAGCCTCCAAATTTTGAGTTTGCATGTTAATTCTCCTCATTACATAAATTTCCTTTCTTATGTCAAAAGATTAGAAGAAAAAAAAGATTTCTGACGTATTTGTCTTCCACAACAATGGGGCCATAATTAATTAGTTGTTACATTTCTTCTTTAAATACTTGCAAAAGATTGGAAATTATAATTAAAAAATATTTCATGTTTTTTTTGTCCTAAAAGTTGTTTAACAAATAAAAAAAATCTAACAATGCTTTAGGTATAGTTATTAGAATGAGATTGAGAGCTCGACCCAATCAAACCCGAGATCACCGATTCATCTTTGAATTGATAGATCAATTGTTGGGGCCATATGTTTATTTTTTTTGAAATAATATATAAATTATGGACGAAATTGCTTGAAGCATGTGGGAAATAATAATCATTCTGTTTCTGTGCCCCACTGATCAACAACACAGGATTTCCAAAGTTTTCCTGCTTAATTGTTCTAGCAAAAATAAATTTCATTATGTGTATCACTTGCATGAACACCACATGTTGACCACAACTTGACCTTCTGGACAATATAAAATCTCTCTTCTTCCAGTTGAAGAAGTTTGAGCTCAAATCCTTGTGAAGAAATGCCCAAAGTAGAGACATGTTCATCCCCGTTGGGTAATTGATAGGAAGCATTTATAACACACTTCATCAAGAACGCTTTCATATTGGACAATAGATATATGCCATAAGAACAAAACTGGCGCCATCTTTTCCCCCTCACTCCTGTAAAAGGAACAGTTATAATTCAATTCAGCCCTACCAAGGAGGAAAACCTAATTTCCATGCAGTCATTAGTAGTATTAGATGGCAGTGATCAAGAACAGAGAAGTACAAGATGGATCCATTGCATTCATTGTCAACCGTCATTGCCTTATTCTTAACTCTAGTGGCTGTAAGTTACCACCTAAATAAACACTAGAGATGCAGTTGGTACAAAGCACATCTTTCTATGACCCAAATTTGTAATATACAGAAAAAAAAAAAAGAAGAAGAAGAGACATTCACAAAGAGAGAGAGAGAGAGAGAGAGAGAGAGAGAGAGAGTTGTGGCATTTGTTTTCAACTTTCAATCAGGAATCTACTCATCCTATGAATTTTGATCTCATTAATGATTCTTCTAACACTTACAAAATACGTTGCATTATTGATGTTCATTGTAAGATGTGATGGGTAACCTAAGTAGGTATAATATTTTACATATCTATATTGATACCTAAGTGACCAGAAGAGAAAACAGTGGATATTTTTACATATCTATATTGTCACCATTACATCAACTATATATATATATATATATATATATATATATATATATATATATATATATATATATATCTGCTAGCTACGATGAAACAGGCTATATACATAGCACACTGAAACTGTTACCAGTGGATTAAATTAGCTATTACAATAAAACCAATGTTTGACAACAACATCAGTCTTAGGAACCAAAATGGAATATGTATTACATTGTGGATTGGATCAGGTGTTCTGATCTGTTAATATCAATTGGATAAAACATATATCCACATCAACAGCCTCTAGTGATAAAGAGAAACAAGCCTTTGATAAAACATGGGTTACCAAACAACAGAACAGCATATCACCAATCAACCATCACAAATGCATGAAGCACAGAGAACAAGAACCAAACCGTTGTAGAGGATTAAAAAGGTTCCGGAAGAGGCTCGAATCGGTGATCAAACAGAGAGCCTTGATCAGATTTATCATCGGCACTTAGAAGCCAGCTTGCGTTCTTTAAGTCCTCTTTTGTCAGCATCGCATCATACCTGTAGCTACCACATAGATCTATGTCATTCATTCTCTCCCTTCTCATAAGGATTTCCCTGTCTGGAGACTTGGTACTAGTGTTCATGTTACACAATACTCCTCCATTGAAGTCCCCAGAGGTTCCATCATAACTACCATTTTCGGTAAGGATTTCATCACTAGTGACAGGAACAATGGTCTCTGAAACTCGAGCAGTTCGACCTTTGGGTACTGCAGACCGAATACTATGAGGAAAGATTGATGCGCCCCGAATGCCCCCCAAGCTTTGTCGAATGTCCTACACCCACACATAAGGAAGACCTCAGAAGTTTGATCTACCATATATTAAGCATCTATGAACTATGTCATCATCCAGCTTTAGCTCACTGCAGGCAACCCAGGAAACAGAAACTCTTTTGCAGGAAAGTTAAATGCTTAATTCAAATTTCTGCATTGATAAAAAATAACTGAAAGTATACCATATGCTTAATAGCCATGTCAAGCGACCTCTTTGAGATTGTTCTTCCAAATCCGGTGTTCTCTGTAGAGGAAACTGATTTAACATTCCTGCGAGGTCCAGCTTCAGTACCCACAGGCTTTTGGTTATCAGGTGAATTAGCATAGTGTCCATTGCTATGTAGAGGAGCTTTTGGTGGATTTTCTGGGAACTTGCTCCGAGAAATAATTGGTAAAGATAGCCTCCTGTTTGTACCAGAAGGAACCACTGGTTCAGAATTCGAACTAGCTCGGATGGTAAGTGCCATTCCTGGACGTGTCCTGCCAGCAGATAGAGGACGCTCAGGCAGCTTTGTCCTCAGGTTTGGTGGCACATCATTGGGAAAATCTGGGAGATTAATTGGCCGCACTGGAGCCCTAGGCCGTGGATTTGGGGAGCTGGGACGAGATGAAGATACTGAATTTACTGGAGCCCGAGGCCGCGGATTTGGAGAGCTGGGACGAGAAGAAGATGCTGAACTTACTGGAGCCCGAGGCCGTGGATTAGGGGAGCTGGGGCGAGAAGAAGATGTTGAATGTGGAACTCGACCATTGCTAGCTGGCAAACGGCCAACAGATGGGGACCGCCCTACAGTCGAGGCTGGTGTTGTTGTTCGAGCAATGGGTTGACGAGTGGGCGTTGATGGTCGGGAAGTCGAACGTGCTACTATGGAACTAGAGTTTGAGTTTACATTCAAAGAAATTTGAGATCTAGAGGTTGGAGTTGCAGGCCTAGAATTCTGTGATGGTTCAGATTTAAGACCTGGAGAGCCAGAGGTTGGTCGGGTTTTTTGAGGAGTGGATGAACGCATCGGCACAGGACGAGAGGTTGGGGTCAATGACTTTGCAGCTGAAGGGGTAACTGGTCTCTTGCTTGGGGTTGATGGCCTTGAGGTGACTGAAGCAGAGCTAGTATTGAGGACTGAGGTTCGATTGTTATTAGATACATAGCAAGATGAGACAGAAGCACGAGTGACCGAACTACTTCTAGCAGGTCTTACAGAATGGCCATTCTCTGTTTGGGAAACAGAAAGCTGCACAGCAGACAGAAGAGTGAGATGCATTATCAAGACCCCTTTGTGCTAGCATTTTAAATATACAAACAACAAATGGATCAAGGGAGTTTGTGCATTGGTATCCATCATAAAAAGCACATGATTGAAAATGATTGCAGAGAAAATCAATGCATTGATTCTAGCTCTACGAGTTTTTTCTATAATAAATTTGTCTCAAGTTAAGACTTTCTTTAGTTTTTCAAGAATACATGAGATACTTGTTTGATTCCTACCCTATCAGAAAGGTTCCCCTAGGAATATATACGGATGTCAATACAACTAAAAAAGAAAAAGTTTGTAGAAGTTAAAAAAAGGAACCTCTTATAAGAAAACTCATTGACACATTGTGAGATGAAACTTTCTACTTTCAATAACTAAATAGCAAGTCAAATATCTGTCATCATATAAAGAAACTCAATCCAATTAAGATGAGTAATAGTAAGTTTACTTTAACAAAATGAAAGGTATGCTTTCAAACCATATCCTGAATAGAAATTAAATAAAAATGGCTTGTATTACTCAAAAACTAACAGCAATATGTATAGTGCTCCAATTTTTAACCATCTTGTTAGGTATTGTAGCATCCCAAGAGCCTTGCCTAAATGGATTAATTGCATGTAAAGGCCTCCTCTTTAGGCTACTTGCATGTTAAATAACCATTATGAAGACCACTAAGTTTGGAGAATTATTCTTCTGTAATTTGTGCATATGCAACCAATAATAACAATAAGAAACTATAATGTCTCAACTATTTGAGGTCAACTACATGGTCCAAGAAATCATAAAATTATGCAAATGAATCCAACAAAGTGAAGAGTTTACAAGAGATTATAATTATTAGTCTAATAAATCTTAGATGCTGGTCCAAACAAGCAGGTAAGCATGAAGTTCAACATTTGTTAAGGAAATGAGTGTTAGGATGAAGGTTAGTACTGAGACATGAGTGCTCTGAACTTTTCACATCATAGAAATTTTCTAGCTTTGGTCATGAACATTGAGGCTCACCAATCATCTAATTAGATTCAACAAAAAATTTGGCATATTAAAAGAATAACATGCTCAAATCATATCAGCTTTATGGTACTAAAGGATGAACAATATTTTGACTAAGAAACTTCTGCAAGAAGAATATATGAAGAATGTCACTGAAATAGTAAATGCCCCTGTAGATTATACAAACCCTAGATGCCCTTGTAGTTGAGGATGATCTAGCAGTAGAACTACGCTTAGGTGCCACAGTAGGTAACTGGCTCTCACTAGAAACCAATGGAGCAGCCTGAGGTGTTCCAGGGGGTGTTAGAAGCCTGTTAACAGTTAATTTGAATTGACAAGTAATCAGCTTCAAATTTCATAAATGATGTCAATAAAAAATAGTCAACTTGTAATGCAAAGGAAAGAAAGAAGACAGACTTTTAGTTCTAGCAGCATCAATATCTTACTGACAGGAGAAATTATAGTTGCCAAAGTGATGATGAATATTAAGTTCTTAAAGTCAAATATGTTTATAACATGCACAACTGATCATGCTAAGTGCAAGTAATTCAGCTTTGCTAGGTTATGAGTGCCTCATACACCTTATTGGATACAATGTTAAACACAGAATCTTTTTTTTTTTTTTTGATATTTTAGACTAGTTATAGCCACAAGAAGGGCTGTAACTCTGTTCACTATGTAAAGATAGAACTGCAAAGAAAACTTAGTTTAGAGATAGAAGAAAAGGTGCATAGCTCTTTAAGATCAATATTTAATATAGTAAGAAACATTGGAGCACTGCACAATTTAGTTTCATCTAAAATCTAGACATTTGGAAATAGGTGAAATACAAAGTAGCATAGGATGATACAATAATACAAAAAATCCCTGAAATCATGCATATTTGATTTCATTTCCTAGGAAGTAAAATACATTTTTAGTTACCACCACTAGTGGCTCAAATTATTGCTGAGAAGATTACACTGTATGTGGACCTTTCAAAAATTCACCCACATAGAGCTCATATACAATATTAAGATTGTGATTTACACATCTATTCCAATTGTCTTTTGGAGAAAATTGTATCTTCCATCTGATGTAATCTTGGTAAATATTGGATGTGTTGTACTCATTTGATGGTTCCTAGTCATGCCTAATCGAAAGCATTCTCATCGAAGACATGCAAGGTTTAATATGCCAGTTCACAACTTCCTTATCCGACACAGAAAAGACACAGTATAGGAGGACATTATCAGTAAAGGGAGAATGCTCCTAAAAAACAATTTAACATCATGAACTCAGAATTATGATCTTCATTCTTTCACTGTCATTTTTCTGTCAAAATATCTAAAGAAATCTCAACATGATCCTTGTTGAGTATCTGATATTATATAATAAACGCTTGTATTTTAATCACACTGTCCTGCAGCCAATCAGAAAATACTCAACATTGCCTTCCGAGTGGACATGATAGTTCAGATGGTTGAAAATTACCAAAGGTTGCATTTTTCACATTCTATCGATGTTGTTGACCTTTAGAAATCTTTATTTGAAAGAGCACCAGAAATAACTAGTTTCTAAATATGTCAGCTTGGGGATGTATCTAAAACATCCAACTCACAAAAAACATACAACAAAGTTGACAACTAATGGTGGCTTAAACACCTAACAGTAAGAACGCGGCTTTTGACATCAACGATTCAGGAACCTTACAAAACCTTACCAAGAATCTATAAAAACTTTCAAATTGCAATATTTACCAATCGTAATCGTGCTTCCCGATGTCGGCATCCAGCAAATCATCCATGCCTATCCTCCCAATATTGGCTTCCCCAACAAATTTGTTAGATCCTACGGCCACCACCAGCAGAAAAAGATGAATCAGCAATCGCAGCGACGAGAAGGGAAAAGCAACAAGTTCAACTAGAACAACAGCCGGGACCTTCCTGGACGTCGGATCCGGAGGCAGATCCGATCGGAGGGCCAGCGATGCGGCTCCTGGAGAAAAGATCCAGCTCCGAGACGTCCCCCTCCGCCGACACCCGCCCTCCGCTGACGAGGCTCCTCCCGCGCCGCAGAAGCAACGACGCCGCCGGAGAATTCCTCGAAGAGATCGGCGAGTCCTCGGAGATGCGGCTCATGTGAGCGCTGATGCCATCGACGTCGTCGGAGGGGAGGGGGGTCCTCCAAGATCCGATCCAGAGTAGGAGGCGATTGAGAGCGAGAGAAGAAAGACAAGAAACTCTTAAAACAACGACGGACCGAGAAAGCATGTATTGTTTTATTATTATATACAGGCTTACAGATAGACGGATGTGTAAATCTATGTATATACATAATATATATATATATATATTAAAGAAAATAGGAGCAGAAAAAGGGGAAGGTAAATAGGGTAAATGGACTAAGAATAGTACGTGGCAGTTATCCATTGGTTTGGATTCAGCGAAGCTAGTGGAACCCGCCTAAAGGTCATAAGTTTGGATTATGTGTTTTCGCTCAGGGACCAAACACACAGAGCACGGGCTCCCATTGGCAAGCGGACGCTGGGTCCCGCGACCGCTGCTATCTCGGCCACCATTAACGGTAGGATTTTGTTAGCTATTCCCATTAATTATGAAGCCATGCAACCTTTTTTTTTCTTTTTTTTCTGATGAAACATTTGCTCAAATATAATTGAAAATATTTTGACAAAGTAAATATGCACCTCTTTTCATTCGATGAATTTGCATTGATTATATATCATATGTATTAATTGGATCCACATTCATAAATTTAATATTATGATGCGACATACAAGAGAAAGAACATTGCTTTACAATTTTAGTTAGAAAATGCAAGATATACTTATTTTACTTCTGTTGCATATATACTCTTGTGAAATCAAATAATGGGTGATGGCAAAACGAGACTGATCATGGACGGTCAATTATTGACTTTTAATGTAGTTTGTGAAAGGCTATACATCCTTTCTATGCATTAACTTCACATAAACAACATTTGTATTTTATTTATATTAAGTGAATCTTAGTAACCTAAAGGGATTGATCAATTTTTTTTAAAAAAATACATATTATATTTTTCATCTTTTTTTAATTTACGGATATAATTTTACCTAAGAATTTTAAATTTGTTAGGCCTCGCTTAAATGTAATGATATTGATACAAATATTCTTGGCTTATCATTAGCTAAATTTAATGTATTCTTTTTTTTTTACATATGCATATGCATACAAATTAATTATATATTTACCTATTTTAGGTATTTAATTGGAAATATTTCTTTTTAATAGTAGGAGGCAAGAAATTGAGCAGCTTATTTTGTCTTCATCATAAGAAGAGGAGCATAGCAAGACAAACAAACCTTCGTTTAGTTGTTAGTCCTATCGACGAGAAAATGTAATATATTATTATTTTTTTCCTTAGACCACTTGTTTATTACCATATAATTCTTGCATAAAAACATTTTCATCTCAAAGTTTTTTGGTGGGGGTTAAATTATGGAGAGGTGCATTTGTAATTTTGTTTTAATTATACGAATTTATTGGGAGTGTTTTGTGCACATTGATCATTTATCAATGTATATCACAAGGGACATTACCATTGACATTATGCTAACCTTTTTACATAAAAACATTTTCATCTCGAAGTTTTTTGGCATGGGTTAAATTATGGAGAGGTGCATCTGTAATTTTGTTTTAATTATACGAATTTATTGGGGGTGTTTTATGCACATTGATCATTTATCATTTTATATGACAATGGACAGTTTTTGATATCATAATAACATTTAAAATAAATCTTGTTATGCAGATTGACATTTTAAAAGAAAAAAAATATTTGCATTTTGTTAATTTTAATGCGGCATTTATGCAATGAAAAAGGAACCTTTTGCTATGATTATATTTATTAAAGTCCATGCATTTAGATAATTGATCGACCATAGAAGCATATTAATGGTTCAATTGACTTGACGGTGGAAAATACAGTAATCCTAAGTATTCCTTCGTAAGAATTACCATATGGCTTTTCTTCTTGAGAGAGAGAGAGAGAGAGAGAGAGAGAGAGAGAGAGAGAGAGAGAGAGAAGAAAGAAGTGCTCAAATAACTACATCAATGCATGGCTTTTAAGGGTATACATCCAATAAATTTACAATTAAATATATCTATAATGGGAAATAGAATAAAGAAGAAATATGTTTTAACAAGGTCTATAGATCTTGTAGTTAAATAGGATGGGACATTTAGTCGTTTTAGTATAAGTAGATGTAGGAGATGTGGAAAGGCTATAATGATAATATCTACAAATGAAAATCTAAACATCCTTGATTTGATTAAGGATATTGTCTTGTACAAAACTTAATAATAAAAAATGTATTCATGTTGTTGACCCAAAATAATTAAGATATACTTGTTGTTTGATCCAATAAATTAGATTGAATTAGGTTTATTCTATACTAATTTCTTTTATTATTGCAGAAGTGTAGTCATTTATTTTTAATGACTTAACAATGCCACTCACATCAAAGGCATTGTCCATGAGGACAAAATGGAAGTAGAAAGCATAAATATCTTTTCTTTCAAATCAAATGCCAAGCTCTGAAAGTGACATTGCTCCAACCATGCCATCATTGGCAATTGAAATAATATGAGGTCCCAAAGAGACAAAGACATAATTGAATTATAATCATTAATTTAGTTTGGAAACTAGTACTTGCACTCTTCACTAATTTAAAGAGTTGTAGACATGCCATGCACCAAAGTCCAACAAAAAAATTAATCACAATAATTGCATGGAGCATTGAGATCCTTATTTCAAACATGAAATCATATTACTGATGTTGGTTTAGCTTTTAATTAGCTTGGTACTACTCTTCCATTCCTTCTCAAGTCTCTACCACTTCCATCATCCTAAACTAATGGACTTGTTTGCCACCAACTAAACAAGAGATCTCATGTAAGGATGTGTTGGCTTTTCAGTAAACCTAAACTAGCTTCATGCAAGAGCTTTCTGATTACTTAATTATCATGCTTTCAGAACATGTTGGTGTCATCTCAGGTGACATAGAAGAAATAGATTGGAGGGGCACTGATAACATGAACTGTGAAAGCAAGAATAATAGTATGAAAAGTAAGCTATGATTGTTATGAATGAAAGTCTTTACTTTTTAGTGTATTTATTAGTCTCCTCTGCTATTCTTTGTTAAAGTTCATTACTTTTCCACCAAAATTTCCAACTACCACGTTATCTTTTGAAAATATCTCTCATCTGCACTTGGTTCGAATGCAAAGTCCAACATTTCTTTCTTCCTTTCGTTCTTTCATCTCAAGCAGATGGAATAGTTTGCATGTGGAAGTCCAACTTGATGAACTTTGTCACCACGATCCAGGAAGCATGAAAGGAGAATGATGCAGTGGGTGGTGCTTTTATATCCACAAAACCAGAGAATGGTAGTGGGGTATATGCCATCACCTTGCAGAGAATGAAATAGGCACAAGAGAGATCCTGTTGCCATTCCTTGGAAGCCAAGATTTGTAAATAGCTACATTCTTTCTTTATTGTTCATGTCATCATGGTTGTCATCACAATGATCATTCTCCCTGGTGATGACTGCTACTTCATCATTGCAGATACAACCTTCAATCGATGCAGTATCCGATAGTTTCAGTATCAGGTGTGCATGAGATGAAATCCACACAAAAGTACGACCTGTGAGATTGTGATGCCATGGGAAGCGAAATTTTAGGTAAACTTCAGATCTATGACTAATTGGGTAAACTTAGAATGTTGCAGATTTCCTACCGTCTATGATTGATGAATTGCAATCACATATGCAACTCATGCACTTGTAGGAGCATCCTGAGATTGCTAACCCTGCTACTGAGTGTGCCTTCGGCCATGACCAAGCTAATTATAAGCAACAAGTCTGTGCACTTATCTTTGATCATTAGCAGCTTCTTCTATAACCAACTTCTATCGTTTATTGGGTTACAAAACATTTTTGGATTCTTGGAGCCAAGTATCCAAGGAATCCTAGTATGGAAAAGATTTCATTGGGAAGGAAAGAAACCTTATAAATGAATTTTATTTTATTATAAACATATCATATATCTTTACGTCTTGATAAGAGTAAGATATGAGGAAATATTTGAAGTACTCCTAAAATTCTTTCTAGTGCATGTAGAGAGGATATGAGAAAATAAACTTTTTAATATTATCCATAGATATAGATAAGAAGTGTTGAACTATATAAATCTTTCATCAACTTTCTAATATTTTCTTTTGATTATTTTAAAAAGATTGAAATCTGAGTGGAAGTAAAACAAAGAAACTTTGCATTCACTGCAGTGTTCTTTTCCAATGCTGACTTGACTCGTAAGCTTTCCTCCGATGGTCGGCTTAGTCCGACACCCACCATATAAAGTGTTTGGTGGTGTTGTATGGGACTAGCAATACCAACAACAATAATAAGGTTGTAAGTCCCAGTTGTTTGAGATTTATAAAAACTATATGCTTAATTAAATTTAAAGTATTTAAGTTTTATTTATAATTTTTATCAAGATTTTTTTATAACTTATTCTATCACATTTTTTATCACTAACACTAATTATTTTGTTTCTTTTAACTACCACATTCATATGTTTATTTTTAAGTACATGCTCATATAATCCTAAACAATTCTTTCTTATCTTGTCATCTATCAAATCGATCATGAATAATTTTTTTTCTATCTTCTTAATAACTTTGCATATCCATCTCGATATTCTTATCTCAACAACATAAATTATTTATCTTTATTATTTTTTAATTGTCCAACACTCAGAATAATATACTGACTAGCATATGTTGTTAGTAAACAAAATTTTAGCCCTAACTAATTACCCAAAGTTCCATACGACCAATAGGATTTCAATAAATAAAACCATCACCTTAACTTGTTATACAAGAACAAACAAGGAAAAGAAAATTTAAAGAGAGCTTTTTCATAAAGGCAAAAAAACAATGACTAATTCTATAATTGACTCAAACTTGATCTTCATAATTTTTTGGTATGTCCCTACAAGATTATCATCTTGATTCAAGTTAAAACACCATCGTTGCACTGCTGCAAAGACAATATCGTAGCCGTTGTTGATTGCAAGTTAAAACACCATTGTTGCACTGCTGCATATTATTGGTTGTAGGCTAAATATGTTCAATATTGTCTTTGTTAACCGTAGGATAAATTATTTATTACTGCAGCATAGTTTGCAGGGTAAAAATACACCACTATATTTATCGCAAAGTAAAATAATCCATAGTACTGCAGTTATTCTTTGAAGTGTAAAAGATGTACCGCTACCGTTTTATAACTACAGTAATGTGAATTTTTTTACTTTGGTTGGTATAACCACATACATACGCTATCCCGATGACACCTCTTCTCATATGTTATCTGATAGCATATATTACGACGATTATTAAACCATAGATATAAATGATACTACGATTAGACACCTAACTGTAACTCGTCGGTAGAGATATATCTTGTTGTAGTACGACCAATTTGATCTTTGAGAAGACTCCTCTTTTTATATATATGGTGAAATCGGATCTTTTTTCTTGGTTTATTAGGAAAGTCATATAAGTGATTATTTTTTAAGTCAAGAATTATTCTTGATAATATTTGATATCTTCTAATCGATCTAGTGCGAAACGCTAGGATTTTTATTTTTTTTCTATTTATGTAACTTAAACAAGATATTTTAGTACCAAATATCGAGCTATAAGAAATTGCGGCACTCAAATCAATCAAATAAACAGTCAAAATAATGAGATAAAAAAATCACAGATCACAAAATAACAATTTACTTGAAAAATCATTTCGTTGTACAAAAAAAAATCGTATAGGCAGATTAGATTTTTTTTTTCACTAATCAGGATCAATGAAATTATACATAATCTTCCTAAATCAATTAGAGGATATCAAATATTAATAGTAATAAGTTTTAGTAAGTAAAATAATTTCTTAAATAATTGTTTTCTATCTTTTTCATACTTACTTAGACGGGATCAAATGATGATAAAAAAGGTCTATGGCCTACTGCACGAACTCTATTATATCAATCAAGCTAGCTTAGTTGATAAGGATTTGATAGTCTTATCATAAGATCTTAGGTTTGAATCCCGCCTTCGTCACTTATTTATTATTTTAAAAAAATATATCATCAATAAACCAATAAAAAAAATTAAATCTTACCAATGGATTGATCTTTTTAATATAAAGTAGGAAGAAAATTCTCAAAGTTTCATCTTATAGAGTCTGATGGAAGAGCAAGGTATCAGAAAATCATGAAAATCAAGCTTTAATCAATCATCCAACCATCTATAACTTCTTATCTATTGATATCTACGTTTTATTTTCCATCAGCCTATTTCAGTATATGAAATTTTTTTTCATAATTATTTCTTACATAATAAGTTGGGGTTAGGGCTTTATTTATTGAAATGGTTCCACCAAAGTTAGGATTAGGATTAGGGTTCTTGTAGAACTTGATTGAAGGCTTGGCCCCAGTATTCTTAGATTCATGTTTCACTACTGCAACTGCACACCATAATGACTCACAAGTCTCCCACACAAAGTTCTAGTTCTTGTGAGTGGATCTTGCCATGGATGGGGGGCTTTTCGTGAACAAGAAGAACAAGACTGCAGCGAGGTCAGCTTGTTGTGTCAGTCCTATGTATCTTTACCATCACTGTCATAAACGAACCCCTCAGATCCTACGTGCACTTGCACCCTTTACTGTGTCGCCAACTTGCTCACCCAGATGGCATTTATATCCCTGAGATCGTGTGGCAGGAGCTTCTCCTTTTACTTCTCTGCTACCTACGCAGCAGGTGGCATGATAAGAAGGAGCATGATGATTAGTGGAAGAGTTAAATGATGCGTTTGATGAGCTCCGGCCTCTTCCTTCACGAGAATCCCAGCTCCTGTAGTCACGAGCTTCCAATTCCCAACTCCACCACCGCATTGGCGCACCTCCATTCCAACCGCATGCACTGTTGGCCTTCCCGGATTAATGCAGAAGCCATTGTGGGTGATCACACGATGCTGATGGCAGTGTAGGTGGGATGAGGTACACTGAGTTTCTGATATAGCTTCACCGGCCCTGCTGTTGAGCGGCAGATCGTCCGTCACTGCTCGACGTCAGCCAAGGGAAAAGCCGAGCTCTGAGATGCCACCTATCCCAAAGATATCGTCCAAATGACGAAAGGGAAAGGCACGGGTCTCCCCTCCTTGGATTGCGCGAGTAGGAAGAGAGATGGAAAGCCCTACCTTTCCATAGCCTGTCACCCTCTGATCTCCGTACCTCTTTGCCTCTTGCAGTCGCTGCAGCAAATTCCAAATGATAGAAAAATGGAAGATCATTTTAGGAGGCAAAGGTTTGACACGAATAGGTGGAGAACAGACAGTGCTCCCACTAATGATCCGAGTCTTCTTAAACGTGTGTAAGAAGATGGGTAGAAGAGAGGAGACAAAGACTTCTGTTCTCGGAGGAGAAAGCTGCACGCCTGTACTGCTGCTGTGGCCGGCCAGTACCAGTCAGAGCATCTTCTTTATCAAGCCTGACAGGAACTTTATTTACTTGCATGCTCCCATGATGCATGGCGTCTAACACCGTTGCTCATTGTGTAGCAGTCTTCTCCTATCTTTGATTCCTTCCTCCGTTGGGGAGTTCACCGAGGGGAAATATAGTGGTAAAAAAACAGCAGTAAAACTATAGCTTAGGCAGTAGATTCTAGTTGAATCACATCATGTGGAAGGGTGATGAATTGCAAGTGGAATAAGTTTATGGTCGCTTGATCTGTGTGAGAGTGCACTCCCACCATGGTTCTAGTTTTTTTATATAGTCAGTTGGAATCAGATGGCTTTCCTTTCTCCTTGATATTTTACGTCTGCACTCCTTTCTCTTCTTAGCCACTCACCTCGCACTCTCTTCCTAGTCTGTGTTTACACTTTCTTTTATTAAGATCCTTCAGCTTCTGCTACTTCCCGTGCTTTACTCTCTCTCTCTCTCTCTCCCCGAAATCTCCATAAAGAGTCTGTGTTCATCTCACCAGTCTCGAGCTAATTGTAGAGCTACTTGAATGAACAGTTTGCGATCGATCTCCCCCACTTGATGGCAGTCACAAGCATCAAGCAAACCTCCCTCCACCTATTAATCCCCATGCATGCATGAAGCCGTTTAGTAGGGCTTCCTCTTTCCCTCCGCCGCAGGAAAACTAGCACGACCACATGACACCCAAAGGTCACTGTTCCTCCGTCACCTCCGCAAAGAAGGATATGGCTGATGGTCTGCAAAGCTCGGATGGCTGCAAGAGCACTGCGACAGTGCGGCCACCGGAGCAAGGCCTCAAGTGCCCGCGCTGTGACTCTTCGGACACCAAATTCTGCTACTACAACAACTACAGCCTGTCCCAACCACGGCACTTCTGCAGGACCTGCCGAAGGTACTGGACCAAAGGCGGCGCACTCCGGAACGTGCCCGTGGGTGGCGGCTGCCGCAAGAACAAGAAATCAAAGTCTCCGGCGTCATCCTTCCTTCCGTTGGATCCCTTCTCCGGAATTCCTGAAATAGGCAGTAGCCTCAAATTCCTCGATGGAATGCCCACGTCGACGGCCATGGAATTCCACATAGGTCTGCCCCCCATCTCAAGGCTCCAGTACGCTCCAGCTGCACCAGGGGTCTTCAACAGCGACCAGTTCATCACCTTCAGGGACATCTCACACAGTGCAACATTCTCTTCTGCTGCCACTCCTGCTGTGGGTGCGTATAATGAGATCGGCGGTAATTCATCCTCTGCTGGTAACAGCAGTAACATTGTTTCTTCCGTCGAATCCCTGAGCTCCATCAACCATGACCTCCATTGGAAGCTTCAGCAGCAGAGCCTGGACATGCTCTTTGGAGGAGAAGCCCATAAAGAGAGCCGCATGTACGGTCCGGACCAGCAGAAGCTTAACTTTTCTAAGGTAGCAGACAGACCTACAGATGATGTTTGTGGGGGCAGTGGATCATCAAATGCTTACGCTAGTACATGGTTCCTGGAGAGCTCTTACACCATGCCTCCTTCAACCAGTATAATTAATGGCAGCGCCAACAGTAGTACCAAAAGCAACTGCAACATCAACGCAAGCTATTGGGATGGAATCCCAGCATGGAGTGACATGCCACAGTTCACCACAATGCCATAGAAACAAAACAGGCCAATGAAATATTAGGTCTCTGAGGTCATGGGTAATCAATCATTTGTAGTCAAGCAATTGGAGAGCTCAGAACGACACAACTATTTTTTGGTGTCTTCTTCTAAACTTCTACTTTCCTTCCTTGTTCCATTTCGATAGCTGTGATTAGGTCAATAATTTATATATATATATATATATATATATATATATATATATATATATATATATATATATTGCTGAAGTTGATGTGTTGTCAGCTGCTGTTTTTATCTTAAAATCTCTCTCTCTCTCTCTCTCTCTCTCTCTCTCTCTCTGCGGGTTTTAGTTCCCGTAGTACACAAATAATATCCACGATATGTCTTTTTATTTTGATTTGTGATTTAGCGGCCGTGAGGGTTTATGTGATATTATCTGGTTTATAAACAAATATATTATAAACAAATATGAAATATATATTTTTTATATTTTTAATTAATTTATGATTTAAAGATTAATCATAGATTTAAGTGATTAATTGGTTAAATAATTTGAGTGCATGATTAAAGAATTTTTTTTCTTAAAATCTATATAAATATATATAACCTCAGTGAATAAAATCTCTCCTCTTTATAATAATTTCTTCTATTCTACTTAGTATGAAAGTTTGTTTCAAGCAAAAAGCTTTTTTTCCTTCCTCCCCCTTATCCCTTCCCTATTTGTCAACCAAAGACGTTTGCTTTGTTCTTTTTCATAACAGCCGTCAAAGTTGTTCCATAATAGCCGTCAAAACCATTCTCCTTTCCCCCACCTTTTCTTATATTAGATGACCCCCCTCCCTGAAGTAAGAGTCAGTCACTGCTCCTCTCTGATCGTTGCCCTTGGAACCCATCCTAATAGTTGCTCTTGGACTCTCTCTGTGACCCACTCTTGGAGTTGAAGTGGGAGCGAGAGTCCTCCCCAACCATTGCTCCCATACCCCTCCCCAAACATTATGATCTCCCCTTCGCGATCTACTCCACTACCTCGATGATCTTATCAGTCCTCCGGTGATGCTAATCAAATCTACCACCTCTGGCAATCGTTCCCCTTTCCATTGCTAATCTCAATAGTAACTATACATCTCAGTAAGCTTAATTTACTAACATTTTCTTTGGATATGATCTAATAGACTATATTGATAGCTTCCTTAATTATCCACTCAAAAATATTCAAATACTAAGAGAACCAACCCTAATGGAAAATCCTAACTACAAATTATAGTTACGTCAATACCATCTTATTCTACAAGTCGTTCAACCCTTGATATTATAGCACCATTAATCTCTTCATACAACACTACGTTAGAAGCATATTCTAAGTTATAAATCACCTTTGTGAATCACTGTAATACTAGCATGCTAAGTCTTCTATTTATCTTGATGAAAACAATCCAAGTAAGAAATACTATTACTAATTATATGTAAAATCTAAAAATTATTATAGATGACTTAACTTTAATATTTTATCCCCTGAGTAATGAATAAGCTATTGTTTATACTCACAATAGCTTAGGAGATGAATATAAGGAATTAACAGTAATAATTCAAGCATATAACTTGTCGATGTCATTTGAAGAACTATATGACAAGTTAATTGATCATAAAATATATATGAACGAGAAGAGAGGATGATAAGACTAAATATCATAGCTCAATTCAATCAATTTTTTTTTAAAAAAATAATCAAAGTAAGAACTTCAACAAAAGATCAAATAAGATGCCTTATGGACACATGGGAAACACATAGAGCCATCATCATCCATCATACTATCAACCTTCTAATTATGGAGGCTAATTTCAACTATAACTACTAATAGGTTTGGCATCCTAATAATAATAATTAACATAAAGTCATATGTTAATTATGTGATAAAATTGGACACACAGTAAAAGTTTATCGATCTTGATCCAAGCCTATTACTGCACCCAATTAGTCTCAAGCAAGCATCATAACTACTCCAACTACTCATCCAAGCAATTCGATTATTAACTCAAATGTTTATCATTATATTACCTTGGATTTATAAAACTTATCCATCCATAATAACTATGGAGACAATGAAAACATCGTCAATGGTAATGGTAATAAAATCCATATTACTCACATTGATTCTACAATACTTAATTCATATATAAACACTTTCACACTTGATGATATTTTATGTGCACCTCACATAAGAAGGAATCTCATCTTTTTATCTCAATTCTGTAAATAAAATAATATATCTATTAAATTCTTTCCTAACTCATTTTTTTGTAAATGATCTAAGTACGAGAATATCTTTGGTCCGAGGATAAAATAAAGATAACGTCTATGAATGGTTGTCAGCTTCACAAATCAACTAACCAATCACTCTTGCTTCAATTACTACTCCAATAAATGTATGGCTTTATCGCCTTGGTCATATATTATCCTATATTTAATAATAGTTAATTTCTTGTTACTCCCTTTTAATCTTCAAATCAAGTAGAATTAAAACTCATTGTGATGTTTACTTTAATAATAAAAGTCATAGTACCTTTTAGGATATCTTTTATATCATACTTTAAATCACTTGAAATTATTTATATTGATGTCTGAGCCCCGCCCCAACCACTTCCTTTGATAATTTCAGATTTTATATTATTTTCATATATTATTTCATAAAAATATATATGATTATATGCTCTCAAATATAAAATTGAAGTCACTAAGATCTTTACTATTTTAGAATAGTGGTCAAAAACTTTTTCCAATCTACTATTAAAATAATTTATCTTGATTGAGGAGTTAAATACTAAGCTCTGATAATTTATCTCTCATCTTGTACTATACATTATCTCATGTCACCACCACATATACCTCAACTAGTTGGCTCTATCGAACGAAAGCATTAATATATAGTTGAAATTGGTCTCACACTTTTATACTAAACCTCTATGCCACTAATATTTTGGTTAGTAACCTTTCAAACTACAGTTTACCTCATTAATTGCATGCTCACCCTAATCTTACAATACCAATCATCATTTAAAAATTTATTTCATAAAATCTCAAACCTTCAAAAACTTAATATATTTGGTTGTTTATGTTATCCCTGGCTGTGTCCTTATGTTATACATAAATTAACATAAAGTTTTAAGCTTTACATCTTCATTCGAAGATGATGCTTTTTGATATTGTGAGCCTCAAATTCAAAAGATCTTTATATTCTGTTGTATCCACCTTCTAAACTAAAATCTTGCTCCTTTAATAATGCAAACAATTACAATAATAATGCATCACTGGGTTCATATAAGTACACGTTAAACATACCTCTCTCCACATCAATCAATTAGCTCTCCTATATACTTGTACTCTCCTATCACTCTAGTTTAGCAGCACCTCTCTCCCTCTATAACTTCTCCACCAACTCACTCTACAATACCTGATGAAGCAATTCCCTTGACATAATAAATGATATCTTTATCGTCTCCTTGATCAAGTGACACCGAAGTATATTAACTTGATCAAGTTTATATCACCAAATCTTCTTCAATTCTCATACCTCCAAAATAACCTAATAATACTATCAAGTTTGAACATCATATGACCACATGCTCTAAAAATGACATCTTCAAATCACGCCAAATTCTTAACATTTATACTATCATAAGCTCTATACCTGAGCTTACTAAACCCACTACTATCACCGAAGCTTAAAAATCTCTACACTAGTGTAAAGACATATGTAAAGAATATGATGCCTCACTTTATAATGTCATATGGACTATTGTACCATCTCACTATACACAAAATATCATTTGATGTAAGTCGATCTTTTGAATTAAGTAGAATTTAAATGAATCTATCACTAGATATAAAGCCTGTCTAGTAACTAAAGGATTTCACCAATGATCAGCTGTTGATTTCATAAAAACATTTAGTTTAGTTATTAAATCAATAACAATCTAACTCATCCTACGTTTAGTTATCAAACAAGGTTAGGATATATGTCAATTAGATGTTAACAATACTTTCTTACAAGGGATCTTAATTTAAGATATCTTTTTACAGTAATTTGCTAGCTTCATCCACCCTTAATATCCAAACCACGTTTATAAACTACGAAAAACTATTTACGAACTTCACCAAGCTTTAAGAGCCCGGTATATCGAACTTGGCTTAATTCTGACATCAGTTGGCTTTATCAACTCCAAGTCTGACACCTATTTATTTAAGTGACAATAAAAGAAAAGTATTATATATCTATTAGTTTATGTGGATGATATTATCATCATGGGTAATAATTTCATGAAGATCAAGTAATTTCTTAAGCAATTTATTGATTGATTCTCTATTAAAGATTTAAGAATCTTAAGTTATTTTTTGAAAGTGGAAGCAAAGTTCACATCTTCTGAATCTTTCTATCTTAAAAGAAGTACATTCAAAATCTATTATTAAAGACGAACATGTAGAATGCCAAAGAAGTCACCACCCTACTCTCTACCACCGAATCACTCAAATTATATGATAGTAACCCTACTATGAATTATTGGAAAATCTAAGGCGACATCACATGCGCAGCGAAAGAACAAAAAATAAAAATTCTAAATTTTCATAGAAAATAAGGTTCTTATCACCGTGCGAAGATTGGTGTACAAAAACCTGTAAAGTCAAAAAAACTACGCATATAAGGAATATATATTACCTAGGGAGATCATATATCCCTAAAATCCTATGGATTTATAGGAGAAGATGAAGGAGGTCAAGTGTCCTCCTCTCTAGCAGTGATCCACATAACAAGAGCTGTGAAAATGCTCCTCAAATGGAGAGGAGAATAGGAGGTGACAACCAAGAGAGCCTAGCCCATAGTCCTTTGATTCTCTCCTATTTATAGAGGTCCTCTATCAACCTAACCCTAATGGATCCAGTCCTATTTACTAGTTATAGGTACCTTACAAGCTAATCAAGTGAGTGATGACACCTGTAACATGCTGCGTCAATCTCTTTGCTTATAATTATTGATATTTTCTCACATTATTTATATATATATATAGTGATATCCTTGGATCTGTGCAATAGGAATCAGATCATGATGATATCAAGATAATGAGACCGATTTACCTTTAAACACGGACCCTAAATAATCTCGGTCATATATTACTCGAGAGGGACATCGAGATAACCAGACAGACTGGTGTGCTGTATTCCCATCCATATAATGGAGGTAGCTAGTCTAATAGCTACTCTGTGGGGACACTAAGGGTACAGTACAGGTGCTTATTGGAGAATGAGTTTACTAACTGATCCGCTTATGGAATGCTGGATGGTTATTGATGCTTAATGTTAGACAGCGATTTTGTAGTCCCAATAATATATCTGGTCCTTAGACTTTGACACCAAAGATGTCTTGTATGAGTACTCTATTCTTTGATATCAAACATATAGGTTTGGAAAGCTCTAAATCTAATATAGCCGGTTCTCCGGAATAGTAGCCAACTTTACAAATGCAATTGAGTGTCAATAGAGGATCATCCACTCTTGGTATTATGAGAGAAATATCTCATGTGTTCTTACTCATGCAAATTCCTAGCTAAGGTCATTCGAATTGAGAGAGAAAGAGTTCTCCAAGAGAATCTGATTAGAGCAAGACTTAATTGGAAACCGTATGGGCCTGACAGTACCATGCCCAATATACGGTCTCTGGGATATTAGATAGATAAGAAACTATAGGTACATGATAACTGAGGATAGATATGTCCAAAGGATTGGATTCCCCTGTATTATCGGGGGACTATGATATAATGGCGTAGTACGTCCGTAGTTGATGAGTCGAGTGAGTTATTATGGAGATAATAATTCACTAAATTAGAAGGAGTTTTGACAGGTATAACTCACGGCTAGCTCGATATTGGGCCTAGAGAGTCACATACATATGGTAGGTGTTGCGACAAGTAAAGGTTTAGATATGAGATATCTACCGAAGGCCCTATCTTATTGGATATCCAATAAGCCCCTGTATTATAAGATCCTACAGATAAGATCCCATAAGAGCTAGATTATTAGGTAGAGATGCATTAATCTAAGAGACTTGAATAATTGGATGGAGATCCAATACCCAATAGGGTAGGATCTATTAGGATTTACAAGAAGCCTCTATAAATAGGAAGGAACCAAATGTTTATAGGCTAGGGTTTTTTGTGACCACCTTCTATTCTCCTCTCCCCATAGAGGAGTATCTTCGTGGCCCTACCATGTGGATCACCGCTAGAGAGGAGGACGCTTGACCTCTTTCATCCACCCCACGGATCTGTAGGAATCTCAGGGATATACGATCTCCCTATGTATTATCTATTTTTTCATACACGTAGTTTTTGATTTCATGGATTTATTTTTTACGCATCGATCTTTGCACGATGACGAAACCTTTTTATGAAAATATAAGATTTTGTATTTTCTATTCTTCTGCTGCGCATGTGATGTCACCCTTGGATTTTTTAACTGTGGTATCAAAGCCAAATTATTCATACGAAGATCGGATTTTAAATTATATTATGATTTAGAATGACTTTTATCGTCAAAATTGTTTGCGCAAAAGTGGTGAGGAAGGACAGCAACTATTGTTGCCCTTGCTATGTTCACGTAGCGATTGAAAGACTACTTGCAGCCTTGCTACCTTCAACGATGATGGGCAAGGGGCCCGCAGGTAGGCTGCAGGCAGTGCCCGCAAGAGAGCAACCTGCGAGCGACGACAAGTGGCCGACGGCCCAACCCCAGCCACAGCCCTTGCGGGGCGGCTTACCCGTCAGGGTGGATGGCGCTTGGCGCAACGACCTACCCACAAGGGCGCGCGGGCAAGCCCCCCCTTAGCGACTCTACGCCTGCGGTGGCTAGCCCGCAGGGGCGCCCACCCACGGGTAAGCCACCTGCGAGGGTGGCGCTTGCCTACAGCGATGCCACCCGCGGGCACATCGCTTGAGCAAGCCATCGTAGGGTCACCCACCCGCGGTCAAGCTACCTACGGGGGGCGGTGCCTACCGTCCACGCAATGACCGTCGCCGGCAGGGTGGCGACGGTTACAACGCAGTAAAGCAAGGAAGGGGATTAGGGTTTTTGGCGAAAAGATAGTTTTGTCCCTCAGAATTTTAGAAATTCCAGTTTGTATCTATGACTAAAATACCCTTGAGAATTTAGAAAATTTCCTATATGTCCCTTATTTCAAAAAAAAATTAGTTAATTAAAATATTTAATTAACTATTATTATTTATCTAGTAGTCCTACATAATGATGATATGTACATGTGATGTATGATTTGGACGGATGATCATGGACTGTGATGTGTGTACATGTGATTATTATTATTGAGGGCTGCAAGCCTCCATTTTTCTCATTTATTGTTAAGCCTGCGTGCCTATAATTAAGTTTTAATTATACGAGAAGGCACAATGAGAGCCTAGAAGTGATAGTGGGGCCATGAGACTGAGACAGATGATCGCGACGTATAAAGATGCACCGAGATGTCGACGGAACCGATGAGGACGAGATGGACGATCACAGGGCATGGAGATGCACCACTGCACACATAGATCTTGATATGAGTGATTGAGCTTATTGGCTCGGGCTTGATCACATTATGATGTGATCCATGATCATCTGGTGTGATTTCTTATGTGATGTGTGATTGGTTATACACCTACTAGATATATATATATATATATGTTTGCATACGATATAGATATATATTAAATGGGTATGTGTGTGACACGTTATATTAGGAGACCAAATCAAAAATCCCCTCTCTCAATAATATTAAGTCAGTAAATATGAGACAATTAGATTGACCCATGTGGCCTTCCATCGTTATAGGTAGGAACCGATTCCCGATGTAGGTTGAGTTAGTCGAGTTCCTCGAGACTCACCTATATCGCGATTCACTATCTTATCTATGATATAGAGATGTCACTGGTGATATGAGAACATGGTATGCTTGGTCGAGTCCCTCGAGGTTATATCATCGAATCAGACTCATCTTGTAATGATGGTGTTAACTTAACCGAACATCATGATTGGTCGAGTCCGTCGAGGCCATGGTAGTTCGGATGCCAAATAGGATAGGAATCATAAGTTGTGATCGACAAGAGTTGCCTACCTTTTGGGCTTAGTGTGATTGGTTGAGTCTCTCGAGGTTATACTAAGATGCTGATTGGATCTCGTTCCCTACTAGAAGTCTACTGGAGACTTCTGTTTCACATGTTGAGGGTGTCGCATGACTCCCTAGAAAAATAATTGGAGTACATCAGGATAGAAGTTCATATCTTGATTATTTATATTTTTACAAAATCTGCATGTTATTTGTTTTCTATTATATCTTTATTTTAGAAAATATCACTATTAGACCCTCTACATGGCATACTTGATGCCAACCGCCTCACTGGTCCAAACTATATGAATCGGCTCTACAACGTGAGAATAGCTCTCACAACAGAGAAACTCATATGCGTCCTTGATATAGTGATCCCTACGCCCGACGAAAGGGCAAGCAAGAATAGGATTGCTTGCTATGTGAAGTACACATATGACTCGACTCTTACTCAGTGTTACGTGTTGGGCTCTATGACTCTTAAGTTATAGAGACAACATGAAAAGATGGATGCTAGATCCATACTCCTGCATCTTCGTAAATTATTTAAGGAATAGGGAAGAACTCAATGATATGAGATATCAAAGAGTCTCTTGTATGTTAGGATGATTGAGGGGACATCGGTTCAAAACCATGTTCTTAAGATGATTGAGTGGATAAAGAAACTTATAGGTCTAGGAATGGTCCTAAAGGATAACCTATGTGTGTATCTTGGGCTTCAGTCCCTACCAGATTTCTTTTCACAATTCTCTATGCTGGTAAGATAAAAAAGAAAAGAAAGAGAAGTCCCTTAAGAAGGGGAAGGGGAAGGGCAGATCGGGTAAAGAAAAAGTTACTAAGAATGACCCAACAAAGGACAAACACTAGTACTTTTACTGTGACAAAGACGAGCAATGGAAGAGGAATTACAAGGAGTATTTTGCAGAAAAGGCGAAATGAAAGCTTATATAAGCTTCAAGTATATTCATGATCAGTCTCCATTTGTCAAACTCATATGATAACATAAGAGTATTGGATACCAATAATGTTTATCATATATGCAATTTATTACATGTTTTGATAAGGCTTAGGAGATTGGCGAGAGGCAAAATAGACCTCAAGATGGGCAACATAGTAAGAGTTGCTACTATTGTTGTTGGCAAGGTCACTCTATATCTGCTTGGTGGAGCTACTATTGTATTAGATGCATATTATTTTATCCATCTATTATCAAAAATATTATTTTCATCTCATGTTTGACATTAAATAGTTATAAAGTAGTTTTTGGGAACAATAGTTATTCAATTTTTAAGGATGATGAGATCATCACGAGAGGAATATTGCATAATGGTTTGATTATGCTAAACATAACTCCACGTCATGAGTGTAAGTGTGTCCAAGAGGAAATGAGATGAGATGAATAGTGTATGTTGGGAAATCAGGAGATTTGACATCTCATGTGCAGCGGAAAATAAAAACAAGATCGGATTTTCTATAGTTACATACTTGGTCGTAGTGCGACAATTGGTGCACAAAAATCACAAATCTAAAAAATCTGCATATATCATGTCAGAAGCGTTACTTGGGGAGATTATATATCCTCAAAAATTTCAGATCTGATGAAGAGGATGAAGGAGCACTAGCGTACTCTCTAGTGATAATCCACACAGTGGATACAGTAACAATGCTCCTCAGATCACCGTGGGATCTCTCTCCACGTGCACCACAAGGCCGCCGGAGCCAAGGAAGAGGAGAGGAGATTGAGGAGAATAGGAGGATGACTACCAAGAGCTCTCAGCCTATAAACCAGGAGGTTCCTCCTATTTATAGAGGAGGAGGAAGCTTATCCTTAACATATCCTGTTCACACTGGATCTCTATCTAGTTGGATCTCATTGGATCTTATCTAAATGATCCAATTTGATCTCATCCAACTGGATCTCATCCAATTACCCAATTGGATCTCATCCACAGGATCCAAACTATGGGCTTCGTAGATATCTCATATCCGTACCTCTACTTGTCATAACATCTACCTTATGTGTGTGACCCTCTAGGCCCGATACTGAGCTGGTCGTGAGTCGCTCCCATCAGAACTCCTTCTGACTCAGAACACCTTCCGATATAGTGAATTATTATCTCCATAATAATTCACTCAACTCATCGACTATGGACATACTAGGCCACTACACCATAGTCCCCAAACGGTACAGGAGAATCTAATACATCGAACCTGTCTGTCCTCAGTTACCATGTATCAATAGTCCCTCATCCATCTAATATCTCAGAGACCATATATTGGGTATGGTAAAGTCAGGCCCATACGAAATCCTGTTCGAGTCTCACTCTAATCGGATTCTCCTAGAGAATTCCTTCTCTCTCAATTCGAACGACCCTAGCTAGGGATTTTGCCTGAGCGAGCACACGCGGGATATATCTCTCACAATACCAAGAGTGGATGATCCTCTATTGACATGCAATTAGCTTCGTAAGGTTGGCTATCATTCCCGAGAACCAACTATACTAGATCTGGAGCTTCCAAACCTGTAAGTCTGGCATCAAAGAATGGAGTACTCAAATAAGACATCTTTGGTACCTCAAGTCTAAGGACTAGACACACTACTGGGATTGCGAAATCGCTGTCTGATATTAGGTATCATTAACCATACAGCATTCTATAAGCGGATCAATCAGCAAACTCATTCTCTAATGAGCACCTGCACTGTACCTCTAGTGTCCTTATACAAGCGACTATGAGACCAGTCACCTCCATCATATAGATGAGTATACAGCGCACCAGTCTATCCGGTTATCTCGATGTCCTCATCAAATAACCTATGACTAGGATGATTTAGGATCTGTGTTTAAAAGTATATCGGTCTCATTATCGTGATCTCATCACGATCCAATTCTCATTGCAATCCATGGATATCACAATATTCATCCAGATAATATGAGAAAATACCAATAATAATATGCGAAGAGATCGATGTAATATGTTATAGGTACCATCACTCACGTGATTGGCTTGTAGGGCACCTACAACCAATAGTGTATACCTATGACATTGTAGGTTAAGTCATATCCATGAGGGAATGATTCAAAAGTTACTACATATGGATATATATCCATTTGACTATGAGTCATATGCGACTTGCGAACTTTATCTTCGTGGAAAGATGACCAACTCTCCATTTAGTGAAACTAGAGAGAGAGACACTGAGTTGTTGGAACGTTTATATAGTGATGTATGTGGTCCCATGTCAACTCAGGCCATCGGTGGTTATTCCTACTTCATTATTTTTACTAACGATTTCTTTAGGTACGGACATATGTACTTGATGAAATACAAGTCTGAAGCCTTCGAGAAATTCAAGGAGTATGAGAATGAAGTAGAGGTTCAAACTGAAAAGAGTATCAAGACTCTTCGATCAAATCGAGGAGGTGAGTACTTAAGTACAGAGTTTACCTAATTCCTCAAAGACTATGGGATTCTGTCTTAGTGGACACCTCCTTATACACCATAGCTCAATGGTATATCCGAAAGGAGGAATCGTATACTATTGGATATTGTGTGATCCATGATGAGTTTCATTGACCTACCAGTCTTTTTCTGGGGATACGCCCTAGAGTCCGCAGCTTACCTTCTGAACAGTGTTCCAACTTAAGTCAGTAGTGTTTATACCATATGAGATATGGAAAGGGAAGCCCGATCTTAAGGTTGTTAAGATTTAGGATTGCCTTGCCCACGTTAAGAGACACAACCTCGACAAGTTAGAATCCAGGATGGAACGGTGTAAGTTCGTGGGATACCTCAAGGAAACTTGTGGGTATTATTTTATCACCCCGAGGACCATAAGGTCTTTGTAGCCAAGAGAATAGTATTCTTTGAAAAAGAACATATTCTTGGTGGAGACAATGGGAGTGTGATAGAGTTGAGTAAGGTTGGAGAACCTAGCTCAAGCACCATTCTAGAGCCAAAATCTGTTCAGGTACCTAGCACACAAGTTCCAACTTTACGTAGGTGCGATAGAATATCTCATCCTCCTAAGAGTATGTGGGACATATCATAGGAGTAGATGTTGAGGATATTAGTCCTCAAACCTACGAGGAGACTATTATGAGTATAGACTCGGGAAGTGGCAAGATGTGCAGGTTGCTTAGATCCATCTATGTTCTGAAGTAAGCTTCCCGAAGTTGTAACATAAGATTTGATGAAGGATAAGATCTTATAACTTTGTTAAGAACGAAGATGAGCCTTGTGTGTATAGGAAGGTAAGTGTGAGCATTATCACCTTCTTTGTGTTATATATGGATAACATCTTGATCATTAAGAATGATGTAGGAATGTTCTTCACAGTAAAGGCTTAGCTATCTAGACACTTCTCCATAAAGGACTTTGGAGAAGCACCCTACATATTGGGATTCAGATATGTAGAGATAGATCTAAGAGGATGCTTGGCTTGTCCCAATCCAGGTACATAGATACCATTGTCAAAATGTTTGATATGAAAAATTTCAAGAGAGGTCTCATGTTGAAAAGACATAGGCTATCACTTTTTAGGAGTATGTCCTTGAACACTTATGAAGAAATAGCAGACATGAATAGGATACCCTATGCCTCAGCGATAGAATTTATCATGTATGCTATGTTAGGTATCAGGCGGATCCAGCTTTGGAGTATTGGAAAGCAATAAAGTGTATCCTTAAGTATTTGAGGACTTAGGATCTTTTACTGGTATATGGAGAAAGTAGCCTTAGGGTTAAGGACTACACAGACTTGAGCTTGCAGTCTGAAGTTGATGATAACAAGTCTAATTCAGGGTATGTGTTCACCTTGAATGAAGTAGCAGTATATTGGAAGAGTTTTAAGCAAGATACTACTGCTAACTCGACCACAAAGGTAGATTACATTGCTATGATAGAGGCAGCAAAAGAGGGAGTCTAGATTAAGAAATTTATCACAGATCTGAGAATCATGCTAGACAATGAGGAGTCGATTCCCTTATATCGTGACAACTACGGGGCGATTACTCAAATAAGGGAACCCGGGTCTCATCAAAAGTGTTATAAGAAGGTTCTAACTTATTAGAGAGATCATGGCCCGAAGAGATATAACAGTGGAAAGAGTTCCATCCGAAGATAGCATTGTAGATCCACCGACAAAGCTATTAATTCAGATTGTCTTTGAGCGTCACAGAGGTCTGATGGAGATCAGACACATAGGTGATTGGCTTTAGGTCAAATAAGATATTACTAGTTATAGGTACCCTACAAGCCAATCACGTGAGTGATAGCACCTGTGATATGCTGCGCTAATCTTTTTGCTTATGATTATTAATATTTTCTTACATATATATATATATTGTGATGTCTTTGGATCTATGCAATGAGAATCAGATCATGATGATATTAAGATAATGAGACCGATTCACCTTTAAACTCAAACCCTAAATAATCCCGGTCATATGTCACTTGAGAGGTGCTGGGAAATCGTGTAAATTAGAATCTCATGCATAGTAAAAAATAAAATAAGACCAGATTTTTCATAATTATGTACTTGGCTATTGTGCGATGATTAGTACGTGAAAAATCATAAATCTAAAATACAACACGTATCATGTCAGAAGCGTTACCTAGGGAGATCGTATATCCCCAAAAATTCTAAATCCGATGAAGAGGATGAAGGAGCACTAGTGTACTCCTCTCTAGCGGTAATCCACATAGCAAACACAGCGATGATGCTCCTTAGATCATCGCGGAATCTCCCTCTCCAGTGCACCACAAGACTACCGGAGCTAAGGAGAAGGAGAGGAGGCTGAGGAGAATATGAGGGGTGATTTCCAAGAGCTCTAGCCTATGAATCATAGAGTTCCTCCTATTTATAGAGGTGCTGGAAGCTTATCCTTAACGAATCCTATTCATATTGGATCTCTATCCAATTCACATTGGATCTCTATCCAATTCACATTGGATCTCTATCCAATTATCTGATTGGATCTTATCAACAGGATCTAAAATATGGACTCCATAGATATCTTATATCTGCACCTCTACTCATCGTAACATTCACCTAATGTGTGTGATCCTCTAGGCCCGATACCGAGCTGGCCATGAGTTGCTCCCATCAGAACTCCTAATATAGTGAATTATTATCTCCATAATAATTCACTCGACTCATCGACTAAGGATGTACTATGCCACTACACCATAGTCCCCAAACGGTACAAGGGGATCTAATCCATCGGACCTGTGTCCTCAATTACCATGTATCTATAATCCCTCATCTATCTATATCCTAGAGACCATATATTAGGCATGGTAAAGTCAGGCCTATACGGAATCTTGTCCGAGTCTCGCTCTAATCGGATTCTCCTGGAGAACTCCTTATCTCTCAATCCGAATGACCCTGACAAGAGATTTTGCTTGAGTGAGCACACGCGAGATACTCCTCTCATGATACCGAGAGTGGATAATCCTATATTGATATACAATTGCTTTTGTAAGGATGGCTATCATTCTTGGGAACCGATTGTACCAGATTTGGAGCTTTCCAAACTTGTAAGTGTAGTGTCAAAGAATATAGTACTCAAACAAGGCATCTTTGGTGTCTCAAGTCTAAAGACCAGATATACAACTAGGACTACGGAATCGCTATCTGACATTAGGTATCATTAACTATACTTTTGTAAGCGGATCAATCAGTGAACTCATTCTCCAATGAGCACCTGCACTGTACCTCTAGTGCCCCCACACAAATGACTGTATGATCAGTCGCCTCTATCATATAGACGAGTATACAGTACACTAGTCTATCCGGTTATCTTGATGTCCTCATCGAGTAACTTATGACCAGGATGATTTAGGACTTGTATTTAAAGGTATATTGGTCTCATTATTGTGATCTCATCACGATCCAATTCTCATTGCACAGATCCATAGACATCATAATATTCATCCAGATAATGTGAGAAAATACCAGTAATAATATGCAAAGAGATCGACACAACGTGTTATAGGTGTCATTACTTACGTGATTGGCTTGTAGGGCACCTATAACTAACAAGAGGGATATTGAGATAACCAGACAGACTGGTGTATTGTATACCTGTCCATATGATAGAGGTGGTTGGTCTCATAGCTACTCGTGTGGGGACACTAAGAGTATAGTGCAGGTGCTCATTGGAGAATGAGTTCACTAATTGATCCGCTTATGGAATGTTGGATGGTTATTGTTACCTAAAGTCATACAGCGATTCTGTAGTCCTAGTAGTGTATATTATCCTTAGACTTAGACACCAAAGATGCTTTATATGAGTACTCTATTCTTTGACGCTGGACTTATAGGTTTGGAAAGTTTCAAATCTGGTATAGCCGATTTTTGGGAATGGTAGCAAACCTTATGAAGGAAATTGAGTATCAATAGAGGATCATCCACTTTCGGTATCATGAGAGAAATATCTCATGTATTCTTGCTCAAGCAAATCCCTAACTAGGGTCATTCGGATTAAGAGAGAAAGAGTTCTCCAAGAGAATCCGATTAGAGCAAGACTCAATTGGAAACCGTATGGGCCTGACAACATCATGCCCAATATAAGATCGATGGGATATTAGATGGATGATGGACTATAGATATATAGTAACTGAGGATAGATAGGTCCAAAAGATTGGATTCCCCTATATCGCTTGGGGACTACGACGTAGTGGCCCAGTATGTCTGTATTCGATGAGTCGAGTGAATTATTATGGAGATAATAATTTACTAAGTTAGAAGGAGTTCTGATAGGTATGACTCACGGCCAACTCGATATTAGGCCTAGAGGGTCACATATATATTATGGTAGGTGTTGCGACGAGTAGAGGTTCGAATATGAGATATCTATCGGTGTCCCTGTCTTATTGGATATTCAATAAGCCCCTGTATTATATGATCCCATAAATGAGATCCCATAAGAGCTAAATTATTGGCTAGAGACTCATTAATCTAAGAGGCTTAGACAATTAGATGGAGATCTAATACCCAATAGGGCAGGATCCATTAGGGTTTATAGGGGGCCTCTATAAATAGGAGGGAACCAAAAGTCCATAGGCTAGGGTTTTTGGTGATCATCTCTTATTCTCCTCTCCCCATAGAGGAACATCTTCGCAGCCTTACCATGTGGATCACCACTAGAGAGGAGGACGCTTGACCTCCTTCATCCACCCTACGGATCTGTAGGAGTCTCAAGGATATACAATCTCCCTAGGTATTATCTATCTTTTCATGCACGTAGTTTTTGATTTCGTGAATTTATTTTTTATGCACCGATCTTTGCACGATGACGAAACCTTTTTTAAGAAATCTAGGATTTTGTGTTTTCTATTCTTCCATTGCGCATGTGATGTCGCTCTTGGATTTTCCAACACTATTAGGTACTAGATCTCTATCCAACTATCCAAACCATTTAGATTAGTAAGTCTCTACCCACTAACTCTTATTAGCTCTTATTTGATTTCATCCATGGGATCTAATAATTCAGGGCTTATTGGATATCCAATAAGATAAGGGCTCTAGTGGATATCTTATATTTGAACCTCTACTCCTTGTAACACTTACCATATGTGTGTGACCCTCTAGGCCTAATATCGAGTTGGTTGTGAGTTATACCTATCAGAACTCTTTCTAGCTTAATGAATTATTATCTTTATAATAATTCACTCGACTCATTGATTATGGATGTACTAGATCACTACATCGTAGTCCTCGGACGATACAGGAGAATCTAATCCTTTGGACTTATTTGTCCTCAGTTATTATATACCTATAGTCTCTCATCTATCTAATATCTTAGAGGTCATATATCGGGCATGGTACTGTCAGGCCCATACGGTTTCTTCTTGAGCCTCGCTCTAATTAGATTCTCCTAGAAAACTTTTTCTCTTTCAATCTGAATGACCCTAACCATAGATTTGCCTGAATAAAAATATATAGGATATTTCTCTCATGACATCAAGAGTGGATAATCCTTTACCAACACTCAATTGCTCTCGTAAGGTTATCACTTTCAACAACTGGTTGTGCTAAATTTGGAACTTCCAGACCTATAAATTTAATATCAAAAAGTGGAGTACTTATACAAGACATCCTTTGTATCTCAAGTCTGAGGACCAGACATATAATTGGGACAATAGAATCACTATTTGACAATAAGGTATCATCAACCATCTAATATTTCATAAGCGGATCAATCAATGAACTCATTTTTCAATGAGTATCTGCATTGCATCTCTAATATCCCCACATGAATAACTATAAGACTAGTCGCCTTCATCATATGGACAAGTATATGGCACACCAGTCTATCCGATTATCTTGATGTCCCTCTCGAGTAACCTATGACCGGGATTATTTATGGTCTATGTTTAAAGGCGAATCAATCTCATTATCGTGATCTCATCATAATCTGATTCATATTGCACAGATCCATGGATATTACATACATACATGCAACATGCAATATAAAGTGAAAAAATATCAAATAAATAATAAAAAAAAGAGTGTGTATCATGTCACATATATCATCACTCACGTGATTAGCTTGTAAGACACCTATGATTAACACGAATCTCATATAATACTGATAAGTACTTGGTTCCTTATAGTAT